>JAGQAX010000001.1:44614929-45214929 GCA_019142605.1 Cephalopholis sonnerati | reverse complement strand
CCTCAAGGGTAGCAACCTCTGCACAACACATTGTATATGGCACTGTATGAACTTTACAATCATCAGTTTGAACTTAAGAGCTCAGTGACATCAGAGTCAGTTTCACTTCAAATGTAGGATAATTTGGCTGCTCATTAACAAACATTATTTACACAGTCATCAAATATCCAATAACACAAAAAGAAAATTCTGCCAGGTATAAAAAATATAGAACACTATTCTAATACTGGTCAGTTTTTATTTAAAGCAGGATAAAGAGCTGTAATTTAATTCTTACCTTCCTGTATTCGCCCACAGTGACATGGAAGAAAAGAAGAGCAAAATGTTATGGAAGCTCATTCACAAAGACAGAATACAGATGCTTGCTATGATGTACTGAAACCTCCAGCTGTGTGAAATCTTGAAATGTTTTGGTGGTGAGAATTTGTTTGATGGAAATAAAAACCTTTCTCTGAATGCCTGAAATGTTAAAATATGGAATAATTAAATTTACAAATACACATCAAATCAGAAATGTGTGTATTATTTTAGCTTAACTGAGAACATAGACTTAAAACATCAATTTTTTTTATTTCATAACATTTTTCCCAGACAAGAATTTATTTCTGGTCATATTTTATGTCATAATGTCAGTTTTTATGACAGTGAGTTGTCACTTTAGAAAACAAGTATTGCACACTCCTGCTGTCATTAACACTGTTTTTTTGTACTTTGACACTGAGTAATAAACCAAGCACAAAGCCCTGATAAGATAGTTGGCATGTGCAGAAATTAAAATAGACACCAATAAAATCCTGTTATTATGTAAACGCAACATTACACAATAAGAACTTATTAATAATTACTTCTTATTTATGTAATATTGGACACACTGGGGCTCCATATCTGTCAGCCTGTGTTTGGATTTGTAGCATTGCAGCTGTTATTCATTGTGCAGTTTTCACATTTTTTTGCTTTTTTTCTGTAGCTCTATACTTCAACTTCAGTCTAGTTTAATGTCAGACTTAAATGTATGCAAGGGAATTTATAGCTTTTTATTTTTAAATGAAGTTTGACATTTCAATATTAGATTTTATAAGCCTTGATTAGGGCCTGATTGTCTCTAGTGGCTGATTAAACATTAACTTCTTAACATTTAACATTAACTTCTTAATTTTCCTCCTTCTGGATGAATTTGTCCTGAGTGTAGCTTCAACCTGAAAACATCACATTTCAAATAAAATAAGCTTTGTCTGGAGTGGCTCTTTTTTTCATATTATCGTATAATGTTAATTTCTGATTGTCCTGTTCGTACCCTACATGCAGGCCTTCGTGTCATGTCAGTGAGATGGGGTGGTTTCTGGAACATTTTACCTCAGCCCAGGAAGAAGACACCAGCAGAAGGGTCACGAGAGACCAAGAGAAGACCAACATGGCTGCAACAGACCTGCGATAACCAGAGAGAATGAAGAAGATGAGGAGGGACAGTTCACGCTGAGAAAATACACGACATTTAAAAAGTAAGTCTTCACAAATATATTGTACTCTGCATGCAAAATGTCAATGTAACATGCCTGACTGAGGCTTTAAATGTCACCCACATCACTGATCAGTGTGTGGTGATGAAGGAGGATGGGGTTCTTACCTGAGAGCCTGAAGAGAGAATGTCTCGCAGTTACCCAGCGAGAGTTTTTATACTGTCCAGGTACTCCAAGGATGAATAAACAACACGATCAAAACGTACAAACACAACAACACACCTTTATCACTGTAAATGGAAACTCCTGAGTCCTTGCAGCCTGTGTGAAACATTGCATTGGTCCCAGGTGTGTCAGTGGGTGTGTGCATGGAGTACAGTACTGCCTGTGTAACTTCTAAATACTTCTAAATCCCTTGCAAAACACAAGAAACACATTAAGGTGGTCCAAACTGGTGTATGCTGATAAAGTCTGGCTCACAGTCGCTGTCTTCACCCAAAAGGTGTTGAATGGTACAGAAGCCAAGGCTGTGCTTGCAGTATTTTAATGCTGTTTTAATGCTGAGATAACGAAGCTTGTTTTCTTACAACAACAGTTAATTATGTTGAATCTTAAGACAATATTTTTGTGTTGTGTAAAAGGGTTTACTCAGTAGACTTTACTGAGAGTTCAAGTTAAATGGGTGGTCCCTCTACCAAAGCTAATCAGTGTTACATCATAAAGTTGACTCTACTACTTGCAAAAACTTACATTTATAAACCAAAACTTTCCACTCATTAACTCTCCTTTTTAAATATTGAATCAGACTATACATTAAGTCAAATCTATTCTCAAAAAATAAGAAAGCTACTAAAACACTGAGCCTGTGCACCCTGTGTAACAGCACGACCTGATATATAAGATTTCTGTTACTGTGCCCTGGTGTAATCTGTTAATATCTGTACTGTTTTTATGCTATTAATGAATAAATAATATTAATAAAATACTTTGTTTTCTTTTTAAAGTTGAATGGGTGGTCATTTCCTTGTTCAGGTTTCAGCCAATCACAGGGGCGGAAGAGCGAGAGGTCAGCAGCCGCGGAGCTTGAGAGTGACGTAACATGGAGAAAACAAGCGGCTAACAGTTAGTAAGGAAAAAGTACTAAATAGTGATCCGACAAGACCTGCCCGTAAACAATGGAGCATACAGAGTATGGGGCTTTTGTTTCGTGGCTGTGTCTGACTGTAAAAGACGTTTCTACCAAGTGTTTGTTTCCTGTTTAGCCCGCTAGCGTCGAGCTAGCTAGCTTAGCATCTTTAGCTCGCTAGCCGTTAGCTAGCCGTTAGCTAGCTTAGCAGTTGGAGTGACTGCCAGCGGATCGAGAAACGATAAAATACATAAGAAGTGGGACTCAGTCCTGGGACAGCATGTTTTGTTTTCGTTCTTCTTTTTGGCATCGGACTTTGGATTCAACGTTGTCATTTTGTGAAGGACCTCAGGAGGTATCGGTGTGATGTACCAGTACAGGATGGAGCGGTGTGGTAAGTTACTGAACTCTGAGCTGCAGCGTTTCATAGACTTTAACAGTGAGGGGTGGGCAATATATCCATATTGTGTTATGAGAGTAGATATCGTCTAGGGATGCAATACAACCGATTTTTTTTGGCTGATATCCGATATGCCAATATGCAACAACCAATAAATTGACAACCCACACTGATATTGATATAACCACTTTTTTTCCCAATCTAAATTTAGTGATCATAAAGTCTCTTCTGTAGTGGAATTAACATATCATGCATGTATACTCTTCTCGTGATGGCCCACCAGCAGATGGAGACCGGAAATACAAAGCTCTTCAATGTATGTAATATTCATTCATTGTGCAAAATAAGATAAAGCATGTTGGCCGATTCTGATCTTTAATTTTAAATCCAATATCGACCGATACCCGCAATGTGTCAATATTATAGTGCATCTCTAATATTGTCTTAGATTGTGGATGTCATTACATTGTAGATGTTGTCTTTGTCTGGGTTAAGGTTGCATTACAGTAAAGTAACAGTAAAGCAAGTTTCGGAACTTAACAGACAGTTACAGCTGTTCTAGTATTTGTCTGTACCCACTCATTATATATTCGTTATAGCCACATTACTGATGATTGTTTATCAAATGTGTCATTGTGTGAGTATTTTGTGAAAGCACCACTAGTCAACCCTACAAAATCACTGCAATATTGATATCAATATCGAGTTATTTGCTCAAATACAGCGAGATATTTGATTTTGTCCACATCGCCCGACAGTAACAGTTATAAGTTTGTGGGCCCAATTGATTTTGTTTTTTATAACATTACATGCAAAATGGTTTCTCAGTACCTAAAACTACAAACTAGCATTGGATGGCTTTAATCAAATCAAATCAAATCAAATTTTATTTATGTGGCACTTTTCATACACGGCAGTAACACAAAGTGCCTCACAGAGGCTAAAACAACAAAGAAAACCCAGAAGACCAAGGACCCACCCCTCCCACCCTCACATGACTACACAAAACACACACATATATATACACACCCACTCACACAAGCACACACAGACACGGGCACATGCACACGCACACACACATCCCTACAGACACTGACTAACACTAGAGAGACATGGCTGGGAACCGAGACATAAGGTGAGGAAAAAGCCACAAGTGGGGGCCATCCACACTGAGAGGGACCACGGCCCGTGACCACCGGGAGCACCGCCGCAGAGACCACTCCGGCCCTGGCAGATGGGAGGCCCCACACCAAGGTGCGGAGCCCACCAGCCACTCAGGCCAGAGCCCCCCACGGAACAGCACCCCCACCGGTAGGCCAGACATCGCTCCCGGTGTGGTAGGAAACACTGGAGCTAAAACTGAAGAAAAAACATAAAAACAAGAATATGGTAAAATAACGTAAGAAGTATACAAAATCAGTAAAATTAATAAGACATTCCAAAGTTAACCTTGAATAATCAAAAAATAAATAAATGAATAAAAGAGATTAATTAAAAGCTTGCTAAAGTAAAATAAAATAAGATAAACTAAAATAGCAGAGTATCAGTTAAAAGCCAGATTAAAAAGGTGAGTCTTGAGCCTCCTCTTGAAAACATCAACAGTCTCTGCGGCCCTGAGGTTCTGTGGTAGGCTGTTCCACAGTCGGGGACCATAATAACTAAAAGCCGCCTCCCCGTGTGTTCTAGATCTAATTTGTGGAATGGTTAAAAGGCCAGTGCCGGAGGACCTCAGGGTTTAGACATGTCATCTTTGGCTAATGGTCCTTTCATCTTTTCATTGTCATATTGAAACACGCCACCTTTATATACTTCTATATACTATTTATTTTTTATATAATATTTATATATGAGATAGATAGATAGATAGATAGATCAAGTACTATTCATACAGAAAAATAGAATAAACTGTACATTTTACAGACTTTGTAGTCAAATACCCACAGTTTCTAATGGGGGTTACAGTGGGGACACGAAGGGAACTTGTCAGTGTTTCTAAAATCCTGCTATTGTCTGGATTCATGCATAATGTCCTCAACACAAATTTTAGCAGACCCTCTCCCACACTTGAACGTTGTGTTTTAGATCTGACAGTCTGAGTTTGAAACATCTGTCACTATGTCTGAGAGAAAAAAAAAAACCACACTCCTCTGTCCTTATCAGTGTGGGACATTCAACACACTGTTGTCAATATAAACCCACCCACCGCAGGAAACTGTGACAAGGCCACTGTATGTAGCAAATGTTTGGTGGGACTGTTCAACCCATCCACGCCTAATATTTCTGATATATTCACAAATATCTTAATGTATTCATTAATACAGACTGTGCTTGTTATGCTTCCTGTAATGAGAATGAAGCACTTGAAAAATGCAGGCGGATTTTAATGTAAGCCACTAAAACATACAAACACAATTTGTATTAAAAGGAAAATGAGCCTGGAGGCTGGCAATAGGGAAAAACAGCAAGCCTGACTCTGTCCAAAGATTAAAAATGCACTTGCCGACACCGCTGAAGCTTGCTGATTAATATGTTTACCTAATTTTTTTGTGCGAATCTCACTGACTCCAAGAAGCTGCTCACAGTCACTGCAAGAGGTAGTTACAGCATGTAGCTGAGAACCACCTTAAAACCACTAATGATTGTGATTAACTGGATTTGTCTGTGAAAGAAAGGCCAAAATTTATACCGTGTGTTTGCATGTGTAACTTTGCTTTTGCATATAATGTGGGAATTTTCAGCACAAATTTTATTTACTTTTTCATTTTTTAATCACTTACAAATCATTTCTACACATTCACACACTTTTCCTCACATTTCCAAAGTGTGATTTACAACTATTGTTTTTACGAGCTCAAAAACTCATACAGACTTTTTTTGAAGACGGTACCAGTTGGAGATTCTTGAACACACTTACACACATTTAAATGTTCTTGTACACATTCCCAAATCTCCAAATGTTCTTGGCTCCATATTTACTGTGAGTATTATAATTGGTGACTGTGTCCACTGGAGGGCAGTGTTCATTTCTGAATGTGTCCATACTTCAGTTTTCAACTAGTCCAGAGACAATATCAGTCACTCCAGTGTAACTTTTAATAATAATACATTTATTTGATTAAGCACCTTTCACAGAAATAACATTCACAAAGTGCTTTGCAAAATACAATGAAACAATAAAACATGCAATCAAGAAAAACAAAGGCAGTATAACAATTAAAACAAAGCAACAAAAAGAAAGTAAAAGACCATAAAACATAGAGCAAATACAGGCTACAGAGGACCCAAAAAGAAACACACCAAGGAACAATATGACGAGACAATATATTACTTACGCACGAGACAAGTTAGGGTGGCACAAAGGCCATTTTGAAGAGATGGATATGTTCATACTTCTATATTGTTAGAAATACTGTTTTATTTAAAAAAAATATTGGGGTTAAACACAGAGATATCTTCAATACAAACATGTATGGTTAATATTAATGTGAAGCAGTTTTTACTGTTAAACTGATAGAGACTGAAACTTTTCAGTGTTATCATGAGGATAGTGACGCCCTCCAGAGGAGACTGTAAATAACTACAATGCTCCACATACAGCACGGATAATGCTGCTGATGTCAGTATTCAGATTAATACACATTTAAGTTCTTATTTTAGCACTAATATAAATAAACCAAATTGCTTCAGGCTGCTGCAACTCTTTTAAAATTTTACTTGATTTTATGATTCATAGTTTTACAACTCTGTGATTTAATGAATCAGTTAATCCTTGTTTTAAACTGTTTTAAATGTAATTTTATATTGAAGTGCCTTGTCTGTTTTATATCCATTATGTCTATTTTCATGTGAAGCACTCAGTACTTATACTGGCCTTATTGTAAAGCACTTTGTGCTGCATTTCTTGTATGAAAGATGCTGTATAAATTAAGTTGTTTACTATTGTTATTATTATTATTATTATTATTATTATTATTATTATTATTAATAATCATGATGCCACAAAAATATGTCGGAACAAATTTTGTATCAATCTGCAACTCAGGGGCGGTTTTTGCTATGGGCAATGTGGGCGACCGCCCAGGGCGCAATCTATGTGAGGGCGCACGAGCGCTCTCCAAAAAAAAAAAAAAAAAACTCACTAGTTTTCTAGACTACTGCTCATTTCCACGTCAAGTTAGTGGAGTGGGCGCTGGGGCGCCCCTATCACCTCAACTTGCTGCTGAGAGTCATCTATACAGGTTGTGTGAGTGTCTCTGTCAGAAGAAGAGGCAAGAGGGAGGGGCGGGCCGGCGGGGGATCGCGACTGCAGAGGTTGTGTGTGAGTGAGAGGAAGAGGAAGAGCAAGGGGGAGGGGGCGAGGGATAGACTGACCTCTGGATGATGGATCTCCGTTTATATTATACCTTCATGATGACCCCAGGCCACACCTCACAAACTGCTTCCAAATAAATTGTATTTCATTCATAAAATTAATATAGACCCACATAGCTACATGTCATTTATTGTGTTATGTGAACAGGTATTTTTTTAAAGTATCAAAAAAAACACGAATCAGTGTGTGCATCTATGTGAATTGGTTTACATCATGTCAGTCTTGACTCTGGGTGTTTGACGGACGGTGGAAAAAAGGTGTTGTCGAGTCAAGTTAATCATGGATAAAAGACCAAAGAAGCCATCAGGTGCCCAGTTTAGAAAAAGAAGAAAAGAAGAAGAGGAGAAACGGGCAAAAGATAAAGGTATGCAGGTCTCTATGAGTGACGTTAATTGTGCATGTAATGAAACAGTAGCCTACAGGCTATTTATTAGCGTCTTGCTAATAAATAGCCTTTATAACATATGTTGCTACTTACTTAGCCACAAAAGATGACTGTATTTGGTTTTTAGTTTGTCATGCATTTAATTTCAACCATAGACCAGTTTGTGTTTGCAACACAACAAGTGCAAGTTCACACAGGCCTATTAGTCTAGGGATTTGGTAAACAATACGTCCTAACTGTGGAATTTTTAATGCTATACATATGTCAATGCTAACTTAAATAACTTGTAATATACACTGACATGGCATTTTGTAAGCTATATGTGATATAGATTTTTGAATAATTTGTAGTGTGTTATGCTTAGTTAATAGGATGTTAATAAATGTTAATAAATTGTGCATTATGGTTTATTTTAATTGGGTAAATTTAATTGTAAATTCAGGGTCACTTCTGAAATATTTTGGCACACCCACTGGTCAAAATGAGGAGCCATCTACCTCTGCAGCCACACAGGCCCAGGCCTCTTCAGAGATGGTCCAGGAGTTTCATGATGAGCCATCTACCTCCTCAGCCACATGTCCTGTGCAGGACTCATCAGGTGTGTGTGTGTGTGTGTGTGTGTGTGTGTGCGCATGCGTGTGTGGGGGGGGGGGTGTATGTTTGTGAATGCTTTGTGAATAACTTTTATCTTTACAAGGACCTAGTCTTAACTGTAAGGGGAAATTCTAAGAAAACGTCATAATTCTAACACTTTTCTTAGAATTTCATCACGAGGAGCAACTCTTAGCACCTGGAAGCATTGTGGATACGGCCCAAAGTGTTAAAGTAATAGTAATCTACTGTAGATTTATATACTCAGAAAACATAAAGGAAAATAACGTAACCAACACATAAGACAAAGTCACACGATATTCATCATTCATCTGCATTTGGTTAATGAACGTACCATATTTTCCAACACTATAAATATTTGTATGAGCTTTGTTTTAGCAGAAGAATTTTCTGATGATTTTTTCACACTGTATTACTCAGTCATGTGTGGAGTTTTCAATGTAGCTTGAGACAGTAATGCGTCAGTGAAATCAGTTTTTTATTTTGGTCAGAGTAACTTTATGGTTTGATCATTGACAGTTGTGCTGATGAGTTGAGGTCTGCAGCATCTGTTGTTCAGTCTTCCCTCTGATCTGTCAGCACATCTGAACAGGCTTCTTCTGTAACAACGAACAATACACAGGTGGATCAGGTCAAACTGAGTGTAACAGGCAGTATGTGTGTGTGTGTGTGTGTGTGTTCATAATGTGCTCATGTGGACACTCACAGCAGCCGTAGAGCGTGTTGAGCCTGGCGATGTCATTGCGACTCATCTCCTTAGCGTTGCCAAAGGACACGTTGTTGTTGGGGATGGGGAGCATGGTGGGCTGGTTGTTCTTGGAGAAGGCGTACCTACAAGAGGACACACAGCAGTCAGACTGGACCACAGCACTTCCTGCACACACAACATGACAACGACACACAGCAGGGCTAAAGTGAAGACGGCTGTTCTCACTTGTGGTACTGCATGACAGAGTTGTAATCGTAGGGAGTGCCCTGGTTCAGGGTGGCGATCTTCCTGAAGTTGTGCTCCATTCCTAAAAAACAAAAACAAGAATAACGTTAGTTTAAAGTGACGTTTGTTTGGTTTGAATTCACGTTGACTCTGGACAGAGTCTGCATTCACATAATGAGCTCCTGTTTCATGGAGCATCAGTGATTTACTAAAATTTGGTGCTCCCCTGGCGGTGTGTTTGTTCATAAGGTTTAATAAACAGCTCCGTTACCAGACTGAACGTTCTGCAGCAGGACTTTGATGTGGTTGTCCCTGTCAGAGCGGGTCTGTTCGTGGTTGAAGCCCAGAGCGTGGAGCAGCTCGTGCTGGACGGTTCCATGGTAGAGGCATCCACGACGGGCCAGAGACACCACCTGCTTACCACCACGACGGCCGACGAAGGAGTAGCAGCTGGACAGGATCAGAGACGAGTTCAAGAACACTGAAGTCTGAGAAAAGCTTCCGACTCAAACTGTTCCGTAACATCTCTTTCTTACCCGTCCTTGGACTCGATGCTCAGCCAGTCGCGGTCGCTGCTCCTGCTGGGCCTGAAGCGGATGCAGGAGAAGGAAGAGAAAGACTCCAGTCCACGGGTGATGATGGCCTTCTCACGGGAGGCTGGCAGGAGCACACCACACAACAGTTAGCTTTTTACCAACACACGTCAACATGAAAAACAGATGTTGGCCCGATATTTGACAGCTTCTCTTTTCAGGAAATTATTTTTTAAAAAGAGGTCTTTTATACTCTGCTCAGTCTCACTCTCTTTAGTCAAAGTTGCTGCTACAACAGGCTGCATTAAAAATGAAAGCCTACTGTATATAGACAGAGCATATTTGGACCTCTGTGTGACACTTACAGAAGTGGCTGGCGATGTAATAAGGAATGTAGACCTTTCCGTCAGTGTATTTGCCCCACTTGCAGCCGCGGCTGGTGCAGGGGTCGGCGTTTCTCTCATTCTCGCTGTCGAGGGCGATGTCTCCTTCAATCAGGATGGGATCATCATCGGAGCGCACTGAAACACATCATACAGCAACTCAAATCCTGCTGAACTGCTACTGATAGAAGAAAACATGGTGACACATCAACAGCTGTCATGGGGAACGTGGTGACTGCAGCAGCTCACACTCACGCAGATTACTGTTGGCTCTCTCCAGAAGTTCAGAGACAGAAAGCTCCCCTAAGTCCTCCTCTGCGATCTCCTCTGCACAGTGACATCAACACAATTTGACTTTGTATGAAAATACACCTGTTACATTACTGTGCACGTCAGTACATCAGGTCTGACTGTTGGAATAGATTACATACCTGCCTGCAGCTTCAGCGTGGGATTAGAGGAGAGAAGACAAACATGTTAGAAATAGATAGAACCACATGAGCTGAAATTACAGCTAAAAGGTAAGAGAATAACTTTTCGGCCAGTTGACCAAATGCTGTGTCTTAAAGTGGCATGTTAATATTACAGCTGTTAGAAACACTGCTAAAAATAATGCCCAAATAGTAAAAAATGGTGCACAAAAACTCAACTGAGATATAAATAAATGCTCAAATCAATCTCCTAACAGAATTAATGTAAATGTGGAGAAGTTGACTGGCTTCATAAGAGAGACAGGAGTCGTTTCCTGTTTGTAACTGTGGCAGTTGAGGTTTAACACACATTTTATAACATCTGGAAGTGTTGTGATGCAACATGACAAATGACCAGATATCACTCTGTGCTGTCACTGGCGATTGTTCCTCTTACACTGTGATCCTACCTCGTCAGCCCAACAGTAGGCAGACAGCAGCAGCAGAGCCAGAGCGGAGAACCTGAAAACAGACATGCGAGCCATCCCAGCAGATCTGCAGGACACAGACACGAATCAGCTTCCACTCAGAGGAAACACACAGAGTTTGAACCCCAAAAAAAGACAGCTGAATCTTCATATACTGAAAGAGCGTGCACACTTCTCCACTGCATTGTGCTGCAGACACTTGCAGCTGAACTCACCTTGGATCCTCTGTGTGGACTTGTGCAGCAGAGGTTTCCCTCCAGGTTTTTATATATGTTCAACTGCGTCAGTGAGTCCAAATATGGATTATCTGGGTGCTAAGAAAGCCCCGAATCAGCTAAACTCACAGACTTATCAGTCACATATAGTTTGGACACGTGTATACAGAAACATCTCAATAACACTGTGGGTGGGAAAAAGGACACTTGATGCAGTTACCACTTTTGAATAAGAACTCATGAATTAATGTGGAAAAAGTCACCGTTTCATGGACTGTATTCGTTTAAACAGCGTTACTAAAAAGTGTGATGAGTGTCAGTTGACCTCAGCTGTTTTTGTAAATGTAAATGAGAAATGAAACCATATTTATGAGACTTGATTACAAAGGTGAAGTTGGAGTATGATGCCTCACACATGCAGAGGTGTACACAACAAAAGCAGCACGTGAGCAGTGTAATGAAATGCACCTTCTGTCATTTTGTCCACCTCATGTACAAACTGAAGACGGACAAAATAAAAGGAGCCCTTTATTTCAGAAAATGAAAACAAAAGGCCACATGTTTTGATCTATGTACAAATATAGTATTTATTACAGGTATTGTATGGGATAGTAAAATCTTACAGGGCTGGTATTTATTTTGTCCATCCTACATGTTTTCAGAATTAAAGAGTGACTCATTCCTATTGGAGGTTTTAGAGTGGACAAATGTGTACGTGCTGAGTCTGGCGTTCAGAGCAAGGCTGGAAAACAGGCTTATCAACTACAGTACGTGTTTCATTTGATAACCTGTATGTGTTTATGAAGCAGCTTCACTTGGCCCTGTTCATGAGGACCAACAATGTGAGAATCATGGAAAATGTGAATACTGTCAATCACCTGATTTACACTGAGTTCTGCTGCTATATAAAAGAATGGCCCTTGTTTTTCGATAAAATCCTTTGTCAAAGGGAACGCTGATACAACATTTAGTCTCTTATTTATTTTCAGGACAGAATGTCACAGACACAGGCTGAGGTTATGATGCGTGAATATGCATTTTTATTCATTATTAGTCTTCAGTCAAGCTTACAAGCAGTTATTCATGCACTTGAAAATTTGTGATTATGTCGCTGGACACATTTCATTTCTCATTAGGGCGGCGCAAAAGCTCATTAAATCAAATTGTGAATGAAGTTATATTCATTGAACGCAAGATGCGTTTTTGGTTTTGCTTGTTGACAAAAAACTGCCTCATTTCCTCTTGACTTCCTGTTGGAAAAAGAGGGAATTTGTCAGAAAAATATTTAATGAATACAAGGACATGTGCGCGCGCACACACACACACATACACACAGATGGGCATGCACAAGTACTAAGACATTTAAAGTTTTAAAGTAACAGGTGTGTGTGACTGTGCAGTATAAAAAGTTTGTATTCATTTTTATTGCCTCCACAACAGATTTTTGCTTTTAAACTCTTACTAACTGAAGGAAGCAGCTCATAATGCCTTGATTTTTTTAAATTAACACATACAGTAAATCATGGTTTAATGTCTGACTAACAGCACACATGGATGCACATGCATGTACCTCCATATTTCCTGTCTGGATCTGTCATTATCCTGACACGGCAAAATGCCAGAAATACATCATGTCTGATAAAATATAAATCAATAAAGTCAATCCCCTAAAAAAGTAGACTAAATCTATTTAAATACAGAATGTACAGCTAGGTTCAGCCTAAAGTTACTTGCGTTACATCATATTGATGATAGTATGGACATCGCAAGATCTGAAAAACATCAAAACCCACAACCACTTACTTTGATTTAGAGGAAATGGTTTCTTTGCACGGGTTTCCAGTGGCGTCTGGAAGCAGGGGTACCTGACATGAATTAGAAATGACAAAATCTGTAAATGCTGCTTGATTTTTTTTTATTGTACAGCTACAGTGTACATGAACATATGTAATATTTGATCTTCACTTTTAATCAGACTTAATGCCTCGTTACCACATAGCTCTGTGAACATATTTGAGTCAACTCAAAGTCTGTTCATTCCTTTGAGAACCGACGTGATCTTCAGTATGTTTGCAAAATTCCTGCTTACATTTTTTTTTTCTCAGTCCAGAATTTGCCTCGAGGACATTAACAAATTGAACTTTTGCAGCAGATTTCAGACAGACTGTGCGCACTGTGCCACAGGAAATTAGCATAAAAACCAATAAGCAAACAGACTGATGAATGTAACACAGCTCTATTTATACATTTTTTTCAAAGACAAAGGTTTGACGGCATGTTAGGGAAGTTGTCATTGGTAGCTTCCTAGCTGCGTAACGTAAAGTGCATGCACAGTGGATCATACATCTTTTAACAAAGTGTTTCACAACACTGTTGTCATGCATTACGGTTCTGTGTTTGTCTCTGTACTGCTTCATGCACACATTCCACAAGATTGGATGTCGAGTAATGGTCAGATTTAACTTTTCTGCTATTTCTGCAGTGGCGTTTTTATCCATCCATAAAGATATGCATTTCCTTGTGTTGAATACTTAAGGCGTACTCCATGTACTACAGATCAAATCACCATGACATCACATTGACAACTACAGTCACTTCCAGGTAGACAACTGGCAATTTATTTTAATCGCAGAGATTTTGAAATCAGCAAACCTGTTTATTTCTGTCATCATTTTTAGCCAAAACTGTAATATAAGATATGTACGTAATGCGGTGATCCAACCTATTTTTAATAAACCAAATCTAACGGCATGGAAACTAAGCTATGTACTGCCGTGGACGAGGCCACAGCAAAACTTATTTAAGCCACCTAAAAAGACCCACCTTAAAATCAATATCAGTGTAAGTGTACACTGAGTTTGAATATTTTCCCTGCTCCACGTTACACAATAACCAATCAAGGCCTCAGTAGACCAGCGGCTCAAGTAAAATTACACTTTTGTCAGTGGAGTATGGTGGATGTGATATAACGGCATCAATTCTGACAGCAATGTAAAGCGGTGAAAATATTCTAAATATAGTGTACACCGTAACTGATACACATTTTTTGTGAGCCTTTTTCTAGGTAGCTAAAAGCATTCACACCAGTAACAAACAGCAGCTCCTGGATGAAAGTGCAGAGTTTGTTGATCTCCCATCCACCTCCCCCGTCACCCGCCCTGTGCGGCATTGCACGCTCTTTTTGGTGTTTTTTGTCCGCTGCATTAGAAACAGCCCAGTGCGTATCATACTGATGCAAAGGTTGCCTCTGTGCATCGGCGTCTAATGCTGAAGTCCACTTACAAACGACTGATGAGTTGGGAGAGAGAATGGGCTGGAATATACATAGCTCAGATGAAATATAGTACAGATAGATGAAGAAACGTAGGAAGTTTAGTTGGGGAGATAATAGGCTACATGGGTTAAAAGGTACTTACTGCAGTTGTAAAGGCGGTTCACCCGCAGGATGTCAGTAGTACTCATCCGCCTGGCTCTACCAATGCGTACATTTTCATCAGGAATGGGAATGATGGTTGGCTGTCCATTCCTGGAGAAGGCAAACCTATGGTGCAAATACACAGCAGCGATGAGGGCTTTAAACTGTACACCTGTACTGTAGAGTGACAACTGACAGCTGAAATATGGACACTCTGCAAGCTTAAAGCTGCATTTAAGAGTCTTTGGTCAGTTAGGGGCAGAAGAACTCAACAATAAGCTGAAAACATTTAATCTGACATGGAACACCTTATTAAGTTGTTACAGCTAGCGTGTTGGGAATCATTAGCATTCATTTTGAGTAGCTGGTAAAGTGGAGTGTTGTGTGTATTGTTTTCGGGCAGAAGGAAATAATATGACGCTATCCTGTAAAGATGCCGAGCTATCACATAATTTCATAAATGCATAGTTATATAATATGTTATTATTAGGTTCAGTGAGTAAGCTGAGACACTACCTTGGATAGTGCATGACAGAGTTGTAGTCATAGGGAGTGCCAAGGTTCCTTGTTTCGGCCTTCCGAAAGTTGTATTCAAGCCCTGCAGGGGATCACACAACTCAGTCAAAAGTTGGCCCATGTTTTATCACAGTTTGACATTAAAAATCGTTGAAAAGGAAGGTGAATAGTTATATCTGCACAAAACTACACTGTTTCTGCACATATGGTTGCTCAGTCTAATTCACATCCCTAGCTACTATATACCTGCAAAGATGATATGGTAAAGTCAAGTCATCTATTTTTATACTCAGCATTTTTTACTCGAGGTCAGTTGAATAAAAAAATACTTCACCTACAAAATGACCATTTGTATATCAGTTATTTATTGCGTGTTACCTTGAACTTTGTTTTTCTTACATGAAGGGCTGCCCCCTAATAGTCAACCAAATATTAGCCGACCATAAAAGTCATTAGTCGGCAAGATTTCATTAGTCGCTTGGTCGCAGAAAAAAACAAAACCGTGAAATTCTATCAGGAGCTGCGCCTTGTCAAAATAAATCCAAACCTATATGACTCGACCATGTGGGTATTTAATTTGAAAGGACAGACACAGGAAGTGTCCACGCTCAGCAGTCAGACAGGAGTCAGGTTCATTTCCAGGGCTGGTACCTGCGGTTATTCCACAGGCTAGTTAATAACATGTCGGGCAGGAAATCCAAAGTGTGGGATCATTTTGAGAAGGTGAAGGACCAACCCAAGGTGATATGTAAACTCATCTTCATTGGTCCACTACAAACATGACGTATCATGTGAAACATGGAAGTAGCTACATGCCCATTAGCCCACAGCGTCATTAACAGGCGGCTTGCTCAGTGTGTGACGTGCACTTGGAGATAAAATATAGGCCTATATTAATGAAGGTTCATTAGTACGGTTTTGTATTTCTCTGTAATGTAGCACAGTGTTAACAATGTTACTGATACTATTCTTTCTCACACCTTCAACTCAAACCATTGTGTTGCCCCGCCCAATATATATGATTTAACAATTATATTAATATCGTAGACATGCAGGTCACTAGTCAACTGATGGCCCTAAATGAGAACTATTGGTAGACTAGGAAAATTCGTAGTCGGAGGCAGCCCTACTTGCATGCCTCCACGGTACGGTAGAATCAAACAAAGGCAAACATTTTTTATTAATTACGGTGATAAGAGTCCATGTTTAATAACAGCAAAACTATTTTAAGGCATCCATTTACAAACTCTTACACAGCTCCTGCAGTATAAGCCAAGTGCTATTTATCCAGTCGTTTGCTCAGTACTTCCCAAAGTCATACATTTTTGCTAAAAACCTTAACCTTGATACAGTAATGTTCTATCCAAAATACATGTGTTTGGAAAGTACTGAGTATAAGACTGGATAAATGAGACTTGGATTATACAGCACGAATTGTGTGAGAGTTTGTAAACTGATGTTTGATATGGTTTTGCTGTAATTCAACGTGGACCCCAATGACCCCAATTCAAGAGTGTTTGCTTTAGTTGGACTCTCCTTAACTGTACATTTGAAAAAGTTTACTTAATGAAGTCAAGATAACATCTTAAGTCATTGATATTCAAACGGTCATTTTGCAGATGAATTATTCCTTGAAGTGGAAGACCAAGTTTTGGTTGTTTATATCTTCTGTAAAAGCATTACAAAGATTCAATCTGTATTCTACATAATGAAAGTCTGTAACTGGACCAACCAGGCTCGATATTCTCCTCTACGATGCGAACATGACTGTCCCTGTCGGACCGGGTCTGCTCATGGTTGAAGCCCAGGGCGTGGAGCGCCTCATGTTGGATGGTCCCCAGGAAAACACAGCCCTGGCGCATAAGAGACAATACCTGGCCTCTGCCACGACGCCCAACGTATGAAAAACAGCTGAAAGAGAGAGGTAAATAACACTTTGACTCTTGAGTGTATTCATGCATGCTTATTGGGTATGTACATTGTGTGGTCCATACCCTGAGCGAGACTGTATGTCCAGAAAGTCCTCCTGTCCATCCAAGGGGGTGAAGCGGATGCAGGTGGATGCAGCAAATGACCTCAGGCCTTGGATGATGGCACCTCTCTCTCTTCGGGCTTGACAGTAAAAACAAAAACATTTATTATTATACTCCTGCCACTACATCTACAACTGCTACTGCTACTACTATGGCACCTTCTGCAACTAGGCAACTATTTACTGCTCCGACCAGCCAGTTAGTACTGCTGCTGCTACTAAAATACATATATGACATTGATGACATATAATCACGAATAAAAAAAAAACTAATGAAAGCCCAGCCTTCAGTACTTACAGTACTCCTGGGAGATGCGGACGGGTATGTAGACGTTGCCATCGGTGGATTTAGGCCACAGGCAGCCTCGTGCTGTGCAGGGATCGGCGTTCTGGAAACCATCTGGCACTGCTATGTCTCCAATCACCAGAGGGTCATCGAAGTTCTTTCCTGCAAAATCACATAATGACCAGGGAATGTTTCCTTTCTTTTATTTATTGTACTGCATTTCGTTTTCTTGATCTAACTGCCGATGAATTATTTTGTTTTATATTTAAGTTCAGATTATTATTACAGCACATTTGCTGCTGAATGATAATGTCACCAGAGGGACTGAATAAAGCAGTTGCAGTGGAGATAAACATACCGACATTAACGTTGGCCTTCTCTAACAGCGAGAAGACACTGAATTCATCCTCCTCCTCAAAGTTGTTGCCTGTGGAATAGAAACAGTTTGTTCATGTATCAGTTACATGACGTACGACTTTGCATTTGCAGAATTTTACAGTGTGAAAAGCAGCCATGTCTCACCAGAGTGCTCCTCACTCTTTTCAAAAGAGGCCTGTGATAAGACACAGAGAAAAAGCTGGTCAAAAGTGGTTAAATGGATACGGACACTTTTAATTAAAGATGTGAAAATTCACTTCTATTCAGACAGAGTGAAGTTCCATCAGAGATTTGATTTCAGTTTACGACTACTGTGTTAGGTCCTGTAGAGACAGCATGTAAAGGAAAACAATGAGCATGGCGAAAACTTTAAATGTCTTTTTTCAGAATTGTAATGTACATCTTTTAAGGCAGAGACAGCACAATTTGTGTATTTCTTCATTTGATTAGAATGTAATGAAATCCACCAACTACAATGTATAACATGAGAGAGACAAAATCACATTTTGCTTTTTGTAATTTACCAAGTTATCTTTGTTTAGACACAATTTCCATGTCAGTCTCCCAACAATTAAACACAAAAGTTCCCCTTTACTGTGAGCAGTCAGTTAATATCAAGATCATTGTATATTATTGAAAAAGTAATAATTTAAGGCTGTAAAATTTCAGAATGTATCACATTGCATTACAAATTGTGGCACAGAAAAATGCATGTATTCATCCAATTATTGAGAAAGTAAGTGTCTGTTCGTATTAATGTAAAGTGTGTGCCGATGCTTACCGGTATAGCAAAACTGTGCACAGAGCAGAAGAGGACACTGAACACAGCAGCCTGGAGGATCATGGCTGGTTATTGGATGGCAGCAGCAGACCGAGACAATGACAGAAGTGTTCCAACTTATATAGGTGACAAAGCCAACTATCTTTCATCACCTAGTATGGCATACTGCTTACCAAAGACTTGTTGACAGATTAATCCAGAACTAGAAGTGGCAGTTATTACTTAAAATGGACTGTGGTTTGTGTAAGATGTGGGCTCTGTTTTTTTTATTTTACAGTTTGTCCCCAGGCGGGAGCAGATTACACATTTCAGCAGTCAGTGCAAAAAAAAGAAAAAAGGTCAAGGTTATTGATTAATTCGCCAAATCACTTACCTCATTTGAATCTCCAGCAATACATTATTTCTAAAATATATAATGGTATTCAAATATGCCATTTTGCACTGGAACTGTATTTGTGGAAATAGTATTTGGCCAAAAAGTCACAGTAATTGCATGGAAAACAAACTTTTTGGTGAAAACGGTACAATTTTCAAGTGCTAATCAATTAATGATCGGTACCCAGTGATGGCAGTGTCAGTAGCTGAAATCAGGCCAGTGTATTTGGATAGATTAGGGGGCATCATTCATCCCAAGTGTCAGTCAAGTCAGGCAACCGGACGAGGCCCGACTTATTTCTTCCGGTGTGCCGAGTTTGGGCCAATGCTTGGCCAGGTCATTTTTGATAATGGCCCAGTGATGGCAGCCAAAATCAGGCAAGTTTATTTGGATAGATTCTGGGGCATCATTCATTCAGAGTCTCAGTCAAGTCAGACAACCAGACGTGGCCCAATTTATTTCTTTTGACATGCCAGGTTTTGGCCATTGTCATTTTTGACGATGGCCCAGTGATGGTGGTGTCAGCAGGCAGAATGGGGTCTGTTTATTTGGTCTGACTCTGGGACGTTATTGATCCTGAGTCTCAGCTGAGTTTGGCCAATTATACTTCTTATGGCGTGCAGAGTTGGGGCTGATGCTCGGTCAGGTCGTTTTTCGAAACAGCCCAGTGATGGCAGTGTCAGTAGCTGGAATTGGGACAGTTTATTTGGTTGGATTCTGGGGCGTCATTCATCCTTAGTTGCAGCTGAGTTGGGCAACTTTATCTGGCCTGACTTATTTCTTCTGGTGTGATAAGTTTGGGCTGATGCTGGGCTAGGTCATTTTTAACGATAGCCCAGTGATGGCAGTGTCAGCAGCCGGAATCAGAACAGTTATTTGGCGTGATTCTGGGGCGTCATTGATCCTGAATCTCAGCTTACCGGGCAACCGGACACTGCCCAACTTATTTCTTCTGGCATGCAGAGTTTGGGCCGATGCTGGGCCAGGGCATTTTTCATAACAGCCCAGTGATGGCAGTGTTGGCAGCCGAAATCAGACCAGTTTATTTGGTTCGATTCTGGGGCATCATGCATTTCTAGTCTTAGCTGAGTTGGGCACCTGTAGGCGGCTTGACGTATTTCTTCTGGTGCAGTAATTTTGGGCTGATGCTGTGCCAGGCCATTTTTGATCATGGCCAAGTGATGGCAGTGTCGGCAGCCGGACACTTTATTATGTCCAATTCTGGAGCTTCCTTGATCCTGAGTCTCAGCTGAGTCGGGCAACCGGACGCTGCCCGAGTTATTTCTTCTGGCATGCAGAGTTTGGGCCAGTGCTTGGCCAGGTCATTTTTGATGGTAGCCCAGTGATGGCAGTGTCGGTAGCTGGAATCAGGACAGTTATTTGGTCCAATTCTTGGGCGTCATTCATCCTGAGTCTCAGCTGAGTTGGGCAACTACACGTGGCCCAATTTATTTCTTCCGGTGTATTGAGTTTAGGGAGATGTTGGGCCAGGGCACTTTATACCAGCCCGGTGACAACAGTGTTGGCAGCCAAAAAAAAGGCCGGTTTATTTGGTTCGATTCTGGGGCGTCAACTTATTTCTTTTGGCGTGGTAAGTTTGGGCTGATGCTGGGCTAGGTCGTTTTTTGTAACAGCCCAGTGATGGCAGTGTCAGCGGCTGGAATCGGGACAGTTATTTGGTCCAATGCTGGGGCATCGTTCATCCTGAGTCTCAGCCGAGTTGGGCAACTAGGAAGTAACCTGACTTCTTTCAACTGACGCGATGACTTTTGGCTGATGCTGGGCCAGGTCATTTTGGATATCTGGGAAATATTAGCTGGGTAACATTTACCTGTGACACACAAGACCCCCCAGCGGATTTGGTCCCCTTTCAATGTTGACTCCATGGCTACAGCCCTGTTCTCAAAGTATAAAGGGCAAAAAGGCATGTTTTTCTAACTTTAAAGGAAATGTTTTATATCCCAGATCTTCCATTAAGATGAGATGTCATGCTTTTTTTATGGCTGCAACGCTGCACCTATAGAAACACTCAGCATGTCTTGTGCATCATTTTATACACACTTTCTCAAAATTCAGCCAGACACATATATGTTCAGATCATTTGCTTTCCTCTCAAATTATGAAGAAACTCTCTTGGTTGAAACCATCTTGAAAGACACCGTAGAGATAGTAGCGATGGGGTCACGGGAGGGTCTGGCAGGACTGAAAAGACCATCGAAGTTTAGGGCAAAATAAATGTGATAAATAACTCGCAATGCTCTAAATCAGAACACATCTTGGTAATGGAATGACACGGAGAGGAACGAGACCCCAATGATTTATGTTTTAATGCATCACTTCACTGTATTATAGATTCATATTTGTTCATTTTAATGATCATCAGTGACGTAGCTGTTATTGATCAGATCTGCCCTGCAAAGCCAAACGACAGTTACTAGGTGAGTAGTGAGAAAAACAAAATAAGTTAATAAGTTAGCTTAACAACGTCATTTCAAGCCAATGAAAACTCCTGTAATAGAATAGACTTCCTAAACCCTGTATCTGTATCTAAGGTTCCTGTATATATTTGTAAATTATGTTGGTAGATCACTACATATATATCTTGTAAATTATCTTCTTATATTTTTACTTCTTTTTGTACTATATCTTCTTTCTACACTTGTAAGGAGCACCTGTAACAAGACAGTTTCCCCTTGGGGATCAATAAAGTATTTCTGATTCTGATTCTGATATCTCAATGGTTTCTGGTATATCATGATGAATGATTGACAGTGATGTGACACGTCTCATATGATGTATTACAGAAAATACTATGGTCAAGACATGTAGACGATTTTCATTTAATAGGAAAGTGCATAAAAAAAAACAACCCTTCTGTGTGGTTAAATCAGAGGTGTGGTGTTGCAAAAGCCTTTTTTGTGTTGATATGACTTCTCTAAATTGTGGGCACAGTTGCAATATGTTTTTGGTTCATACACACATAGTCTTGCAAAAACAGGACTAAAGCAATGGACACTTTTCACACTCTCACACCACACCACCACTTTCTCACGCAGAGAAAAACACATTTATGATCGATAACAGAAACGTGCAACAAAGTCAGCTGCTGCTGACTTATGTACAAGTACGGACGGACTTACTACAATTTACTTTGTTGTGTTTTATTCAACATGTTATTAATGATGCATCATGTTTCAGGTGTCCATCCTTTGATCATGACCTTTGTTTTTATCACTTTACCACCAAAGTCGATGGTCAGTTGCTGCTCTGTGTGTACAAGAGAACAATGTGGTCTCTTTTAGTGCAGTCAAGTGGACCCGACCAAGTACATCAGGAGTGTACCAAGCACACTTTTCTGCACATTTGAGCACAGGGTAGGATTAGAAAGAACGCATTATTATAGGTGGGTGCATTAGAGGCTGTGACAGTCACATCTACTGCTTTGACCCCCTCTAGTCACAGAGCTCTCCCCTTTATGGCGCACTGATAGTTTGGTAATCCTATAGTTTTTGTCAGAGGAAACTTGTTATTGTTGGAACTTTGGACTGGAATTGACCCTTTGCTAATCCCTGTCCCTTTGTGATGGTCCGCCAAGCTGTCTGAGTAAACATGGAGCCCACACTGTAACTAACTGCACTCCCTGAAGAAATATGATCATATTTTTGGAGAAATGAAACAGTGATTCCAGAGAGAAGCAGACAGAGGGGTCTACGGTCTGTGTTTGAAGGATATATCCAGGATGTCAAACTGACTCAGCAGCAACAACAGGTTAAAAAGACAAAGATAGTTAGAAGCTAAAGCCCAACTATAGGCTACAGATCACAGTGTAAAAGTGAACCACCACATCACTGCTGATGGCCACAGAACACAATGAATATAAAGGGGAACTTCGCTGATATTGGACCAGCTGTGTGGCATCACAGTGTGTGCAGATGAACGGTGTTTGGCTTTGCCCCCCATGCCACTGCCAGCACCAGGACCTCTGCCACTGGATGGATAGGGATGTCTGGGGGAAGTCAAACAACGTTCATCTGAGCAAAATGCGATGACACACAGCTGGTTGAATATGAGCAAAGTTTCCCTGCTTCCCTTCTCTAGGTTCCTGTACAGCAGGGTCGGTCTTTGTTTCACTGTTATAATCATTACAAAGCAAAAGCAGCATGTGTATACATTCAGTAGGCTATATCTTCAGTAGCTAGCTAGCTAACCCTACACTTTTCAGGGTCTGATTTTGGTTTTGGAACAGGGAAGAAACGTATATCTTTTTCCAACCTCTCCAGGTAACGAGAATCATTAATACACGATGTGCCCCAGGCACAACATTTAGCTCCAAATCCACAAAACCAGCCTGAAAATGAAGGAAATCTCAAATGACTGCATTAGAGTCAATGGAGCACAGCTGTGTTGTTGTTGGACCCTGGTCTGAGCCCACCCGATGCTATGTTTTGATTGGTCAGTCTCTGTCCAGGGGCGGGACTGAAGGGTTAGTTATAACCAGCCTTGTTGATGCTGCAACAGCGCCACAACCGTGCAAACTTTAGGACCCTGGCACAAGGCCAGTGTCAGGCCGTTAGTGAGTGCCTGCCATCCTAGTTTTTGCAATATGCCCCACACCGTTGGCAGTATTTGGCCCTTGTTGGCTGTTTTTGTTTGGTTTTTTTTGGCTGATACAGCATGTTGAATTGTTTGTATTATTGTTCACCAGCAGGTAGTAAATATCTTTTGTTCTTTCAGCATCAGGTTGTGTTGTTAATTTGCTCAGTTTTGACAGATCTTTGCATGAAGGTTAGTATAGTTAACTAAAACTAAACTAAAAACTAAAACTAGGTTTACATAGCATAGCAGTTAACTAACATTAAAAATTAGACTTCAGAAAAAAAAAATGAAATCATATTATGTACTTAAAAGACGAACTAAAGTAAGTTTCTTTAGTTTTAGTCTTTGTCAGTTTGGTCAAATTTGTCAACACAACAAGCCTGAGGAGGCATTAGTGCATGTGTTTATTGAGACTGGGATGTGCTCATGACATGTGAGTCAACTGCCTTCACAAAGTGTTTGTTTGTACTGTAATACCTATTCTGAACTTCTTAAATCTTGCTCCTGATAAATACCTTCCATATTATAATAATAAAAAAAAACTCAAATTAATAAACACTAAACATTGTTAAAGGATCAAAACTAAACTTAAACAAACAAACCCACCCTGGAAACTGACTGAAACTAAACTGAACTGAAACAAGAATTAAAAATGAAACAAAACTAAAAACTAATAAAAGACACAAAGCTCTGCTTTTTTTACTTTTACAGATTTGCATCCACATTTACAAATCTGATACACACGCAGGGATTGAAATACAGTTACGTAACTCTGCACACATTTGCAAGTACTTCTGCTACAACAGTGGCCCAATAGATGCTGGTTGCACAAAATGTAACCAGAAGAGCTGCTGTGTGTAATTGTGGTTTGACAGTGCGCAACATCACTCCAGTTAGAGACTGCAGATGGAACAGGTACATGCTGTCTTCAGATGGCTGTAAAGAGAGGTAAAAGGACAGGGCTTCAGTATTGTACTAACATGCACCAGAGAACACGGGTGTTGATATTTACATGTTAAAAAATAACCTTTCTCAGCACCTGCCATCTATTACACTGATACCTGCCAAATACAGCTAAAAACGTGGGGATTTTAGCAGATTTTTTGCCCCAGTGTTTTATCCAATTGGGCACCTTTGGTAGCAGGTATGGTTGTCAAAACTGTCATGAGATTTAAATATTTACAGGTTATTCTTTTTTTTAAAGAAGGTATTATTATTATTATTGAGAATTCAAAAAAGATGCACAGAGCATCAACAAGCAAACATAAAACCAACCAGGACAAAAAAGACAACCCCACCCACCCACCAACCCACGAACAAACAGAGACAGCCAGACCAGCAAAAGGAAATCCAACAGACAAGAATGAGGAAATAAATAAATAAACAAAAGTTGAATCAATAAATAAGAGATGTGTAAGAAAAATCCTTTCCTATCCTTCCTTAAAAAAAGGAAAAATTATGACAAATTAATTAACCACTGTGACATAAGTACGGGAGTATCGCATGTTTCATTGTGATTTTTCAGCGTCCATATTTACCACAAAAGTTAAAAATGGTTGCCACGTAGCAAAGAAGCGTGCAATTTAATACTTTATTAAAACAACGGATTTTCTCCAATTGTATATAATATGTAACATCCTTACTCCAATGTCTATATGTTGGAGGTAAAGAGTCCTTCCATGTACACAATTTACTGCTTACTCTGACTGATCGCTCAATATGAAGACAACATTTGACACGTTCTCTGTGTCATTTAAAAACATGGTTCATGTTCATCAACAACTGTGAACTACATTAAAAATCAGTGGAAGACAGAAGAGGAAATTGTCTTTATAACAGATGCTGTCTTGTGCATATATTAAGGTATTAAAAATATTGATAAACACTTAAAATGACCACTTTAAAGGAACAGTATGTAGGATTTAGGTAGATATAGTGATGTCTAGTGTTGAGGATTGTAGATTGCAACCTGCTGAAACATCTCCTAGTTAGTTTTCCATCCGTCATTGTTTAGTAGGTTTTCACCAGGAGCTGAATTATCCATAAAGGTCTCTTTCTCTCCAAAACCAGTGGACCAGGTGATTAAAATCGACATTGAATTAAGCAGTTTCATGTTACAATCAGTGCTGTTTGATATGTTACAGACTGGTCCCCAGCCCAGCACCTGCTCATGTGTGCTCAACGTTTTTCTCAAGTAACTTAAGGTCCAGATGTTCAGGAGGTTTTTATACTGTGAGCTGAATTATCCACAGAGGTCTCTTCCTCTCCAAAACAAACGGACCTGATGATTTAAACCAGTAAAAACACTGAATAACAACCTGGACCCTCTGGGCTACTGCAGAGACATGGCAGTCCAACATGGCGAGCTCTGCAGACGAGGACCTGCTCCCTTTGTAGATATGAACAGCTTATTCTAAAATACTGGACACACAACACTCTTTATTTTTAGTTGAATATACACGAAAGAAAACATACTTATTATATTTAATTTCTGCCAGTATATCCCCCTAAATCCTGCACACTGGACCTTTAATATTTAAATTATGAAAATGTATTTTTTCAGTCTTATATTGTCAGCTAGTTTATGTCATCTTTTGCGGTCACTGCACCAGTTCCCTGGAGTTTATGCAACCCAGTCTGCTGCAACAACTTCTCATCACTGAGACCAAGATATGTCTAAACAGAGGTAATGTGGCTTTGTCTTGTGCCATGTCTGTTGATGTAAGAACTTGTGAGGAAAATTCACATACTGATTTCTTGTCTCAGTTTGGGCGAGGCTGAACTTATCGTGCTTTAAATGAACAGTTACACATGTTTATATTGACTGATGTGAATACAGAGGTTCTGCAGCATCAGATTTATAAACAGGTCGAGTACTGGAAAAGAACAGATTTTATAAATCAGAAGATGCATTGATGGATTTAGGAACTGAGGCGGGGGAAAATACAAATTACAATTTCTTTTTGTTCTTTAAAATGATCAAAAGTTAGCCCACTGTTTGTGCTTAGAATACAATAATTGATCAACAAGCTGTATTTTGGTGCTTTTTATGCACTTTGGCACCTTTAACCGCTAATTCAACCAGCAGGGTTGACATTTGTGATTGTTAGTGATATGTCTCGACAACTATGGGATGGATTGTCGTGAAATTTGATACAGACATTTATGTTCCCTTTTGGTGATTCCCTGACTTCTCATCTAGCACCATCATCAGGCCAAATGGTTTATTTATCCAATAGTAGAGCTAAAAAAAGTTGCATTGCCTCCACCTACTGGAATTAAACTAAAATCTCCACGTACTATGTAAAATAATAATAATAATAATAAACCCCTCCCATCCATTTCCTACTCTGTTACAAATGTCCTGTTTCCTGCGTGTTTGAGACAGCCTCTCAAAAGCTGCTGTACAGCTTCTCCAGAAACCCTCACAACATCCAGAAATCTCTTTGCTGCATCTTTGATTATATGAATTTTCTCTGATTGTCTTACAGCAGAACAGTTAAGTACCATTGCCACAAAAAGGCCAAAAACTTCATCTGTAATATTCCTCATGCTTCCTGACTGACTTGTCCTCCTTTCTGTCTCATACTATATCTTGCTTTACCAACTTCCTCCCGTTTTTCTTTTTATTTTGATCTAGCTTTGATTATTTTTGTCTTTCATACTCTCTTTGGATACTTAATCTTCTGTGCTGCATGATTCCCTTTGCAAAGAACAAACACTTGTTCTTTTCCTACGATATTTCCAGACTCTGCCATGGCGTGGAAAATTCTCATACATATCATTGGATGCTGACAACTCACTTTTTTACAAGTGTCCACTTCCCACCATATAGTATGGGTACAGAGGTCTGTAAAATACATGTGTCCGAGCCCTAAGTGACTGATAAGCCTGCAAGTTCAGCTGATTCTTTGGTTTTCTTTGTACCCAGATTATCTGTATTTGGGAAAACAAATTACCACTGAGGTGATGTTTCAAGCTTCAGGCTCCTCATCAGAACTGTTTTTAATTCAATTAAATATTTATTGGAGCGTAGTCTAGTGTCTGGACTCTGTTTTTCTGCCTTTTGCATGATCTCTTGTGCAGCACTAAGTGTTCATCGTCTGGACGTCCGTGCTGTTGTACTTCTTTTTGTAATCCAAATTTCGGTTCACCAATGCAGCTGAACATAAAATCCTGGAGTGAAACCTCAGCTGCAAAAGTTCACACAGAGGATCCGAGATTCAGCTGTAAATGTCTGCAGCACAGTGCAGTTTAGAAGTGTGCACTAAAACAAAAATCACTGGGACCTCTTTCCTTTCCATGCACAAGTACTTCCATTATCAAAATGTGTGTTGATTTGAAGCATTATACTGAACTTCCACGGTCTTTTCAGTCCTGCTAGACCCTCCCATGGCTCTTAAACTGCTGTTACATCATTAAACAAAGTTTCAACCCAGAGAAGTTTCTTCATCATTTACAAGGAGAGCAAACATATACAGTACATGTTTAGCTGTATTTTGGGAAACGGTGTATAAAATGATGCGCAAAATATGTGGAGTATTTGTAGTGTTGTAGCTATAAAAAACATGACATCTACTTTTTATGGAGGATATGGAATATGAAACCTTTCTTTAAAAAAGGAATAAAAACATGCCTTTTTGTCGTTAATACCAGAGGCAGCCCCAGAAATTTTTGTGGAGGTGGCTAGAAGGAGCCACTGAAGATCTTGGGGTGGCACACCAAAACCAAAAGCCACAACTGAATTTCAGGAACCTGATCATACTGTTGATGTATATAGGCCAGTTGAAAATTATGCCAATATAGAGAGTTAAGGATAGTTAATGTCACTAATATCTGATGTGCATAAACTGATGCTGGTACAGTTAACAGTTTGAGTTCCACAACAATCCTATCTTAATGTGTCATGTATCTGTATATGCAGGTGTTTGACGATTCATTGTTCCTCAGATAAGCTGGTTGTCCTTTTCCTTAAATAGACAAATATACAGCTTTAATTTAAGTACACTGATTGTAAGGAACAAAACATTTACTGGGAACAAGCCTACTCAAGTGTAGCAGAGACCTGTGGGTACCCACAGAACCCGCTTTCACTGCGATATCTTGAGATGAGAGTTCAAGAGACCCCTTTTAAAAATGACCATGACAGTTGTTCCCTTGCAAATATGTAGCCTAACTTTGGAGTGTTATTTATCCGCCTTCCTGACAAGCTCTGCTGACATGGTTGGTACCAATACATGCCTTAGATTGTCTAGTTTCTTAAGTTAGCACTACCTTTGTGCTAGCTTAAAAAAGCACATCCTCTTAAAGACAGTAATATCCTGCCTCCAGTTATTTTCACCATGTGGGGGGCCAGTGGGGTGGACAGCAGTTACATCAGGGGGCGCCACTGCTTTGTACCTTAAGAGCAATAAACCAAGATGTGTTTTACATGTTTGAGTCCCAAACCAGATAAAAGTTTAGCCTTTAATTGATCAATTTGACTTTTTTTCTTTTGTATCACTGACTGCTTAGATGTGTGACCTGCTCCTGTCGGGGGGCAAACAGAAAAAAAAGAACAAAACAAAGCCCACATCTTACACAATCTGTTTTAAGCAATAACTGCCACTTGTGCTTGAGCTGAATTTGTCAACCTTTAGTGACCAGTACGCCATACAGGATGACAGGTGGGACTGCCACCTATATAAGTTGTAACACTTCAGTCTCCCCAGGCTTTGTCTTGGTCTGCTGCTGCCGTCCGATAACCAGCCATGATCCTCCAGGCCTCTGTGCTCAGTGTCCTCTTCTGCTCTGTTAACAGTTTTACTATACCGGTAAGCATCTGCACACACTTTACATTAATATGAACAGACAAACACTGTCTCAATATTTGGATGAATCCATGCATTTACTGTGCCATTTACTGTGTAATGAAATGTGATAAATACTGAAATTGTACAGCCTCAAGTTCAGTTTTTCTTCAGTGATGTACAGTGATACTGATACTGACTGACTGCTCACAGTACAGGGGAACTTTTGTGTTTAATTGTTGGGAGACTGACATGGAAACTGTGTCTAAACAAAGATAATTTGGTAAATTACAAAAAGCAAAATATAATTATGTCTCTTGTAGTTTGTGGATTGCATTACATTCTAATCAAATACACAAATCTCTCTGCCTTAAAAGATGTATGCCATTTTCTTTTTTGTTACTTTGTATTGATGTAATCACCCTTTATTTTTACTGCCTTGTTTAATCTGACCTTTGTGCCTACTGTAACATTTGACATCCTATTGACCTCAGGGTATCATTGCACAACTGTAATGTTCAGGAAAATTAACCTTACATGTAGACGTGGACTGAATGTGGTATCCATCTGTTCATTAAAACATATTTTAAAAAATTAAAAATGTACATGAAATTTTGAAAAAGAAATACTAGTTTTTGAAATTTTTGCCATGCCCACTGTTTACTTGTCTCCACAGGACCTAACACAGTAGTCGTAAACTGAAATCAAATCTCTTGTGGAAAGCAAATCTGTCTGAATAGAAGCAAATTTTCACATCTCTAAAAAAGGGTCCATATCCATTGAACCATATTTAACCAGCTTTTACTCTGTGTCTTATCACAGGCCTCTTCTGAAAAGAGTGAGGAGCACTCCGGTGAGACATGGCTGCTTTTCACACTGTAAAATTCTGCAAATACAAAGTCATACATCATGTAACTGATACATGAACCAATTGTTTCTATTCCACAGGCAACAACATCGAGGATGATGATTTCAGTATCTCCACGCTGTTAGAGAAGGCCAACGTTAATGTTGGTATGTTCATCTCCACTGTAACTGCTTTATTCAGTCCCTCTGGTGACATTATCATTCAGCAGCAAACATACAGCAGCATAATCTACACTTGAAGGTAGAACAAAAGTACAAAGCTGGTGTTACAGTACTGACCTGGAAGTGTACAGCAGATGCATTGTAAATAGAACCATCAGTATGGAAGGACAAGGTTGTATCAGACCCAGGCTGGACCTGCCTTTAATGCAGCAGCAAGATCAAGAAAATAAAATCCAGCACCAGAAAAAAAAGATGAAAACTTTAGTATCTTCATGTCATTTTGCAGGAAAGAACTTTGATGACCCTCTGGTGATGTTTGGAGACATAGCAGTGCCAGACGGTTTCCAGAACGCCGATCCCTGCACAGCCCGAGGCTGCCTGTGGCCTAAAGCCACTGATGGCAACGTCTACGTACCCTACCGCATCTCCAACCAGTACTGTAAGTACTGAAGGCTTTCATCTGGTTCTTTAAACTGTTAGTGCTCATAATTCACCAATATAACATGCACACTTTGTATATATGTCAGCAGCAGCACTACTAGTAGGCTAGTAGTAGGAGTAAACAGTAGCCTAGTCGTAGAGTAATTGTGTGGTAGTAGTAGTCTAGTAGCAGTACGCTATAGTAGAAGCAGTATTACTATGCTAAATATGTAGCTGTAGCTTTAACAATAGCAGTTATAGATTTAGTGGTACTGGTATAGTAGCAGCAGTAGTAGTATGTACAGTAACATCAGTGGCAATAGCAGGAGTGCAAAAAATATTAGGCCTTGTAGCAATATAGCAGTAGTGGTATTTATGGTAGCAGCAGCAGTGGCAGTAATAAATGTAGACTAGTAGTCTCAGCAATAACTGGAGTAGCTTAGCAATAGTAGCATTAGCAGTGATAGCTATACTGCAGTGGCACCGCCAAGGGGGATCCAGGGGTGGTCATCCCTGCTGTATATTTGTCTTTGCTACTCTTTTACGCAGAGAATTTTTACTTACCTGGGTAATATTTTCAGGCAAACAACCTACATGTGTCTGATAACAAAAACAAGTTAAAATTCTTTGTTAGAGAAAACAAGTAGTCAGGAATTAAATCAAAAATGGACACTGTCCAACGTTACAAATTAAGCACATGCGAGTGGTGTTAATTGTAACAGTGTGAGTTACAGTTGTAACAATAATATGTAAAATATATAATATAATATAATATAATATAATATAATATAATATTCTGTGGTGCAGTGGTTAGCATTGTCGCCTCACAGCAATAGGGCTCTATCTAATCCATTGTGGGGGGTTTCAACCCTGTGCGAGTTTGCATGTTCTCTTTATGTCAGCGTGGGTTTCCTCCAGCTTCCTCCCACAGTCCAAAGACATGCAGGTTAACTGGTGACTCTAAATTGTCTGTAGGTGTGAATGTGAGTGTGAATAGTTGTCTGTCTCTATGTGTCAGCCCTGTGATAGTCTGGTGACCTGTCCAGGGTGAACCCGCCTCTCACCCAATGTCAGGTGGAATAGGCTTCAGCCACCCCCCGCGCCCCCTGAGAGGATAAGTGGTTACAGAAAATGAATGAATAACATAACATAACATAACATAACATAACATAACATAACATAACATAACATGTATACAAGTTAAATAATCAAGCTTGCACTTTTAGGTTATAATGTAACAGGTGTTACAGATGGACGCACCTCTGCTTTGACGTTCGACTTAGCATAGCTTTCACACGTCATGCTGGTTGTGGTCTGTGAGGAAGAGCAGATACATGCAGACAGCTGTATGGATTTTAGCTCTACAATATACGAATACTTACTTATATTTGAAAAATAACACTGGATTTTAATTTTTACTTTGTATGTGCTTGTTCCTGCACAGTGGATGAATCCTGCTGATATCTCTCAGCGATGTTTACTACTATCCAACAAGCTCATAATAAATGTTTGGGTTTTTTTACTGTCAAGCCCGAAAGAGAGAGAGATACCATCATCAGAGGCCTGCGGTCATTTGCTGCATCCACCTGCATCCGCTTCACCCCTTTGAATAGACAGAGAGACTTTGTGGACATCCAGTCTCGCTCAGGGTAAGGCACCACACAGTGCACATACCATGCTTACATGTATGCACTCATAGTTAAAGTTTTATTTGCTTCTCCCTTGCAGGTGTTTTTCATTTGTTGGGCGTCGTGGTAACGGCCAGGTAGTGTCTTTAAGTCGCCAGGGCTGTGTTTTCCAGCAGATCATCCAACATGAGCTGCTCCACGCCCTGGGCTTCAACCATGAGCAGACCCGATCTGACAGGGACAGGAATGTTCGCATCCTGCTGCAGAACGTCATCCCTGGTGCGTCCAGACTTTCTTTATGTAGAATATAGATAGAACCTTTGTGATGCTTTTGCAAAACATATAGACAACCAAAATAGGGTTTTACACATAATACAGCTGACCCTCATCACTTTTAAGGACAAATGAATAGATTAAAACATGACTTGACATGTACAGTAATAGTGTTGTTTCCTGCAGATAAAACTCATCACACATTTCTTTTTTGACTGGCAATATTGGTAATACTGGTAATAAATCAGAGACTTGTGATCCCTTGCAGGAATGGAGTTCAATTTCAGGAGGATTCAAACGAGGAACCTTGGCACTCCCTATGACTACAACTCTGTCATGCACTATGGAAGGTAGCGTCTTAGTAAACTCACCGAACTTAAAGGTCAAGGTCAAGCTTATTTACCATTTGCAGTCAGAGCCACGTTGTAACTGAGGTGCAAGAGCTCTAAAAACACAAACAACAGATCAGACAGACAGCATGTCAAACAGTAAGTAGAAAACAGTGATATACAGTGAGCAGCAGTGACTCACTGTCCGACACTCGCATACACGAGGTCTGAAACAGAGGGCTCAGCGAGACGGAGCACCTGCTGCAGCAAGCGAACACAACGTCTGTGGTCATTTTGACTTGACCAGCGGACTCCACTACAGTCCGATGGGCTGTTGAAACAGGTGACGTGCTTTATGTTCTAAAACCAGCCGCCGACGATTTGACCAGCTGAGTTGCAGGTGACGTCATCGAGCTCAGACCGGACAGTTCACACCGCTGTAACTTTTCTCTGCAGCGTTCCAAAACGGTTTTGTCTCGTTGTCAATCTTTGGTCTGAACTGGGCTTTACTAATTGTAAAAATATGTAACCGAGTGTGTGCAGCCATAGATTTAGTAATAATATATTACACAAATTAAGCAATTATGAAATCATGTAGTAGCATACATAGCATTTTCATCACTGCCAAGCAAAACCTGGAGGGGATCATGTGTTTGTGTCTGCAGCTAATCTCACAAACTACTGGGCCAATCAGCCTAATGTTTTGTGTGCACATGTATGACTGTGTGCTCAAGGACCTCTTGTGGTTATAGTGATTTACAATTTGTTAAAAACCTCTTGTATTGACTGTTTTATATCGTCATTAACTGCTGACTCCTCACTCCTGTTAACCAGTTGCTAGGGGACGCAAGTTCTCTATAAATCGGCCCGCCTACCGTCTGTTGCAGGCCACATTTTGGCCTTTTTTATGGTAAAAAAACTGGAATCCATGGAAAAGTTTGGTCTTAATTTGAATTGGTGCTTTTTAGTTCAAGAATGGTGTCATATTTTTTCATGTCTGTCCTAAAACAATACTCACAATGCTCCACTTTACCACTGCGTCTCTACTTTGTCTGTTGCTTGCTGCTAAACAGACAGACAAACCTATCAAATGGCTGATGAGGAAAGTTGAGCATTCAGCAGCCAGATGGCAAAACTAGAGCTTCAAAAAAAGTGAATTTTGGATTTCCATTCATCAGGTGGACACAAACACGACTCCAAATAAGTAATCACTCTGTGTCTGCTGGGTGTGTGAATCCACGACTGTTTGCTAACACACTAGCTGCAACAACTTATTAAGGTGATACTGTGTCAGATTACAGCTCAATTTTCAGCTTGTTGTCGAGTTCTTCTGCCCCCAAGTGGCCATAAGATTCTTAAATGCAGCTTTAAGCTTGCAGAGTGTCCATACTTCAGCTGTCAGTGGTCACTTTACAGTTTAAACCTCTCATCACTGCTGTGTGTTGGCACCACAGGTTTGCCTTCTCCAGGAACAGGCAGCCAACCATCATTCCCATCCCCAACGCTAACATACCCATTGGTAGGGCCACCCAGATGAGTGCTACTGACATCCTTCGGGTGAACCGCCTGTATCGCTGCAGTAAGTACTGTTTAACCAATGTAGCCCTCTGTCTCCCCGACTGAACCTCCTACTTGTTTCTACATATATCTTCAGTATATTCCCTTTGAGCTACAAACATTCTCACCTGTCGTCCTTCCTACCTACTAACTGCACTCTCTCACGCTGTCTTCCTGCTACGTCAGGCTGAACATGAAGATCAAAAACTATGTCTGTTCATTGTAGCCGTGTCATAAAGAAATCAAGCAGCATTTACAGACTTTGACGTCTTTTTTTTTTTATCATGTCAGATAGGAACGCTTCCAAACGTGACCCCGAACACAAGCAAAAGAACGATCTCCTCTGAATCAAAGTAAGTGGGTTGTAGGTTTGGTGGTTTGTAGAACTTGCGATGCACACACTATCTTCAATGTGATGTAACTTAAGTTAACTTTGATTTATTGATTCATTTTTTCATAATAAATGTTGTTTTCTGGCTTTTTGCCACAGTAAGATAGTAACCGATCCAAACATTAGTCAGATATCGACCACTAATGTTTATTTATTTATTTTTATTTAACCTATTTTTAACCAGGTAAGTCTGACTGACAATGATTGACAATCTCTTTTACAAGGGAGACCTGGCCAAGACAGCAGCACACAAAAAGTTACAGCCACACAACAACACAATAAAAAACATCAAAGATCTACAGTAACATGCAGAGATATTAGAACACTTACACACGATTCATTCATCCTTGTACTAAGCTTCAACTCTTTTTGAAGGTTACTCCAAGTGAGAGGAGCAGAGCAGCTCAGTCTGTGCACCAGGAACAGAAAACAAAAGTCTCGAGATCTCAGACTGTCGCTACAGTCAGATATACAGTGTATTTATGGAACTGCTTCCTTTAGTTTGAAAGAGATTGTGAGCAGAATCCTGTAGTGTAAATCATACACATGAACAAAATCAACTTTGTTACTGCACACTGTCAGGACACCTGTTACTTTGACACTCTACACATCTTGCTGTATGTCTTCGCCTGTGTGTGTGTTTTTACGTGTGTGTGCACATGTCCTCATATTCATTTCATATTTTTAACAAAGTCCCTCTTCTTCCAACAGATCAACAGGAAATGAGGCAGGCTGATGCAGCTCTGTATCTACAAGCAAAATCAGAAACACATCTTGAGCTTAATGAATGTGATTTAATTACAAGTTGATTAAATGATCTTTTGCGGCATCCTAATGAGAAATCAAAAGCATCCAATGACATTATGACAAATTTACTTATATGAATAACTGCTTGTGAGCTTGATTGAATACTAATAATGAATAAAAATTCATATTCACTTATCTTAACCTCAGCCTGTGTCTGTGTATGACATATTTTGAAAGTGTTGTGCAAAATTTTATCAAAAAACAAGGCTCATTCTTTCATGTAGAAGCAGAGCTCAGTGCAAATCAGGTGATCTGCAATATTCACATTTTGATGTAGAAATTCTTGTCCTCCTGGTCCATCTTCATCTTGATGAATAATAGAATAAACTCAATGAGCCTTGGTTGATCTTACTTTTTTATTTATGTTTATCACAACACAGATCTGATCAGAGAAGCTCCAGGCACTGCACACATGCACAGACAGAGACGTACCAAAAACATAAAGTAACAGGACAGTGATTCAGCCTTATATGGTGTATTTCACACCTCACACAGCAGGCGTGTCCACAGTCCAGTGGTGCACTGATTTTACATGGCCCACAGCTTGTTGTTCAAAACACAATTTATGTGCCCTACCACACAATATTGGTTTATGAAGAAAGATCACTTTGCCTTTTTTCTGCTACAGTTTGCAGACATAAGGAGACGCAATTAATTTGTTTTCATACACAGACAGTAAACACACAAATAAACGGTTATCTAACAACAGATATTTCCCTCTAGCAGACACGGCCACGGCAAAGAAGTATTAAGTCAACAGCGAGGGCTGCTGCGTTCAGGAGCGGTGAATACTTTTTCACTGAGAGATGAAACAGGTTGCTTTGTCTCATTTGTGTGGGATTTTTATTTTTCACAGGGTGTTCAATGAGAGAAGCAGCTGGCCCCTGAGCTACTCTCACATCATTTAATCTTGCCCCTATTTTAAAAAGGTTTGGACACCCAGGTCATACAGATCTGTTTAACGTGTTTAACATTAGAGTCTGAACATCCACAAGGTCCCCATCTTACAGAATCTTAACCTTCAGAAACCCTGGAGTCTCTTCACTGTCTTCATGCATGTAGACTGTGAAGAGACTCTAAGGCGTCCAGGGATAGATGCACACACCTTCCTAGAGTTATAACTATTCATGATGACATTTACATATTTTTACATTCATTGATTTTACACAACACTCACACTGGCCTTCATGAACACAGCCCAGTGAAGCTGCTTCATAAACACACAGGTGATTAAACGTAGAACACACTGTAGATGAGAAGCCTTATTTTCTAGCCTTGCTCTGAATGCCAGACTCAGCACGTACACATATGTCCACTCCGCCTGTGGGAATGAGTCCCTGTTTAATATTGAAAAGATGCAGCGTGGACAAAATAACAATACAGCCCTGTAAAATATAATATTATCCCATACAATTCCTTTGCATTTGCAATTCATTACACTGCACAGGTGCTGCTTTTGTTGTGTGCACCTCTGCATGTGTGAGGCGTCATACTCCAGTGTCACCTTTGTAATCAGAGTACATAAATATGGTTTTATTTAGAATTTAAGAAAACAGCTGATGTCAAACGAACGCTCATCACACTTTTTAGTAACCCTGTGTTAAATGAATTCAGTCCACTGGAGCAGAAGAACAATAACAAAGCAGATGTAACAGTGACTCACATTAATTTGTGTGTTTTTGTCACAGTATAGTGGTAAATGCAACAAGTGTCCTTTTTCCCACCCACAGTGTTATTGAGATGTTTCTGTCTACACGTGTCCAAACTATATGTGACTGATAAGTCTGTGAGTTTAGCTGATTCGGGGCTTTCTTAGCACCCAGATAATCCATATTTGGACTCACTGACGCAGTTGAACATATATAAAAACCTGGAGGGAAACCTCTGCTGCACAAGTCCACACAGAGGATCCAAGGTGAGTTCAGCTGCAAGTGTCTGCAGCACAATGCAGTGGAGAAGTGTGCACGCTCTTTCAGTATATGAAGATTCAGCTGTCTTTTTTTGGGGTTCAAACTCTGTGTGTTTCCTCTGAGTGGAAGCTGATTCATGTCTGTGTCCTGCAGATCTGCTAGGATGGCTCGCATGTCTGTTTTCAGGTTCTCCGCTCTGGCTCTGCTGCTGCTGTCTGCCTACTGTTGGGCTGACGAGGTAGGATCACAGTGTAAGAGGAACAATCGCCAGTGACAGCACAGAGTGATATCTGGTCATTCGTCATGTTGCATCACAACACTTCCAGATGTTAAAAAATGTGTGTTAAACCTCAACTGCCACAGTTACAAACAGGAAACGACTCCTGTCTCTCTTATGAAGCCAGTCAACTTCTCCACATTTACATTAATTCTGTTAGGAGATTGATTTGAGCATTTATTTATATCTCAGTTGAGTTTTTATGCACCATTTTTTACTATTTGGGCATTATTCTTAGCAGTGTTTCTAACAGCTGTAATATTAACATGCCACTTTAAGACACAGCATTTGGTTAACTGGCCGAAAAGTTATTCTCTTACCTTTTAGCTGTAATTTCAGCTCATGTGGTTCTATCTATTTCTAACATGTTTGTCTTCTCTCCTCTAATCCCACGCTGAAGCTGCAGGCAGGTATGTAATCTATTCCAACAGTCAGACCTGATGTACTGACGTGCACAGTAATGTAACAGGTGTATTTTCATACAAAGTGAAATTGTGTTGATGTCACTGTGCAGAGGAGATCGCAGAGGAGGACTTAGGGGAGCTTTCTGTCTCTGAACTTCTGGAGAGAGCCAACAGTAATCTGCGTGAGTGTGAGCTGCTGCAGTCACCACGTTCCCCATGACAGCTGTTGATGTGTCACCATGTTTTCTTCTATCAGTAGCAGTTCAGCAGGATTTGAGTTGCTGTATGATGTGTTTCAGTGCGCTCCGATGATGATCCCATCCTGATTGAAGGAGACATCGCCCTCGACAGCGAGAATGAGAGGAATGCCGACCCCTGCACCAGCCGCGGCTGCAAGTGGGGCAAATACACTGACGGAAAGGTCTACATTCCTTATTACATCGCCAGCCACTTCTGTGAGTGTCACACAGAGGTCCAAATATGCTCTGTCCATATACAGTAGGCTTTCATTTTTAATGCAGCCTGTTGTAGCAGCAACTTTGACTAAAGAGAATGAGACTGAGCAGAGAACTAACTGCTCTGCTGTTTTTCTTGTTGCCATGTGTTGGTAAAAAGCTAACTGTTGTGTGGTGTGCTCCTGCCAGCCTCCCGTGAGAAGGCCATCATCACCCGTGGACTGGAGTCTTTCTCTTCCTTCTCCTGCATCCGCTTCAGGCCCAGCAGGAGCAGCGACCGCGACTGGCTGAGCATCGAGTCCAAGGACGGGTAAGAAAGAGATGTTACGGAACAGTCTGAGTCGGAAGCTTTTCTCAGACTTCAGTGTTCTTGAACTCGTCTCTGATCCTGTCCAGCTGCTACTCCTTCGTCGGCCGTCGTGGTGGTAAGCAGGTGGTGTCTCTGGCCCGTCGTGGATGCCTCTACCATGGAACCGTCCAGCACGAGCTGCTCCACGCTCTGGGCTTCAACCACGAACAGACCCGCTCTGACAGGGACAACCACATCAAAGTCCTGCTGCAGAACGTTCAGTCTGGTAACGGAGCTGTTTATTAAACCTTATGAACAAACACACCGCCAGGGGAGCACCAAATTTTAGTAAATCACTGATGCTCCATGAAACAGGAGCTCATTATGTGAATGCAGACTCTGTCCAGAGTCAACGTGAATTCAAACCAAACAAACGTCACTTTAAACTAACGTTATTCTTGTTTTTGTTTTTTAGGAATGGAGCACAACTTCAGGAAGATCGCCACCCTGAACCAGGGCACTCCCTACGATTACAACTCTGTCATGCAGTACCACAAGTGAGAACAACCGGCTTCACTTTAGCCCTGCTGTGTGTCGTTGTCATGTTGTGTGTGCAGGAAGTGCTGTGGTCCAGTCTGACTGCTGTGTGTCCTCTTGTAGGTATGCCTTCTCCAAGAACAACCAGCCCACCATGCTCCCCATCCCCAACAACAACGTGTCCTTTGGCAACGCTAAGGAGATGAGTCGCAATGACATCGCCAGGCTCAACACGCTCTACGGCTGCTGTGAGTGTCCACATGAGCACATTATGAACACACACACACACACACATACTGCCTGTTACACTCAGTTTGACCTGATCCACCTGTGTACTGTTCGTTGTTACAGAAGAAGCCTGTTCAGATGTGCTGACAGATCAGAGGGAAGACTGAACAACAGATGCTGCAGACCTCAACTCATCAGCACAACTGTCAATGATCAAACCATAAAGTTACTCTGACTGAACCACATCACCGTCTCTTCATTCTTTATCACATCTTTGCTTTTTTTTCCTCAAAGATGAACTAAGAATATTCAGACAATCATTTATTAATTCATTTATTCAGAACAAGCAGCTGTTTGCTCACCTGGTATGAAGTCAAGTGTAATGATCACATGATAATGTCCCAAAATTATAGAGTCAGATATTTAAAGGAACTTGAATTTAGATGTTCTATGATGTGCTCATCTTAATCACAGCCATAAAAATCAATCAAACCAAACTGAATAAATAAAAGTGACGTCCAAAACAGGTCCAAAAAAGGCAAACAGGAGAACGTAGGCAGAGAGGGAACTGCAAATCAACTTTTTAAGAAATCGCCAATGAATATTATAGCATCTCAGAAAAAGGTGTCAAAATGATGAGAAAACATATCTCCTAAAGTAATTAACTCACTAAAGAGGTCTCTCTTAACATCCCAGGCCTCACAATCGAAAAATAAAATAAGTTCTGGAAGAGAAAATGATCATACATGCAGAAAATGTCCTGAAGTCTTTCCATTACAAAAACTGTTGATGAAATACATTTTAAGGTGATACACAGATATTACCTGTGCAACACATACACATTAGTGAACATATTTAAAGTTAATGTTTCCTTAGACTGATTATTCCGTAATAATAATGAGGAACATCTGATCCACTCATTCTTTAAATGTCTCCACTCTGCCATCTCCTGGAGAGAGATGTCTCTACTTATCTTCACTGCTTTCTTTTAGTTATCAGAAATAAAGGACGTCTTGTTTTTGGAGTGTGACAGTGGAAACTCTTTATTGGATGATTCAGTCAAACTTCACGGAGAGTTGCACATTCACAAATTAAGAATAATTAACTCCAAGTCAAATAGCAAATAAGTTTTGGTTCCTTTAGTTGGTCCTAAAAGTCCCTAATTATGGACAAAATTATAGTGCTATGAAATGATGTCTTGTTTTTGTCTCCTTGTTTCCATGATTACTACCTTCATATTATCTGAATTATTTTAACTGACTTATTTCTTTGCATTTACTACAGTTTGCATGAAACAAAACACAGGACGAGGCAGTAGTTTGGAGTAAAGCAGAAGAAGTGGAGCATTGAAATAAAATAATGTGGTCATTCATTTGGACAACAGTTAGAAACTACAGAGCCCAGGAGGTGACATGGATGTTTGTTGTTGTTGTTTTGATAAATCAAAGTTATTCTACAGTTATATCAGTGCACAGTTTTTGAGAAAATGAAGGGGAAAGTCAAAACACATTATAAAATATTGACAAATTCCTTCAGTTTTTACGTGGCCAAAGTCATTTTAACAGGCTCTGCTGGAGATGTCTGCAAACCTCCTCATGTTTTATTTATTTATTTATTTTTTATGACAGGTTAAATATTGAGAAAGCAGCAATGTGTTAAAATCAGTGCTGAAAGGGTTATTTTTGAAATGTGGGAGGTTACAGTTTACTGTTTACCCTGTTAAAATGTTATAAGTAATGCAGCTATTTTAATTACTTCATCGCATTAATAAAGTAACTTACAATGTTTGATTACTTTTTTTTTTTTAACAAATGCTTTAAACTGGGCAATAAAGCTGAAAAATATCCAGCCAAATGCCAAAAGGAGGCATGCCTGATGAAAAGATGCAAAGGTAACAGAATGTTTATATTCTGAATGAATGAATTTATTTTGAGCAACACAAAAAATAAAAACTAAACATCAACAGACATGCGTGAAAAGGAACAGGAAGTTTACATTTATATAATCCTACCCCCAACTCAGTATTCATGTCACATTTAAAAAGGAGAGGATATAAAAACGATTTGACTTCTTTGTCATCACCATTATTTTGATTAGTAACTAATTTGATTACTTATTTTTCACAGAAGCTGTTACTGATTACAATTAAATGTATTTTATCATTTTAAAATTACAATTAAAGGGAAAGAAAACAGACAAAAAATATATTAAAAGACGTATAAAATACTGAATAAAAGTTCCAGTGCAGTGTGAGAGATGAATACATTTAGAAACAGTTTCCACAGTGGACGGTGAGCCATACTCCAACTGGCCACAAGATGGCGGTACCGTTATAAGGACATGTATTGTGAGCGCCATCGCCTCCTCTGACGCAAGACGAAGGACTTCCTATCTCCACTGTCTCTCCAAAAATGGCGGACACGTGTGGCCAAGTATTGCTGGGATCAGGGCTCACCGTCCTCTCCCACCCTCTGATGTACATTAAAGTCCTGATCCAGGTAAGAGACCAAGTTTTCATGCAGGACGTTTGGAAGATGTTTCCGCTTTAGGAGCTGCTTTCATCACAGTTAGCGAACACCGGGAATTACTGCAGTACTCAACTAGCTAGGAGTTAGCCTGGAGAGGAAACTGCCAAACTCAATTGGGAAAAAGCGCAATTTAACATGGCGTTGCTTTTAAGTAAATAAATATGTCTGACTTAAGCTGTGTCGTGAAACACTATTATTGACTCTTTAATTCGGCTTGTATTTTAAACATTTAACAGCCTTTCTTCCGATAGTATTATCAACTACACTGTTGGTCCGTCTGTTGTCCCTATGACCTTCTGTTTCCAAAATACTCTGTAGTAGGCGGAAGTGAGGTGTGTGAACCAATTTGTAAAGTTCATACTGGATCAAAGTGTACTGCCGTTTCATTCATTTCTGTATAAATAATGTGCAGCACAACTTAATCTTCGTGTGACATACCCCCAAATACAGAAGTCATGTTTTCTAACAAAGCAGCGATAGTTGAAATGCTACAGATAGCAGCTAGTTAGCTGTCAGCCAAACAGCCCAGCTCTGCTATCTAACCGTACACCTTCTTTGTTGATGCATATTAATAATTCCCAATGTTTAAAAGTGATTTGTAGTTTATAAAAGATTCACACACATTAGCAAAGTTGACCTGTTTAACAGTAAAAGGTCAGGGACGAGCTAACACTTGGCGTTGACATGTTGGTTATTTAGACAGTTTGTTTTACAGCACTCGGTTGTGTCAGCTCACATGTATCATGAATAACAGATCTGTGACATTAATGGCCGCACTGTGAGCACAGTGTCCGGGGACCTGTGACCTGCACTGACCGGTGTCCTTTGGCCCACTCAGGTAGCTTGTAAGCTAGCGGCTGCTAACAAGCTAAAGTCAACGTTAATCAGGAAGCTAACTTCTTTTAGCTTCACAGTCAAAGTTGTTTGAAAGACAAACTAAGTAGTAAACAGGAAGAGGTTAATAAAGTGTGGAAACTTAATTTATTCAACTGACAAAGTGAGAAAAAAACAGCGAGGCAAATATGACAAGTTGACAAAAGCTGTCAAAACGAAACCAGGAAGTGTTGGAGAGCCACAGTTTGTGGTGCTGGGACACTGATGCAGAGTGTCTGCAGGTTTTGGGCCGTAAAAGTCATTAAATAGTCTTAAATTAGAATTTTTTTTTGAGGTCTTAACTGCCATAAACATTTTCTCTCATTTGTTTTATCCATCTTTAAATTTCTTTTTGTCAAAATAACTGTTATTGTGCGTGGAAGTCCATGTTTGTGATGTTACATGTAGGGCTGCAACTAACGATTATTTTCATTGTCGACTAATCTGTCGATTATTTCTTCGATTAGTCGACTAATCATTTTATTGAAAAATGTGTTAAAATGTTGAAAAATGTCGGTCTGTCTCTCCCAAACCCCAAAATAATGTCATCTAATGTCTTGTTTCGTACTCTCGCCAAAGGGTTTTAGTTCACCGTCATGGGAGAGTGTGTAAAGCTGCCAATATTTGAACGTAAGAAGCTGCAATAAGAGTATTTTGGGGTACTTTTATTGTACTTTTCTATGAAAAATGACTCAAACCGATTAGTCGACTACTAAAATAGTCAGCGATTATTTTAATAGTCGATTAGTCATCGATTAGTCGACTAATCGTTGCAGCCCTAGTTACATGTCTTAAAAGCTAATTTTTAACCACTGAATCTAACAGTGTCATTTTTACTTTATGCTTGTACTTGCTTGTTGGTGAAATGTACAGTTGTGGTCAAAAGTTCACATGTTCTCCTGAAGAGCATGTGTGCCATGGCAGTTTTGATTTTCCAGTAATTTCTGCAACTATTATTTTTTGCTGTGATGCAATGATGAGAGTTTATACCACTTTGTCAGTTTGGTTCTTTTATGATTTATCGTGGGTTTCCTGAAAATGTGACCAAATCTGCTGGGTTAAAAATACACATACAGCAACTTGAATCATCAGTGTTGGTGATGTACAAAGTTTTGTCAATCAGATTTTCTTTGGCACGGCCTCTCTACTTCTTGTGAGTGATTGTGATTGACTACGGCCGATTACTTTTCTGAGTCCATTTAAATACGGCTTGTTCAATACAGTTATTAGATTCAGCCACAGACAGAAATAACACAAAAAAATATGACTTTTGGTTCATTTATGAATTTATTATTGCTCTCCTGTAAATGTGACCAAATCTGTTGAGTCAAAAACATACACACAGCAATATTAACATTTGGTTAAATGTCTTTTGGCCGTTTTCAACTCAGTTAGGTGCTTTTGGTAGATGTCCACAAGCTTCTGGTTGAGTGTTTGACCGCAATCGATGCAATTCAACTACAGACGTTGACTTTCTGGACTTGTTTCTTCAGCACAGTCCACATGTTTATGATGGGGTTAAAGTCAGGACTTTGGGAAGGCCTTTCCAAAAGCTTAATTCTAGCATGATTTAGCTATTCCTTTACCACTTTTGATGTGCGTTTGGGGTCGCTGTCTAGCTGCAAGATCTAACTGCATCCAGAGCCCAACCTACTGGCTGATGATTTTAGGTTTTCCAGAAGAGAATCCTCGTCCTTCATTATTCTGTTTACTTTCTGTGAAGTACCAGTTCCACTGGCAGCAAAACAGGCCCAGAGCTTAACACTACCACCACCATGCTTGACTGTTAGATATGATGGTCTTTGGGTTAAAGGCCTTACTTTCATTGTGGCCAAACTGCTAAATATTTGTTTTATTTGAACACAGACATTTCTCCTTAAAGGCCTTTTCTTTGTCAGTGTGATCAGCAGCAAACTAAAGTCGAGACCTTCAGGTATGACTTCTTGAGGAAGTGATTCCTTTTTGCGTGGCAGCCTCTCAGCCCATGGCGATGGAAAACACGCTTGACTGTGTAGTTTTTTGTGATGGAGTGATTAGAGCACATACTGCTTGGTAACAAAAATTATTAATGAATTTTGGTTCTTTTATAATGGGTCAAAAATACACATACAGCAACAGTCATCAATGTTGGTGATGTACAAAGTTTTGTCAGTCAGATTTTCTTTGTGGCACGGCCTCTTAACTTCTTGTGAGTGACTGTGATTGACTACGGCTGATTACTTCCATTTGAATAGGGCTTGTTTGATACACTTGCTAGACTCGACTACAGACAGAGGTCTAAGGAGCTCAGTGTGGATCTGAAAAAGCAAATCATTAACTTGAACCAGTCAGGAAAGTATCTGGGAGCCATTTCAAAGCAGCTACAGGTCCAAACATCAACTGTGCAAACAGTTGTTTGTCAGTATAAAGTGCATGGTGCAGTTGTGTAACTGCCACAATGAGGAAGTAAATACAGGTTATCATCTGCAGCTGAGAGAGAACTGGTCAGGGTGGTTGAGAGTTAACCAAGAACCAGCAAAAAGTAGGTCTGTGTCTGTGATGAATTATGAGCTGCTGGAACACAGGTGTCAGTGTCCACAGTCAGGCATGTTTAATATTGCCATAGGCTGAAATGCTGCTGCGCAAGAAGGAAGCTCAAGAAGTGGCACCTTAAGGCTCGACTGAAGTTTGTTGCTGATCACATAGACAAAGAAAAGGCCTTTTGGAAAAAAGTTCTGCTGTCAGATGAAACAAAAATTAAGCTATTGGGTCACGATTACCACAAAAATGTTTGACGGTGAGGCTTTGAACCCCAAGATCACCACACCTCCAGTCAAGCAAGGTGATAGCAGTGTTATGCTCTGGTGCTCTACAGAAAGCGAATGAAATAATGAAGGAGGAGGTTTACCTTCAGGAAAACCTAAAATCATCAGCCAGAAGGTTGGGTCTCAGGCGGAGCTGGGTGTTCCAACTAGACAACGACCCCAAACACACATCAAAAGTGGTAAAGGAATAGCTAAATTGTGCAAGAATTAAGGTTTTGGAAAGACCTTCCCAAAGTCCTGACTTAAATCCCATCATGAACATGTGGAGTGTGCTGAAGAAACAAGTCCTGAACGTCAGCGTCTTTAGTTGAATTGCACCGATTGTGGTCAAAGATTCAATCAGAAGCTTGTGGACATCTACCAAAAAAAGCACCTAACTGAGATGAAAATGGCCTGACTCAGCTGATGGGGTCACATTTTCAGGAGACCTATAACAAACTCATAATTTTTTTATTATTATTTTTTTAAAAATCATGAATATTTTTCAGTATTGTGCGCTTATCATTTCATCACAGAAAAAAAGAGTTGAAAAAATTATTGGAAACTTAAGACTGCTATGACAAACACATTCTTTACAAGTGTATGTAAACTTTTGATCACGGCTATAGATGAACTTAAGTCTCTTTAATAACCTTGCTTCATAAAACCTACCTGCACAGGAATACTTGTATACGACTCACCTTTACACTTACCTGTGATGCTTGTACAAGGAAAAAGATGATTTGTCCAAAAATCTCTTAAGTTTTGTTAAAAATGAGCTTGAAATCGTCTCAAAAAGAATTAAAGTATCTGATAGCAGCATACATCCTGATAATGAGACGACATACAGTTACAGTGCAGATTGTTAATCACTTTCTATTATGTGTGTTTTAGGTAGGACATGAGCCGCTCCCCCCGACTCTGGGCAGGAACCTGTTTGGCAGACAAGTCTACCAGCTTCCTGGACTGTTTGCTTATGGTGAGTCTGACTGCTCCACATTAAGCTCTGCTCAGAGATGGAATATATAACATGTACTATATGCTTTCAGTGTCTCTCTATGGAGCATTTAACCTTGTCATGCTGTAGCTCTTACCAGCTTGGAGTGTGACTGAAATTGTATGAGTCTGACCGAGTCAGAGTCAGTTTTGACTTTCATAAAAAGTGATTGAAACATGACAGCACTTGTAGTTTGGTTGCTTTATGTAGAACTGAGGGCTGTAAGATGCTGGTTTTTAAATCAGTTTTTTATGTCTGATACTTTGAGGGAATGTGACAGCAGTTTTTCTGCCTGTCTGTAGAAAAAAAGGCCCCTGAATGTCTTTGTACCTAAAACAATAATGACAGAAGAAGACAAGTCTTTAGAGCTGTAATTTTTTCTGAGTTTTCTTACAGTTATGTTTTACATTCAGTGTTTCTCAGCCAAATGCAGTGTGCGCACCAATGAGGTCAAACAAACCGGTTGAGTGCATGTTTGTCCCCACAGAGTATTTGCAGAGGAAATATTTTAAAAACATGTATCGTTTACACTCATGTTTACTTGCCAGAGAGATAGACATCAGTTAGCAGGACAGATGTCCCGCCTACAGGTTGTTTTGATTAGATAAACTCTGCTCTGTAAAGGACACCAAGGTTTTGACTTAAACCAGAGAGTGCTGAGATCATGATGGCTTGTTGTACATGTAGGTTCATCCACCACTTTGCTCAGACTCCACCAACAGCGGCTCCAAAATGTCCCAATTATGTTGTGGACGGTTTGTCATGTGTTAAAACTACATCACCAGCTGCTGCCTGCTGGTCCCAGAGGCTGGTGTTCGGATTGTGCTTTTGTGTAGCAGCTGTCTTTCACACTAAATAAACAAATTACCTTTTCTACATCATTCAATACAACTAAAAATCAAATTTATGACAAGGTTTCACGTCAGTCATGTCTAAGATTTTTTAAATGGCATTTTGCCTTTATCAGACAGGACAGATTTATTAGATGAGACATGGGGAAAGAGAGACATGCAGGGCAACAGGTTGGAATTGAACCTGCCGCCGTTGTAACAAGGACAAAGCTTTTGTACATGGAGTGTCTGCTCTAGTAGATGAGCTAGTGGGGAACAACATGACGGTCATGTCTGATAATTATTTGCACTCCCTGCTGAGTTTCCAAACATCGTACCTTATGAATGCTCTGTGGCAGCTGAATGTCATCAGACCACTTCTGTATTTTGACTCCATTAAAACTCTAAAAATAAGTAAGTTAAAGGAAGTCCAGTGCAGATATGTTTCGTTGTGATGCATTAGCTGTGCTGAGCAAGTTTCAAGGTTGGAAATAAGCAGTGCTTGCATGAAACATGGTTGTTGGTAATGGAAGGTGTGAGCACACAGTATTTACTGGGCCAAACCATTTTAATATTTAATGCATTTAGTAATTGATTTTAATGTTTAATTTTGGTTCTAATCACCGTAAAGGTTGTTGAAGATTAAAAACACAATCTAAACCAAAGAACCTGCCCCACATCTGCGGGAAGTACACCTCTCTTTACAACCTTACAGTGACAGATTCTCGTGTTGAGATCATGGCTCTGTTCAGTAATATGTAAATTATTACCAAAATCTGTAAAATTGTGAGATGTGACATAGCCTTTCTAAAATGACATTATTGTGGTTTCTTGAGGCATCTACTTTACATGAACATTATCCTTTTTTAAAGGCCTTTTCTAACTCATCCTGTTTTGTATTTTCTGAATGTTTCAGCAAAACACATCATCAAGATCGATGGAAAAGCGGGTCTGTTCAACGGGCTCGGTCCACGGCTCTGCGCTGGCTCCATCGGCACCATCGTGCACAGCAGAGTCGTGCAGGTAGGCCTGAAGAGTTTAAGTGCACCATAAAAGTATGTAGTCACACCTACAGTTTGTTTTTTATGAATAAAGGATGTAATGCTTTATAGAAGTAAAGTGCAGTTAGTATCATCCTGAGAGCATTTCCTTTGACAGTATGTGATTTTAATTCAAATGTTGTTGTTGCTCAGGCATGGAGAAATAACATTTAAAATTGTAATTTGAATATTTGGGAAGCATTTAGACTTGGTGTGTTTGCTGCCTAATGTTTACACTTTGTCAGGATTGTGTCTTTGGTGCCTTTACGTCTGGATTTATATGCAGTGTAACACAAACAGATGTGTGAACATCCAGGCTGCTCATTAATGCCTGGTGTAAATTAATTAAACATATTAGATATGGCATTGATTTGACTGAAGTAGAATGTAAATGTCTGTATGTCACAAGGACAGTTTTATCATGTTAACCTCTAGTTTTCTTACAGAAATGTCAGGAACAAGGCACACCTCAGGTAAGAGCCTTTTTTAAAATGTATTGTTTGTGCTGTTACAAAATATTCTGTCAGGATAGAAGATGCTGAGGTTTGTTTCTGTTGTCCAGGTCCTGGGAGGTCAGCAGAAGGCTGTGGAGGGCTCCCTACAATACGTTGTTAACGAGGTGAGACACCTGTCCAGTTATAATCAGGGACTGTCAAAAAGCAAAACACCAAACGAGCGCAAACTCAGGCCACAGAAGTGTCTGTTAACAGTTATTACACTGCTCTTAATCGTATTGTCTTAGTAGTTTTATCCTTAAAGTCCCCCTCCATTTAAAAAAAAAAAAAAAAAAAAAAAAAAAGAAGTTTTTCTTCTGTTTATGTTCCCTAAAATGTCTGTTTCTTTTACTGTAGCCAGTCTTATCTTACACTCCATTTGAGCACTGCGCCCAGTGTTTGCATTTAGCATTGGTCCTGCGCTGCGGCTAAATGATTAGTGCCACTGCTATAAAAATCTCCTCATATGCAGCTAACTCACTGACTCTACTTTGAGCAGCCGCCCTCAGATAAGGGTGCTCTAATCGATTGGCCACGGACGGTTATCGGCCCATATCCTTCTCAATAGCTTGTAGGCCAGTCAGAAGAGATCTGCAGATCACGTGACACAAAACACGTGAGGCGTGAGCATTTATGACAAACTGAAGCTCACGATGAACATTGACTGTTACATTCATGGTTTGCTGCTAACCTGATATGCAGAGCACCTGCCTGTCTTGAGTGCTAACACACACACCACACTGAACACTTCCACAGAGGCTGTGATACACTCCGCCGCTTTCTGACAGTGTCACATTCAGATTTGTTTGTCCTGTATTTGCCCCACGCAACCAACATGGCATCTTTATGTATACCAGCGGTTTTTCATCTGCATTTCTCTAAGATTTCAGTCGTTGTGTGTCTGCGACTCAAAGCGCAGGGTTGTTTTGGGGAGACTAGGGGCAGTTGCAACTAGTTTTTGGTGTTTCCATCATTACTCAAAAACCTCTGAAACTATTTGGATACAGTTTTTCTGTGGGTTACTTGTATCTGTGCTCCACTTGTTCACAGTCATCAGTTGTTTTTACAGGCAATGTCAGAGTCACAATACTGACTGAAACACTGGATGTCAAATGTTACATCTGTAACGACGTGTAAGAGTGATTGTAACAGCACACAGGATATGGGAAGCATTTTATTAAATGAAATTCATCATCACAACTCTGTATAAATACGTGTCTGAGGCCCTTCTGGTGTCAGCAGATGTGCTGAATATCTTGCAACAGCACAAAATAAAACTCCAGCACTTCAGCACTGCTGCTGGAAAAAAAAAATCCTAGAGGAAACAGTTGTGTGTGGAGAACACGGAGAGGGAAACCTATCGCAAGCAGCAGTGATGGGCAGGGCGCGAGGCTGAATCCATAATTTCACAGTGAGGCAGAAAGAGTAGTTATAGTTATTTATTGTTCATCACAATATGCTCATTGTGGTCGGAGGTTCGTCTTTATTTTGTTCTGAACATCGAACCAGGCTCGTGTGTAGACTTCAGTTTCAGAAGATGTACGTAATGGTCATGCCTGCTTAAGTGTAAATGATGTCATATGTTTCATGTAAACATCTCAGCTGACTGTTTTCTGTCTCCTCCACAGACAACCAAAGAGATGATAGCTCGTTCCTGCGCCACCATTGTCACACATCCCTTTCATGGTACGTCATCAATGTCTGCAACTGCTCAACTCTTTTAACTGGCTGATACAGCAGTGTGCATGTGATAGCAGAGGTTGTAGTCAAACTATCTCCTGTATTATATGGGAATGTTTTGGATTTGGCAAACCTGTGTGAGGAGACAGTAGTCTGCATGTCATGTATGTTTTCCCCGACTTGTTTTTCAGTGATTACTTTGCGATGTATGGTCCAGTTTATTGGGAGAGAAACAAAATACAGGTAAAGTTTTCATGTTTTTTAACCTCATTGAGAGGAGCCATGAACACTGTGAAATGTAAATGAAATAATATATTTGTTTCTGTTCTCAGTGGGGTGTTTGACTCCATCGTCACAGTCTACAGAGAAGAGGGCATACTGGGCTTCTTTGCGTGAGTTTGACTCTCCTTGTCTTTTTATTTTGAACACACCAGGTGTTGGTGTGTTGCCTTGTTGGTCAGCTTTGAATAATTTTGGCTAGTCTCATCATTTAAAGGTAAAATGTCCCAGTAGATTGTTTGTCTTGGTGCTGAATGCTTCAGAATGCTGAGCAGGCTGTAGATATTGTGTCACTCCTGCTTTATATGATGTCTTATAGGCCCAAAAATTGGCAAGTGCTTTGCAGATGGATTAGATTACATGATACTTAAATGGTGCTTCCAGTATACGCAGAACCATCTGAGTGTGGATACAAATAAATCTGGCTGTGTTGAATGTCTTTTTTTGTACATTAGAAGCTTCTGTTGAGGTTTTCAAATAAATGTTTGAATGAATGTCCTCAAATTTTATGAAAAAATAAATTAAAACCGTCGATCAAATTTTTCAGTTTGAATAAAGTGATTCATTGGATTCTTTAATAAATAAATGTAATTAATTGTGCTGTAAGATTACTGCTAAACCCTCCTGTTAATACAGGTGCAAAATGCCAACAAACATGGATTGAAGCAGAATTTTTTTTAGATTAAAATATGTAGTGAATTTTTGAAATAAATGCATCTGACTTAACAACACGATGCAGTTAGTGGTTTGCATCACACGTTAAAACAAACCTACACAGCCAGCACTGGAATCTAATTCCACAAATAGTGTAATACCAATATTACCTAAATTAGAGTAACCTAATCTTCATCTGCAACTGTGCAGAAATACCAGGTTTAAGCAGAATGAAGACGTGCAGAAAAAATAAGAGTCAAGCTTCAGTATATTTGGTGCAGCCCTTATTGTTCGTACAGGACAGGTGGACTGAGAAAGATCTCAGAAATGATCATTTGTGCATGTGTGTTTGTTTTCAGCGGGTTGATTCCTCGCCTGCTCGGTGACGTCCTGTCTCTGTGGATTTGTAACCTGCTGGCTCACCTCATCAATACATACGCCATCGATGACTCGGTACGCCACCTCTTTCACTCTGTTAAATTCAGTTAAAGGTTCTGTGCTCTGTGTAGTTATATTGGTTTAAGGACCTGTCAGGCAGCATCTCCTCAAAGGTTGTGTGCAGGGCTGTAGTCGAGGGTAGATCTACAGAGATAGTGTTTATGCAAACTTTACACCTGTTGGTGCACTCAGACTGTGGCCCGCTGCAGTTTAGTTCAGTTTATAAGGTCCCCAGACCAAAGGAAGGCAACCTACGCCTCTGTAGCCACTTAAGGCTCTTTTGCCCCTCTCCACTGGCTCCATGTGGCTGACATATTTCTTCTTTTTTGTTTTTACATTTACCTTTTGACATTTCTCATTGTTGTTGTTGAAGAAATGATTCCATTCTCTAGTGGTAAACATGTTGCCCATACACTAAAATGTACGTCTACAACGTGGCGCCTTTCCCTTTAAATTTTGCCAGAACTCTACAGCAGTGGCCAGTCTTGAATCTCCATAACTAGACTATGGACTCCAAATAAGACAAACTGCAAAATATTATAGTGTGTGGAAGGATTTGTTTGCTTTCAGCGCCAACGCTGCAACGTTAAAGACCAAATAATCATAACAAGCTCACTGCAGAGGAGCCACCTCGTAGAAAACATTCATGGATGCTGATCTTGAGTCATTAGTCTTTAGTTTAAGGTCCACACAGTTAAAATATTCAGTGTCATACCAGTTAAAATATTCAGTGTCATACCTGGGTTTTGCCATGTTGTCGAGATAGTTTGTTGTTTCGTCTGTCAGTCACTCTACAGCAGGAAACTGCACTTCAAAATAAAAGCTCTGTGCTGGAAATTTACTTAAAAATAAAGGTTTTTTTTAACAAACATGACACGTTAGTGAAACACTTGCCGTCTATTCAGGGTAGAGCCGCGACCCACCTTTGGACCGCGACCCACTGATTTAGACTATACAGGCTGTGTTATCTTCATCATAAGGATCAAATATGTTTTGTGGCTCCAGGCAGATTTTTTTTTTTTTTTTACTGCTTTCGGTCAAAAATGGCTCTTCAGATCATGAAGGTTGCTGACCCTCTGTACTAGACCCATACAAACTAGGATTTTATAGACAGAGCTCAGGAATTAAAGCACAATAATCTTTTAACTGATTTTTTTTCACGCCACAGCTAAGTAATATATCCCTTCAGCAGTTTGGAAAACATACGTGACATGTGTTTATACACGATATATAAAAGCATGAGATTAAAAACCACTCCACACACAACCATCGCTGCTGTTCTCTAATGCATCCATGAAGTTTAAATACTCAATATGAACTCCACGTCAGAAACTGAAATCCCTGAGCACCACTTGGAGCTGCTGTCTTTTAACCCTCACCACTGCCCTCCATGTTGTTTGTGTTGACTTAACGCTGCTAATCTGTTTATCTGCACAGATGAGTCACACAGGAGAAATCAAGAACTGCTCTCAGGCTGTGACCGGGGTAAGCATGACAAAAATGCAGCAGCACACTGGTCCGTCTGTTTGTAGCTCCTAGTTAGATCACGTTGCTCCTCTTCTTCTCTTCCAGTTCTTCGCCAGTATGCTTACATACCCTTTTGTCTTGGTGTCAAACCTCATGGCTGTCAATAACTGCGGGTGAGTTGGCAGCAGCTTGTTAGCCGTTTGTAAATCCTCCCAAGTGGTCGATCCATCAGACTCATATTTCCTCTGTCCCCGCAGGCTTGCTGGAGGCCTGCCTCCCTATGCATCAGTATATCCCACCTGGGTGGACTGCTGGAGGCATCTAAGCAGAGAGGTAATAACACCACACACCAAACTGTGTAGACGCTGTGTTCACTGGGTAAATGCTGATGTCACATTAAGCGCGACAGTGTCAGGACGCAGAGGTTTTACCAGTCATCACAGCACGTTGACATCTACAGTATGTTACAGCATACAGTTACAGAATTAAAAAGGACAACAGTACATGTAATATATAAAGCAAGCAACACATTTTTATTGAGATGCCAAAGAATTTAGAGCAAACATGTTTTGTTAGTTTAATTAGTAAAAGATAGTTTTGCTTTGACCACAGCTATGAAAATAATAATAAAGATAACACCATACCCAAGCACACCGTCGTCAGATTGGCACTTGTTAACACAGTCATTTGGCCCAAAATCTTGGTTAAATCTAAGGGCTCATTTATAGATACGGAGACAGAGCCTTCTGTCCATACTCTGCGTTCATTTCATCCTTATTTGTTCACGTCTCCTGAAAGTCTGCGGATGTGAACGAAGCAGCAGTACCTAACTACAGGCAGTGTAACCTAGTTCAAGCAAGATACGACCGTCAGAGATGATGAAGACATTTAAATAATGGCAGAACAGAACAATTCAGTAATACAGTGAATAGAACTCTCCGTCCACGTGTCAGGATGTAACGTTGTATGGCTGCAAAGAGCACCACCGTCTACAACACTGCCTCTGTTTAAAGGTTAAATATTACGTCCTTCTCCTCGTTTGTTGTCGTGTGAAACGTCTCTCTGCTCTCTAGTGCCATCTGCTGGCTGTTTCTATGCCAACAAATACAACGCATTGAAGTATTTGAGCAGTGACGTTTGCAATGTTTGAAATGGACATTTCTATTTTCATACATTAAGGGATGCGCACCAACCAATTATACAACAAATGGACCACAACAGAATGAGCTCAGAGTTAGAGAAAGTGATGCAGACCACCCTCAGGATTTTTTTTTTCTTGTTCAGTTTCTACCTTGTTATTATTCATAATGTGCTGCAGTCTTGACTAATAACGCTCAAAATTAGTAATTTGTTCATGAGCTCTTTGACACTGGAGAAGATGATGATGCTTTGAGCATTAAAGGAATACTTCACCAACAAAGTGACCATCTGTGATTCAGTCAGTCATGACACGTCACCTTAAATTTGTGAAGAAACCTTTGTTTTTTTTTGGCATGCCCCGTGGAAAAACAGCCAATATGGATGATTTATTGATGGACTGGGACCATGTCTAACAACAGCAGACTCAAATTAAAACATCTGTTTACAAACTCTCACACAACTCGTGCAGTATAATCCAAGTGTCCAGTTATCTAGTCGTACGCTCAGTTCATCCCAAACATGCATTTTTACTGAAAAAGAAACAAACTAGAATTTAGCTTTAAAGAGAGCATAGACGAGTTTTAGGGGTCGCACACATACTGCGCTTTTAACTGCATGAAAAATGCAAGGTCGGGCACCGGGTGCTACTCTTGTGCTTTTTCTGTACCAGCTTTCAAGAGCACAGCGTCAAATTGTGTCTGAAGTTGCTAAGCAACCTTATCAAATACTGTATCATAACCCATTTACCTGAAATCCTGAGTGCAGAGCTGATCTTCCTCCAGGAGCTGTGTATAAGTGTGTAGGCCTAAAATGTTGCCCGTGGGACAGATATAAAGCTCTGTAGCCCTGCACTAACATGAACGACTTCCCCATATTTATGACAGACTGATATTTACAAAATAGGTAAGGATATCTGTCGCTGTGGCGTTCAAGTGCACCTGCCGCACATCTACATTAAAACAATGAATTTGAGGGCGCAAAATGCAGCATGTGTACGGCCCTTGACTGTAAGTTCAGTTTTAGTTGGCGAAAAAGCATGTGTTTGGGAAGTACTGAGCATACGAATGGGAGTTGGATTGTACTGAACGAGTTGTCAGAGTTTGTAAACTGATGTTTTGATGTAGTGTAGCTGTTGTTAAATATGTTCCCCAATCGATCAATAAATCAATGTTTGTAATTTTCCCTGGAGGCGTGCCAGAAAAACAAAGTCTTCTACAGACTTAAAGGAAACACAGCGCGAGTTGTTTTACAAATTGTCATTGAGGGTGAAGTTTTCTTTTAAGTAACGTAAAAGTTCCAATGTAAAGTGCTGGAAACAATTAGCCTTCTGGTATGTATACTGAAACACCAGCCACGACTCAACTCCTCTGTCTTGTCTTCATTCCAGGGCAACATGAGCAGAGGCAACAGTTTATTTTTCCGGAAGATCCCGACAGGAAAGATGTACGCCATGGACCAGAAGAGATTTTTTTAAAGCCTCAAGAGAACTGAGCTGAACATAGTTGTGATAATAAAACAGAACAGAATCAACATTGCCTGATCTGGGGTCGTGGACAGTCGGCACTTAATCTTTTTTTTTCTTTTTTGTATGCACTTGTTTACTATGAGGGTTTTTTTCTTTGTCTTGACAACCTGCCATCATGTGAAATAAAAACACACTAATTTCCAGTTAATTTCCAGCAGGTCTTGTTTTATTAACAGAAATTTACAAATTCAAACTGCAGGGTCGAGAGAAAATGAGATGAGCAGAAATCTTTTTAAGACCCACATGTACAAAATGTGACGGGAGGACGGCTCACGCTGTCCAACCCGTCTGTGTTATGACCAACGTCAAAGCCCTCCCCATGTTTTTTGTTTTTTTTAAATATAGATTATTGACAATGACTCCCCTTCATCCACGTGATGGGATTCGTTTGAAAACAGCACTTCAGTCTGCATGTGGTAATGTCTAATAATTCACGTTAGTGATCAAGTGGGACCTCTTGTCATGTGGTATTGTCTCGATGTGTTAATTATCATAAAGCTCACTGCTTGGCGGGCGTGTAATGCTAGTGAAGAGGAGGGAAAGGACTCAGAGGTGATGGATGTTCAGGAGCATGTATGGATGTACAGAGGCATGAAGGCGAGCCTGAGCTGACCAGTGTCTCTTGGCACTCTGAGCAGCCGAATGCTTGTATCAACTCATTCTGACTGACCCAAATAAAAACAGCTTTTTTTGACCTTGTCTGTCTTGTAAAGGTGTTTGTGTAGAGTTTAGGTGAAATGGTCCGTGCGCTTGAAGGAAAAAGGATCCGGCACACAATCAAGGTAAGGCATCTGACAGTTAAAAGGGCTGGCACTGGTGGCACAATGTTTCTTATGGTCAACTAATCCCATGAAAGACAAACCAACAATGACCATATTAGGGATGAGCATGAGTACTTGATTTGGGTATCAGTATTTCTTCCACATAATCACCGCAGATCCTAAACACAATTATTTTTTGCAATTTAAAATGGCTAAAATCTTATTTCATTTTAGAGCTGCGTGCAGTGAATCACTTCGTTCATCGCCTCCTTGTCCCACGCTCACTTATGAGACACTAGGGGACTAGCCAACTGCGTCGTCCCGGGAAAGTTGGTAGGTCCACTCGCACATATTCACGCAATGACAGGGCAAACTGTTACCATCACACGGCTAATGTTACCTAACAGATACTGACAGGTTTAGCGACAGTCGAGCTGCTTCAGTGTTGGTTTGAGTTTGTTGGGACTTTTTGTTAGCCACTGCTGTCGTGTTAGCTCATGCTAACCAGGCTGACGAAATAAATGCGAGCGCTACGTCTAACCGATGTAACGGCAGCAACATAAAGTGTGCTGTGTTTTCTAATGTTAGCTTTTGATTTAGTGGGCTAACTGAAGCCTGGTTGTTCAATAAATGCATTTCAAATTGCACTCGTTTTCCGTTTTTCAGCCAATTTACATTCTTATTCTTACATTAGATTTTTTTTGGCGAGTACTCAAATATTAGTATTTCACTGCTGGAAAGATGGCCAAACAAAACTTGGATGTCTCTACTGTAGAAAGATGCAAATACTTCTGACATTGGCGCTACAGAACCAAAGAAAACAGAAAAAGGACACTTTGGCTCAAGAGAGAGAAAACCTACAACTACCAGAATGCACTGCGCCACACCAGACCAATAAATGCTCCCACTGACAGGTAACGTAATGCGAACACATCCATTTGAAACTATGGCAGCTAGCTGACAAGAAACGATCTCGTAATACAGTTAAACAGTAAATTAAAACACGTACATGTTTGATCATCGCTGCCTAGCTTCACCACTTGATCTCAGTTTTTTCAGCCTCTGTTTCAACAATGCAGGAAATGGTATGGTGTTCACTTCCTGTTCACAAATTCTTAATATTACAGTTAAACACAGCACTAAAATAAGTTCCTAAAAACACTGTCGGCGAGAAATAGGCAGTATGAGTCACATGAGCTTGATATGTATTAAATTACACACATTATTAAGAAACAAAGCTGAACGAATGGCGGCAAAAAAATCCCTTTAATGCAAGTACTGGAATAAGGAAATGACTTTAAACGCCCGTCCCTAGAACGCATGTTTCAACAAGCATAGTGTGTCTTAAAGCCTGGTTGATCTTTTTCCTCGTACTCCATCACCATGAACACATGCGCTGTAGTTTTATTGGACTCACTCCAACAAACACCGTCCAGCTACTGCAAATACTCACTAGGGCACCAAATGTGGATCAATCCACCACTTGAAATAGTCCCCAACAAATTCACCTGTTTCTCTGTTTGTTGTTGATTAAAAACTACAGTGACCAGCTGTTTTGTAAAAATCAAACTATATTTGTGAGTTATTTTTAAGACTTACAGTTGGTTGAAGCTGAACAGACAGACCACCACTCTGTTGGTTTTAGTCTTTTCATTGGATTTGTTGACACAAAAGGTCTAGAATAAAACTTATCCTCATCTGGCAGGGTACACAAGCCAAAGTCACAGTTTACACAAGTAAAGCAACAGTTACACAACACCTGTTCAATCCAGAGCCAGCAGATACAACCTGTGTCAAATGTGCCTATTTACAACATGAAAAACAAAGTTACAGGACAATTTTTTGCAAAGAGTTAATGCCATCAAGGGGTTTTAGCGTACCAATATCCAAATACTACAAACTGGAATCTACACTACTAATACATCCTGGGAGGACGTTAATCTTCAGTGTCAGACCACCTCTGTGGTCTAGTCTGCCCAGATGGTACTATTCAGGCAAGACTCTAAAACTTATCTTAAACTGTGTTCAGTCAAATATTTCAGCACTGGACTCTAAAAGCATCTGACAGCAGCAACATCCAACTGCTCGTCATTTACACTGAAGTTAACAGCATGTCATTAAAGGAACAGTGTTCGCAGTGATGAACTCTCTCAGGTAAGAAGTGTTGAAATATGTGTGGAGGACATGGTGCAGTGAATGACCCAGCGATCTGATATTTAATCAAGAGACATCAACAGACACACACAGATTTGTTAAGTGCTTTGTAGAAATGCCAAATAATCAGTGTCTAACCCGCTGCTGCAGGCTCTTCACTCTGTTTACAGGTGTATTATACAGAAGCCCTCGATAGAGACATCACTCAACAGGAGAAGAGTCCTTGAGGAAAACAAAAGGCAGCATTTGCTTCCACAAAGCGTTGATCAGTTTGTGTGTCCTGCACTATGTGTTCGTGGCCGAGCTCCCTGCGTCTTCTGCAGGTTTGTTAGCGCTGTGTTTAGTGCTGATGTGTTGTGTCATTTCCTTACGGTTGGTCACTATGTGTCCACACTGCACGCATGTGTAGCGCCCTCTGGTGTGCTCCCAAAGGACACGTCTGTTGCAGGTCAAACCTGAGGGATGAGAGGACAAAGTAATGTTTGAACTAAGGACCTGCATACACCAAAATCAAAATATGATGACATCAAGCTTGCTCTGGCTCACACTCTCTATCATAGTGGTAGACATACTGGCTGCGCTGGCCGCCTGCTCCCAACACCATGATAAACACTCTGCTTGTGTGTTCAATTTATTTTTAGAAATTCTGAATTTGATATTTTAGAAAACAGAGTAGAGGCAACAGTCTGGAAACACTGATATTTTTACGAAGCTCTCTTTTTTCCAAACCTATCCAGATCTGGAAATTGCTAAAATCAAATTCCATCAACTGAGTTGAGTGTCTGCAGCGTCTTGTGGCTTAAATGACCTTTAAGGTCTTAAAGAGCTTCGTCATGTGAAGCCACATCTGTCAGGTTACAGCTGTGTGCTCTAGTGTGAGAAGAGGCTTACCTTGACTCTTCTTCCAGACAGCGGTGGACGAAGGTGGAGAGCGAGGAGCTGGTGCTGGAGCAGGGTGGACAGGCTCAGACTTGGTCTGTGTCGGGTGCTGCTGACTCTGTGTATCAGGGGGGTCAGGAGCTGCTGCTGGGCCATCAGGGTTGGAAGATAAAGAGAGATCAGGGGCTTCAGCTTTGGCCTGAGGCAGGGGAGCTACCTCTGTGAGCTGCGGAGGACCAAGCTGTTGAGGGGAGAACTCTGTTTTAGGCAGGAAGGGGGGGCCGAGGACAGGAGGGGCAGCAGAGTCCAGCTGAAGAGCAGCAGCAGGGAGGGAGCCATCTGGGTTTGGGATCTGAGAGGGCTGTTGCTGGGGTGCAGACATTGAGTCCAGCAGTGGGGGCTTCTGGTCGACGTCCATGGGGGTCAAATTGGAGTTTGTGGCAGCCGCAGGCGGAGGGGCCGCCGGTTCAGTCGGCTTTGCTTTGCCTCGCGGCACTTTGGAGCAGGTGTGCAGGTGAGTCAGGAGGCCACGGTAGGATCGCAGCTTTGTGCGACAACTCTCACACCTTCACAGAAACACGCGACGACACATTACTCCTGATATTTTCACGACTGAATACACAGAGGGAAACATTTTTACAAGTGAATATACAGTAAAACAAAATAACTCACAAGAAGAATATGTTGGGTTTGTGATGATGCCTCATATGTTCCATCAGTTTCTGCATGTTGGGGAAGGAACCACTGCACCCGACAGTGGAGCACAGCAGGACCTTTCCTGAGGAGAGGACACACGGTGTTTACATGACGGCACTAATAGGGTTTCCATCCACCTATTCTTATCCGAATTTTCAAAAATAGCGAAAATAAACATTAATGGAAACACTAGAAATTTGAAAAAAGGAAATTCGCAAAAAAGTTTTTACGCTTGGAGGGGGTGGATTTGTCTGCGTATCGATAAAAGGAAAGTACGACTTTTTGCTATGGAAACAGGTTTTGCGGATAAACGATGACTGGACTGGATACCACGTCACACGTCTGGACCGGATACCACGTCACACGTGTACGTTGGTCGTACGCGGTGGTCTCCTTCCAGCTATTTCCGACAGTACTCTTAACATTAAAATTCCTCCTTGTCGTCTCTTCTTCAGGATGGCTCGGTACGCGGTGAATGCTGACAAAATGGTGACCAGAGTTCTTCCAAACGCCGACAGGTCGATCAGGAACCTGTCCATGATCAGTTGTTGACTGTCAGCCGAGTGTGTTGTTTGTTTTGTGGCAGAGAGACGCTCTCTGATGATGTCATCTCATGGCGCACTCTCCTCTCAATAATCACAAAATAATAACAAATGGAAACGGGCATAAAGTCGCATTTTCTTGTTGCGCATTTTCACTAAATTCGCTCAAAAATTTTGAGACATTCAGATGGAAACCTGACTACAGTTTCTCTTGTAACCCCCTCACCTATCATTTCCAATACAAATCATTACCAAATCTGAAACGTACAACCAAGTTGGACATTTATTTTTCGATTCATAAAACTAAGAGTTGACTTCTGAACAAACTTGAGCTAAGTTTAAGTAAGACACGCTTATTTCCACACAGGCGGGAGGTCACTAACAGTGTGTATGACTTAACTCATGGTGCAAAATGTCTTTTAACACAACATTAATCATAACCCCTTAGAACCACTGTGAAGTACATAAACACTTAATCACTGAGTGATGAGTAAGGTGAGTGATTTAGAAAAGTGGTTCCCAACTTGTGGGTCACTGGTCCATTCTGAATGGGCCGCAAGTAACTCTTGAACGTGTTTAGTTTGTTAGAAAAAAACAACACACTTTATTTTGAAGTACAGTGAATTTCTGGCTTGTTTGACAGTGTCGTTTCCTGCTGTAGAGTGAGTAACTAACGGACAGCAAACTAGCTTGGTGAAACACAAGTGTGACACTGAGTATATTGAACCGTGTAGACCTCAAACTAATGACTAAGGAGACATCTGGACCCTGAGACTGGACCGGCTGGGAACCGCTCATTTAGAACATATTTAAACACAGTTTTCTTCAGGTTATGGCCTTAACACATTGTCTCAATGCATGCTGGGAAACTCCACCTATTCAGCCCCATCACGCCACGATATGTTAGGTGCACAATGATAATGCTGTTTATTGGCATTAAAGAAATTAGGCCAAATCAGCTTCATAACTTTCAGTGAGATTAACTCAAAAACTGTTGACTTTACATAAAAACATTACGTCAAGCTCACAAGGGATGAGTTTTTGTGTCAAGTTGTCATGAAGTTTTTAAGCTATTTTGACAATCTGGGGCATTTGTGTAGACTTCACATTAAGACTTTGTGTCCTGAATGGATTGGGGTTAAAGTGTATGTGTTTTATATTTATATCATGACAGTACATGCATGCATGAAGAGGAAATACATGTCACAATATGTTTTGAATGTCACTTTATGTTTTAGGTAATTAAGGTGTTGCTGCACAGCTCCAGCAAACATCTTCTCCCATGGACAAACATCAGGAGTCATTCATCTACATTATAACCTCAGGAAACTAAACTTAACTGTGTGTGTAAGCCTGCAGGACTGTCCCACTCTACAATGTTGATGTACATCACAATGGCCCAGTGACTGGTGACACATCTCATCCACTGTACCTCCATGTTTCAGACCTGTGAGCTCACCTGGAAGAGACTGAGCTGAGAGCTCATGGTCTTTGATGTGGCTTTCCAGAGCGGTTGTATCTGAGTACACCCGCCTGCAGCCGTACAACGGACACGGTGTCCTCTTGTTTACTGAAACAGATAAACAAAACCTTACATGAATTTGACGATTTATTCAGCTATATAGCATAAATACTGCATTACTGTCAGTAATCTCGCGACAGAACTCCACCAGGTTAGCATGCTAACGTTAACTAGCTAGCTGACTGGCTAGCTTAGTCGCATAGCTAGCGTCGTTTAGCACAGTGGGCTAAAAACGAAACGAGTTTGGGTCTGTCTGCGGTTTCTGAGATAAACAACAAACCTCCGTCTTCAGAGTCAACTTTCGGTATGACTGTTGTACCCGAAGCCATCATTGAAGCAACAGCAGAGCAGTCGGGCTCTGCACTTTGTAGAGACAACAATAACGTATGCGAAGAAACGGACTACAAGAACCAGAATGCAATGTGACGCATACAAGTATTTCCGTTTATTTTTAAATAGACAAGAAAACATTTTAAAAACATTTTAGACTTTTTTTTATATATATAAACCTTATTCCTATCACCAATGATTCGTTAAAAAAAAAAAAAAGATGGATAGACTGAATCACAATGTTTGTTTATAATAACTTCCGGGTATGAAATCGTCGCGTGACGTAAAGTCAACCACAGCTGAGCAAACGTTTCCTCTTGTTGCTTCTTAAAAACTCTGCAGAGTCTCAGTTGACTTTTCTCCCTCTGGATTCTGTTGTTACTGATGTTGGACAGACCTGTTTCTCCTCTATAAATAAAAATAATAACAGTGCTTTATTTAGAAAATAAGAAATAAAAACAAATATAAACGTCTCTGTTCCAAATGTTGTTTCCTACTGGAGTAACTTCACTTCAGACCTGGACTGGAATATCTGGCGCCTACCTTCTAAATACCTTATTACAAATAAGGTGAAGGTGGTGACTTTTATAATGATTCACTGTCGTTATCCCTCAAAGTTATTTCTCCAAACATATAAAAAGGAAATTGTCGTGGGCTGCTTATTTTGTCAACTGATTCCAGATTTATACCATCTATTTTGGTCTTGTCTCCACTCCTGTATTTTCTGACAAGATGTCTGTCCTTTTATTTCCCAGTTTATTGATTCTGAGTTTCCCCTGTTTTATGAAAATGTATTGTTTGGTGTTTTATCTTTCCCCTCTGCCAAAGCAAATCAGTATTGTATCATCAGTTTGATTCTATTACTTGCTAAATCTGACATTCATATATAAAAATGTTCCATTCATAAACCTCCTTTTTAATTTTTTAATTTGAAGTCAAACAATATATCAAGTTAATTCTGTTCTCAAAAAATGTTTTTACTAAAACACTGAACCTGTGCACCCTGTGTAACATCTCATGATATGATACAGTATTTCTGTTACTGTTCTGATTCCCTGCCATAATCTGTGAACATTTGTATTGTTTTTATGCTGTTTATTAATAAACAATTAATAAAATGCTTAAAAAATACTAAGTTACCTAAAAAGGGCCCACCAAACATATCAGTTTAAGTGCAGAGTAGCTTTGATTTTACCTCTCATTTCTGTTCTCATGATAAATGTTAAATGGGTGTTTTACATTTAAGTTTCGTCAATCACTGTCTTTTTGAAATATTGAGCAAGGCAATAATGTAATGTAATATTATTAGGGATGCACAATTTTTGTTCAATGTGCCGTTGTATAACAACTCATTTGGCTGATAATCAATACTGATATATTCACTTTTTCCCCTCCTAATTTCAGTGATCATCAAGTCTCCTCTGTAGTGGAATTAACATCATCTCATACATGTATATTGTTATTATGACGGCCCACCAGCAGATGGAGACATGAAACACAATACTTTTCAATGTATGTGATATTCATTCATTGTGCAAAATAAGAAAGAGCATGTTGGCTGATTCATTTTAAAGCCAATATCAGCTGATATATTGATGACATGCAGATTGTCATGCATAAATATAATAAATATATAATAAAAATATAATATATACTTTTTTTTTTACACTTGTTTGATATATTATACTGTAATCTTTTCGAGACAAACTATGATGTGACCTTCTTTTTTACATTTATTTTCAACATACTATACTATGACTTTTTTTCATGATTTTTGATGACATGCTATACTATGACTTTTTATTATGATTTTGGACGACATACTATACTATGACTTTTTTTCATGATTTTAGACGACATGCTATACTATGACTTTTTTTCATGATTTTTGACGACATACTATACTACGACTTTTTTTCATGATTTTGGACGACATACTATACTATGACTTTTTATTATGATTTTGGACGACATGCTATACTATGAGGTTTTTTAATGATTTTGGACGACATGCTATACTATGACGTTTTTTCATGATTTTTGATGACATACTATACTATGACTTTTTTTCATGATTTTAGACGACATGCTATACTATGACTTTTTTTCATGATTTTTGATGACATGCTATACTATGACTTTTTTTCATGATTTTTGATGACATGCTATACTATGACTTTTTTTCATGATTTTGGACAACATACTATACTATGACTTTTTTTCATGATTTTGGACGACATACTATACTATGACTTTTTATTATGATTTTGGACGACATGCTATACTATGACTTTTTTTCATGATTTTTGACTACATACTATACTATGATGTCTTTTCATGATTTTTGATGACATACTATACTATGACTTTTTTTCATGATTTTTGACTACATACTATACTATGATGTCTTTTCATGATTTTTGATGACATACTATACTATGACTTTTTTTCATGATTTTAGACGACATACTATACTATGACGTTTTTTCATGATCTTGGACGACATACTATACTATGACTTTTTTTCATGATTTTAGACGACATACTATACTACGACTTTTTTTCATGATTTTTGACTACATACTATACTATGACTTTTTTTTCATGATTTTGGACGACATGCTATACTATGACTTTTTTTCATGATTTTAGACGACATGCTATACTATGACTTTTTTTCATGATTTTAGACGACATGCTATACTATGACTTTTTTTCATGATTTTTGATGACATGCTATACTATGACTTTTTTTCATGATTTTTGACTACATACTATACTATGATGTCTTTTCATGATTTTTGATGACATACTATACTATGACTTTTTTTCATGATTTTTGACTACATACTATACTATGATGTCTTTTCATGATTTTTGATGACATACTATACTATGACTTTTTTTCATGATTTTAGACGACATACTATACTATGACGTTTTTTCATGATCTTGGACGACATACTATACTATGACTTTTTTTCATGATTTTTGACTACATACTATACTATGATGTCTTTTCATGATTTTTGATGACATACTATACTATGACTTTTTTTTCATGATTTTAGACGACATACTATACTATGACGTTTTTTCATGATCTTGGACGACATACTATACTATGACTTTTTTTCATGATTTTAGACGACATACTATACTACGACTTTTTTTCATGATTTTTGACTACATACTATACTATGACTTTTTTTTCATGATTTTGGACGACATGCTATACTATGACTTTTTTTCATGATTTTGGATGACATGCTATACTATGACTTTTTTTTCATGATTTTGGACGACATACTATACTATGACTTTTGTTCATGATTTTAGACGACATACTATACTATGACTTTTTTTCATGATTTTAGACGACATACTATACTATGACTTTTTTTTCATGATTTTGGACGACATACTATACTATGACTTTTTTTCATGATTTTAGACGACATACTATACTATGACTTTTTTTCATGATTTTTGACTACATACTATACTATGATGTCTTTTCATGATTTTTGATGACATACTATACTATGACTTTTTTTCATGATTTTGGACGACATACTATACTATGACTTTTTTTCATGATCTTGGACGACATACTATACTATGATGTCTTTTCATGATTTTTGAAGACATACTATACTATGACTTTTTTTCATGATTTTGGACGACATGCTATACTATGACTTTTTTTCATGATTTTGGACGACATACTATACTATGATGTCTTTTCATGATTTTTGAAGACATACTATACTATGACTTTTTTTAGTGATTTTAGACGACATGCTATACTATGACGTTTTTTCATGATTTTAGACGACATGCTATACTATGACGTTTTGTCATGATTTTGGACGACATACTATACTATGACTTTTTTTCATGATTTTGGACGACATACTATACTATGACTTTTTTCATGATCTTGGACGACATACTATACTATGATGTCTTTTCATGATTTTTGAAGACATACTATACTATGACTTTTTTTCATGATTTTGGACGACATACTATACTATGATGTCTTTTCATGATTTTTGAAGACATACTATACTATGACTTTTTTTAGTGATTTTAGACGACATGCTATACTATGACGTTTTGTCATGATTTTGGACGACATACTATACTATGATGTCTTTTCATGATTTTTGAAGACATACTATACTATGACTTTTTTTTCATGATTTTGGACGACATGCTATACTATGACGTTTTTTCATGATTTTAGACGACATGCTATACTATGACGTTTTGTCATGATTTTGGACGACATACTATACTATGACTTTTTTTCATGATTTTTGACTACATACTATACTATGATGTCTTTTCATGATTTTTGATGACATACTATACTATGACTTTTTTCATGATTTTGGACGACATGCTATACTATGACTTTTTTCATGATTTTAGACGACATGCTATACTATGACGTTTTTTCATGATTTTAGACGACATGCTATACTATGACGTTTTTTCATGATTTTAGACGACATGCTATACTATGACGTTTTGTCATGATTTTGGACGACATACTATACTATGACTTTTTTTCATGATTTTTGACTACATACTATACTATGATGTCTTTTCATGATTTTTGATGACATACTATACTATGACTTTTTTCATGATTTTGGACGACATGCTATACTATGACTTTTTTCATGATTTTAGACGACATGCTATACTATGACGTTTTTTCATGATTTTAGACGACATGCTATACTATGACGTTTTGTCATGATTTTGGACGACATACTATACTATGACTTTTTTCATGATTTTGGACGACATGCTATACTATGACTTTTTTCATGATTTTAGACGACATGCTATACTATGACGTTTTTTCATGATTTTAGACAACATGCTATACTATGACGTTTTGTCATGATTTTAGACGACATGCTATACTATGACTTTTTTTCATGATTTTAGACGACATGCTATACTATGACGTTTTGTCATGATTTTGGACGACATGCTATACTATGACGTTTTTTCATGATTTTAGACGACATGCTATACTATGACGTTTTGTCATGATTTTGGACGACATGCTATACTATGACGTTTTGTCATGATTTTGGACGACATGCTATACTATGACGTTTTTTCATGATTTTAGACGACATGCTATACTATGACGTTTTTTCATGATTTTAGACGACATGCTATACTATGACTTTTTTTCATGATTTTGGACGACATGCTATACTATGACTTTTTTTCATGATTTTTGACTACATACTATACTATGACTTTTTTCATGATTTTTGACGACATGCTATACTATGACGTTTTGTCATGATTTTGGACGACATACTATACTATGATGTCTTTTCATGATTTTTGACGACATGCTATACTATGATGTTTTTCATGATTTTGGACAACATACTATACTGTGTATATACATATATGACGCCTGTTCTTCCTGAGGTCCTTCGATGTATGTGTTGAGATGTTGACCATGTTCTATCACACAGTGGTGGCCAATGCACTCTTCTAGGCTGCAGTGAGCTGTGGAGGCAGCTTGATACACAACAACACCAAGCGTTTTGACAGGCTGATTAAACAAGCTGGCTCAGTGCTCAGCAGGAGACTGGATCCACTAAGAGCTGTGGTGGAGAGGGACACATTCAACAAACTGAAAGCTATAATGGACAATAGCAGACACCGTCTCCACAGCCTCCTGGAGCGACAGAGGAGCAGCTGCAGCAGTCGGCTCATCCCACTGCTTTGCAGAACGGAACATGTCAGGGGATCCTTCATCCCCACAGCAATAAGACTGTTGAATCCAGTCACACACACATTTACACACATCACATTAGCCACAACTGGACTGGACTGTGGAATGTCTTTGCAATTTTAATTTAATTGTAATTTGATTTTTAATATCTATTTATGCACTTATTTTGACTCATTTTATTCTATGTCTACTTTAATACCACTGTGTTGTTGTTGATGAGGGAAGGTGTGGTTGTTGTTTCTTGTTAGCTGCTGGACAATTGAATTTCCCTTCAGGGATGAATAAAGTTCTATTCTATTCTATTCTATTCTACGACGTTGTTTATTGCACACTTTTTTGACACATTATGAAGACTTTTTTTTTATTTTCTCAACAAACTATGCTACGGCTTTTTAAAAACATTTTTTGACATACCAAACTGTGACTTTTCTATTACTCTTTTTGGCTTTTTTTTTTTGACGATTTTTGACAACATAGATTACGATGAAGTTTTGTCATGATTTTTGACGACATACTATACTAAGACTTTTTTTCATGATTTTGGACGACATGCTATACTATGACTTTTTTTCATGATTTTAGACGACATGCTATACTATGACTTTTTTTCATGATTTTGGACGACATACTATACTATGACTTTTTATTATGATTTTGGACGACGTGCTATACTATGACTTTTTTTCATGATTTTGGACGACATACTATACTATGATGTTTTTCATGATTTTTGATGACGTGCTATACTATGACTTTTTTCATGATTTTTGACGACATGCCATACTATGACGTTTTTTCATGATTTTGGACGACATGCTATACTATGACGTTTTTTCATGATTTTAGACGACATACTATACTATGATGTTTTTTCATAATTTTGGACGACATGCTATACTATGACGTTTTTTCATGATTTTGGACGACATGCTATAATATGACTTTTGTCATGATTTTGGACGCAATATTACACTATGACGTTTTTTCATGATTTTAGACGACATACTATACTATGAGTTTTTTTTCATGATTTTGGACGACATGCTATACTATGACGTTTTTTCATGATTTTGGACGACGTGCTATACTATGATGTTTTTTCATGATTTTGGACGACATACTATACTATGACGGTTTTTCATGATTTTAGACGACATACTATACTATGACGTTTTTTCATTATTTTGGACGACATACTATACTATGACTTTTTTTTCATGATTTTTGACGACATACTATACTATGACTTTTTTTCATGATTTTAGACGACATACTATACTATGACTTTTTTTTCATGATTTTGGACGACATGCTATACTATGATGTTTTTTCATGATTTTGGACGACATGCTATACTATGACTTTTTTTTCATGATTTTGGACGACATGCTATACTATGATGTTTTTTCATGATTTTGGACGACATGCTATACTATGACGGTTTTTCATGATTTTGGACGACATACTATACTATGACTTTTTTTTCATGATTTTGGACGACATGCTATACTATGATGTTTTTTCATGATTTTGGACGACATGCTATACTATGACTTTTTTCATGATTTTTGATTACATGCTATACTATGATGTTTTTTCATGATTTTGGATGACATACTATACTATGATGTTTTTCATGATTTTTGATGACATGCTATACTATGACGGTTTTTCATGATTTTGGACGACATACTATACTATGACTTTTTTTCATGATTTTGGACGACATGCTATACTATGACTTTTTTTCATGATTTTAGACGACATGCTATACTATGACTTTTTTTCATGATTTTAGACGACATGCTATACTATGACTTTTTTTCATGATTTTAGACGACATACTATACTATGACTTTTTTTCATGATTTTGGATGACATACTATACTATGACGTTTTTTCATGATTTTAGACGACATACTATACTATGACGGTTTTTCATGATTTTTGACGACATACTATACTATGACGTTTTGTCATGATTTTGGACGACATGCTATACTGTGATGTTTTTTCATGATTTTGGATGACATGCTATACTATGACTTTTTTTTCATGATTTTAGACGACATACTATACTATGATGTTTTTCATGATTTTTGATGACATGCTATACTATGATGTTTTTTCATGATTTTGGACGACATGCTATACTATGACGTTTTGTCATGATTTTGGACAACATACTATACTATGACGTTTTTTCATGATTTTAGACGACATGCTATACTATGACGTTTTTTCATGATTTTAGACGACATACTATACTATGACGTTTTTTCATGATTTTAGACGACATGCTATACTATGACTTTTTTTCATGATTTTAGACGACATGCTATACTATGACTTTTTTTTCATGATTTTTGATGACATGCTATACTATGATGTTTTTTCATGATTTTAGACGACATACTATACTATGACTTTTTTTCATGATTTTGGACGACATACTATACTATGACTTTTTTTTCATGATTTTTGATGACATGCTATACTATGATGTTTTTTCATGATTTTAGACGACATACTATACTATGACGTTTTTTTCATGATTTTAGACGACATACTATACTATGACGTTTTGTCATGATTTTGGACGACATGCTATACTCTGACTTTTTCTTATTATTTTAGACGACATGCTATACTATGACTTTTGTCATGATTTTGGACGCAATATTACACTATGACGTTTTTTCATGATTTTGGACAATATATTACACTATGACGTTTTTTCATGATTTTGGACAATATACTACACTATGACGTTTTTTCATGATTTTGGACAACATACTATACTATGACGTTTTTTCATGATTTTAGACGACATGCTATATTATGACTTTTTTTCATGATTTTGGACAACATACTATACTATGACGTTTTTTCATGATTTTAGACGACATGCTATACTATGACTTTTTTTCATGATTTTAGACGACATGCTATACTATGACTTTTTTTTCATGATTTTTGATGACATGCTATACTATGATGTTTTTTCATGATTTTAGACGACATACTATACTATGACTTTTTTTCATGATTTTGGACGACATACTATACTATGACTTTTTTTTCATGATTTTTGATGACATGCTATACTATGATGTTTTTTCATGATTTTAGACGACATACTATACTATGACGTTTTTTTCATGATTTTAGACGACATACTATACTATGACGTTTTGTCATGATTTTGGACGACATGCTATACTCTGACTTTTTCTTATTATTTTAGACGACATGCTATACTATGACTTTTGTCATGATTTTGGACGCAATATTACACTATGACGTTTTTTCATGATTTTGGACAATATACTACACTATGACGTTTTTTCATAATTTTAGACGACATACTATACTATGACGTTTTTTCATGATTTTGGACGACATACTCTACTATGACTTTTTTTCATGATTTTAGACGACATGCTATACTATGACGTTTTTTCATGATTTTAGACGACATACTATACTATGACGTTTTGTCATGATTTTGGACGACATGCTATACTATGACGTTTTGTCATGATTTTGGACGACATGCTATACTATGATGTTTTTCATGATTTTTGACGACATGCTATACTCTGACTTTTTCTTATTATTTTAGACGACATGCTATACTATGACTTTTGTCATGATTTTGGACGCAATATTACACTATGACGTTTTTTCATGATTTTAGACGACATACTATACTATGACTTTTTTTTCATGATTTTGGACGACATGCTATACTATGACGTTTTTTCATGATTTTGGACGACATGCTATACTATGACGTTTTTTCATGATTTTAGACGACATACTATACTATGACTTTTTTCATGATTTTTGATGACATGCTATACTATGACTTTTTTTCATGATTTTAGACGACATGCTATACTATGACGTTTTTTCATGATTTTGGACGACATGCTATACTATGACGTTTTTTCATGATTTTGGACGACATGCTATACTATGACTTTTTTTTCATGATTTTGGACGACATGCACGTTTTGTCATGATTTTAGACGACATATTATACTATGACTTTTTTCATGATTTTTGATGACATACTATACTATGAGGTTTTTTTAGTGATTTTAGACGACATACTATCCTATGATGTTTTTTCATGATTTTGGACAACATACTACACTATGACGTTTTTTCATGATTTTTGACGACATAGTATACTATGACTTTTGTCATGATTTTGGACGCAATATTACACTATGACTTTTTTTCATGATTTTGGACGCCATGCTATACTATGACTTTTGTCAAGATTTTGGACGCAATATTACACTATGACGTTTTTTCATGATTTTAGACGACATGCTATACTATGACTTTTTTTTCATGATTTTTGATGACATGCTATACTATGATGTTTTTTCATGATTTTGGATGACATACTATCCTATGATGTTTTTCATGATTTTTGATGACATGCTATACTATGACTTTTTTTTCATGATTTTTGATGACATGCTATACTATGACGTTTTGTCATGATTTTGGACGACATGCTATACTATGATGGTTTTTCATGATTTTTGACGACATGCCATACTATGACTTTTTTTTATTATTTTAGACGACATGCTATACTATGACTTTTGTCATGATTTTGGACGCAATATTACACTATGACGTTTTTTCATGATTTTAGACGACATACTATACTATGAGTTTTTTTTCATGATTTTGGACGACATGCTATACTATGACGTTTTTTCATGATTTTGGACGACGTGCTATACTATGACGTTTTTTCATGATTTTAGACGACATACTATACTATGACTTTTTTCATGATTTTAGACGACATGCTATACTATGACGTTTTTTCATGATTTTGGACGACATGCTATACTATGACGTTTTTTCATGATTTTAGACGACATGCTATACTATGACGTTTTGTCATGATTTTGGACGACATGCTATACTATGATGTTTTTTCATGATTTTAGACGATATACTATACTATGACTTTTTTTTCATGATTTTGGACGTCATGCTATACTATGACTTTTTTCATGATTTTTGATGACATGCTATACTATGACTTTTTTCATGATTTTTGATGACATACTATACTATGACTTTTTTTTCATGATTTTGGACGACATGCTATACTATGACTTTTTTTCATGATTTTAGACGACATACTATACTATGATGTTTTTTTAATGATTTTGGACGACATACTATACTATGACTTTTTTTCATGATTTTAGACGACATACTATACTATGATGTTTTTTTAATGATTTTGGACAACATACTATACTATGATGTTTTTTCATGATTTTGGACAACATACTACACTATGACGTTTTTTCATGATTTTTGACGACATGCTATACTATGACTTTTTTTTCATGATTTTAGACGACATACTATACTATGATGTTTTTTCATGATTTTGGACAACATACTACACTATGACGTTTTTTCATGATTTTTGACGACATACTATACTATGACTTTTGTCATGATTTTGGACGCAATATTACACTATGAAGTTTTTTCATGATTTTAGACGACATGCTATACTATGAGGTTTTTTAATAATTTTGGACGACATAGTATACTATGACTTTTTTTCATGATTTTAGACGACATACTATACTATGACGTTTTGTCATGATTTTGGACGACATGCTATACTATGAGGTTTTTCATGATTTTTGACGACATGCTATACTCTGACTTTTTCTTATTATTTTAGACGACATGCTATACTATGACTTTTGTCATGATTTTGGACGCAATATTACACTATGACGTTTTTTCATGATTTTAGACGACATACTATACTATGACTTTTTTTTCATGATTTTAGACGACATGCTACACTATGACGTTTTTTCATGATTTTAGACGACATACTATACTATGACTTTTTTTTCATGATTTTAGACGACATGCTACACTATGACTTTTTTTTCATGATTTTGGACGACATGCTATACTATGAGGTTTTTTTAGTGATTTTAGACGACATACTATCCTATGATGTTTTTTCATGATTTTGGACAACATACTACACTATGACGTTTTTTCATGATTTTTGACGACATAGTATACTATGACTTTTGTCATGATTTTGGACGCAATATTACACTATGACTTTTTTTCATGATTTTGGACGCCATGCTATACTATGACTTTTGTCAAGATTTTGGACGCAATATTACACTATGACGTTTTTTCATGATTTTAGACGACATGCTATACTATGACTTTTTTTTCATGATTTTTGATGACATGCTATACTATGATGTTTTTTCATGATTTTGGATGACATACTATCCTATGATGTTTTTCATGATTTTTGATGACATGCTATACTATGACTTTTTTTTCATGATTTTTGATGACATGCTATACTATGACGTTTTGTCATGATTTTGGACGACATGCTATACTATGATGGTTTTTCATGATTTTTGACGACATGCCATACTATGACTTTTTTTTATTATTTTAGACGACATGCTATACTATGACTTTTTGTCATGATTTTGGACGCAATATTACACTATGACGTTTTTTCATGATTTTAGACGACATACTATACTATGAGTTTTTTTTCATGATTTTGGACGACATGCTATACTATGACGTTTTTTCATGATTTTGGACGACGTGCTATACTATGACGTTTTTTCATGATTTTAGACGACATACTATACTATGACTTTTTTCATGATTTTAGACGACATGCTATACTATGACGTTTTTTCATGATTTTGGACGACATGCTATACTATGACGTTTTTTCATGATTTTAGACGACATGCTATACTATGACGTTTTGTCATGATTTTGGACGACATGCTATACTATGATGTTTTTTCATGATTTTAGACGATATACTATACTATGACTTTTTTTTCATGATTTTGGACGTCATGCTATACTATGACTTTTTTCATGATTTTTGATGACATGCTATACTATGACTTTTTTCATGATTTTTGATGACATACTATACTATGACTTTTTTTTCATGATTTTGGACGACATGCTATACTATGACTTTTTTTCATGATTTTAGTCGACATACTATACTATGATGTTTTTTTAATGATTTTGGACGACATACTATACTATGACTTTTTTTCATGATTTTAGACGACATACTATACTATGATGTTTTTTTAACGATTTTGGACAACATACTATACTATGATGTTTTTTCATGATTTTGGACAACATACTACACTATGACGTTTTTTCATGATTTTTGACGACATGCTATACTATGACTTTTTTTTCATGATTTTAGACGACATACTATACTATGATGTTTTTTCATGATTTTGGACAACATACTACACTATGACGTTTTTTCATGATTTTTGACGACATACTATACTATGACTTTTGTCATGATTTTGGACGCAATATTACACTATGAAGTTTTTTCATGATTTTAGACGACATGCTATACTATGAGGTTTTTTAATAATTTTGGACGACATAGTATACTATGACTTTTTTTCATGATTTTAGACGACATACTATACTATGACTTTTGTCATGATTTTGGACGACATGCTATACTATGAGGTTTTTTAATAATTTTGGACGACATACTATACTATGACGTTTTTTCATGATTTTGGACGATATACTACACTATGACTTTTGTCATGATTTTGGACACGATATTACACTATGGCGTTTTTTCATGATTTTTGACGACATGCTATACTATGACGTTTTTTCATGATTTTGGACAACATACTATACTATGACGTTTTTTCATGATTTTGGACGACATGCTATACTATGACGTTTTTTCATGATTTTGGACAACATACTATACTATGACTGTTTTTCATGATTTTGGACAACATACTATACTATGAAGTTTTTTCATGATTTTAGACGACATACTATACTATGACTTTTTTTCATGATTTTAGACGACATACTATACTATGACTTTTTTATGTGAGAATAACATTTAACAAAAAACCAAAACAATTGACACTGACTTAAAATTGATTTCACAGTCTAGTTTTCCACTTTTTAATACAGTTGAAAGTAATAAAATAGAGTGAAAGTTCAGTGTTTCTGCGTAATGCTGTTACAACTTCATTGTATATTTACTCCCAATAGATAAAACATTTACTTCCTGGATTAGAAACATAAAGTAACATAAAATGGAAACACACACACTAAACTTTTGAAATACCTGTACATTACCTTCGTTGTCATGTACTAAGTTCCTGTCCACCACCGTGGAAAAATATCCCGTCTGTCACTGTTAGTGATTTTAATCAGCCAATTATTAACAGTGCAAATATTTATTATGATCAGGACAATAATCTTAGCTCCATGCACACATGACTTCACACTCATCTCAGGATTCTCAGTATTTTCCATCTCAGAATTCAGCAAGTCAGAGTTCAGGTTTGGACTCAGTTTGTTAAACCTGCTCCCTGAAACAGGCCCCAGTAAGCTAGCTGACATGTGAATAACAAAAGTGGAGTACAAGAGATACAATTCATCCATCCAATTTCAACCGCTTATCCGAAGCTGGGTCAAGGGGCAGCAAGCTGAGCAAAGCATTCCAGACGTCCCTCTCTCCAGCAACGCCTTCCAGCTCCTCCTGGGGGATCGTGAGGCGTTCCCAGGTCAGACGAGATATGTAATCCCACCAGCATGATCTGGGTCTGCCCCGGGGCCTCCTACCAGGGGGATGTGCCCAAAACACCTCTAACAGGAGACGCACAGGAGGATCGTGATCAGATGCCCATACCATCTCAACTGACCCCTTTCAAAAGGAGCAGCAGCTCTATACTGAGCTCCCTCCGGATCACCGAGCTCCTTACCCTATCTCTAAGGCTGAGCCCAGACACCCCACAGAGGAAACTCATTTCGGCCACTTGTATCAGTGATCTCATTCTTTCGGTCACTACCCAGAGCTCATGACCATAGATGAGGGTTGGGACGTAGATGGACCAGGAAATCAAAAACTTCACCTTCTAGCTCAGCTCCCTCTTCACCACGACGGTCCGGCACAGCACCGGCATCACTGCAGACGCCGCACCAAATCACCGATCCATCTCACGCTCCATTCTACTCTCACTCATGAACAAGACCCCGAGATACTTGAACTCCTTTGCTTGGGGCAATGACTAACTCTCAACCCGGACGAGGCAATCCAGAGGATACAATTTATATTAGAAATAAAAGGGAAACACATTTAGAACAGTTGCATACTTCAGAAACCTTTCTGCACTTCTCTCTGACTTCTGCCCTGAACTCTGCCAAGAAGACTGAGTGTTAAACTTCAGCAGCATAACGTAGATCATTTCACTTTACAGAACTCTTTCATTCACACATTCTTTATCGTCGAAGCCCGTCTCTCCAGTTTTTCCCACTGCAAATCTCGGCCTTTCATTCCCCTCTCTGGCTGAGCCCCTCCCTTCCTCCATCTGTTGTGGGGCTGCTGCTCGTCTGCAGCTTCCTCTCTCAGATAAACTCCAGGTCTGAAGGTTACAGCTCTCTCCCCCACACGTCCTTCCAGAGAAATCCCCTCGCTGGCTCCTGCCGGCCTCTCGGCAGATGTTACTGTGAGGCTTCTTCCTTTTAATCACATTTTGTTTGACAGGATTGATTATACAGACAACAGCAGGGGTATCTGATTTATTTCTTAAGTAACACACTATTTTCTCAGATCTTTGATCCTCTTCCACTGCACATACAGTATATTTTCAGGGTCATAATTTACCTCATGATGAGCAGAGGATACTACATTGTGAAGACAGGCTAATTGCCATGTTTTGGTTTATTTGTTTTTGACTCCACATTCAGTGCAAGTGGTGTTTCTGCTCAGTTCTCCTGAGATCAAACGCTGAACAAGAAGTTCTTTGGCCGATCATTTGATGTCCTCTTTTTGACAGCCATGGTGGCCCCTCGTGCTGTCTTCTCAGTTATTCTTTTTCAAACTGATAATCAAAAGCATTTCTTCCTCTGCATAAAAAACATCCAAATTTCTAGAAGAGATACAAGTAAAAATAAGTGGATAAACAAATGCAAGCCCTCAAATGAACACGATATGATTTGCTGACATCTAAACTGCTGCTTCCTGTTTCTTTTTCCTGATATATTTAATTTCCCCTTTTTGCACCTCAGTGCCTGATAAACTCTTCTAACTGCTTATTAGGGCACTTCTTGGACTTTTAAAGGGAAATTTTGCCCATTTGTAACCAGCTTTGTATCATAACAATGTGGGCACTATGTGTAAATGAACTATGGTTAACTCCCTGCTCATCTCCCTAGGTCTAATCCGCCGGATGATGCAAAACTTTTCGCTGGCTCTAGGGCTGTTGCTCTAACTACAGATGGTACTTTCGCGCTTTTGTGTGCCTGACACCACAGACATTAAGAGTATATAGCACACCTACAGAGAGAGCTGCCCCTCTGGCTCTAAAACTCAGATCAAACTGTGAAACTAAAAACATATTTAAGCGGAGCTGTGAGTCAGGGTCGTTTGTTACGAGCCGGCTGCCATATTGTTTTTTTTTGTGTCAAAACCATGGATGTATAAAGAGAGCTGGATACAGTGCTGGAGGCGGGGACCCATTATTTCTTATAAAAGTTGCTCAGTGGCACACGAAGCCAAAAAGATTCTACTGCCGCCTATAAAATTAGTCGCATGATCGGCACTGCTTCGACACTGTGTGAACCACAGAGCAGGCGCAGAAGAGACTTCTGCTGGCAGAGCCGGCTACTTCCAGTTTAGCAGTCCACTGACTTGAATTTGAGATCAAATTATTTAATTATGCAGTCTTTCTAGACTTTGAAAATGTTATTCAGCCGGATGGATCAAATTTACAACGTCTCTTTCGCCATGTAAGTCAACAGAAAAAAGTCTATTTGGGCCACATGGCATCATGTGACGGATATGACTTCAGAACTCAGCATACTTCCTGGCCTGGTCAAAACGCACAAGCAACATTATGTCACCCACCAGCGAGAGCGTTCACTGGTCCAACGCAGTGCAGTGCTTTCTGGTAGTTGTAGATTTTCTACCTCCTGAACAAACGCAAATGCCACAGCCCTTTTTCTCTGTTTACACTGATCATGTAGCGCCAATTTCAAAATTATTTGCTACTGTCCAGTTTTATGAAAAGAACATCTTTCCAGCTGTGAAATGCGTCTTTAATGAAATTTTCTACACAGGAAGTTTGTTGGTTAACATCTGAAAGAAAAACACATCTTAATCTGTTGGTTAAAAAGACTACAAACAGCCATGCTAGCTACTCTGTGAAGCTGTATTTAGCTACGTTGATGCTTTGAGCTACATGCTAACGTCAGCATGAGAACATGCTCACAATGATAATGCTAGCACGGCGCTATTTAGCGGATGATTTACCATGCTCATCTTCTTAGTTTAGCGTGTTAGTATGCTAGCATTTGCTAACTGGCTCTGAAAACATAGAAAGCTACAACTGAGGCTGACAAGAAATGTCATTAGTTTTGCAGGTATTTGGTCACAAATCAAAGTATTGGATGGATTGAACTCTCAGCCGATCATCTTCTAAGTCAGGGCCGGGGGATAATGATTCAAGCCGATCCATCCAGTCGCTGTTGACACATTCCAGTCCAGCCGACAGATTGACATCGCGATCCCTTCAGCCCATGTCTAAAACATTACCAGGCACTACTGTCTGTCTGTCTCTCTAATGTGGGCATCATATATCAGCTATCAGCAACATTAGTCATCAGTCAAACCCTAATACACACAGAGCATGGTAGTTTTGGGGGTGAAGTCCACTGTATGTGGATGCCATCAAGCTCCCGTCATCACAGGCTCTCTGATGCAAGCTAAGCCAAGTCAAACACTAAAGGGGACAAACGTTAAGTCCATGGTTTCATTGGCTCCAGTCCATTCCTCTTCCCGTCGCTCCATCACAGTTAGAAAATCTGCCAATTAAATCCCTCTGATGTTCCTCGTCTTCCTCACAGCAACCTTGATCCTGAGGTCAGACGCTTGGAACGAATCACGTAATGCTCTGCAGGCTAGATGGTTAGATCTGTGAAGTCTCGTCTGGCAAATCCTTTCTGAAAAACATAAAGACACAAAACAAATACTGACAAACGATGTGAGATCAGTTTTAATGTTTGGGTTAGACAGTAACACTGAGCTTGTGATGCCATCCACATATGTTGTGTTTTTTTTTTTTGTTTATCTGTTTCTTCTTTTGTTAGATCAGTGTTTGTTAATAGTTTTCATCACTTGAAGTCATTGGAACATGATAAAATAAATAAAAACTGACAGTATAATCACTGACATTATCACCTTATAAAATCGTTTCAGCCAATGTGTTTGCAGTCAGTTGCCTATTTACATATCCGGCAGATACGGAGCAACATGAGCATATATTTGCAACCATGTTTTCAGACACCTGATGATGTAAGTCCAACAGCCACTTTCTTTTAGCTCTGTTTTTGGTCTCCACCAACTCCTGACAGAAACATCTGGTTCTTTAGCTGCTTAACGCCGGGTTTAAACTGGATGCAGAAGCCTCGCAAAGCACGCAGATTCTCCGTTGGAGTGCTGCCCGCTTGCTTTCAGCACCTATGTTAACTGATTGGTCTCCTTACATGGGACACAGCTTAGCAGGGTCACCATCCGCAGCGAAACTTTCGGTGTCTGGTCTATTTTTTATGCGAGCCACGAGTGAATCTGGCAGGAAAACAGACTGATTATCTACTCTGAAAGACATAAAGGACGTATTAGATATGATATAAATGATATAATTATCAAAGTATAAATGATGGAATATTTATCCCATGCTCACACACACACACGTTTGTACTTCTATCTTTGTGAGGACCCTCATTGTCAAAATGCATTTCCTAGCCCCTAACCCTAACCTTAACCATCTCTACTAAATGGCTAACCCTAACCCTAACCAAAAGCTAATTCTAACCTGAACCCTAAAACCAAGTCCTAACCCTCAAACAGGCCTATGAAAAAGTGAGGACCGACGAAAATGTCCTCACTTTCCAAAAATGTCCTCACTTTGTTGCTAAAATACAGTTTTTGGTCCTCACTATGTAGCATGTACAAGAACACACACACACACACACACACACACACACACACACACACACACACGCACAGAGCAGAGAGCAGAATCGCTTGCTGCCCGGCGCAGAGACATGCGATTTTGTTGTGAGCAACCAGGCGACTGCTGATGAACAGCTGTGCGACGAGGCGCTTCCACGACCCACTACGTCCACACAGTGTTCACCAGCTCATCTCTAACTGTGTCTGTCCTGCTGCTTTGGTGCTGAGTCGGGAGAGTACGATGGGTTTATCAGAGCTTTTGTGTCAGAAATAGTCAAAATATTGATAATTGTGACTTTAAAGAGTAACCACACCAAGGCTGAAAATCCTTCTTGCACGAGGGACTGAATGCCTGGTGCAACAGTGAGGAGGTTCTCCCATCAGTAAATGAACTCTTGAAGATTCTGGTGTTCCAGAAAACACTGGACATTTTTCAAGAAAAGATATTTGCAGATGATGCTTAATATCTGTAGACCGCTGTCTTACGTTACTGCTGATGCAAACAGAACATTTCCTACGCTGAAAGCTTTAAACCGGCAAAACACAAGTTGACTTCATTCATTCATTAAAAATTGGTCATTTTTGATATTTGTTGAAGGAGGAAGGAGCCACAGTGAGCCGTTGATGAAGAGCTGACGGAGACAGGCCGCACACGTATACCGTCGTAGCTATGTAGGCATCTCCTCTTCCCTCATTAACGTTATCAGGTTATCAGGTTATTAGCCTCTGGGTCGAAATCAAAAATACTGCCGAATAGATGCTTTTCGCTTTGACACCAAATCCTCCGCCACCGTCTTGTTGATCAACTGCTGCGACATTGCTGCTGCTATATGAAGCACATAATTTCAGTTTACAATTGTTGCGTCCAAATAAAAAAATAAAATAAAGCAAAACGGGCGAGTAATGTAATCGGCGCGTTTCCTAAACATCGTATAACACCGGTAACACCGACTACTACAGCAAGCCTACAACAGCCCACACCTGCCCCACCCAATCATTACGCTCTTCCTCTCAGGGCAGCTCAGGAAATGCTATGTCGGTCTGTTTTAGACGAGGAAATGTTTGTCCACACTGATTTTTTCCTGAGCGTGGCTCTAGACAAAAACTCACTGGTAGTTAAAATGGGAAAGATTCATCCTCTGGGAACAATGAAAAGCCACAAAGAGCAGCAGATTTCGTGACAGTCTGTTCAGTCGTTTTCCAGATATTTTTCTTTGGGTGAGTTTGTTTGTGCTGTGACTTGTGAAGACAGCCCAGAGAGTCTGTGTGAACTGCATGAGACCAGGGCCGAGGACAGAAACACAACAGGATATCTATCAAATGTAATAACTTCACCATGGCCACCCAGCAGTCAGATACACACACGGCTTTTGTTTGCTGTGTCAGGCTCCGTTCGGCGGGGACTGATGTGTGTGCGTGTGCGTGTGCGTGGAGGGGGAGGGGAAGAGGGAGGAGGTGTACAGGAGAAACATAACAGTGTTCAGAGACTGCCAAGTCCACCTAACCAAACTCTTCTTTTATTCATCCCAGAAGGCACAAAGGAGACAAACCCAAAATATCTCAGCCAGATTCTCTGCATTCCTGCTGCGAGTGGTCACTAAGAAACTAAACCTCAACAAAACCCAGGCCAGACACCGGCAGAGATAGACACAAGTAGAGTATTCAGGAGATAAATCAGTGAAGAGTGGAGAGAGGAGGAGTGTTGTCACTGTGTTAGACAATAAATAAAGGGATTCAGGATTGTTACTTTAATTCAGTTATCGTAGTTTAGTCAGTTTTCCTTGTGTTATTTCAATCACAAACCTTTAACAGCAGGCATTAGAGGTTGTGTTATCTGATAAAATCAGAGAGGCATTCCACAGGAGATTGGTATAACATCCTTCTATAAAAGGAGCTGCTTCTCCTGTTCGTGCCCAGGCTGCTGTAATCCTATTAGCCAATCACTTTGGATCTTTATCAAATCATAAGCCGGGGAAAACCAGCTTGTTCCTAGCTGTGTTTTAACATACTTTCATTTTCACAACTTGCAAACACTGCCTGTAGTTCTCCTTCTTCATTAGCCGCACAGCTGATGTAATAAAGTGAATTGTTCCTTCTCTGGCACAGTTGTTGGAAAAGCAACAATAGACTTCAACAAGGAAGCAATTTTAAAGCTGATCTGGGTGATATTTTTATATTGAGACTGGAATGAACAGAGTTTTAGCATTGTTTTGGTTTTACGACCCACAGCTTTAACAGTTTTGGTTTATTCTCACAGCTCTCATCAGTGTTTCTGGCAACAGCAGACGGAAGAACTCAGTGAGATACTTTATCTTTTCCCAAGTTTTAACTGTGTTTCTTTGTGTTAATTATCTCGTTGTATGTGCCAAAAAATATATTTTCTGAGAGTATTTCTTCATATTGATCCCAACAATTTGGCTAACTCCCTCCTGTCATTATAGCTCGTTTATTCTATTTTAATCAATGTGCGTCACAATACAAAAGCTGATGTCACTCTAACTGCTGTTTGGCTGTGACTATAAAACCCCACTGTGCACTATCGGCCCAACACCAAACAAGAAGCACACAATGTTAGCTACGAGCTGGTGAACACAGGGGAGCATTTAGCTGCTCAAGAGGCAGATATTTTTTCTCAGGAGTTGGTGGAGACCAAAACAGAGATAAAATGAGAGTGAATATCGACTTGCATTCGTCAGGTGGACACAAATTAATGATAATGTATCTGCTGGATGTAAGAATAAGCAACTCAGCAGAGAAAAATGTTGGCACTGTACGTGCCTGTAAACCGTGGTCCTGTTATTTTTGCATGTTATTATGCAGCATACAGGTCTTCAAAAGGAGGTTTGCGACATCTAGGGGGTTCACTAAATTACTGATTGATATTTTTATTTTAAATAACTGGAATATATCCAAAATACACATTAACATCATTAACATGAATCATGTAGTTAGCAGAAATAAAACGGCTTTTTCTTAAAAACAAAAAATCCTGAGCTGTTTATTGTATTGTATACAGCACTGATGATAGGCCAACTGATACCTGCGAATTGCTTATCTAAAGCCAGGTCGCAGGGGCAGCAGGCTGAGCACAGTATTCCAGACGTCCCACTCCCCAGCTCCTCCTGGAGGACCCAGGCCAGATGAGATATAAAATCCCTCCAGCGTGTTCTGGGTCTGCCCCGGGGCCTCCTACCAGTTGGACGTGGCCGGAGCGTCCTCTAATGGGAAGCGCCCAGGAGCATCCTGATCAGATGTTAAACCACCTCAACTGACCCCTTCTGACACAAAGGAGCAGCGGCTCTACTCCGAGCTCCTCACACTATCTCTATGGCTACTGAATCCATGATGTATAAAGACATACATCTGCCAATCGTTATTATTTTAATAGCTTAGTTTTACATGCACTACATAAAGATATGTTAATACATGACACGTAAGGTCGCTGTAAATGTTATTGTGGCTCCTTTTATATGCAACTCAATTTTATACATGTAGTGGGGGGGGGGGGGGGGGGGGGGGTCCCTGGCCTGTAAAACGTTATAGATCCCTCTTGTTACAGATCTGTTGAAACTTAATGTTTCATCAGTGCTGTGGTTAACGTGTGGTCAGGTTTACGCACCAATAACAGCTGATTATGGTTGGGAAAAGATCGTTTTGGCTCAAAAACCCTGTGTGGGGGTACAATACCAACTGGAAACACAGCAATGACTTGCAAAAAACAACTGGTTTTCTTGTTTGTTGGCCTCAAACAGTGGTCTGTAGCTCTACAGGCGTCTCACCGAGGTGACGCCATCCACCATCCCCTCAAACCATGACAAAGTCAGCTCATATATCCTCTCTGATTTGTAGCTTATGTTGAGTAAGTACCTAAAATTATGAATCAAACATGAAACGGTCTTTGTTCCTGAGTATTATCAAACCAAACCTGACTGAATTAATGTCTACTTTAACAACAGATTTTGCATCAAACAAATTTCACTTGATATTTAGTGGACATTTGGACACTGGACACTTTAGATCTGCTGTTAATGCAGTGTGGTTATCACTGCTTTCTCTGAATCCTGCTGAGACTTTTCCTGTGTGTATTTTTACCAGAGATGATAATCATGAATCACAAGATTTAACACCAAATGTTTAGAGCAAATATTGCATCACCGCTGGTTTCCCAATGTGTGGGATGGCAGATTGAGAGCCACCCCGACGCAGAGAAGAACTTTTGTAACTCTGCAGTCTAATTGATATCAGTTACAGAGAAAATATTTGCATTTGCAGTGCCAAGGATCCTCAGATAAGGCGTGAGCAGAGGCTAACAACGGGCTCTCAGAGCAGAGCGAAGGAGGGAAGAAGAGCACCAATGGGAGGAGAGGAGCGGAGGTCAAATGGAATAAAAAATAAAAAAACAGATGTGTGCAGACGTAGACGAAAAAACCATCTGGTGTGAGACTAAAGTTTGGAGCACAATGTCAGACAACACCCACACACTCTGCTCTCCATTTTAACTTCAGGCTCATCATGTCTTCATTCACACACGCAGCAATGTCAGATATCACATCAATGGTGCAACGTTGTTTATGGTTCTGTGACTGAAATGTATTTGCAACACTTTTAAAGTTTTGCCAGTTTTTCTGTCTCACTGCACGAGCAGAGCACAGTAAGTGTTAGGGGTGGGAATCTTTGGTCACCTCCCGATTCGATTACGATTACGATTCAGGGGCTACGATTCGATTATAAAACGATTATTGATGTATCTTTAATTTATGTATATTGATGCACTTTTTCACAACACATTTCTTTTTGTCTCACTGAATAAGCATTCATCACTTGCAATTTTTAAAAACAGTGCATTTGTAATAAGAAACAAAAGTTGAAATCATTTCCATTATATTTTATTAAACTATTGGAAATGTGTGCAAACTGGAATGTTCCAACATTTGTGCAATACAGTATATAACCATTGGATGGTGTACCTGGGCTCCAATGTATGCAGCAGTGCTCTAAATCCCTGATTTTCCACGACGCTATAAGGACGCAAATCCTTCGCAATAAACGTTGCGATGGCGTTAGTTATTCGCTTCGCCTTTTCCGACGAGGGTGGCAGCTTTCTCATTGCTTCCTCGATCGTTCTCTGGTCGGTAGCAGTAGTAGTAGCCACAGCAACAGCCTGCCGTCTCCCCGCCTCCTCAGTCGGGTGGAATCGAGTGAGATGGCTTCTCATGTTTGTTGTGTTGCCAAAGTATTTTATTTGAGCACGACACAACTTACATACAACCTGGCTCTTGTCCAGTTCGCTTCCGCCTTCGACACTGTAGAAGCCGAAGTGTTTCCACACGTCTGCTTTTAAATGAGAAGGAGCTTTGCGGATTTCACGGCGAGGTGGGTGGGGGTCAGCCATGTTTGTTTTCCTTTGTGCGCCTCCTAAAGTGTCCCGGAGATGACGCGTACCGCGCTTCTTAGTTCCGCATTATTTAGAACCTTCTGTATTACTTTATTTAACACATTTAAATAATCGAAAATTGGACGTTTGTGAATCGATTCAGAATCAGTCCACGTCCGAATCGCGATGCATCTAAGAATCGGAAATTTCCCCCACCCCTAGTAAGTGTGCCGGGGTTAAACAAGGTTGTCAGTCGGTAACAGTTTTACACAACAGCCATCATCCAAGACAATTTCATATGCTTTAAAATATTTATATCAAAATCAATATAACAGATTAATTTGCAGTTTAATACACTTTAAGGGCAACATTGGTATTTTTTAAGCCTGCAGTCCTATTTCCCATGTTTTTGTGTCTGATTGACTAATGGGAACAACAAGTTTTGAACCTGATCAAGAATTGAGCGAGGGGGCCGCAGCTGGCAGCAGCGAAACAGGCTGCAATGTAATCACTCGGAGCATGTTGGCATCATCAATATATATATCCACTCTAAGTGTTTGTTTTTGCCACTGACAGCTTCAGATTGTTGTTTTAATTTATGGAAAGGCTCCCTACAGAGATAAACCTCTTTGTTCAAGAGAAAGATCCTTTTCGTTTAACTAGAAACACCCCTGGAATCGGGGGCGGCACGGCGGTGTGATGGTTAGCACTGTCGCCTCACAGCAAGAGGGTTCCTGGTTCGATCCCGGGTGCGGGAGCCCTTCTGTGCGGAGTTGCAGAGTCCCCTGCGACTCTCAAGAGGATGAGCAGGTTAGAAAATGGAGAAAAAATTGACCCCCGAAATCGCTTTCACCAAACCCACCAGACCCATTTACATAAACGTTATTTTAGCGTGTATAGAGCCAGCATATTTTCACATCTATCTGGGTGAGCTAATGGTTTATTTCAACCAAACCAGAGCTGGTGATTAATCGGACAATGAAAAGATGAATCAAGACGGCTTTTGTGAGTTGTGGCGACTTTTTGTGGCGACTTTGAATGACGTGTGTGTTGTGATGATAAAATACCTGTTTATTTAAATGGAGTCTGGTGGGCTCGGTGATTTCAGGGCTGTTCCTGGTTAAAGGGTTCCTTGCACTTTGACAAAAAGGTCTATCTCTGTAGGAATCCTTTTCCATAATGTTGTCAGACACTTATAACAACAATCTAAACCTGTCAGTGGTAAAACCAAGCACTTTCAGCTGGATGTTTATTGAGGGCACATATTGCCCCGAGTGATTTCACTGCAGCCTGTCAGTGTTCATTCATGTTGAGTGAGTGATCTAGAGACTTCTTCAGCGAGGGGCTAACTTCCAGTTCAGCCATCTGCTAGCTTGAATGGGGATAAAATTATTCAATCTTGCACCTCTTCTCTCACTGTTTCCAGCACAATGAGAATCTGTGTGGCTGTGTGTCCCTCTGAATCCTTCTGTGTCCCCTCTCCATATTCGTGGGTTTTGCAGGGTTGAACGCAGCACAGTCGGAACTCCTCGTGAGTTTATTTTTTCCTGTACATCTGTTTGTGTAGTTTGAGACATGGGGTGGATAACTGATCAGAGCTGATCAGATCAGATCGATGAATGAGAGGAGCAGCGCTGCATAGGCAAACTTTTAGATTTTCCACTTTCAATACGCCTGTCGTTCTGCTGCTCCTCCTGTGCTCAGAGTACGTTCTGCTCTGTAAGAGTGTGAAGCAATGGATAACTGAATAATATGCATATATTCCAACAGAGCTCCTAATGAACGGTTCAGCTTTGAAAACAGAAAATCAAATCATGACCAGCTGCAACAAATAATGACCCCTGCTCCTAGACGCTGGGCTGTGACACTCAAAAAAATTCATTCACTGATTTACCGACGTCTCTTTCACATTGATATCCATGGGAAAAAGTTTTTTTGGGAGAAAGAAAAGATAAGCCTGCAGCATTAGTGTTGCAGTGTTTACACTCTCAAATAGTAGAAAATAGACTGATCCCCTGAGACAGGGTGTGAGCCACACACTTCTGCTGTAACACTACCATGTGCTTCAATTTACGACATGATTCATATTAATACCAACTGATACGACAAAACGATCTTGATAAAATGTTTTACCATACTGCCCAGCCCAGCGGAAGGGCACAGTGTCACGGACCAGAGAGAAAACAGGAGTAAACAGGACTAACTGGGGGCGTATTGGCTGGAGTAAATGTGCCTCAGAGTCTTACAAAGCTGAGGATCAACTACTTTAATGAAGGCTTTTGTGTTCTGGTTTCTGAGCCTCTTTACTTGAGTTTACCCAGAACCACTCAGGTCACAGGTCAGTAACAGTCCTGTAGAGATCACTGACAGTAATTAGGGATGTTCTGGCTTCCTCAGACACTCAGGCCTGAAGCCAAAGGCCTTTGATTTACTGTAATCCCTCTGTCTTCTGATGGATGTGCTTAAAACTGTGGTGCTTCTCTCAAAACATTGTAAAAGAGAAGACCACAGTCAAATCACTGGTGCGAGGATCCAGAGGCATTGAGAGGAATAACATCCCCCCGCTGCTGCCGCCCAACAGAAACTCTTCAGCTGTTGCAGTTTAAACAAACTGGAGCATTTGAGCTCTTCCAAGTAAACTGTGGTGTGCTTCATTCCTGTGGTTTCTCCTCTGTCAGCAAGAGATAAAACACTTAGTTCCACCAGACAATGTGACATCACGTGGGTCTGTAGGTGCTCTGTGGCTCGGCAGCCTTACGTCCAAATACAAGCTGACATCTCAGTTTGTAATGTCAATTTAAAATGTGTCAGTCTTCAGCTTATAACGTTAAATGCTGTGGATAAGAGCTGTGATTTCAATATTTTAAAAGACTAGAAATTTCCTCTAAGTATAATAAGTGTAAGGCAGTCAAGGCGGCGGAAAACAGATTGGGAGTTGTTGCAAAGCAAATACAGCGACATATTAGAGCGGCAGTGTTGGGAGTAGCACGTTACTTTTATAATGCATTACAGTAATATATTACTTTTTAGCAGTAAAAAAAGTAATGTAACGTGTTATCAAGGAGGATTTGGGGCAATATTATTCCATTTACAATGTCACGTAACGGGTTACCACCCAAAATCTAGAGAAAAACATCCCCTAAACGTGGTGTTGTCATGTCATTATGTTACATTATAGAAGGGTGCCGGTGAATGTGTGTGTTATCATGTCCAGTGTGTTTCCATTTATTCCATTAGTTACGCATAACTCTTTCTGGCGCTGCTGTAGCTGAGCGGCACACCGGGGGCCAGCAGGTGGATCTTCCAGCCCGATGTATTCATTTGTGCTCAACATAGTGACCTAACTGCACACAGTTCTGTTTGTTTTCCTGACCTCAATATTTGTTTACTGTGTTTCATATCATGGCCCACAAATATTGATCCATATCTCATTGTTATCAGACTTCGATCCTCTGCCCGACCCTCCCTGTGTCCAAGGATATTCGTTTATTTTAAACGGTTATTTTCTGACAGACAAAGTTAGCATCTAGCTAGCTGTTAAACAAAGTGAAACATTTAGAAGCTACAGAGCCGGATATTTCTCAGTAGTTGGTGGAGACAAAAAGAAAAGTAAAAGCAGAGTGAGTATAAGACTAATGTAATGTTCCAGCTTTACTTGTTTTTATCAGTTTACCTAGTCTCACTAGTTTTTATGTGTGTAGACATTTAGCTTTTTTTCTATTTAATTTGAATGTATGAAAGATTGTAAGGTAGTATCTGCTTCCTCTCTCTGTTGTAGTGTGATCAAAAATATCAAATTGTAGATACAAATCAATTCTGAATATTTAAAATAGTTTCAATGCTCATTTTCTGCAGCATCAATACACAGGTGTCAGCTTTCTCTCTCTCTTATTGTTAATGTCTGCTGCAGTCATTCTGCTCTTCTAAAGAAAAGACATGTTGTAATGTTATAACCTTGTTGTTTTATCAGGTAATGAAAATGTTGCCCTTTTTGTCAATTTTTATCAAAAGTGGCGTCGAATATATTGATATTTTTAAAGGTAATTCAAGTGTCGTGACAACACTGTGCTTTTTTATATCAGTAAACAAGTATCTTTGGGTTCTGGACTGACAAAACAAGTAATATGAAGATATGATTTTGAGATCTGGGAATTTATGAAAAGCATTTTATAGACTTAACAATGAAATAAAAAAAAATCATAAACCAACAATCAAAAATAAGACAGTTGCAGCCCAAATCATTTTCTTAGTCATTTGCCCTAAATCTAGATTTCAAGTTCTCGTTGTTGCCATGACGTTTTTGCGGCTCTCTATACAATATTTGGATGATTCTGGATAATGTTTTTGGCATCAGCGGCTGTGGGTCTCACCAGTTTGTAGTCTTTGTGCAGTTTGTTGTACTGGAACATGTTGCAGAGGACAGTTGAGGCCGCTCTGGCAGCTTTTAGACTCCCGGAGCTAAACCAAGACACAGTGACCGAAGGTTAGAGACAAAAACAAACAAAAGGAACTAACAAGGAGGAAATTCCACAGCACAAACAGAGGGGAGAAACCCAGTGATAAACACTCTAAAGTGACCTGCAAATTTGCCAGAGGTTATATTTCTGTGTCAGAAGGGAGAACAGTGACAGCTCCAGAATACTTAAAGTCATTAACACCAATCAGAGGTCACAGTTTGCAAAGTGAAAGAATGTGGGAGCCAAAAAATATTAACCAATTACAAGTAGCATGTTTTGTTGCATTCAAAAAAAAAATTATTGGTGAGTTAATAAGTTCTACTCCCCCTACAGCAGCAGCTGTGTTTTCTCACTGCACCACACTGATATCTGAGGATGACAGCAGAAGGAAGTCCTACCTGCTATCATGGGATGTCTTGATGCCCATCAGTTTCGGCAGGCCATTGAAGTATGAGATGTCGCGGGCTGCCAAGGAGCTGCAGGTGACCAGGTGATTGAGGGCTCCACAGATGTTGACCACCACCTCGCTGGATGGTGTTTTCTGATGGCCGTCACTGGGCAGCTTGGACACCAGAACGTTCACCATGTTCTTAGCTGCAGGGGCAAAGACAGAGGGCGACCGTCTTACAGGACTGTTTTTAGATAACGCTCTGACACTAAGGGGGGCTATCACCCTATGTAAACATAATGAAGTTTCCTCCAGAGTACCTTTCCAGTGGAGAAAACGTAGTTCAGTGCCATATGAGCTACCCTGTATGCTAGAAAACTTTCTATATGCTGGTTCTCCACCACATGCACCTGTTGCCCTTTTTCTTTTTTCCGCCCTTGTCCCTCAGACAGTGCGAGTCTACCACTGCTCCACAAGGTCGACTTCTGTCGGTTTGGCATTTCAAAGCTCGTTCATACTTTCAAAAAAAGGATAAAACCGTCAACGAAGCATTGGATATCAAACAAAGCCCTCTGTCCCTTTATAATATTCAACATTTGGAAGACAATTATACTGTTAACTTTGTATTCGACTGGGAAAAAGGAAGCTAATTGACCTTTCGCTAAGCCCTGCCCTTTTGTGAGCTGTCGGAGTAAGCATGGAGCCCACACTGTAACTAACTGCTTCCCTTCACTGGTTCCTGTACAGCAGGGTCGGTCTTTGTTTCACTGTTATAATCATTACAAAGCAAAAGCAGCATGTGACACATGCTTTTCAGGGTTTGATTTTGGAACAGGGAAGAAACGTATATCTTTTTCCAACCTCTCCAGGTAACGAGTATCATTAATACACGACGTGCCCCAGGCACAACATTTAGCTCCAAATCCACAAAACCAGCCTGAAAATGAAGACTCACTTGGAGTCAATGGAGCACAGCTGTGTTGTTGTCAGACCCTGGTCTGAGCTGGCCTGATGCTACGTTATGATTGGTCACTCTGCGTCCGGGGCGGGACTTAGTGAAGGGTCATTTATACCGTTTACTGTGTATTCGACCAGGAAGTGTAAGCTAATTAGCCTAGCTAACTTTGGCACTGATTGCCTCTCGGCAGTCTTTATTGTGTTCACCTACAGACACACTCAGTGCTGTGTTGGTTCAACATTATACAAAGGAAGAGGTTGAACTAGCATTAATCAGCTGTTTCTCTTTCACGGGTCCAGTCTGTGAAAACTCGCTGGAGTGTTTAGTTTTGTAACCACAGCAGCCCACTACACCATACTCACGACACAGGGTTATGTACAAAGTCATGGAGGAGCATACAGAGTGCTTGTAGGACTAAGCAACATCAGCCTCCTGACTGATTAACTGACTCTGTACCTGCCGAAACTGAAGTGTAATAATGAACTACTGTTAGTGCCTGTCTCACACACAAACACACACACACACACACATGGAGTTTCCATCTCACCGATGTGGTCCTTGTTGGTGGCGTGTCTGGCCAGATTTCTCAGCAGGCCGGTCAGAGGCCTCAGCTCCATGTCACTGTTGGTGTCCAACAGATCCAGCAGGGTGGGCAGCAACCTCTCCTGCTCGATCACCACATTACTCATCACTGCTGACCACTGAAGAGAGAGAGGCAGAGATGACATGAGTCTGTACTGAGCTCTGTTCTGTTGTGAGCTTTTGTTGGTATAACTGCTGAAGAGTCCAACTCCAGAGCAACCAAAAAACAAATCTGTTAATTCTGGAATACACATGCACAGTTCATATTTCTAAGATGTTTGAGATCCTACCCTGGCGTCTCCTGCAGTGATATTTTGCAGGGCTCCGATGGCAGCCTCACGGCTGGTGGAGCTGCAGTCGCTGTTTTGCAGAACAAGCTTGTAGAGCCCCACCACATGGGGGTGCCACAGCCACTCAGCACCCTTGGGCTGTCGGGACACCTCGGACAGTATGGACAGAGTCTGGTTGCGCTGCAGTGGCGAGGAGAAAGACAGAGAACACTTCCATTAATTGTACAGTAACATACACTACATTCTGTTGTAGACACACAACCGTGAGTTTATTCTGATACCGAGTTTACCTCTTGTATCAGCTCTTATCTGCTGTAGCTAACTAATTAAGCTAACGTTAGCTCCATTAGTTGGCTGTAAAAAAGGGTCTGACTTATTATAAAATGAGTCAGTTGGGGTCCTACATATGCACTTGATAGCTACATACATGATGTTATGCTAAAGGGTCGATGCTAAAGCTTTATGTCCCAGGCAAAATGTCAGCGTCCTCACCAGCTGCTGTCTCATGTTGAAGACGTGGAAATAAAGATGCAGCTTTGTTCTTGTATTGCAGTGGACAGATACTACTATAACTCCTGGTGTTATAAGATAAGGCAAAATAGACTTATGTCATTCTAACATAACCCTGTTTGGCTGCTTAGCTTACATACTTGGACAAAAAAAGGCTGAGGTTAGATTTCAGGATTAGGTTAGAAGGTTAAGGGTTACAGTTTTTTATTGCAATATCATTTTCTCAGTCATTTTCGCAGTCATGTGCAGTACTACTTCTCATTGTTATATCATATTCAATGTAACATTGATTATAAGGAGCGGCCTGTCTTTTTCCCACCATTTTAGTTCATTTATAGTGACTCCTGTGCTTATCATACTCCCATTGTTACTCTATTAGGCACTAGTTTTTGCTTTTGTTCCTTGACAACACTTCTATCTTGCATATTTTGCCAGATATTTAAAATTCTATTGTCCTTAAAACTGGGCCCAGTGAGTGACCCTGACCCAGGGAACCCACTGGTTGTCTGATTGCTACTCTTACTGTCATTTGAAGCACAAGAATTTCCTTCGGGATAAATAAAGTTCTATTGAATTGAACTGAATTGAACTGAAAGGTAAATTTTATCCCAAAATAAAAAAAAACCCAAAACTTATTTTGTAGTGCTACTTGTCAGCCTAGATTGTTTTGGTGTAAGCTTCAGAATTTTGGAGATATCAGTCACAGTGGTGTTTGCCTTCTCTCCAATATAATAAAACTAGATGTCACTCAGCTTGTGGAGCTAAAAGAGTCAAAAAAATATATTTGAAAAACTCAACAGCAATGTCTCTTCCAGAAATCATGACTAGGTTACTCAAGATAATCCACAGACCTTGTTGTGAGCAGTTTCTTGTTGGAACTATTTTCTTTCAACCAAATTACACCCGCCAACTGTATCACGTGCGTCACTTATGGGTGAGAGGCTCGTGCTTGTGACAGCGGGAGATGTAAATACCTCAGCTACACTATAAAATTAGCTAGCTCAGTGGTGCTAGGTGAACTAGCAGTGGATGCACGCTTCCCTCTTCGCTGTGATACAGTTGGCGAGTGTCATCTATATTGGAGAGAAGGCAGACATCTCTACTGCCGATATCTCCAACACTCTGCAGCTCACACCAAAACAATCTAAACTGATAAACAGCACCACAGGTACGAGGAAAAATATGGATTTTTTATTTTGGGATGAACTGTTTCTTAAAACTTAACTGTTTACATTTTCAAACTGTGCATTTCACTTAGAATGTTCGTAGATAAACACACTGTTTAATCCACTCCTTTCACTTTTGCTTTTGTGTTTTTGGTTAAAGAAAGACTTTAAAAGACACCACCCTCCAGACACTTTAAATGCAGAGTGTCACTCTCAGTACAGCCTGATGAACACTGCCTCAGTGCACGGGGGAAATACAAAGCTTGACGTGCTTGCAGTGCCACTTACTGTTGCTAGGCTATGTTTACTGCTCAGAGGAGGGGTTTCACACACAAGATATTTTGTCAAGGACCAGAGACAGATCGAGGGAAAACCTCCAACCAGAACAATAAGGTATCGTCCTTTGTAGACGCTTAATATTCATACCAGGTTTCACAACAGTCTAGCCAGGAGTTGTCAAGATATCTATCTCCTGACTGAAGTGTGAGCTAGATGAACACACAGACGGACAGATCAGTGTCCTCAGGCTCCACTGAGCAGGATAAAAATCCTCCCTGTTCACCCTCCGTGTAACCTGGATAATGATCTGCTCTGAGCGAGAATACCTCACATGGAAAAAACACAGGTTATATATAGTTAAAGAGGTAATTTTCTCCTCACTCTGGGGGTGACTATGAGAACATACATGTAACAGTGGGCCTGAGGTTTACTCTCCATGAGCCTCTACAGCTTGCTATTGAAATGAGTAATGTGATCTGCTGCTTGTGTGTGTTGTATTGGAAACCGATCCTCCCTGTGGACCTGAGGCCACTTCTAGAGTTTCTATCTGCTGGGCCACTTATTATCTGGCCATTACTGGGATACCTGCTTGATGTCAGCGCCTGACTTTTTGAGGCTCGGTAACTGAGATATCTTTAAAATCACTTGTACAAAAATGACTCAGTCACATGACAATGTTATGTTAATTGCATCATGACGACATGTCTGATAAAGATCTGACAAACAGCTCTTGAGACACACGTGCATGAATAATGTGGTCCGAAGCTGATCTGGCTGCATCATTTACACAAGACGGGCAGTTATATGACCTGGATACACGTAACCTGTATACAATACAGGCAGCTCCCCGGTGGCAAAATAAGATGGTCCCCTGATATGTTAACAATGAGTGCGTTACTGAGCCTGCGACTCAACAGGATAAAAAATAGCGTTGATGTCTGTGAGTCTCTAAAATAGAATAAGATGGGTGTAAATCAGCAGAAAACAGTAGAGCTGCATTTTCTCATGATGTTTTTAATATTTACTATTGACAACTAAAGCCTTCATTAAAATATATGAGGGGGTTTTGTTGCCCAAAGAGTACTCAGATGAAAAACACTGGCAGACAGCTTTTTGCCAAGCAGCAGGAATAGCAGTGACAGCGCAGCGAGTGAATGAGAGCATGACAGCTTTATGCCTCACAGAGGGATGTGATGGGTGTGGCTGCTGCAGACGAGTTTGCAGGCTGACACAATATCCAACATGTTTCTGATTATATAAGCTTTGGATCTGAAATGTGGACGTGCATAAATAAAAATAAATGAATACATAAATACAGTGGCATCCTCGAAAGGTGGCGGTGGGGGCGAGGCCACCCTGATGCAGACGGCCCACTAACTCCCCTCGCATAAATAATTAAGAAATAATTGGAGGACTCTGTTTGGTGTTTTTAGACTTTAGTAAGTGTGTTCCCAGTTAATGCTTTGTTCCTAACTATCAATGCACTCCTTCAGATCAAAGCTGTATATTTGTCTTCTTAGGGAAAAGGACAACCAGCCTATCTAAAGAACAGTAAAGTCCCTAACATGTATATACTGTTACATAACACATAAAAACAGGATTATTGTGGAACTCAGAATGTTTACCATACTAGTATTAGCATTGGAACCTGTTTACATCTGGTTTTATCATGCGTCTCAGGTGATCTGATCACAAGTTGACAGCTCTAAGACTGTCTGTTCACATCTGACCTCAGAATGCATCTCAGGTGACAACTTGTGACTGGATCTCACTTACCAGCTCCACACACAAAGAGGCATGTGAATCATTTCTGTTTGCAGAGACCAAATGTGTTGATGTTGTTTTTAACTGGCAACAGGTTAGTCATGCAATACGCACACATCCGCTGTGAGTTTCCAAGGACAGACGGATGTCGTATGCTGTAAAGCCCTCTGAGGCAAATTGTGATTTGTGATGTTGGGCTTTATAAATAAAATTGAGTTGATTTGAACATACAGCCTTTACTATTTAAAATGAGTAAAACCTTCTTTAACTGTAGGGTTGTGTGCAGCGTTTTGACAGCTCCTCTGTGCCTCTGTCTCTGTTCATCATGAGACAAGTGCCACTAGGAGACTGCTGTCCGCATCACACGACTACCATTATGCAACCGTTATTAATGGGTTTAACAAGAGTCAAGCTGTGTCACTGTTGGCGTGAATTTGTTGGGCTCTTTTAAAGGATGAGTCCAGTATTTTGCACTTTGAGCCCCATTCCTGGTTGTTTATGATGAAATAGAGTGGTTCAGACCAAAATCTTGACGATTGCTCCTTCTCTGGGAATTTGAGAGAATTTGTCTTTCCCCTGCCTGGCTTAACAATGCTGTCTATGGCCATGTGTAAATCTGTCCTAAAACCACCTTAAACGTTGGTTTTCAAAGCCATGAAACTCACCCAGTGGTCAGTGGTGTTCCTTGATGTTCCCACATAAAAATCGTAGCAAACTGTGGTTTCCATCCGTGTTTTCTATTCATCTGGATTGTGGAACTATTTTTTCAGCTGCCTCACACCCGTGTGTAAACTTCCGCTTGATCGTTGGTTTGACCCTGAAGCTGACCACTCCAGCCCACTTGATGGCGATAATGCTCCTTTACGTGAGTGTCACCAACCGGCAGGAAACCATTGCAATGTAATGGGACACAGAAAGAAGCAGAAGAAGAAGGCTGGCGTTGTGTTCAAAGGCATCGTACTGCGAAGGTTGTTTACAAGCAAGTAATAATGGGCAAGTTTTGTGTGGTCAGCGACTGCGGGAGAATTCCTCCGAAGAGGAGGAGCGCACACAGCACTGTCGAGCCGGCACTTTGGCTGAGCTAAAAGACTACAATGACTACAACCTTGTCGTAAACAACCCCCGTTCTGTTTCCAGTGGCGGATTACTACCAACGGACAATGAGGCTTCCTATAGGAAATCAATGCATGGACAAAATGTCAAATAAATCATCACGGAAACCACAGTTTGCTACGATTTTTATGTAGGAACATCAAGGAACACCACTGACCACTGGGTGAGTTTCATGGCTTTGAAAACCAACGTTTAAGGTGGTTTTAGGACAGATTTACACATGGCCATAGACAGCATTGTTAAGCCAGGCAGGGGAAAGACAAATTCTCTCAAACTGTCAGAGAAGGAGCAATCGTCAAGATTTTGGTCTTAACCACTCTATTTCATCAAAAACAACCAGGAATGGGGCTCAAAGTGCAAAATACTGCACTCCTCCTTTAACAGTTGCTGCTGCTGATAGCTCGTGCTAACCTGGCAAACTTTTAAGGACCTGTGTCCACATAGCGTTTTTTTCTCAGCGCCAGCAACTTTTTTCAATTGTTCCCCATGAGTAGAGAGCGTATGTAGCCGCCTTAAGAAAAGAGGCGTGCCCAGCGTCTTTTTTCAGAGCGTTGCCCCTTTTTTGTGCGGCCACTCTGAGCATTTTCAAAAAGCCATTGGTGATGTCACCATCACTCCTTTACCTATACTGTCACAACAAAGACAGAGAAGCCTGTTTATGGGAGCAGATCAGCAGGTGGACACTGGATGTTGCTGGTGAGTGTTGTGCTTTTATCACTGCACACATTGTAAGCTTGTTGTTAACTGTTTAGTCAACCCTCTGTTAATGTAGCTTTGCTTTAGCTACCAAGCTAACAGTAATGTCAAGATATTGTTGTCGAAGAAACAAAACCCATGTGCAGCATGTCATTAAAAAAAGAGCGCTGGGAGTGCTTTTTTTCCTGAAGTGCTGGGATGAGGCGCTCCACAGCGACCGGCCACTGATTTTCTTCTAAGGAAAAACATGACGTGACAAAGGCCCTAACTGACCGTTCACCAGGAGTAGAGTTTCTCCAGAGACGGTGCTTCAGCTCTGCATCTGTGTAACTGCACCAACAGAAGTTTTCTTATCTGGTGGGATGTCAGATAAGCAAGGACGTCAGCTGATTACTCAGCTGTTCACTGTGGCCCTGGACACATTAACTGTCACACTGCTGAAATAATGTGGCCATATGTGGCCCAGACTACCTCTGAAAGTGATCGAGTCACAATGTGTCCTGGTGGTCGTTTACACCTGTATTTAGAGCTGTCTACTTGTGATCAGATCGCCCGAGACACATGTTAATACCAGGTATAAACAGGCTTTGACACAGTTAGTGGCATTAACTGTAAAACAAGAAAGTATATCAACATGCAAGTCATAACTCTCATATTGACATAGTTTTCAACTAGCTGATATATCTGAACAGCATAATAGAATTTGTGAAATTCAGTTTTGGCTTTTGGTTTTAGTGCACCACCCCAGGGTTTCCAGTGGCCCCATCTGACCTCCCCTAGAAAAATTTCTGGGAGAACCACTGCATAAATTTTATAAAATGTAAGCAGAACAACTCTTTGGTAAAATCACATGATGTCTGTATTGCCTGCATGTAACTACTCTGCTTTAAAATCCTTGAATACAACCATTGTGATCATTTCTATTCAAATGTCTAGTTACATTAATTGCTATCAACATGTACTGAAAGACCTCAAGATTTTTAAAGCACCATTAATTGATTTTTGGGCCACTTAAGGACACAGAACACAACACGACCTCTTTATAATATGCAGACAATGTTAGTTAACAGCTGTCTCTGACACACGTGCAGACACAGAACTAATTAGCATTAGCTTGGAGTCATGTTTCTGGTGTGTAATTCTGTAAGTGTGAATTTTACCTCATTGTTTTTCTTGTTATACAGAGTAAAGCAGCCGATGGCGTCACTTTGCTTGGAGGCAGAGGCTCTCGTTTGGCCCTCCAGACGGACTCGGACTGAGGGAGGAAGCTCCGTGTACAGCTGGTAGGACAGATTCCTCATCACACACAATGAATTCTCCAATCCCTAAACACAAAGACAGACAGAGAGGAGATCAATGGGAGGTTTGACAAGAGGAGGGCCTGAGGAGAACATGAGTAGATGCTGACACATGTAAACTGGTAGAATAAACCTGTAAGCTCTGATCATTTGAAATCTGATATGCTCTAATGTTTAACAGGTCACTGAGGCAAAGAAACATCTTCCTGCTTTCACTATTGATTCGTCAAACAAACCAATATTAACAAAACATGGCAGTAAGCTACACACTGGGACATCAGGATCTGGATTCAGTCTCCTTGTATCGAGGTGATCCCCCGTGGAATATTCGTCCAGTCAGATGCAGGGAGGGTTCATGTTGACGTCTCATGGAAGCAGCGTGTTTATCAATCATCTGCCAGCTGGTTAAAGATTTATCCAAGTGTCTCCAAAGTCATTTTGGTCTGTGCTCCTAACCAAAGTCAGCGCTTGGTGAAACATGCCAGACCACAATGAGTGAGGAAGAATGTAAGCAAAACAGTCCGTAACAAGTCATGCAGGTCCCTGGACCTCATAATGAGCCACAAAAAGTATGAAGCATTGAGAGATAAAGAGTTGAGTAATAAGCTAACATTCCTGACTCAGTGCAACTCAAGTGGAGCTGGGAGCTGAAGGAACACCACCAAATACTGCGTCTAACTGCAGTTTACAGAATACTGAGGTGATATCCTGTTTGTTATTCACAACAAAAAAGTGAAATGACCCAAACCAACAACAAACTGATGTTATTAAGAAGTTTAAGTCTGATATCTCATCTTTCTCTGTGCCTCTACACACATCTATTAGCCACACTGTTGTTCAGTGATCAGAAATTACTGTTCGTTTCATAAAAATTTGACTATACATTTGTGTGCTTTTAAAAGGTTCAAACCAGGGCCTTCACTATTTGGATTAAAACTAGGGCAGAAATCTGCAAAAGGTAAAAAAACAAAAAGGCAGAATGTGAAAACACCAGTCGTCTGCCAACATGAAGCCATGAGGCCAACAGAGAAATGCCAAAAACTGCAGTTCCTTGAATATTACTTGAGGCTGGCTCCAGAAGCTAGACAATCCCCATAGCCCCCATGTTAACACGCCCAACTTTACAGCAGAAATAAACATGTTTACAGCCTGGTACAACAAACAGTTTTGGTCTCTATAGCTAATTTCCCCCTTTGTGAAAACTATACAGGGGGTGGGGCCACATTGAGTGACAGGCTGTTTGCCGACAGTGTCCTTGGCCAAACAGTTTCACCCTCTTGCCCAAATATGATCACTTTTTCCTCCAAGAAACCAAGATGATGACAATTGAAATGCCACATTTGAGGCTTTAAAACGAGAGTCCACAAGCCAATGGGTGACGTCACGGTAGCTACATCCATAATTTTTACAGTCTATGATGCACACGCTTCACACAATAACCCAGTGTTTCCCATACATTTATTTATTTAATCTTATTTTAGTGTACAGTTGCCAGCAGTGCATTCACTCAGCCCCTCCTCTCTCTCTGTTTATCAGACCAAAAATGAGAAACAATTAGCGAGATAGCCAGTCCACTGTCCCTCCGCCTCACTCCCCGCCACTGTGGACTGCTTCCCTGAGAGGAGTGCGGGCAGCAGCTCGAGACAGATCTTTGGTCAGTGGTAGTAGCTCAAACCTCAAAGCTGGTTTGCACTGAACATGTCCTATCTGGCTAAATCACGTTGTGTCTGCCGCATTGGCTGGATCTGGGTTGCTGTGGCTGCTGACCGTGGGTCAGTCTTGTGAGCTGCTGCCCACTCTCCTTCTGGCGAGGTGGTCTGCAGCGGCGGGGAGTGAGGCGGAGACACACTGTGAATCGAGGCTCTAGATAATGTTAGCTACATAAACGTGAACTTAAAGCCAAAATCGTGAGCCTCTGACTCCAGTTAGCAGGCTAAACTATTAGCAACATTTTCTCTCCTTCTCTGAAACACTTGAAAAATAAGGTGTGTCAGATTTAGAAGCTGCAGCTGTCGAAAATATATATTTACTCAACATTTAAGATACTGTCTGCTTGGACTTGTCAGGCTGTACATACTGAAGGACTTGGATCGGGATCTTGGCCAAAAAACATTATCGAGACATCTCTAGTAGGAACCACTTGTCTTTAGATACTGTCTGTCGAGTCTTTCATTTTCCTCTCTCTTGGTGGTTAGTGCTCACAGCTAATGTTTTAAAGAGCCTGCCAGTGTGATGTGCTGTAGCCGTTATGACCACAGCGATTTTCAGATCAGACGTTGTTATTTACACTGTATAAACATGTCACAGGCGATTACAGTGCAGGTCACACTCACCTTGTCATCTGCCCTGTCCTCTTGTTGAATGTAGGACACCAAAGAGTCCACCAGGCCTCGCATGTCTCTCATCTTCTGTCTCGTCCTCTCGTTCACTGAACTCAGGTTCCTTCACACACACACACACACACACACACACACACACACACACACACACACACACACACACACATAGAGACATTCAAATCCACGCTAGGTTATCAGAACACACAAAATTTATGAAGCTCTCTTAAGCCCCTTCAGCAGCACCGTCACCACTGTGGAAAAATCAGGTATTTTTGGAGCTCACATGTTCTTCTATCTCTGTCAAGACATTCCTCTGAGACTAAGACATTACTTTACAAGGTGCAGCCTGAAGGTAACTTCAGTTCCATGCAATGAAAATGAAGAATTAGGTTCATATGATCTCTTATATGATCAAGTTCTAAGTTGAGATAACAGCAGCACTTGAAATTTTATGCTACGAGTGCATGAAAGCAGCATTCTGTAAAGTCAGCGTAAAAAGATAATCCGTGTAAATGTACCTGTGAGTGATGTGCCTTAATGGATAGAGGACTGGTTCCATAAATCATGCTGGTGTTTTGTTTCCAATAGCAGCATCAAAGTGCTGACCTTTTTCTTAAAAGCTAACTTGGGCATTTTTCAATCTGGACCATATTTTTCAGTGTTTTTGTGTCTAGGTAACTGATGTGAACCACATTTACTGAAACTGGTCCAGCATTGAGAAACAGAGCTGCAGCTGGCAGCCAGGCAACGTCAGCGATGTAACCAGATGGGGCAACTGTGCACCGTCATTGTACATCAATTAAAACTGGTTATTTTGCCACTGACAGGCTCAGGTTGGTATTGTAAGTGTCTGAAGTGTCTCTTTGCCTTTCACATGATCTGATCTATTTGTTAACGTGTCTGAGTCTTGCTCAAGGAGAAGTCTCACTCTGAAATCTCATGAGACTTGATTTGTTGCAGGAAAACAACGCTGAGAACACAGATGAGAGGGAACAGTGCTGTGTTGGAGTACAGAATGTGAAGCTTGGTGTTATCTAAAAGATTTTCAATATCATGGATGATTATGTGGCTGATTTTAACAATGTGGATAAGGTCTCTGAATCTGATGGCTGCCATGGTTAATTTAATCTGGACTATATGTCTCGTGAGAGTTCAGAGCCAAAAAAAGTCTCGTGAGCCAGACTCAGACACCATATCAAACAGATCAGATCATGTGAATGGTAAAGAGACACTTAAGACACTTAAAATAACAATCTGAACCTGTCAGTGGCAAAAATAAGCACTTCAATGAACGCACAGTTTTACAAATTGCTTGAAAAATCATGCACGTAGCCGCCATAAATGAGAAAAAAATCTCCCCAGGGGAGCATGTTCCTGGATTTCCTTTGGGTTGGGCTCAGCCTGTTTAACACAGCCCAATATCACACAAACACAACAGACGTATCCTCACTCCAGTAACAACCTCCTCCTGCAGTGATATGGGTGCTCCCACCTACACTCTCAATACTAGACAGCTGAAACTTTTAAACATCAAATTACTGATTTATCGCATAGTTTTCATTCCTTCTTTACCATTACTACCCAGCTGTTTTATTTCATTTTTTTAATATAGAATACTACTATTGTATTGTTATTACATGTTGAAGTATTATCATCATCATCATCATTATCACCTATTCATCATTTTCCCCCTTACAGACACACACAGTCATACATTCAAACATCTGTGCCATACTTTACAAATTTCCCCAAATTTTACTGCTTCTGCAAGATATAATTATTAGAATTATTATTTGGATTATTATATCATCCTTTTCATGTTGTTTATTGTGTTCTGCATATATGTATCATGCTAAATTCTGTATGTCACCTTGGTTTCTTTGTCTCATTATAATTCCCCCATTTTTACTGTAGTTGTATCTGTAAAGTCAACACTGTTTTACACTTAAATTTTTATTTGCAATGATTAAAAAATAGGGAAGAAAGAGGGGAAATAATTGCCAAGAACCTGCATCTCTGTCCTGTTTGCTACTGTATGACTGACGCAACACCTGGCACCAAAAAGCAGCCAGAAGAATGGGGCTAGTAAGTGTCAGTCTTCACAGAGAATTGGTTTGAGAGAATCATTGTTGCTCTTTAATCCGTGCTAGCAGCAGATTTCTAGATATGGTAATGCCAGTGGGTCGATCAGTCGGTCTGTTCATTCCTTTGGTCCAGGCTGAAATATCTCATCAGCGACTGGATGGCTTGCCGTGAAATATGAAAGGATGAATCCTAATGAATTTAGTGATCCTTGACTTAAACTCTTGTGCACCTAGCTGCCTCTCCATAACCACTGGACGGACTGCCATGAAATGTGGTACAGATGTTCACGTCGCCCTCAGGATGAACTGAAATAACTTCAGTCAGATCCTCTGACTTTTCACCTAGCACTATCATCACATGAAAACTTTGATTTATCCAATACCTGCACAACTCATGACTTTCCCATCAGCGTCAGCTGTACTTTTTGAATGATGAGTATCTGACCCACAGAACATTAATTACATGTGTGAAATCCTTATGAGTGGAATCTTCTGCAGAAGGACTTAAAGTTGCTCTCTTTGGTTCCTCTCGGCTATTTCAAAGCAGTGTTGCAGGATTTTTGTACACAATCAGCTGTCACAGTGTTTTTGGCTTTTCTTTGTAGCAATCTTATTTTGTGTTTCATATTTCTTGTTTTAGAGCTTTACATTTTTATTCTGCATGTTTGTTCTATGTTGTCTGTCTGCAACTTATGTTGCTGCGTGTCTCGGCCAGGACGCTCTCAAAGAAGAGAATTTTCATCTCAAGAGGTTTTTTGTTAATAAAAGTTAAATAAAATAAATAAATAAAATCTGCGTTGCATGAAAACCAGTGTTAGATGCAGGGTGATGTGTTGAGCTGACTCTTCTGTGCAGTCACCTGAGGCAGCCGCTGGTGTTGTAGAAGATGTCTCTCTCAGATGGGCTCAGTGGGAAGTTGCTGCACAGAGGAACCAGCACCTTCTCTGTCAGCTCTGGTAAAGCTTCTTTGGACAATTTCTCCTTCAGGTTGTCTCTGGAGGACAGATTCCACAGGACACCTGCCGCCACAACAGACAGGTTTTTATTCTGCTGTCTGAATAACTGAGTAATTCACCAATTACATATAAATAATAAAGATATGATGGTAACGACAGCTGGATTATGTGACTGAACAACAGGTAAATATCAACACATGGACATAAGCTCATGAGCAGGGAACAAACCAGTCTGACAGCAGAGACCAAATTCTACCTGTGATGGTCTTGCGAAGCTCCTCGTCAGGTTTGCTCAAGATGCTGACGAGACGCGTCACTCCACCGGCATCTATGAGCGCCGCCTTGTTGTCAGCGTTCTCGTAGATGAGGTTTCGCGTGGCGCCAGTGGCGTAACGCTGTACGTCTAGGTTGTCACTGGAGAAAAGCTGAACGAGAGCTGGAACGCCATGCAGAGCACGGACCTGAGGAAGAGGGAGAGGATCAGGGACACCACATACGGTAAATACACACATGTGGAGAAGAGGTGCGGGTGATGAACACATGGCGGCCACATGAAAAGAATAATGGACAATTAAATAGATAAATAAACAGATAAATATCGCAATAAAAGAGAAATGTGACCAAACACTACAAAGCTACAGGTTACCTGGTTTTTGGCATCGTTGCTATGGTAACACTGGTGTTGGATGTAGGCAGCTCCCAGAACTTGCAAGCCAGTGTCTGACTCAGAGAGATATCTGACAGCTGTAGCCATGTCCAGACTCTGTAAACTACACACACACACACAAATAAATAATAAATAAAATCAATAAATAGATAAATGAATGGATAATATATCTCACTTCTCCAGTGGGTCGTTGCTGTGTATCGATGCTCCATCCAACACATCCACTCCTTTCCCGACACTCCTCAAACTGCGGAGCGAGGCCGCCCGCTGGAGGGAAGCTTGGTACTGCCCTGTCCCCATGACATGGTTGGCTCTGGACACATGCTGCTGCCACTGTGTCCCCCAGCCGTCCCCTGCCATGGGGACCGCCCTGCCGGTCCCCACCCAGCCCTCCTGGCCGAAGCCTGAGCCCTGCTGCTGCTGGTAGTGCTGCTGTCGGTTGGTGATGCGGCTGATAGTGCGGTGGGAGGGGCCTTTGTAGATGTACTGACTTGGCAGCTCCTCCTCCTGCCAGAAGCGTCTATCCTGGGCCAGAGTCCCACTGAGGCTGCGCCTTAGGGTGCCGGGGGCAGGCACAGGGATCGGGCAGGAAGTGGTCTCTGGAGGAACCAACACAGTGAGAGGAATTGCCTCCTGGTCCGCTTGGCACAGTGACTTGGAGCGTCTGCTTCTCCTCTGTGACTGGGAGTACTGGAAGGTGCTGTGGGCCACGCTGGCTCCTCTTTGGCTCATCTTGGAGCTGGTTTCCACTGCAGAGCGAGAGGAGAAACCAGAGGAGCGGAGCGGCGCTGTGGGCACCTGCAGGGTGGGCGGTGAGGGGAGAAATATAAGATAAGCAGACACACTACAGAAAAATAACTTTTCTGAATTTCTGATATGAAAATGCAAATTTCAATGTAACTTCAATATAACTATCACTGGTGTCTGGTTCAGTTTTTAAATGAGTGCTTGAGATGTGTGAAACTGTATCGGACAGCGAAAAGGTTCCACTGCTCTTCCTCCTCTCCTTCATTAAAGGCTGGCTACTGTACGCTACAGGAAGCTCCCTGCCGCCTCTGCATTGTTACACCAGCCAGTTAAAAGCAGCAGACAAGCATCCTGTTTATATTTTTTTTCTGTCTTTACATTGTTCTGAACTCGGTCAGCAGTGTTAGACAATTAGACCTCACAGGAAACATGATTCATACACAACACTGGCCCAGTGCTTTCCAGCGTGCTTGACTCACTGGTCTCCAGTTGAGAATGAATGGTGATGAACACTGCTGTACTCTATTTACAGAAAAAAGTTACGTTCAGATTGCTATAATTAAAGTACAATTCTAATTTATAACAACTCTGGTTTTATTTTCGTACTTTTGTCTGGGTTTTGACGTCTACAAACAAACAGAAATTTGTATTAAAAAATGGTCAAAAGACATGTGATGTCGCTCAGACTTGTTGTAAACAAGCCACCAGTCTATCCAGATTATTTAAACCACTTAATTTGAAGGTAAAACTGAGAGCGTGTAGCTGCTCATAATCCCTCATTGCACAGGAAACCTTCAGGAAACCTGCACTCACAATACAATACAGTACAGTGGGTCAAAGTTGAAACCAGTCTGTCTGTTGGGTGACATTTACAACAGACACATAATTTTACAATTTGTCTTTAGTTTCTGTTTCAACTCATTTTAGCTTCCCTCGGTGTGTCTGACAGGCTAATCGCTCGCATTCTTTCAGAATTAGCTGCTCACATATCTGAGCTGTAGCTGCCATTATGGACACTGAGGTCATGTTGGGGCAACAACAACATACAAAACAAAACAAAAAAACACGCTAAGACTTGGGCTGGGTATCAATATTAATACTGTGGGTAATACAGAAATGTTTGGCCCCTTTTTTTTCATTTAACAAAATATAAAGAGCTGCTCAATGCATTAAGTTTGATTCATGGCAGCGTGTTCGACACTTTTCATGAGTGTCGCTCGACAAACATGACTTATTTAGGACCAAAAAAAGTGTCACTAGACACTTAACTTAAATGTCCCACACCTGGTGAATTTTGTTTTGTCGCAGGCACCGACATATTTTGTCACACAGTGTGATTGGTAGAGTTACTAACGTCGCCATGCATATGTAGTTTTCAATCCACATCGACTCCGACCTGCCCTCACCAGGCTGACTGAGAGCAGATATTTACTGAACCAAAACAGTTTTCAGGTCGGCGCCACGGGAAGAAATCAGCAGTGTTTTTTATTGTATTCATTCATTGATTTTATCTCTCAGCCCACTGTAGCTACTGAGGAGAATCTGCTGCTCACAGACAGACTGGATGCTTATCAATTAATGTGAATATGATTCATAAGTTAAAACACATATACAGCGGGATATTTGTGTGATTTAAACAGCTGTCTGTGCCACTTCACTGAATATAACAGAAATAAACTCTGAGCGTAAAATAACCCCAAGGGTCTCTTAACATAATTTAAATATATCTAATAAGAAACATCTAAGAAACTCGCCAAGAATTCAATACTTGACATTTTTCAACACCCAATGCTACAAACAAACTCAAATTAATTATCGGGAAGTACTGGAAGCACTTGGGCTCATGACCCTGGTATTTCTAAAATGCAGGCTATGAACCAGATCTTGGTAATTACCTTGGTGAGTACAACCTCCAAACCAGACTGCATGTGTACTTTATCTTTGTACCACAGTAGTAAACTCCACGAAGAAGACCATCAGTCAAACTGATAAGTTTCTGGCTGGGGGACAACAGTGAATCCTCACAGGGCACAGGCTGTTTGAAATGAAAATTAATGTGCCAGAATTCGTATATTACCCACGTAACCGTTAAAGCTGCAATCACGTGACAAATGCACCGATGGGAGTGAAGAAGAAAGTGGTACAAAGCACAGAATACCATGTAAGGGGGCAGGTTGGGGCAGTGGCTGGGTCAAACAAACACAGGACTTTCCTGCAGGAGACTGGTGTTTGTGTTCTGTGTGAAAGCAACTGAACTTTGAGTTATTTCAAGGTACATCGCCATGTTACGTTAAGTATATAACTTTACATTAAGTATGTAACATTATGATGCTGAAAGATGTTTTTCTCTCCCTAAAGCTAATCTACATAACTTTACTTTCCTGAACCTTTCCATGATTCTTTTTCTAAACCTGGTAGGGAAACAAATTCATTGGGCGCTAATTTGTTAGATACCAACCACTGTACCTGATTTTTGGTAAGATATCATACGAATAGTTGTTTAAGGATACTCTGCAAAGCCACACGGTTATGTAGTGCCCCATGAAATCCATTTTAATGTTTTCAAGATTCCATGATACCAACACAGAGAGCAGAGGACAGACAAAGCATGCCCATAAATGACACCAAAACATAGAAGCGCAGTTTTTTTCTGTTCATTTGGCTCAGCCAAAAAAAGCTAGATTTTTATAAATTGCAACCACATTTTGGCAAATTCCATAATACAGTCTGTGTTTTCCACCCTGCTGAAGTCACAGGGCCGTAGTTATGCTCCGTTCACACAGTATAAAACACCAGAACAAACTAATAGTGATCAAAGAATTGACCTACAGGAGACTTTAAATGTACAAGTTTTAAGTTGTTGTGTTTCCAGTTCTTGACCTGAGCTACACTTAACGTACCCCAAACCTGCAGTATCTTTGCTCTGAGCTGTGCTGTGCTGGACAGCTCTTTGAAATGTCCTCATGCATGTGTTATGGTGTAATGCAGTACTGGCAGGCGCTACTCACAGCCATGACGCGCGTGGGTGTGTTTATCATGGATCTGGAACTGTAACCAAGGGTGTGGGTTAAGCTCTTCACTTCAGGGTAGCTGTAGTCTAGACAAAGAGAAGAAAGATAACATGTTAGTGTTTCTGATCTTTGTGTCACAGTGACAAAACACATGTAATATTTACATTCAAAACGCCACTTCATGTCTTCTTGAGCTGCACTGATGGATAGGGGAGTGCAGTGCAGATGAAAAATGGCTCACAGAGAGACACTTTGACTAAACTCAGGGGTGCAAAGGTGACTTTTTTCTAACCTAAATTCATGCTTCTTAAAACAATTGGGGATTTACTGTAACACACAGTGATACAACATGCATACAGTCACACACACACCACTGTTCAAAAGATAGAAATCTCCTGCTACAAAGCTTGTTTGGGTTCAGTCAGATGACTCAGAGGACTACTCAACATTTCTGAATGTCTTTTCAGTCTTTAAGGTTGTAGAAAGTCCTCTTTACCAATAGACAGTATTCTGTGTGAAGGGTTTGTTTTGTATATGCAGAACAAAACAGTGTACAATAGTTCGACCAGACAACGGACAGAGACAAAGATCCCTCTAACTGATAACTCCCTCTAACAACTGAATAAGAACAGAAGAAATCAGCATTCATTCATTAATTTCCATAACTGCTCATCCTGTTACAGGGTTATGGGGGGGCTGGAGCCTATCCCAGCTGACATACGGGGGGAGGCAGGGCTGACACACAGAGACAGACAACCATTCACACTCACATTCACACCTACGGCCAGTTTACAGACACCAAATAACCTACATATCTTTGGACTATGGGAGGAAACTGAGGACTACCCAGAGGAAACCAATGCAAACTACATGCAAACTACACACAGAAGGGCTCCACCACCCCAGGGTTTCAACCAGAAACCCTTTTGCTGTGAGGCAACAATGCTAACCACCATGCCACCCAAGAAATCAGCAGTCACTGGTAAAAGAAACTGGGAGCTTAGCATCAAAACGTGAGCAGATTTAAACAGGAACAGGTTTCTTTTTCAGTGTCAAGTGCCCAATAATGTCTAGAACAAACTGGAATTAACAGCCAATGTGTTGCTTTAGCAAAGCTCTCCTTCAAACAGTATCAGCTGAACATACTACGGCCTGAAGAATCAGCTAACCTCTTCAATTTAACAACTGAGTCGACTGCAGAGGACCCTGAAAAAAACAGAATCCAAGGTCACATGCAACACTGTGGGGACATCAGCTGTTTATTCTTCATCTTTTGGGGCCAAAACTATTTCAAATGAAGCTCAGCGCAAGTTCAATGAGTGCTCGGTTATTTATCAGTTACTTCACTGATCAGTCAGTGAGTCAACATATATATTAAAAAGGGTTGCCAAATTTCGTAGAATGTCGTAAGGGATCCCCTCAGAGAGAATCTGATCCTCTCAAGCCTGATGCGCTGCAGTATCTCATAAATCCATCTATTATAAGCAGGAGGGGAGGAGTGTGATCACTTAAGGAGAGTGAGTCTACTAGAGAGTAAGGTGGTAAAAGCAAGGATTTGTTGAACAGTCTTGGGCATACTGGGTGCAGAGGAGATTCTGAAGAGAGCAGCAAGGGGGTCAAGGTCTACTGATTTACCTACCTCAAATATAGCAGCCAAAGACTCTGACAATTGAGGGCATGACAAGATCATGTGAACTTTTACACTTATTGCAAAACTCAGACCTGCCCGGGTATATTTTGGCCATTTCCTCCAATCAGTGGACTATGGGGGTTCCTTTCCTAGTTAGCCAGTCAAACGTTGCCACAATCTCCTTCAGCCATTCATGTTGCTGCTGCCCATCTTTAAAACTGTTCTCCAGAATCGTCACGTCCTCCTCCACCCCATCCACCTCCAGTCACCTTATCCAGAGCCCAGGATGAGCTCATCAAAAGCCCCTCCTCTTCACATCCTGACCCTCAGCCCCCTCTTCATCTCATCTCATCACCACCACCGGCGTCTCGACTACATGGAGGGGGGATCTCTAATCTAATATGTCTTTACCACCCTCCTGGAACATATGACATCACGATGGGGTCTAATCGCCAAAGACTTTCACATTTCTCACACTTATGTGCACATGTAAATAAATATTCTTTTCTCTCAGAGCAAGTCTCTCCTGATTGAAATGTAAATCATACATTTGGTGTCTGAATTAAACTGAGGGGAAGAGGAAAGACATCAAAATAACAGCTGACTCCAAACTTGTGAATGGTCGTGTAGGTACAAACATTAATACATACACGTACACAGTGAGACAACATTAATATTACCACAACTTTGTGTAAGAGGGTAGATCTAAGCATGATGCATTTGTGTCTAATAGAGGAGATGGGTGTTTAGGGTGATGGTGTGAGTGTGAGCATGGGTGTGTGTGCGTGATGCAGGTCCAGATGAGTCAGTAGAACAAAACAAAAGGTGACATTTTAAGGGAGGGTATTTTTAAGACAGCAGCAGCTTGCCTGCTCACACACAACAGTTAATCTCTAAAACATCTGTGCTGTGCTGGAATCAACGCTGGTTTGATTGAAACAAATTTCCAAGCAGCCTCAAAGCTGGAGAGAACAATGCAACCACACGGTCTCTATCATATCGAAACTATCTCTCCACTCTGTTACATACAGGCGTAGACTGGCCATCGGGAAGTTTGGGAATTTCCCTGGTGGGCTGGTCTTTTTTCCGCCAACCACGGCATTATATATCCTTTAACACCTTCTTTTGAGAACCGGATGAAGTCACACGTGTATCCTTCTGCGAACTTCGCCAAGTCTGTCACTAGGTCTCCCTGATAGCTCTAGTTTAGAATGGGTGTCAGTAGATAGGTGCAATACAGTTGTAACATCAGCTGATTTGATCACAGAGTTGTGAGTGACGGCTGGCTTGACTGCGCTTATTTTCAAAACGTATCCCCTGGGCGACTCATTACCTCCCGGCACCGTGTTGGCTTCCTCTTAGGCAGGAGTCAGCAACCTTTACTATCAAAAGGGCCATTTTTGGCTCAAAACCAACAAACAAAAACATCTGTCTGGAGCTGCAACAAGTATTTGAGCCTTATAGCAAAGGTAACACGGTATATTAAGTCTTATTTAGCTTATTAACATTACTAATGGGTCTAAACACGCATTGATTAATACGCCTAAACACAAGGTGGCTACTCTGCAGTGGGCTATTTATGATTATTTGGTTCTTGAACATGCAGCATTGGTGGTGAGAGTGAACAAACTTCTCCATGTACTACTTAATTTGCTATTTTCCTCTGAGACTTTTCCTTTGTTGGATTTGTAATCCATAGCCAGCCTCGCCAGGGAAACTCAAGTAGCCACTGCTATTGAGATTTGGCAAAAATTTAGGTTATAGACATACGACACATTTTAGCCAATGAAATTCTTAAAACTTCTTTAATCCAAGTGTAGGCTACAAATTTTTACATTTTAAGAACATAAGACTCAACGTGGGCCTGCTAACAATGGTAAATGAAACTTAAAATGTTAACACTGGAGAGGGGCTCAATAATAATGATCTGTTAAATTCTCACTTAGTGTAAATATAGTGCTCTTTGTGTGAATACAAAGAGTGTGTGATCCTGTGAAAAGAGTCTTTTCATTTTATTTCTGTGTTTAAAAACTACTGACTGTTTTACAATATTTTAAATGCTTCTGAAAAGCAGGGGCTGATTGCAAAAAGCACTTAAAGTTAAGGTTTCCCTTAAATCCAAATTAAGTCTTCCTTTAAGTAAAATCAGTTGCACAAAACATCCTTAAGTCTTCTCCTTGAAGTTTCCTTAAGTTTTTCTCCTTATTTTGGACTTCTACTTGAGGAATTACTTAAAGACCTCAGCAAACAAAGTAAGGAAATAAACATAAGGTACCTCTGATTCCATCTTAACCACAACATGGCTGAGTTTATGGCGATGAATGAGGACAATGAAGGCATCCCAAGAAGAGCGTTCTACAACTGAGAGAACCCAATGAACACCCTTAATGATGAGCATTTGATGTTGCACTATAAATCTGACTGGAGGTCAATTTATGATTTGTCTCAACATCTGGAGCTCAACTTTCCAGAGCTGCACTCTTGCAGCCCAGTTACAATTAACAATCGCTCTGCTGTTTTATGCAACGGGATCTTCCCAATCACTTATTTGCGAGGCATTTCATGTACACAAGTCAATAGTGTGCCATGTCATTCACCGGGTATCAAACACCCTCACCTGTCTGCTGGACAACGTGGTGAAGTTCCTATCCGAACAATAGAAGGATAGGACAGTGGCACATGCTTGACCTTAAATCAGAATTTATTAAATATAATAGTGGTGTAATGATGTAATAGGTAGGCTGTCGCAAGCGCAAGTGTAAGCAAACAAATGGCCTCCATGGAAACAGTGGAATTTTACTGTTGTAAATTCTCTTTCAATGCAATGAATGCCTTAATGTCTTCCCTGGACTAAGGAAACCTGTTAAGAGATTCAGTGCAACACCCTTAAGGAATTTCCTCAGCTAAGGAAATATTAAACCTTAATGTATGGGTCGCTGATCGACAAACATGTTGTGTCAGTTTGAATTTGGTGCATCAAATTGGGACCGCTTGACAGCCAATTTCCGGGCTGCTTTTCCTCGCCCCTGGTTACATATTCCATATATGAGGTAACTCTTTGAGAGACCCTGTGAGATGACAGTGCTGCCCACAAGCCAAATTCCTGAAACAACAAGTGACACAAACTATTCACAGCATACACTGTTAACACACCAACCACCAGGTCAAGACTCTGCAAGACACAAGAATGACGCAAAGGACACAAAAAAGGCCACATGTTAGCATGCTAATGTTCAGTCACTGACCTAAACAGAAATGATTAACAAGATAGTCTCTGCATTAAAGCTCTTTGTGTATGTTGGACAGATCTATCGTAGAGAACAGATGGATTCACTTCACTTCACAGATGGGAATAATGCACACAGACATGAAGACATGTGGGTGACGGGGCTTTATATAGATTGCACACTGTAACCGCATGTATGAAGACTCCCAGACTAAGGAGCATGTTATACTGTAAAACATAACTCATGTGAGCTGCCACAGAGAGAGGAAGGGGCCCGAAGTAAACGGCTCGGAGAAAAACAAGCCGCAGGACGGAAGGAAGGAGGGAGGAGATGCTGCTGGGAGGGGACCTGGCCTGCATGCCTCAACATCTGCATCACCAGTTCAGGGGTCAAGGAAGGTATGCTCATACACGACCACCACGGTAAGGAGGACACAGACAGCGTATAACCAACTATATATTCAGTGTAACCAGGATCTCTTGTTACACTGCGACAGAACCACAGAGATGCCTTTACATATGAGGACTCTTATCAGCTGTAATGATCCAGATTTATTTGCACAGCCATTTTATCAGATTCAGTGCATCAATACTTAAAGGAATGCTCCGCTGTTTTTAAACCTTATCTCCATCTCACTCAGCAGCTCCAGTAATTATTAATACATGGCTTAAAGAAGTACGACAGCTCTCTCCACTGCCACTTGAACAGGTGAGGCCACACACCATGGGGCAACAAGGAAGTACTGCTGCTTATCTAAAATCTCAGTCAGGTCAGAGCTTGAGCAGCTGGGCCCCGTGCTCTCCTGGCCCTCAGGGGTCATCGACTACATCTGTCCAAGGGTCAGAATTTTTCTTAGCCGACACTGTGGGGTCTGGACTTTCACATAAAAAAATGTATTTACTAAATTAGCCCATCGTGGTTTAATAATTTAATAGATAATTGTTTAATATACAATAATAAAAAGAAATGTTACGTAATGTTTGGTACAGCCATGAGTTTGTTCCCATTTTTGTATGAATCCATGACAGATAAAGATAAATAAAGTTATGTACAGTCTTCAAAGACATTGCTGTTCTATGTTGGATTACAAAGCCTCTGAAAGGGATACGATCACACCAGAGCCCTCATTGGAAAGCTACAACAGCCATTTAATTGGAGTTTTTACCATGTCGCCTTACGAAGATATTCTAAGAATAGCAAAGTGTAATTTGATGTATACGATATCAGTGGCCTCAGAAGGTTTTAAAAGGTGCTTCCCATGCCAGCAACTCCCCACTAGATGATGCAAAATATACTGTCAATTACGCAAAGTGGCACGTTTTATGTCATCTAGATGTTTGTTCCCAACTTCATCGCTAGATGCCACTAAATCCTACACACTACAGTCTGATCTGTCAGAACAACTTCAGAAAGCTTCAGAAATCCTCTCACAGCTCTCCGAGGCTGTGTCTGACAATTTCTGTAACTTTATAAAACCAACAGTCCGACATTCACAAGCACTTAACACCGTCATTGTTAATTGTGATTTTGTTTTTTAGTTCTTGATACGACTATTTCTCATCTCTCACGTGATTCGTCTGTGAACAAATGACTGCAACGCTATGAGTGCTTCTGAGGGGAGATTTCTGAATATGCAAACTGATATTGCGCTTTTTCCCTCCTTTTGGTGGTCCTGTTTTTACTCTGCGTTGAAATGTGGCTTTTGGGAAAAACTTTTCTGATTTCAGACATGGTCAGACAACATGTCATACAAACTAGCTCTAATTGAGCATAACAGGAGCAGTACTGTGTATGTTTCTGAACCTGCTATCTATCTTGGCAGTGATCCAGGAGAGTGGGAGTGTATCCAGTGTGTCTGTTTGGACTCCCCTTCCCTTGATCCCATGGCCTAACAAACATACAGACTCCTCTCTCAGGGTGTCTGGTGTTGTCTCCATTCTACCCCCATCAGCTTTTCACTGGTGGTCTGTGAATCACACATCCACTTTATAGCTCAACTAAAAGACTAAAGACAGATTCAAATGGTTAAAAGTCTAATATTTACTTACATAGTTGCTGCGTGTGAACAAAATACATGCTAACATGCCATGAGAAATCCAGAATATGGGAGTGTTGCTATCTGAAGTTTCCATATGTTTTTAATCAAACCTTCTCTCAGAGTCTTATGACTGTGATTAAGCCCAGATGAGACTGTTTTCTCTTTCGCTTCTGCAAAACAAGAAGCCTCTCGTGATTTATGTATTTATTGCGTATGGAATGTGCGCAGGAACTCTAATTCACCATGAGCCATTACTGGGTCATGGTCCCCAGCCAAGCCTTTCTCAACACCATGACTTCTCGCAAACTCATCTTCTACTAAAGCTCCAGTCCTTGTCCCATGATACCCAAAAATCAATGTGTCGTCCAACACCTCGGTTTCCAACATTAGTCTGAACTCCACAGACAGTAACAACATTAACTATTCCTCACAATGCAAAAGTGTGGGATGAAACAAACAACATAATGACACTCGTTAGGACCAGTGTGGCCCCCAGAAAATTTTCACAGGGGTGGCCATATGTTCCCCCTTGCAAAACTTTGCGTGGCACACCAAAACCAAAAGCCATAACTGAACTTCAGGAAGTCTATTATGCTGTGGTAACATATAGGCTATTTGAAAACTATGACAATATGAGAGGACTATTTGTCCTGTTCCTTAAAAATGCAGCTTTAATTTGAAGGATAGCAAGGAACAAAACATTTACTAGGAACAAGCCCTCTCAAGTTCAACTCTTGGAAACCAAACATAGACCTGCTTTTGTCTGTTTTTGGGGGGGTGGGGATCTTTAGGGACCATTAGCAGGTCAGCAGTATATGCCACGTAGAAGTTGTATACGTCATCTGAAAGCAGGAAGCCTGAAGATTAATTTGAGATGCAGCTCTGTATGTTACGTGTTTCTAGTCATAAATCTGTAAACACTGTGTCGAGGTCAGGCGCCTATTCAAACTTCTAAAGTTTAAATGGTAAATGGACCTGCCTTTATATAGCGCCTTTCTGGTCTTCCGACCACTCAAAGCGCTTTTTACACTACGAGTCACACACACATTCACACACTGGTGGCCGAGGCTACCATACAAGGTGCCACCTGCTACTCAGTTTTAACACACTCACACACAAATGGAAGCATCATTGGGAGCAATTTGGGGTTCAGTATCTTGCTCAAGGACTGGAGGACCCGGGGATTAAACCACTGATCTCCTGATTGGTGGACGACCCGCTCTACCTCTGAGCCATAGCCACCCCCAGTTTAGAGTTTAGAGAGCTCAGAACATCAAGATGGAAGTATATTATGGCCATTCCCATGCTCAGTTATGTCTCATAAGTTGATTCTTTTAGTAATCAAGTTGTTGCAGCAAATTTTGGGTTGCTACACAGATTTGGTGCTAAATGTTTATCACTCGAGAACATGGTCAAAAATCCCTCCAAAATACCATCTTAAGACACTAATACCCCTTTTCCAGCAAAATGAGTGTGCATGCAGGTTTTTAACACAGATAAAATGCTAAAAATAGGCTATAGACTCCTTTCCTATTGCCAGTACACCAGAGCTGTGTACACGGCTCTGCAGCAGATGAGTGCATAGGTTTTTTTTAAGTGTGTCATGTTCAACGTCATGGACAGGCTGGAAAACAGGTCAGTAAACAGTAGAACGCAGCATGGAGGCCTGTGGAAAACTATGCGGTGGCTATTTCTTTTCATATGTGTTACTTATTTAGTCTCTCTTTCAAACTCAGTGCAGACTAATGAGATCAATGTTTAAGCACCACTTGGGTGGAAACAGATAATATTTTGTTGTGGCGTCTTCTCACTAGTTAAGAGGCTAAAATTAGCACACTGACCCAGATGTTGCATTTCCATCAATGCAGAGCAGGAGCCAATAAATACCTGAGACTACTGCAGAGTCATTTGACCTGGTATGATTGTTGATTTTAACCTTTCCCATTGCATTAAAAAGCCAGATGTTAGCGGGTGTTTTCTTTGTGCAGTGGAAAGGGGGCTTAAGACCTTGAGGAGCACCACAGAAAATCCATGCTGTGATCTGGTATCAAGAACCTTTCTATAAGAACTACATTTTTCAGTTATTGGATGGTGACCACCTCTGTTCTGAAAACTGATAAGATAGTTAATATACCTATAAAAGCGATACATCCTCTGAATGATCAAGGTCTCTAGTTTGTGGTTGTTAAGTTTCATGAGGCTGTGATTATCCCAGAGGTCACAACAGGTCAATTTATACAGTGATGTCCATTTCCAAAAAATAGTCTCACTACAATGAAATGGCTGCTATGGGGACTAACATCATCACATATGAATAAAACTGGACTCACTGAATCCATAAGAGCCTCAACTTTCCAGTCAGACCCAATTTATACAACTCCAAGACTATTTAGGGACCCCAGGGTGCAAAAATATTCAAATAAACCATTTTTAGAATAAGAGAAAATAACACATTTGTACTTGGGACCAGCAAATATATCAGGGTGGCCATGGCCCCCTGGCCACCCCTTGGGGGCACCACTGCTTGAGGTTAAAAGGTTGTAAACGTTTGCACTGTAAGAGGGTCATATGATCAAAATAGACAGATACGCAACTGGGAACTTTTGTGGCCACATCGGTTGCTGGCTGCGGCTTTATAATTAGCATGCAAACATGAGAGTGGTTTAAACCGTCTCATCTAACTGTCGGTAAGAAAGTGAATAAGCACATTTCCCAAAATGACAAATGGCTGCTTTAATGTTCTGACCTGAGTGTTGGAAAAAAGCCAAACTTGTAAAAGTTAAAATAATAAATAATTGATAATAAAATAATTGACAGCTGCAGCCTTAATCTGTATAAGAAATTTCAAGATACTGAGATACCACAAGACAAAATATACGGAGGTCACTAAATCCATCAGAAATCATCCTTTCAGGTTGCTAATTTCACAGCAACCGACCAACTCTTGTTGAAATGTCTTGCTCTGGAGGGCCAGACCAACCAACCAGCCTACAAAAGAATATCACCCTCCTCAAGCTCCACTACAAATGCTGCATAACAAGCTTGTACCTAATGGTACACAATGACTTTTAAGTAAGTTAACACAAGAAATGTCCACTCCCATCTCCTCTCATCAAAGCTCATACATACCTTAAGTAAAACAATTGAGGCAGGACTGTGTATAGAGTTGACTTACAGTGCATTGAGAGCTTGACCTTGGTATATAGGATGGTAACATTCCTTGCTCATGTCATTATGCCCTTTGCTTCTTATCTCTCTTAAGTGGAAATCCACAGCAGTTCTGGATAGGGATATTTTTCTTGTCAGAAACTCTGTATTTCTCATTACCTCAGAAGTTCCTCCTGAGATGTTTTCTACTATCACTTGGACGTGGTTAAAAGAAAAATCAAGGTTAAAAGGAAAGGCTCTGAGTTCCTGACAGCACATCCAGCATGTTTTATTTTAGATCTCAGAAGAATACAATCACAAATCTGAAAGGCCAGAAGTGCTTCAACTGAGGGAAAGTAGTCTTTTCTGAACCATCGAATGTCATCCAATCTAAGTATAAACATTTTCTCTGATGTTTAACCCCTGTGGTTTTATGGCGCAGTGAAAATATCAGACACTCAGAATGACAGCGGGCCTGAACTCACTGGCCGAAGTAAAGACCAGTCTAAAATAGACTCTGATAACATGCTGTGAAAAGGAGATTGGAAAGGAATGTTCCACACACAAGGTGGTCAATGAGCTCAGGAGGGCGTTGAACCAGACATCAGCTAACTTGCATTTCTCATGTTTTTCTTTACCTTACAATTTAAAGACTGGAGTCTTTCAAAATCACTTGACCCTACTTTATTCACGCTCATCCACACAAGCATCTCTTGAGGCTGCAGTCACTTCTGTCTTAGCTTGCATTATTTTGCTTCGCTTGCCCTCTCCATCTGTTTCCTTTGCTTTCATTCTCACTGTGGCTGGACTGAATCCAGACCACGGTGAATTCAGACCACAATGTGTGAACTTTATCCGATTTGCCAAACCTCTTTGGCTCATTCAGTTCTATTCAACTTTAAATGTCACACAAAACAAACTCCATACTTTGGTCACCACGGGGAATACATTGACTTTGATCTCATGGTGGAATTTTACTTATTTAGGCTAAATGAAGACGAGAGCCACCATAAACTGAAAGATATGCAAAGCAGGATTTTCCAAAACAACATTTATGCTTCATTTCCACCAAGCAGTCCAGTCCAGTTCAGTTCAGTACACATTAGAACGGTTATTTTTCCGTTTCCATTGTGAAACTTCTGAGAGGTACCAACAGGACCGCTCCCATTTTCAGTCACCTTTGTTCAGACCTAGAGTTGTCTGAATCAGGGACTCATTCTGTGACAAAGTTGTATAATTGCCTAGAGTTGGTTCGTGTTCTCACGGCAGTATTTACAAGCGGACCAGATCAAATGCCTTGTGTGAGAAAGCTGCTCTTGATTGGTCAGAATTTCCATGTGGGAAAAATCCAGGAAGTAAAGAAAACGTTGAAGAAGAGTACACTTGCAAGATAAATTACTAAAGATTACCATGTAATTCTGGATTAATGCACAACAAAACACATCCTTGGTTGACGCTGTTTTTTATCATAATTGTACAATTTATTAGGATTCCTACAGCTTAAGGCAGGTTAGATTTAGGACTTTATAAGACTTTTTCAATGGCACTCAATGAAATTTAAGACCAATTACCATAGCATTTTACAATAACCAAAATTGAAGAAAAAAAGCCAATTGACCCAAATGGTCAGGAAAATGCCTGTTGTTTGTTTGCAGATTTTCTTGGCAATTTTATGTCCCTCGCTCATGTGGGATTCTACTGCCTTGATTCCCACTGTGCTGAGTGTTAAAAACTTTTTGCATGAAATACATTGAGCCTCGTATGCACAGCTATTCACTGGTTTCAGCCATGTCACGAAACCTTGGTAAGATTTTCATTTAATTTGCACTTCCCTGTGATAACCAGGGTCCAGTTACAGCTTGTGAGCAGACACACGATCCTCTCCGAGCACTCCGGCTGGAAACAAAACTGCTGTTGGTTTCACTGTCCTGATCTGCGTGACATTAATGTGGGAGGCATTTGGTAAATTATTTGAAATAAATAGATGTTATGTATTTTTCCAAGATTCTACAGTGTAACGTCACAAAAAAGCTCTCATAAAATCCTACTTTGAATGTCTTATCATTATTAAGATTTTTGAATGATTGATTTAAGATATTTTAATACCAATTTAGGCATTTTTTTTAGACTAATGAATTGAATGCCTTAAGACTTTTTAAGGATGCATGGGAACCCTGATTTAAGGTCTGGATCAAATTAAAATGGAGTTTAGGGAAAGCCTCAGGAACGCAATGTCACATTGTACAATTGTGTAATTCTGTAATTCTGCATCTCTCCAAAGAACTTGTTGCCCCCCCACTTTTTCCAACTAAAACTGTGTACGTGTGTGAGATGGAAACTTCTCATGAAAAGTGATCTGTGTTGGCTTGGAGATATGCAGTTGGTCATTTTACTAATGAAAGAAGATCAGCTTTCACAGCTGCAGCTTTCAAACAACATCCCGACTCCCTGTCTTATCAGACAGGAGAAGGAGTAGCAGTTGTAAGGAGGAGGAATTCCTCCTTCCTCTCCCCTGTTTTCCTTCTGAAAAGACTAATGAGCGGTCACAATTCAGCCAGCGATGAGACAGATTTTGATGATCTGAACTTCCCAGGCTGACTGGCCAGTGGCCACTATTATAAAGCTGCACTTGTCAAGACAAAGACCATGAGCTGGATCTGTGTGCTTAATATTCACTACTGCGTCCTGACTGGAACCTGTGATGTCATAATTAAAGTTTCCACAGAGAGGAAAAAACAGGAAATGACCAGGAAGTCACACACTCATAGTGCAGTTCTCATAGTGCACGGTGACAAATCTGTGTACAATACAGAAGAATAAAAAACTATTCTGACCTAATCTACATATGTTTTTATACAGTTGTCATCTCTTATCAGAAAACTGTGAAACAATCAAAACTATGGCTCTGTAAAGCAAACTGTGACGGTAATCATCCCTGAATAAACTGAGCTGTCTTTCCACCAAAGTGACATTTATCCTCTGAATAGCCTCGGGATGAACTGGACCACAATAACAAGTATGTGCCTGTTTCAACACGAGGATGCTACAGCTCTCTTATTGTGTCCCTGCAGTGATGTGTCAGAGCAAACGTTAGCCCAACAGAGTACTGAACAATAACTAGGGCTGGGCAATATGGGGAAAAGCAAACATAACAATGGTTTTGACCTAATACTGTGATATCAATAATGCAATGCTGTCATAGGATTGACACAAATGTACACAATAGTCAGGTTTCCATCCGAATGTCTCGAAATTTTTGAGCAAATTTAGTGAAAATGCGCAAAAAGAAAATGCGACTTTATGCCCGTTTCCATTTGTTATTATTTTGCGATTATTGAGAGGAGAGTGCGCCATGATATGATGTCATCAGAGAGCGTCTCTCTGCCACAAAACAAACAACACACTCGGCTGACAGTCAACAACTGATCATGGACAGATTCCTGATCGACCTGTCGGCGTTTGGAAGAACTCTGGTCACCATTTTGTCAGCATTCACCGCGTACCGAGCCATCCTGAAGAAGAGACGTATACGTGTGACGTGATATCCGGTCCAGTCATCGTTTATCCGCAAAACCTGTTTCCATAGCAAAAAGTCGTACTTTCCTTTTATCATTACGCAGACAAATCCACCCCCTCCAAGCGTAAAAACTTTTTTGCAAATTTTCGGCCTTTTTTCGAATTTCTAGCGTTTCCATTAATGTTTATTTTCGCTATTTTTGAAAATTCAAATAAGAATAGGTGGATGGAAACCCTATTAATGAGACTTGATAAATACTCATCTTTAATGTGGATAAAATGTCTAATGGGGTAAAGGAAAATAACAGAACAGCTCAAACAGTGTGGTACATGAAAACCAGCACATTCTCACCCCCAACTCATCAAATATCAACGCTCGTTCAGAGACCCTAAAAGTCAAACTATGACACTGTGGGTACCCCTCCAACGTCGTTTTTGGAAGTTCAGTGACGGGGTGTCAATTACGCTCATTACATGCTTTGCGTCTTTTCAAAATAAAGTTATGTTTTCACAGGAAATGCACAGTTTTCACTCAGGAAATGCACGCAGTTTCTTTTCAAAAATAAATTTACAAAGTTGGTATAATACTTTGTTTTGAGGTTTTAACCCATGGATGGATGGATGGGTGGTTTAGGCCAGTGGTTCCCAACTGGTGGGTCACGGTCCAAAAGTGGGTCAAGGGTTAATTCCGAATGGACCACAACTGACTCACAAATGTGTCAAGTTTATAAAAAACAGAACAGACATTTTATTATTATTTTGCAGTGCCATTTCCTGCCGTAGAATGAGTGACTAACAGACAGCTACTTGACAGAGACAGCAAACTAGCTTGACGACATACAGTAACTAAACACAAATATGACACTGAATATATTAAACTGTGTGGACCTCAAACTAATGACTATGGAGAAATCTGGACCCTGTGGCTGGACCAGTAGGGAACCACTGGTTTAGGCAACAAAAGCACGTGGTTTGATTTAGAAAAAAATATCATGTTTTGGCTTAAAATAACTACATTTGTTAATAACGTAATGTTACGTCACTTGACATATGCCACTTAGCGTAGTATGCTACACATAGTAGTAGGGCTGGGCAAAAAAAAATAACAACAATAATTATTGCGATACAATTTTCCTAGTTAGAGATATAATAAATGTTCGGTACATCCTCCATATAATTTAACCCCCCATACACCTGTAGAGGGGGTGGTACTGAACCTTAACACCAACTGCCACCTGCCATTGACCAGAAGAAGAAGAAGGAGCAGCAGTAGCAGTATTAGCAGCAAAAAACTTACAATGATCATTACAATGAACAGTGGAATAGCACATGTTTTGGATAGTGTTGGATCGTCCTAGTGTTCCGACCACTCAAAGTGCTTTTACGCTATGTCACATTCACCCATTCACACACACATTCACACACTGGTGGCCAAGGCTACCATACAAACTGTCACCCGCTACTCAGTTTGCATTCACACACTGATGGAACAGCCATCAGGAGCAATGTGGGGTTCAGTATCTCACCCAATGCATGCGGACTGGAGGAGCCAGGGATCAAACTGCTTTTCTTCTGAATAATGGACAACCTGCTCCACCTCTGAGCCACAGCCGCCCACTGCTGTTATTGTAATGGTGTCATATGAACCCATGAGGGCTGGGCACATGCTTGTGTGCATGACACAGAAATAAAAAATAAATCAAAAATCAAATCAATCAATCAGTTGTAATGGTGTGTGTATTTATTCCAGACAGTTTGGTACATGATATTTGATTTAGTATACAACTGTCCTTGTGTCACTGCGCCCTATGAACAAAATCATTTCTGTTACATTGTCAGATTGGCTCAGTTCTGTCCAGTTAAGTCTTCATCCTAAAAATTCCGCAGATACAATTCTTTAAAAACAATGTTTAAATATTGAAGAAGCAGAAGCTCCTTCCTGCTCCTCCCCGCCTCCTCAATGACCACCTCCCTCACACAGTTACACAGTTTGTAACACAAGCTTTCATCAAAAATGTTTCACGCCCAAAGGGAGATAACCTCTGATGACATCATCATGGTTGTCACACTTTGGAAAACGGAGGAGTTGGAGTGTTATGTGTAATAATAATGAAACATTACTGACTTACAGACTTATTCACTTTTTCTTACTTTCTTTATCACTGTCTGTATGACAACATTTCAGTGGTGTACTGGATCTTTCACAGTAAGAATGAGCAACTGTTTAATGGTTATATTTACTGAAAACTAACTGAGTCATAATCCCAAAACCTTCATCCTCCGCAGCAAAACCCAGAAGCCCCCCCTCTGTGTTCACATGGGGTACGGTTACAATCGGAAAGTGTTGTAAGACCGCAGCATGAAGGGATATGGTTACCACTCAGACGACTGTTTTCAGAAACATATATACTGGCCACAACTGATACCATGCAGATCATGCATCCCTACACTTGACAGTTATGCAGCCTTTAAAGTCAGAAAAAGGCAATATTTATGAAAATAAGATATTCAAAAATCTGAGACAATATCTTGCGTCATAATACGATTGATACAAATCAATATATTACCCAGCCCTACATGAAAATGTTCTGATAACACAATCCACAACACTGCAAACCAATTACTGAGCACACAGTCACATTAAAGTCCTTGTAGAGTAAAACACAAAATGTCACACCAGTATGTTATGATCCCACAGACAGTGTCAAAGGCTAACGTGTGCTCAGATTGCAGTAAAACAGGAACAAAAGCTACAGCTACAGAGTATTGAATAATCACATCATATAGACCAGTGACATTAGCTCAGGGTCCACAAAGTTTAATATATTCAGCCTCATACTTGCATTTGTCGTCCAGCTAGTTTTCTGTCTCTGTTAAGCAGCTGTCCATTCGTCACTCACTCTACAGGAGGAAACATCACTTCAAATAAAAGCTTGTGTCGGAAATTCAGCGTACTTAAAGATAAAGTGTGTTTTTTTTACAAACTTGGCACATTCCTGTTCCATTCAGAGCGGACTGGTGACCCACCAGCTGGGAATCACTGATACAGACAACTCTTTGCTAACACTTTAACCACGACAACTTAATTAGATTATAAATGTTGCTGTTGAGTTTACAACGTGACCCACGGCCCGCGTGATCACAAAAATTAACCAATGCAGCTTTAAGCCTTCATTCAGCTGTGAAGCCTGTTGATTCACTAACATACAGGGGCCACTCACAGCCTAATGCAGTTATATATAATGCAGCAAAATGTATTCATTTACTGTAACCGCTTATCCTGTTAGAGGTCGCAAAGGGTCCTGGAGCCTACACCAGCTGACACTGGGTGAGAGGCAGGGTTCACCCTGGACAGGTCACCAGACTATCACAGGGCTGACACATAGAGACAGACAACCATTCACACTCACATTCACACCTACGGACAATTTAGAGTCACCAGTTAACCTGCATGTCTTTGGACTGTGGGAGGAAGCTGGAGCACCCACAGTAAACCAACACTGTCATGGGGAGAACATGCAATCTCCACACAGAGGGGCTCCCTCACCACAGGTTCAAACCAGGAACCTTTTTGCTGTGAGGCTACAATGCTAACCACTGCACCACCGTGTCGCCCTGTATCAGCAACATGTACTTATGAGCAGTAAACATAGTCAACATGCAGTAAAATGTTCCCGATGGTATCTCAATGAGCAACGCCGCTGGAGAGCAAAGGTTTGCCCAGTTGAAGTGGGCTGCGGAGGCTTCATAGGCAGGTCAACTACCAGGCTGCTTAAAGAAATGGAATTGTGAGACCAAGCCAAACATTAGGCCACCAAAGCCCTCTCTGGCGTAACCAAACAGGCAAGCTGGTGGCTATGGATTAAGAGCAGAGACACCTCTTGGGCCCCGAAATACCACAAACAACAGCAGGGTATGAGGGAGTACAAGCAGAGGGGCGCACAACTGGGACGCCAGGTTTGGTCGATGAGCCCTCTGGAGGCTGTCATCAAAACATGGGTGGAGGAGCGCACCCACCTGATGACCCCAATGAAACTTTTCTCCAACATGGCCCAACTCTAACCCACAATCACAAGTAAGTCTTTTTTACTTTCTAACTCCCACACCCACTCAGACCTCCTGACGACACTATTACCCCCACTCAGAGTCTCAAATATGTGCATCAGGATTGTAACATCTAGTCCTGAACAGAACTGAACTCTAAAAAGTCAGCCTTTCATAGCATCAGGAGAAACAGCTCAGTTTCCAGCTTTGTGGCGACACATTTCACAGCTGATCAGAGAGGGTTTTAAAGAGTTTATTTAGCTTTGGAGAATTTTCTCAACAAATAAAGGAACACTTAAGTTTTATTAGAAATAAATCATGTTTTGTTTTCACTGGACAGGAAGAGCATGAAAAGTTGTAAGAGAACTTTCAGACGAATGTAGTGGAGTAAAAGTTGCATTTAAGTGAAATACTCAAATATAAATACCCTACCTTGATTCTGAACTTAAAGTAGAAGTATTCAGTTACATGTCTCCACTGGTTTTGGTCTATCAGAGTGAACAGAGATAACTCTACCTCTGCCTCTAACCCCCCTCAGTTAGTTTCCCTGCTGACCCTGACCATGTCATTGCATAATGTTTATTTAATGCTGTTGCAGCAACCTGTTGTTTATTGACTGGAACACAAGCTGAAGCAGATCAGCTGGAGCTCATACTTTGTTTTAACCTGATGTGACTCACCTGTTGATCCGATCATCGAGTCGTCCAGTCTGGTCAGGGAGGAGGACTTCTTCTCAGCCAGCCGCATCCGGACCTGCTCTCGGACCCTCCGGGCTTTGGCCACCGGGTCCGGAGACGGCCCGTCCGAGGGGACCACATAAGCGGTGCAGGAGGAGTTGGGCTGCAGAGCGGACAGAAAACAGCCCTCCGCCACCGCCACACTCATCCTCACAGCGGGGAGAGAACACTCGAGCCGGGCAGAGGGAGAACAGTCGGGGAACAGGAGGTCCTGCAGCGGGTGCGGCTCCTCCGGTGACTGGCTCCGTTGTCTGAGAGTCCGCTATGAAATGGAGATCTGTCAGCAGCCCGGCTGTCTGTGGGCGGGACCTGCGAGGCTGAGGGGGGGCAGCCAGGGTCCACCTAGTGACCGACGGGACAACCATGGCTCCTACTAATGTTGTTGTTAGAAAACTACAACTTCTCTGCAACAGGAAAAGAGACACAGCCATTAAACCACCACTTACAGTTAAAGCAGGTTAGTGTCAATAAAAACAGAAAGTCATCTGTCGTGTTGACATAAAGATCTTAATCAGTAAGGAGACACTTTGAGGACAGTCTGCTGCCTCAGCACTTTATATCTATTTATTCAGCCTTGATTCGTCACCACCCAGAACCTGCTGCTCCTTTTAATGTAGCCTCTATTGTGTACTTTATTTTTATATAAATGTATTTTAATGTGTCCTCTCTGGGTGATATGATGTGTCTTAATGTGTCGTTTAAATTAAATTAAATTTTGCACATGCAAACCAAAGACAAATGTCTGTCTTTTGTGTACAAAATGGAGAAAATCAGCATTTTCTTTTCTTTTCTTCCATGTTATATTTCATTTTCATCAAAAAAAAAAAATCACATATACAGACTAACAAACACGTACAAAAAAACAAAGAAAACAAAACCACCCAAAACAAAACATAAAAAAAGCCAGACTTGACCTGAATAAATACAAAATTTTGCCCATCACATAAACAGAAAGGAAAAATGGCCAAGAATAACAAAGCAGTCTCAGTAGGGACTTCAGCTACTAGATGGTGAATTAAGCTGCCTAACTATTGGGCCCCAAATACTCTCAAATTTGTCATACAATCTCAGTTTGTCGTACTGAAGTCTCTCAAAGTGAATCCCCCAGATATTGTTATTATTATTATTATTATTAATCTATTTATTTATTTACTTGTAACATGTGTTTGTGAGAAAACACCCTGTGTAAACTGTGTATAAAGTTAGTGTTAAAGTAACTTGCTCTATGGAGATGGCTCATCATCTGCCATGAGTAAGCATATGGACGGTGTCACAATATAAATGCATCAGTGTAAAGTACAGGTGCACAATATTGGATTTTTTGCAGATATCCAATATGCCAATATATGACAACTTATATGGCCGATAACTGATACTGATACTGATATATCCAATTTTTCACCTACCTAATTTTAGTGATCATCAAGTCTCTTCTGTAGTGGAATAATCATATTATGCATGTATACTCTTATTGTGACGGCCCACCAGCAGATGGAGACATGAAATACAATACTTTTCATTGTATGTGATATTTATTCATTGTGCAAAATAAGAAAAAGCATGTTGGACGATTCTGATTCTGACTTCTCATTTTAAAGGCAGTATCAGCCAAAAACAATGCCGTGCTGATATTACCGTGCACCCCTAATAGTTAGTTTGTATTTGCTATACATTTGCTTCTTCTGCTATGACTGTTATTTTAGTCCTTGTAATATAAGACACTTTGTATCTGCACTCCTCTAACTTTGTAGTGTAACTGCTGCACAGCGATTTCCCTCAGGATAAATAAAGTTCTCTTATCTCTTGTCTTAACTCATATTTCTTGTTTGTAACTCGTGTGTCTACACAGGCCATGATGGAAAGTCAGTGTGTGTCCTGTAAGAAAACACCTCATGTAAACTGTGTAAAAAGTTAGTGGTACTCTGTGTGGATGTTTCATTATACTCACACAGTAACACAGGCTGTTGCAGAACCACATAGTGGACAGCCTACAGGCAGGACTGCTGGACTTCAGATGCTTTGGGTGATAACACTGTTTGTCTGACTGGGACTTTTATCATCTGACAGGATCAGTGACATGTTGATGGTGCTGTGATGTTAGCCTGAGGCTGACAGCTGAGCTGCTTAAGCCCTTTATGAGGAGGATGTGAGACTGTAGTGACTCCCAGTGGTATAATTAACAAATACACTGCAGGATACACTGAAATAATGTTGAGATTAGTTTATGTTGGTTTAGTCTGACTTTGCAGATTTTAACCACAGTTATATCATAATAATGAGGGTGGGATGTGTAAATGAGCTGTGGTAAACTCCCCTCCATCTTACGAGCAGTAATTTTTGGTTCTAATACCAGAATTTGTCAACAGTTGGTTACCATACTGTTTCCTCTACTGTAAAACAGAGTCTGAAAATCCTGAGATTTAACACTAAAACTACGATAAAACTGTGCTGATGAAATACGAACACAGATTCTGTTTATGTGTCGCCTATATCGCACCTAACATGTCTTTAGAAACATATTTTATCTTACCGCTTAACCGTTTATTAGTTTGTCTCCAGCCGGCAGCCATTTTGTTTCCGGGTGGAAAGCGTCCAATCAAGTTTTACGTCCGGTGCGGCGCAATGCATTCTGGTAGTTGTAGGTTTTCTACCTCTTGCGCCAAAGCAGACGCTACAGCCTGTTTTCTCTGATTTGTCTGGTCATGTAGCTCCAAATTCAAAACTTCTGACGTCATTCTGCTGCATAGACAGCTCAGTTTTATCTATGTAGCAGTTTAATACTTCTTTAAGAGTATTTGACATGATAATTAACGTAGAAAAAAAGTCAGGGGATCACCAACGCCAAAAGTTAAAATATCCATGTTGACATGAAATAACCTGACATTATACTCAGATTACTTGAACAGTAATGCATATAAGTTAATTCCTGAACAGATAAAAGCTGTGTGCTGACAATTTATCAAGTTTTTAGAACCAAACCAAATGTGAAAGGCATAATTTTGTAAAATGTAGGACAAAAGGACAACTTTTCCCAAAGTTCAGCCTTCCTGAAATGTCTTTAGTGTAAAAAAGTGCAAAGTAAATGTGAACAACTTATATTTACAGCATAACGTGTTCACTTGTTGTTTGTTTAAGAAAAAGAAAACAGTAAAAAATTCATAAATTACTGAGATATGAAGTTTCCCCGTCTTCTGAGTCGTTCATTTCAGAGGCACCTATCAGCCCAATGTGGCCACCATAGGCTGCATGTAGCCCACAGATTTATGTTGAGCTTGTTTCATTTTGAAAAAGAAAAAGAAAGTCAATGACAACAACTTAAGAGTTCAAAAAAAGTTAAATAGTCGAACCTGCACATTCAAAATACGCTCAGACAACCCGGTCTCACTCAAGTTGTCGAAATCAGACGCTTGCTCAGTGACTTCCGGTGTCAGACACCATTGAAAAATGTCGTCCTCTCATGTCGGCATGATACATGGCTGGTTGCTATTGTTGTTTAATGGCACCCGGTGGCATCAGGGGAAATGTGGTGGGACAACAACAAAAGCTAAGGCAGCAAAAGTCCAAGAAGAGTGGGTAGGGCGGATGGTGGATGGGTCCAACAGCCAGCAGTTTTCACCCTGGAAGCTTGTTCGCGTCGCCAAACTCCGTTGTTTTTTCCTAAACCCAATCATGTGCATGTGTTAGCAAAATGTAACCATATACATTTGTTGTTGAAGGAAAAAAAAAGTCAAGTTGTGGTGTTTCACTGATGTTATACATTTATTTTGAAAGAGACTGTACGGAAACTGTAGACTTCCTGTGAAAACAGACAATGCATGTAACAGGCGAAGTTGACACGGCGTCCCAGAACGTCAACAACCAACACACCCAGGGTACCTGGGACGTCATATCCCGACATGGAAAGTCGAGAGACGAGATGGGAATGAGAATGTGTCGGCTCAGGATCTCAAGTGTTGGCTGATATAAAGTTCATGTAGCAAACATTCACTCTGTCTCTTCACAGAGAGTCATATAGGAGAGGCCTTTCTGTCTACTTTCTGTTAATATGTAACAAGATATGAATTATGAACAAAACTGTCCCAGTCGCACACGAGTAACCATCCTAACCATCCCAGGGAGAGCAGACACACTTTGGACTCTTGTGCTGGCCACCTACAAACATTCACACTACGTTTACACGTAGCCAGCTATTTTCATAAACGGACATTTCACCCTCTCCGTTTTCAAAGATAATTGCGTGCACACGTGTCCGTTTTCAGAAAACTCTGCGTTTACACCAACCCGTGTATGTATGCCGTCTTACGCAGTCTACCCTCGTCGGACAGGTAATACAGGGTGCAGGCAACTTTTTTTATGACACTGACAGGAGACCGCATGACGGTCATCTCACCCTCGATGTAGGGACGCAGCAATTCAGAGAGTGACAGCAGTGATGACCGCGACATCCTAAAATTTTCACACCACTCCTCCGGGACAACCACTTCATTTTCGAAGTTCTCCCACCAGACAGCAGTTCTCCCAGGACGGGCCCAAAACCGGCGACGCTGGCGGTGACGCGGACTGGCTCTTGGTGTTGGAGGGAGGAGAAGTTGTTGCTGCAAAATTGCTGACCTCCGAGCACTCATCTGTCTCTGCTCCTCGATATAATAGAGCAGCTGTATTTGCACATGCAAACATACGAAGAGGGCTTGCACCAACATAAATGCGGCTGCTACTCTGAAGCATCCATGATCACCATAGCAACATGTAAACATAGGTCGCACTTTTGATGCGGGTGCAAGTTGTGTCGCATACTTTGACGTCTGCTGCCTGCGCTTTCTCCGTCTTGCTCAGTTTACATGCAAACGTGCAACCAGAGTTTTCCAAGATCTCCACTCTGACCGGAGTTTTTGGAATGAATCGTTTTCAGAGGCGAATTCTCCGTTTGCGTGTAAACGAAGTGTGCAAACGAAGGGATATTTCTCTGTTTCTAAAAATAACCGTGTACGTGTAAACAGGGGCATCAGACAGGTAACACCAGCATCAGCTGATCAGGCCAGAAAATCAGCTTTCCAACAATATGCTTTTTATGTGTCAGAACTAAAAACAGGGCAGTGGATGAAAAAAATTTACTTACATGCTTTAGATTTCAAAACTGTGAATAAAGTGAGAGGAATAGTCAGAAGGTTTCCACTTTAAGACCGAAAGTGAAGAGAGTGTGTGAATGGTACAGCCACTTTTTAACTTGCTAAGAAGGCATTGTGCTCACTGTCCCTTACTCACTCCAACCACTCCCACTATCCCCAAATTTTAAAGCAATTACTTCAAAAGTTGTCGAGACATTTGGGCCGACTGAGAGACCAGCGTTACCACCCACAGAGCCGAGGACGTTTCATCATGGAGCCTCTAAAATAGAAAGAGTTTACCCCCGGGTGAGAGAGAATCTGCTGAGTAACTTCCACTTCACTCCTGTAGGCCTTTTTGATCTTCAGTGATGTCATGCGAACATGACTAAAAGTCACGCTCACTGTAACAGAATCAGTCATCTAACAGGAGTAAACACTGATATCAAGTTTCATGTGTGTATGTTATGTAAGATCTTGACAACTTCATTCTTGTCCAAACCTAACTGATGACTGGGTCCATCGGGAGGGACAGGGTGGAGTCAGGGTCAGATGGTTAACGTGCTGAGCTGAAGTGACATTTCAGAGAAACAACCACGACTTGACGTCATCTCAGAGGTCACTGAGGTGAAGCACAATGTCAACACAAGCTCAGGAGAAGCAGATAATTTACTACACTGATAATACTGGTGAAGTTAGGTGACTCTTCCCCTCTGGCTCCAACTTTTACCAACATTTCCGATGAGAATAAATGAGAGTGTGATTGTGAAATGAGCAGAGTTTTCTTGTTGATGGCGTGGTTGTTGTAAGAGCCCAGGAATGTGGAAATAACCTCATCTCCTAAAGCTAACATGAGAATTCTTGGGGGAGGTCTGGGAGCTCAGTCTGAGTCTGACGAGAAGCAATAAGTCAGGAGCAGAGAGGCTCAGAGAGGGATTCCTGCTGCCCGAAACAATCCTGCTGAGACCCTGAGGCTTTCGCACAGACCTACAGAGAAACCACTGACTCCGTTTGGGTGTGGATGTAATGAGGAGTGTGTCTCAGTGACATTCTTAGTAACAGCACTCACACACACACACACTCACTCACACAGAGGGGTCACGACCTCTCGCTTTACTGACAGAAACACAGGAATGTGTGCTCACTGACATGATTCTGTTCCAATTTAAAAAGCAGCTAAAAAATGTGAAGTAAATTCATTCCAGCTGAATTTGCCCTGATTTTATTTATTTTTTTTTTTTAAACATTTTGGGTTAATTACAGGCTGGTCAGAGAGCATTTTAATCATCACTATCCCACTAATTACAGCTTTAATATGTGGCTGTGCTCTTAAAATGTTTACTTTCTGTGTGTCTGAGAAGGAGTATTTATGACTAAACAGGATTTCTTTAAATCTTAATTTTGCATTAAGAGTTTTGAGTCTTGTTGCAGCCCATCATTTCCTATGTATATAAATACTCTCACCTCTCACTGAATCTAATTTCTTGGAGTAAACATATTGACTGTCCTTCCTATGGTGTACACCTCCCTGCTCTTTTTTTATTACAATCTTTACTTTTTGTTAGGATAAGGTTGTGTTTTGCTTTTCTGTTCTATCACACCACAGAGAGGGTGGGGAGGGAGGGAAAAAATTAGACCATAGACCATATACATAACATATTTTAACAAGCAAAACAAAAAGATTAAAACATTACATAACAAGACAACAAATAACACACATTAAATCCCACACATATTTACGTACAAACGCTCTCAGGTGGGAGCAAGCTACTATTTCAATGCGTTCTTATCCTAACTTATCAAATATCGCTGCTTTGTCAGTGGACTTTCACGTCTAAATATAACATGCGGGGTAACATGCTCCTCCTGATCATCCTGAGACATCCTGATGCTCCATCCTGATCAGGATCCTCCTGGGCGCTCGTGTTTGAGGTTTTCTGGGCACATCCCACTGGTAGGAGGCCCCAGGGCAGACCCAGAACACACTGGAGGGATTATACATTTCGTCTGGCCTGGGAACACCTTGGTGTCCCTCAGGAGTAGCTGGAAAGAGGGACAGAAGAGAGGGACGTCTGGGGTGCTTTGCTTGGCCTCCTGCCCCTGTGATCCGGCCCCGGATAAGCGGACGAAAATGGATGGATGGAACTCTCCTGCGTGTGTTGTTGATGTTCTGGGACGGCGTGTCAATTTACAACTGTTGCATGTGTTGTGTCTTTTCAAAATAGACGTCTATTTTCGAAGAAAATGTACAATTTCTGCTTGTTAGATGCATATTGTCTTTTCAAAATACAACATCAGTAAAATGTTTACATTTATTTCTTTGTGCAACAAAAGCACATGATTAGGTTTCGAAAAAAACATCATGGTTTGGCTCAACATTGACAGAGGAAGTGAACAGTGAGATCTCAGGTAAAAACTCAGGGGTTTGTTGGACCAATCTGCCCTATAGACACTTTCCAGCTGTTTATAAGATGGCGGCATTACAAACTGACAAGCGATGCACCTTCTTGCAGCGGTGTCTGACGCCAAAGTCACAGATAAAGCAGCAGCATTAGTTTGGAATTGAGGAGTGTACAGACGGTGTAGCAGGGGTCACCCAGGGCTTTATTAACAGGCAGGCTGCCCATTCAATATTCAGCAAGACTAGGTCCTCCTTGAGTCACAGATATCTCCAGAGGCAGTCTGGTTTAGTCTCCTCTCAGTTGTAAAGAACTGGTCTCTAGCAGATAAACAACCCAACGTCCACAGGCGGTCGACAGTGACTCCAGCATTACTGTCTGGTTTCAGGCCCAGCAGGGACGCTTTGGGACAAACTCAGAAATGACCCCAATAAAAAAACTCTGACACAAGGGACGTCACTTTTAAGCAGAGTTTTTCAACAGCTGAGCAGTCTCAGACAGGTAGAGTGACATAACTCAGCTGTCACAATTGTGCCATCATAGATGTTAGCGTCTGTCGTCATTGAGCAAACAGTTCAGAAACATCAGACAAACACAGCTGAAATTATTGTTTATGTCTCTACTTTTGAAATTTGCGGCTGCCAATGTGGAAATGAAATCATGTAGTTAAATATAATTTTTAATTCTCTGTTAGTGTGTGTATGGTGCATGAAAATTTGTCACAAAACACAATTTTTATTTAAAAAATATTAATAATTATTCGCAAATTAGAATTTAAATCAAAACTCCACTGACAAATACATTTCAGTGTACTCCAAATCTTGGCATTTTACGTTTCTGCAACAATAAATACGTCACATTTGTACGTTATTATGTAGCCAATAATTTAAACTTTAAACAACGCTGTGGTTAAAAAAAAAAACTCTTGGTTATGGTTACAAAAAGATTCTGTTTTGGCTTAATATACACGTCTGAGGGTCTCCTCGCTGGAATAAGAGCGACAGGTTACTAAAAAGCACCCACGTTTGGAGCCTAAACAGCTGATGGAAACACAGCAGTGAGTCACTAAAACACAATCAGTTTTGAAATGAAGTTGACTTTTTTTTCATGAAAACCTTAACTTGAAAATTTAATTGCAAATTGGACTTTTGCATGTGTATCTTGTCCTGATTGTAGCTTATTTTATTCGGGAATTAAATGGAAATGGCCTTTTTTGTGGACATGGTCTAGTTTGCAATTACATTTTTAATTTTAGGTTGTCTGACCAGTTAAAATTTAATTTAATTTTCTGATGATTATACAATGTTGTTTAGTGGCACTGAAAATTATCTGTCAGTTGAGTTTTTATTTTAATTTTGCAAGTAGTTAAGTATTTTTAAATGTGAACATGGATTTATAAAGTTTTAGTGTTACTTTATCGAACGTCATGCACACAGAAACTGAAAATAAAATGACAAAGTGATTAAATGATTTCATTATAAAACTGCCAGTCACAGACTAACACATCATTCTGCTACAGCGTGTGATCTAACAGAACCTGTGTCTGATTTCCAAACAGCAGCATGCAGCTGAGATAATCTCAGTCCTGTTGAAAGTCTGTGGGTTCAGAGCGTCAGAGCATTTTAGCCTGAAGACGCTGTTGGAAAACACTGCCCGGGTCCAACATATTAAAGGGATACTTCTCATTTTTGGGACAAACGATGGTGTGATATTGATATTGATACATGAATAAAAGCTGATGGTGAGTCCTTTAAATCCAAAATCTCTGTCAGCTATTGGCTTGATGGCTAAAATGAACAGTGACTTGACCTTCTGAGTAAAAGCATTTTCTGAAAGGTATTTTTTGGGGTATCTTCTTGGTTTTAAATATTGTTTTCCTGTTCTCGCTGCTGATGGGGCAGAGACGGTTCATTAAGATCGAGAGTGGTTGTTGGAATTCAGAGCATCCAGGACTGTCAGCTATTAATCTCAAACTGGCAGTGGACACATTATGTGTAGAGATAAACTCGCAGCGTACAGAGTGGGGGAGGGACACTGTGAAACATGGCTCACACAGGTCCACTCAAAGACAGCAGTACAAATTACACCAACCAAGAGAGCGGTGAGTGAACCAAACAGTAAAGTTACGGGCTGTAAAACCAAAACAATGAGCTCAAAGACGTTAAGGCAGTCATGTCCAAAGTGCAGACCGATTTTAAACAGCTCTCAGCTCGTCTCTCAGAATATACAATTACCTAACGCCACATGTTTCCCGCTAGGTAGCAGACACAGAAGAGAAGTTTCACTTAAACATGAAACAGTTGCAGTTGTGTCATTTGTATTTGTGTGTTTCTTTTTTAATGCAAGAAACAGCTGCCCCCAGGTATTCAAGAGCCTCCTTTACACAGTCATTTGATCCAGTTTAAAGGTTCAGTGTGGAGAAAGATACCTGACTGAAGAGTCTCAGCAGGCGCCTTTACATGCACAAAATATCCCTTATTCTGAAAAAGACAACATTCCTCCTGAACTGTTGACATGTCTAATGAAAGTGAATATTCCACTAATATTCCTGTTTACATGCAGCTGCACATACTCACATTAACGTGCCCTAACACGTCGTTTATCACGTCAAAATATTAAACAGAGGAACAATTGGAGCTGCTTGTTATTTTGCTTCTCTGTGCCAAAATCAGATCGTCTCAAAGTTTCCTACATATCCTCAGAATGTCCAAAGAATGCCATTAAAACCCCAAACAATACCAGCATATGCTAAACTGGAATAACTAAATGGAATATGCTGTTTACATGACCCACGTCAAATTGTGAATATTGTCATATTCTGAATAATAGTGGATTATTTTGTGCATGTACACGTAGTCACTGATTCACAGCAAACACAGTGGATGAGATGGGAGGGAGCTGAGAGAGAAAGTTCTCCTGGTAGGAGCTGTGGGACATGGCAGCATCTCAAACTAGCTCATAATTCGAGCCACCTATGATGTCCTGCCATCTCCGAGGAACCTCAGACAATGGTACAGTGAAGACCCTACATGCTCCCTCACAAGCCTGTCACAAGGTCGTTATACCTGGCGCCACAATCAGGTGCCTAAGGGCCTGGTAGCACCCTGGAAACCAGACGGACATCCATCAATGCACTACCTCCTCCATCATTCCATCTGGCAATTACAAAAGGGTTTGTCTGTGAAGGTGTGAATCAATCCGAGGTCTGAATCAGAGTCTTATTTCCCATCTGATATCGCCTCTACTAACCTCAGACCAGACTTTGTGCTTTGGTCCTCCTCATTGCGCCTCATCTACATCAATGAGCTCACTGTGTCCTGGGAGGATGCTGTGGAGGAGGAGTCAGAAAGCGAATGTTTGCCCAGGTGAAGTGGGCTGCAGAGGCTTCATAGGCAGACATGAGGCCGAGCCCAAAGTCAGGCCATCAAAGCTCTCTCTGGCACAGCTGAACAGGCGAGCTGGTGGCTATGGATTAACAGAGGAGACACTACTTGGGCCCCGAAATATCACTTACAACAGCAGGATTCGAGGGAGGGGAGAGTTCAGTCAGCACAGACGTCTCTCCTCAGCTCCGCCTTCACTATGTCCTTTCTTACTTTTCTATCCATGTGACCTTAAAGGAGAAGTCCAGTATTTTGCACTTTGAGCCCCATTCCTGGTTGTTTATGATGAAATAGAGTGGTTAAGACCAAAATCTTAGACTACAATGACTACAACCTTGTCGTAAACAACCCCCTTTCTGTTTCCAGTGGCGGATTACTACCAACGGACAATGAGGCTTCCTATAGGAAATCAATGCATGGACAAAATGTCAAATAAATCATCACGGAAACCACAGTTTGCTACGATTTTTATGTGGGAACATCAAGGAACACCACTGACCACTGGGTGAGTTTCATGGCTTTGAAAACCAACGTTTAAGGTGGTTTTAGGACAGATTTACACATGGCCATAGACAGCATTGTTAAGCCAGGCAGGGGAAAGACAAACTCTCTCAAATTGTCAGAGAAGGAGCAATCGTCAAGATTTTGGTCTTAACCACTCTATTTCATCATAAACAACCAGGAATGGGGCTCAAAGTGCAAAATACTGGACTTCTCCTTTAACCCTTTGGCTCCCACTTGGACACCCCCAGATGGCACTATCACTCCCACTCATAGTCTCAAGTATGTGCATCAGAGACTGTAACATCGAGTCCTGAACTGAACCAACTGTGTTACTTTTCTCTCAACTCAGCAGATTCAAAATAACATTCCTTCAGTCAAACACCCATCACACGCCACACATCTGTTAACAGTGTTATTTGACAGAGACTTGAACCTTGTCCGCTGCATCACTTTGTGTTTGTGTCTAGAGACATCAGTTTCAGTGACAGCAGCATGAAAAGTCCTCGTTCTGATTTACTCGTATCAGTCATTTAACCTGCACTTGCCTCGTTAGTGTGTCCACACGAGGATGTTTTGAGGGCGTGTAGCTTCAAAGGCATTCCTCACACCACATGTATTGTAGACGGCCACCTGGATCCCATTGTCCAGGGTTATAAAACGTCATGAGTCAAACTGAATGCTTCTGATTTATCCAAACAGTCAACTGTGTGAGTTAGGATCTATTAAGAATGTTTTAATTCACTTTATCCTGAATTATGGAAAATATATTGCAGCTCATTTTGATGTTGGGTATAGTTAAAGGAAGAATTAGACATTATGGGAGATTTGTTTTCTTGCCAAGTTTAGATGAGAAAACATTCATTCATTATTTACAAGTCTGTATGTTAACTTTGAAGCTCCAGCCGGGTGGCAGTTAGCTTAGCTTAGCTTAGCTTAGCTTAGCTTAGCTTAGCATAAAGACTGGGAGCAGGAGGAAACAGTTAGCCTGGATCTGTCCTAAGATCAACAAGCGGAATTTAACGTGTTAATCAGTGAGCATTAGGATGCTGGCAGGCAGATTGTTTGACCTTCACCTACAGAGAGACAGGTGCCAAATATCACGTGAGCATGCAGGTCATTCAGTCAGTGTACGGACGTATATTAATGACAAAAGATTTGAGAGAGAAATTTTTGAGCAGTACTCAGTCTGCAGGTCAACATTTCAGAGAATCAGATTTGAGCATGTAATCCTCATTACGCTCGCACTCCGCTCTCAGGTTTCTCCAACTGTTCCGGCACTTGAAATCGTAGCAGGTCACTTTAGATGAGCACGAGGAAAAAAGTCAGCTTTGGATATATATATTGCTCCAAAGTGACCATGTGGCTGTGATCTACATATTCTATGCCTATATTATTTATTGTTTAGTCCAGGGCCGGCAGTAGCTCAGTTCATGGGGGCTTGGGTTGGGAACTGGAGGGACACCGACTCAAGTCCCTGTCTCAATCAAATACGGAGTGTGACTGGTAGCTGAGGAGGAGCCAGTTCACCTCCTGGGCACTGCTAAGGCGTCCTAGAGCAAGACACCAAACCCCAAACTGCTCAGGGCGCTTGTCCATGGGCCCTCGCTCTGACATCTCTCCATTTAATGCATGTACTGTACAGGTCCTGTTTGTGCATGTGTGTGTATTTCGGGCCTGTGTGTATGATACTGAATTTTCCCTCGGGGATCAATAAAGTATTTCTTCCTCTTCTATAATTTAAATTAGTGAGGCTGTGTGGATGTACAGTGTTGACTGAAGCTCTGTCACCTTCCCTGCAGCCCACAGACTGGATAAAAGCTGTGGGTGTAACATGCGGGTCTAAAAAGTAAAGGTTGTCTGATTGTATGTTACTTTATGTGAACATGACCTTACTCACTTTCCTTTAGAGTAATCCACCATTGCAATATATTTTTTGTGTTTGGATCACGAGTTCTGAACGGGTTAGGGCGTGGTTACCTTGTGATTAACAAGTTGCTACAACAGCACCTCACTCAGCTCCACCCTCTTGTTAAAGTACGGTCACTTCTGGCTCCAAAAAACCAAGATAGCAATGACCAAAAAGCCTCGAGGCTTCAAAACAGTGATCCACAAACCCATTGGTAACGTCCTTTTGGCTGCATCCATTATTTTTGTAGAGTCTCTGCTCCACTTCATTCCCACTCCTCCACACATGTTCATGCCTGTGTTCTACCTGTCCACTTCATGTCCTTTGCCTTTTCCATCTGCTCCAGCCATATTACTGACTCTGACTCCAGCCGCTCCCTCCTGTTCCAGTCACCCTGCCCACTTCCTCACCTGATCCCACTTTCCCTCACCATCCCTGCAGCTGCCTGACCTTCCCCACCCACCTGCTTTCCATTTTCCCTCATCCGCCCAGTTGTAAAGTTTTACTCTGAGTTTGCTGAAGTTACTTCTGCATTATTGTTGTTTCATGCTGCCTGTACCTTTATCTGCTTCTGCCTGTCTGCCTTTAAGATGATCTCTTGGACTATCTGCATCCTTTTCGCTGCCTTCTTTCTGCCTCGAACACACCAACCCTTCATCTGGATCAGAAAACACAAGTTAACACAAAGCTAACACCGCCACCATGATAGTAACTGCTTCTTAATACCTGTGCTGCTGCTGCACTGAGGCTTCAGTGTCTATCTGTTTTGATTTTCAGGGTTATACAGACCCCAAACTACACTACTTGTCTCCATCTGGTGGTTAAAAGAAGCAACTGTCCTAGCTTTTATTTTGAAAGCGGTGGCTCTAACAGGAGGACCCTTCACTTCCAGGTCAGGCTGAGCAGGGGCCCATCTGTTCTCAGTGTAGGTTTGTGCTCAGGGACTCAGACGCCTCGAGTGAGCGTGAGTGAGCAGCTTTGATCATTATGAGTGTGAGAATCCCTTTTCCCGCCTCAGGTCATCTGCTACGCTCATGATCCAGGCCTTCCCGGCACACAAATCTAATTCCACTGTAATCCGTGGCTCTCTCTGAGGTGGACTCACTGACGGAGTGGAGCTCAGACTTCCATAGAAATGTCCTGTTGTGTGTGAATGAAGCTGTAACACAAAGTCAGCTAGGTCTGAATGACAACAAGCCAATATCTTTGGTACATTTGATTTATAAAGCTCTTTTCTGGATACTCAAAGATGCTTACAGAGAACAAGAATAAGAAAACAAAACAGAAGAAAAATCCAAAATGAAATAATCCATAAGAAGGGAAACAATGCAGAGAGGGTGTAGGCAGCTTTGGAGAGGTGTGTTTGGAGGGATTTCTCAAAGGTGGAGAGTGAGGAGGGGTCTCTGATGTCTTTAGGGAGTGAGTTCCAGCCCTGTCCCCTCAGGTGTGGTGGTGGGAGCTCAGGACAGGTAGAGGGGAGCCAGGCTGTAGAGAGCTTTGTATGTGATGATGAGGAGTTTGAAGTGGGTATGTTGGGGATAGGGAGCCAGAGGAGGTTATGAAAGACAGGGTTGGGTGATGAACCGTAGAGGACAGTGTTGTAGTGATCAGTGATGAATGCATGAGTGAGAGTCTCTGCAGCTGAGACGGAGAGGGATGGACGGAGGCAGACGATGTTGCTGAGATAGATGAAGGCCGTTTTGGTGACGTGTTTGACATGTTGGTGAAGGGAGAGGGTTTGATGGAAGATGACAGCGAGGTTAGGGACATGGGGGGAGGAGAGCAGGTAGATGAAGAGAGAAGACATCCACAACCAGCTCAACTTGTTTACTAGAGGCAGGGCTTCGTTCATTACAGAGCATAAGGACAGTTCATGAAGACGTTGCTGAACGTGTGTACTCGGCTGTGCATGTTACAGGTAACTAAGTTATTTTAAGTGTCATCTTGTGACCGAAATAACCGATCAGTCTCAGTGAGCGTGCACCTGTCTTGACTTCCTCCTGAAACACTGGCTGAGGGGAAATATTACTCTCCAAAGTTTACAGGAAGCAGTGAGTGAAAGTGAAAATGAACTCTGATGAGAACAGATAAACAGATGGCTCAAACACAGCCTGGGATTACTGAGACTTGCTCGCTGGTTCCCAAATGGCTTCTCGGCTGAGTAAACATTTTACACTGCATGATGAAGTCTAGCTCTGCTGTTAAAGTCTGCTCCTTAAAAAAGGCTGAAAATATCCAGTCAAACTAAATAAGGTATTGTACAATTTATTTAATGAACTCTTATAAAGTAAAATAATACCACTCTTATTGTGCATGCTGCCCCGATATTGACATATTGATCTATACTACCTTGATGGATTTATAGTTTAAAAACAGCTAACCCTATGAGGGTGCCACAAATGTTGAAAAGTGGTGCGGACTCAATGGCTTAAATGAAGTAACGTTTTTTTAAATGGCTCGTCAACACATGCAATTTTTAGGCAATGTAAAGGAGAGATCAGGTTTGAGGTGAGAGTACATAATTATGGTGGGTCAAGAAAAAGCAGCACATTAAAAGGACATAGCCTCGACTTTAACCAAGGACGTAGGTTTCATTTTAACGCTGGGGGGAGGGGTCATGTTTCCTGTATTCTGGTGAATTCTTACACACCAATTTATGGTGACAAATGTCTCTATTTATGTGAAGGGAAAGATAAAATTAATATATATAATGCAGGAAGGTTCTCAGGCATTCTGTGATGCTTTCAAATATTTATTCTCCTGTAGATCAACTTTCCTCCTTTAATGTCTTTGCTGCTGGATCAACACACAGGTCGTATGATTCACTCTTCAGTCCTCCTGTGTTTGGGGCAGTAACCTCCTTCAATGTGCATGTGACACACTGATCCACTTATACTAAATTACAAAGCCCAGCACCATATTCACAAACAGTGTGAGGACACTCTCACAGAGCTTCTAAATTAGCCCAAACATTTCCAGCAAGAAGTCGTAGCTCCGGAGTGACTCAGGAGAATTATCAGAGCAACTCTGAGCAAGGAAGGGACAGAAATTTCTCTCTCAGTGAGGAGGTGTGGTTGATGCTGTTGCTGGTTGTGACGCATTCTTTCACCAGGTGTGATTGGTCGTCCTTTTGTGAGCCTGCTAAGGTGAGGACACCCAGTGGAAATGAAATGAACTGCTGACTGTGAAGGTGTCATTGTTAGTGTGATGAATGCTGATGGAAGGTTGAGACAGACTCAAGTCATCACTGCTGCACTGTTTCATTTTTCCAGTTGCTTAACTCACTGTCATCCAGAGTTTGGAGAGTATTTATCCTACCTCTTTGTTTTTCTCCCATTTCTAATCTGATTACGAAACTCTTAAGCCTCTTAAAGTCCTCCATTCTACTCAGTTGATCACCTCAAGAGCTCTCTGAAGGGCTAGGTTGCTTTGTGACTAACTTTTATCTTTACCAGGATCTCGTTTTAACTGTAAGGGCAAATTTTCTTAGAATTTCGTCACTAGAAGCAGCTCTTTGTACTGGGAATTTTTGTGAATACAGCCCCATGACTGAAAGCTCCTACGTGTTCATAGAAAGAGAGTGGAGAGCTGGATGTCAAGAATTTCTTAAAGTTACTGAACAGCACATGCAAGTTTTTCTGCTCATTTTAGAGTCTATGGGGGAGTTTTTCAAGTTTCTGTTGCCGTTTTTTGGACAGAACACACTTTTTCTTCTCTATTTACACAGCATTGTATGTTGTTAGTTAACATTTCTTGATGCAAGCTGTGTTTTCAGATCATGCTTTTAAAAAGTGATTGGCTGTTTCAAAAGTGGCGGGAATATGTCCCCGACGTCCCTTGGGTTAAAGACACCTATGGTGGCGTCTGAAACTGTGACATAGACAATACATTACACAGTTTGAATATAACCTAGAGGAAGTTTGCAGCGTACACTAGAGGAGGTTTATGTTGTAGATATTTAGAGTTTAATGCACCTCTATGATTGTCTCTAGCCAACGTAAAACACTGTAAAACTGATTTCATGTGAGCAGCGGTATTGGTAATAAGATGATGCCCTGATTACAATACAGATCTGTTAATAGCTTCTATAATCATCTCTAGCAGTGTAACTGGTCAATATAATAAACCTTTTAAAAGTAAATAACAGAACACTTTTCATCTTATAACTCCCAAAGAAAAAAGACAAGAAAACACCTGATTGTTTATTTGTAAAATACATTTAATCCCTTTATATTTGGGCAAACCAAAGTCTACAGAGTAGAGAGGGGCTGAGATTTAAGTGGCAGTGGGTCCCAAATTAAAAAGGCAGCAACATGGGCAGTACTGTCAGAGGAACACAGCCAGCGTCCTCATCATCGCTGGGGGAATACTGGACTGATGGAAGGTGTCAGATTTTCTTTTTCAATGGGGAGAAACTAGCTGATGTGTTGAAGGTTCGACTCCTCTCAGTCGCCACTGCCACAAAATCTTCCGCCCTTTCTGTCTAGACTCCTTTGACGACGTACCAAACACAGATATCACAATACAAGGAGGAAAAAAAGGCATACATTGTCTTTCTACAGCCTTCATGATTTTCGTTAGTACGTCAGAGCTGTAAATGTTACAAGACACTTTTACTGTTTCTCAGTTTAAGTATGAGATGTTAACAAGACAAGGTTTTTAGTTGGTTGACAAAAGCTGTGATAGTATGAAAGGTTACACAAGATGATATGATTTAATGTGAGTGTGTGTGTTCGTGTGTGTGTTTAGGATGCGTGAAACTTGGAGCACTGCGGTGCTGTGCAGTTATGCGTTAGTGTCAGCGGCAGCAGGATCTAGTAGGAACAGACCTCAGGACAAAATACTTCGAAGCCTACGTGGTGGAGTAAGAACCCTGCGGGACTGAATACAGCGTGGTCAGATGTCCCTGTGGGAGCGTTCTGATTGGCTGAACTTCAGCGGGCAGTTAAGACTGATTTGTGGTCAACACTGTAGCTGGTAATGTGACTGCGCTGCCCTGGACTAGTACAAATACTAACACTGCGATCACCCAGAGACAGCTCCAAACAGATTTACAGAGAGCGGACACAAGATCATAAACACCTGAAAAATCTACTGCAGTCTAAAACAACAGCCATGTAATGATATTAGAGTTGAATATGACTTGTAAGAGCCCAGTAACCAGAATAAAATGATGTACGTTTTTTGCACACTACAGATATGTTACATTTCTAAAGTTACGTAGTCAAGATTACATGTGTATGAGCTGAGTTTCTCATGGATGGATGATGTGACACCAGCGACCGCTGTTCGAGACCAGCAAACAATAAAAGTGGTTATTTTTAAAGAGGGTTCAGGACATTTCCAGCCATGATTGTACTGACAAAAGCCAGTATTTTCTTAACAGAGGTCAGGATATTTACAGCCAAAACTACAGCAACAAAGTGGGTATTTTCTAACGGAACGGTCGGAACATTGCCAGCCATGTTGGTAGTAACAAAAGGCCTGTATTTTTTAACAGCAGGCCGGGAAATTTCCAGCTGTGTTTTTTTGGTACGATATGAGGTAGGGACATTTTCACCAATGATTGAAGTGACAAAAGCTGCTATTTTTTAACGCAATGTCAGGACACTTCCAGCCATGTTTGTAGTGACTAAAGCCTTTATTTTTCTCAATGAAAAGCCAGGACATTTTGAGCCATTATCGCAGCAACAAAAGTGGGTATTTTTTAACGGGAGGCTGGGACATTTCCAGCTGTGTTTAAGCGAGAAAAAGCCTCTTTTTTGACAACAGACCGGGACATTTCCAGCTGTGTTTTTAGTTACAAGTTAAAAAAAACATGAGGTAGGGACATTTCCACCGATGATTGTAGTGACAAAAGTGGGTATTTTTTAACGCAAGGTTGGGACATTTCCAGCCGCTTTTTAAGCAACAAAATATATTGGATATTTCCAGCCATGTTTTCTCTAGCGACAAGTGTTTTTAATTTTTTTTTTTTTTTTAAACGACAGATACTTCCAGCCATGTTTTCTAAGCAACAAAAGTTTTATTTTTCTATTAACTGAAAGGTCGAGACATTTCCAGCCATGTTTGTAGCAACCACGCTGGGTATTTTAAACCAATACAGGATGTTTTACTAAGCCTCGCCAAGTGTTTTTTGTGCCTGAACCACGTTAACCACAGCACTGTCACGACAAAAAACTACAACTACTACATATGAAATGCAGAAATGTAACATTTGTGGTTTGCAAAAACTTATAACGCCAAAATTTACTCTGGTGACCGCATTACTATAACCTGTGGTTTTAAGGGGATTCCAGAAGTCTCTGCAACCCCAGAAATCTTCTTTAATCATCACTAGTTTTTCATTAATTCATTTCCCTGGCAGGAGTGGGCCTCCATACATCTCACACACAGTTTGATTCAGCTGCACTGGTGTTCATGATATTGTGTCCGCCCCTGCTCTGTACGTGCACACAAACACACTAGCTTAAACTGTTCTCGGGGTGCGTGCAGGGCCAAACCAACAGCGAAGCAACATTCGCAGGAGGGTAAGAAGCTTGGCGCGAACCACTGGGTGGCTCCGGACAGACGAGCTGCTTTCGCCCTGCTCTTGCCGTGCACTGGGGGCAATTACTACATAAACGGGGACAATGAGGAAGGGTTAGTAGGCTGTGAAGCCAGAGGGCGAGTACAATGACACAACCAGGTCAGACGAGACAGGACTAGACTCAACCAGACAAGGCAACCCAGATTCAGAACACCAAACCAAGACTCTTTCTGCCGTTACACTGAATACAGGCTGGACGTTCACCGACCAGGGACGGTTGGCTGATGTGCCGATGGTCAAAGTTTGGTGGAAAAAGCACAAAACCAAAACACGGATGCAACATGAGTGTCAGCCACGCTAGTGTAAATATTATAGGTCATTTTTCAATTGGACTTTTCTGATTTGAGAGAAATGGTTGTAGTGTTAAGAGAGCTGCCTCCACACATAAGGGCTCAGTTGTATAAAACCTTCAAGTTTTTAGATTTATCTTAATGTTACGTGATCTTTACTCACATAAAAAATGCACCAAAGGAGGTTTCCAGAAATTTCAAACAGATTCCTAAGATGAAAAAATGATTTCTCAGTCCTGGAAAAGCATGGTTATGTCTCTGTTCTTGCTCCTCCTGTTGATGCTTGGGTAAATCATACATTATGATCACCAGACTTTGTGCGACTTTCACAATGAAAAGCCTTTTTTCAACTACACAATTACGACGTTTGATAAATTTGAGACGTCTGAACGGAGTCTTGACCTCGTTTTATCTCTGGACAATCTAAGGACAACTACAGAGGGAAACGCTCTCCTTAAATGTTTTATGCAACTGAGCACTCAGACAATTTTGGACACATGATGAACGACAAACAGCTAAAGACAGATCGACGAATAATTCCAGAGGGCCAAAATGACAGACATCGGGTCACTTTGACTTTGGTTCCAGCTTCCAAGAATAACTGAGATTCCTTCTTTAGTCAGTTCCTGCAGACATCACACAGCAGTGTGGGTGTGAACCAAGACAATGGTCTGTAGGACAGGGACGTGTGTTCGTGTGTGTTCACCTCTATGTGGCATGGTGAGGCCAACACTAGTGCTTCGCTAGTGCCGGTCGTATACACCATCATCTGGTTCAGTCTAGAGCAAGACAAACAAGCAGAGAGTGCAGGAAGAATACAGGAGAAGGATCTACTGTAATACAATTTCCATGCTTAGGCAGTCATAAAGCACTGTTAATATATATATTTATATACAGTTTATACATAAAACAGTGAAAAAAAAACATCCATAAAACAAAGAATATAAGAGCATGTTCATAGGCAAGGAAGCAGTAAACAACTAAAGCGTCACTAAAGGATTAGAGCACCAAAACTGGTGAATGTCATTCATGTGTGACAGTGTGATATAATATCTACATATCAGGTTAGGATAGCACTGGTCAAATATGCATAACAGCATCTGTGACTAACAAAAAAATAATTGACAGTGTAATTAAAACGCTCAATGGAGGATGGTTTACGTTGTCTTCTCAAAGAGCTGACTAAATCCAGCAAGCGATATATGCGACGTTTCCTGCTTATAAAAGAAAAGGAAAAGAATGAGACGGAGACGGAGAGGTCGTCCTTCCTTCATTGGCGAGCAGGCTGGCGGCCCGTCGCTTTAGTACACCGGGCTGTTGCGGATCCCGCAGCACAACACCATGCTGAAGATCATCTCGAAGATCTGGGAGGGCGGAGACGAACAGAAGTGCTGATTAGATTCTTATCCTCACTGAAAATGTGATGTCACAGCAGCTCGAGCAAATAAGTCTGATTTACAAACAGCCAAACACAGTGGCATGCAAAAGTTTGGGCACCTCTGGTCAAAATTTTGCTTGTCTGATACCTGAGATAACCTGATCTCCAAAAGGCAAAAAATTAAAGATGAAAAATTTCCTCTATATTTTAAGCAGGATTACTTTTTAATTTAAATCTTTTCCAGTTTCAAAAAAGCCAAAAATGAAAAGGGTCTGAAGCAAAGAGGACACAGGAGAAGGTTTTCTTCTGATGAAGGTCATGTTTATACAGGTGTGGCTGCACAGTAGAACAGTGCACCACCACTCCAGAGTCTGATAAATCTTCCTGCAGGTCTTTTGCAGTCAAACGATGAATTTGATTTGCCTTTCTAACAATCCTACGAGCAGCTCTCTCAGAAAGTTTTCTTGGCCTTCCAGACCTCAACTTGACCGCCACATTTCCTGTTAACTGCTATTTCTTAATGACATGACGAACTGAGGAAACAGCTTCCTGAAAACACTTTGTTGTCTTCTTATAGTCTTCTCCAGCTCTGTGGGCATCAGTTATTTTAGTGTTCAGAGTGCTAGGCAGCTGTTTAGAGGAGCCCATGGCTGCTGATTGTTGGGACAAGGTTTCAGGAGTCAGAGTATTTATAAAGCTTTGAAATGTGCATCACCTGGCCTTTGCTGACGATGACTGTGAACAAGCCAGAGCCCTAACAAGCTAATTAAGGTCTGAGACCCTGGTAGAAGTTGTCTGAGAGCTCAAATGTCTTGGAGTGCCCAAACTTTTGCATGGCACTCCTTTTTTTTCCACTTTAAAATTGCAGAAAACAATGTTGAAAAGCATGTTTCATCTTTAACTTCATGCCTTTTGGAGATCAGTTCATCTTCTACTCACTTAACTATTCACAGTAAATGAAAGTTTGAGCAGGGGTGCCCAGACTTTTGCACGCCACTGTGGAGCTTAAAGGGAAAATGTGATATTTTGTGAAATTCAATTTCTTTCTCAAAGTGAGATTAATGCCACTCTTATGTCTGTGCTTTAAAACTACAGTAGATAACTTGACCTTTTAATATGTTTGCTGAAACTCTCACTGTATCCTGACAGTCGTACACGAGACAGATAATTTGAAAACAATAAAATCATGTTCCTCTGGCTCCTCCTGGTGCCAACATGGTGGTAGAACGACAACAGCCAACAGCTTTGGTCCCCTGTTTACTATAGGAAATACAACAGGACCCTTTCTGACCAACAGATGCATCATCGTTACACGCTGAACTGAGTATCTACTGTCCCATGTTACGGTGGTTATGTCAAGCCATCTTCTGTATTCATCAGGATAATAATAAGAAAGAAAAACACCAGGTCACTGACAGGTTTGATGCGTGTGATGTGCGGCATCATGTTCTCACCATAATAACTGCAACCACCAGAGCGGCGATACCAATCAGGTAGATCTTCTCTGAGAACAATTCATTGATCCTCTTGTGGCAATCCTGCAAAGAGAAAATAACAACTGATATTTGTGGACAAATTTATAAGTCATTAAAACATGAGGAGGAGGAGTAGAGAGTCTGCACAACTTAAGATGGCAGCACAGATATTCCAGGAGCTTTGGCACTAACATACATCAGCTACCTGCCGTCCATCTTCCACGGAAACCTTCTGCACTTTGTGAAACACTCAAGCAAATTCTTCATTATTTGTGCCTCCTTGTGAATTTAGAGTAACTAGCAGTGTGGCTCTGAGGGTGGTTAGTCAGCTTATACTTTAAAAAACTGTCATACTTTGTATTTAGCGCTATTTAGCAAAAGCTAGCATATGAATATTCTACATCAACATGGTCGATAAGATAAGCATTGTCACTGTTAGCATGCTTTCATTAGCATTTAGCAGATTATTTTATTAGTTTATCAACTATTATTATCTTGCTAATCTTACTTTATTACAACTTTACTTCACAGTAACCTTTAGTCCATTATGATTACGCCTCCAGTAAAGCTGCAGTCTTTTTTCCCTTTAATCAACCCGCTGATTTCTTTGGGAGTGAAGGCCGGTGCTTCTTAAAAAGTATTGGCTAAATCCACTGGAAAACATCAGTTCCAGAAAACCAAACACAAGGCAATCCTGGCAACCTGGAGGCTTGGACTGGACTCAGGTCATTTCAGTAATGTCAGTGTGCTGCCAAGAAATCAAGTGAAGGTCCCTGTGAAGCACAAGCCACAAACACCAATAACTTCCCCTGCATATTTTTCAACTAAGATTTAGCAGCTGTCTTGCAGCTCCGGCCTTAAATACAGCCCTCAGTGATTCTCTGCATCACAGATGTTGCTGTAATCACGACTCCGATTGCAAAGAAAATGGGACATTGTGTAAAAGGTAAATAAAAACAGAATGCAATGATTTGTCAATCCTTTCTGGCCTGTATTTATATGAACAGAGTCCAAAGACGAGATATTTAGTGTTCAAACTGATAAAACTTTACTTATTTTTAATAAGAGTGCACTTATTCTGAATTTGATGCCTGCAACATGTTCAGGCATGTTTACCACTGTGTTACATCACCTTTTCTTCAGACAACAACCAGTAAGTGTTTGAGAACTAAGGAGACAAACTATTGAAGTTTTAAAAGTAAAATTCTTCATCGTTCTTGCTTCAGTTGCTCAGCAGTCAGGGGTCTGGGGCTTGCGGTACTTTGTTCCTCATAATGTATAAGTTACCCATGATGCCAGGGGCACTAACACACCCCCATATCATCACAAATTCTGCCTTTTGAACTTTGCACTGATAACAGTCTGGATGGTCCTGGAGCTCGAGTCCAGAGAAGTCAGCAGTGTTTCCTGATGTTGTTGATATGTGGCTTTCACTTTGCAAACTGTGTTTCCTGACAATGGTTTTCCAAGTGTTCCTGAGCCCATGTAGTGATATCTTTATACCAGTGGTTCCCAACTGATGCAGCGACGGGGTCCAGATTTCTCTATAGTCATTAGTTTAAGGTCCACACAGTTAAATATATTCAGCAGCTAGTTTGCTGCCTCTGTCAAGTAGCTGTCCATTATTCTCTCACTCTACAGCAGGAAACTGCACTTCAAAATAAAAGCTCTGTGCCAGAAATTCACTGTACTTTAACATAAACCTGTTTTTGATAAACCTGGCACGTTTGTGAGTCACTGACCTGCAACCAACTTTTGGACCGAGACCCACCAGTTGGGAACCACTGGTTTATAGCGTCATGTCAGTTTTTGATGCAGTCAAGCCTGAGGGGTCAAAGGTCACAGACATTCAGTGTTGGTTTTCGCCTTGCCTCTTACCTGTGGTGTCATCTTTTGATGACATTATGGATTGTAAATCACTAAATTGTCTGAGAAATGTTGTTCTTAAACTGTCGGACTGTTTGCACACACCGTTTTTCTCAAAGCAGCCGTTCTTGCTCGTCAATAACTAAGCCAGAGGATTCCCCTTTCAGACACTCTGACCTGTTACCAGTTAACCTGTTTACCTGTGAAATGTTCCAAACAGGTGTTTTTTTTTCCAGCATTTTAAAACTTTTCCAGTCTTTTTTTCCCCTGTCCCAACTTTTTTTGGAACATGTTGCAGATATTCCTGATCTTTAAAATGTCTGACATGTAAGGGAAGACTTAATTTTTTGTTGTTGGACAATAATCTGTGTGCTTTTGATGTTCTTCTGGGTGAGAACACAGAGATAGATAGATCTAGTTCAAGATATTGCTAGAAGAAAAAAAAATCTTGTCTTTGTACTGTTTCAATTTAATAAAGGTGGGAAAAGATCAGCAAATCATTGCATTTTGTGTTTATTTATGTTTTACACAGCGTCCCAACTTTTGTGAAATCAGAGTTGTATATACTTTCATTTATTTTCCCATCAAAAGACAAACACTTCACATCAGTGTTTCTCAACCTCTTTAGAGATATTTTGACTCGTCAATCTGGTTTACAAGCTAATTTGATTTTCAAAATAGTTTGACATTAGGGGAAATACTGTGCTTTGAGTATGGAGCTGCAGCCAAATGTTTCATTCTTCTTCAATCTCGACTAATTGTGAGTGGTCCCGCAAAAAGGTTGAGAAACGTTCCTCTGTGATGACATGGTAATGTATAACCTTCTGAATGATGGTAAATGTTAGCATGGTCAGTTTTACTGTTATTACTGGGTCTGAAATGTAACCTACTCAAAAATGTGTGTGTTGCTTTTGTCATGCTACAAAGTGAAAACAACCACAAAGCGTGGCCAGGCTGCTGAAGCATGGCAGTGCTAATGGAAGTGCTGAGATGGATGACTGCACTTACATCTGTTTTAGACTTGGGGCAGATGTCAGTCAGGCCAACTGCGTCTGAAAACTTTGTCATGAAGGCGTTCCCCTTGCTTTTACCACAGCAGCTCAGCTGAAACACAGAAACAACACAGTGATGATCCTCGTCCTCTGCACACACTCCGCTCTGTAAATATGTTCTTTAGGCCCAGACACACCAAAGTGACCTCAGAGGACAAGCGGCAATGAAAGCCACCTGTTTGTGTCTCCGCCAAAAAGTTTTGCACCAACATACCACAAAGACTAAAGCAGAAGTGCCCCTTCACACCAGCAGGTGGTGGTAGTCTGTGTTCCCCATTAAAAAAGTGAAACGGCAAGACCCCCTTGATGCTAGTTAGCCAGTTAGCGGATTAACAACACATTAAAATGTTGAAAGAACAGAGCAAATTTACGGCGCACCAATGAACAACTATGAAAACAAAAAGAGTTTCTGTTAAAGAGGTCAAAGGCAAAAACAATCTTACCTTAACGAGTTTGTTTCCACCTCTCCCTCTTGACTTTAGCTCTTTGTTTACATTCCTCACTTCCGTTTCCTTTTCACTGATGGGCTCTGCTGTTGCTAACGCCGACTCAACATAACGAATCAGCGGAAAAAAGCCAACTAGCGCCGACAAGGGCCAACGGTGCAAGACACACCGCGCCGACTGGGCCGGCAGATGCTCACGGACAGTCCGACACTGACCAACAGTTGACCATCAGCTTGGTGCATCAGGGTCTTTAGAGAGCTTTTCTGACAGTGAGCAGCTCGCTCATTGAATATTAAAAGATTCACAGTTTTCAATCCTTGAACACTCTTGCCTTTTACATGCTTCACACCTATTAACTGCTCTGAATTCACACTGTCAGATCCTTTCAACAGCTTGCACTCTGTTGTCTTATGTAATGATCTGTTCAAACACATCCCGACGTGGGCAAACTGGTTTGCGGAAATATTCACATTTTAAATGTTTCTTGCGAGGATATAATTTAAGTTACATTTGGACAAAAAAACAAAACAGATGTTAATGTCACAGAGCATGCTCGTACCGTCTCGTGGAAGACCCTGAGCACGTAGGAGGCAGCCTTTGTGTTATCCGAGTTCATGAAATTGTCTTTCGCAGCCTTATCGTACACAGAGTCGTAGTAGTTGATCATCTCCTTCGACACCTAAAATACAGACAAAGACATTTCTATGAGCTCAGCCTCAAATATAAAGTGTTGTTATCAGTCAGTTTAATTTATGCTCAGGAAAAAAAAGACAGGACAGAGACACTGAACATGGAGCAACAAATGACATGAGAGAGAAAGGTAGAGGGCATCATACCAAATCAACTCTGCCTTAAAAAAATAAAGTCAATGTGGGCGTGTTGTTTCAGGAAAGCTAAGATAAGTAAATGATCCATGAGTTTCAAGGAATATCAGCCTTTGTAACACACACACAGTCACTGTGTGGGATGACTCACAGCTTTGAGGAAACAGCTGAGCGTGTTTCAGCTTTTACCCTCATCATAGTCACTGAGACAACTTCCTATTTTCTGTCGATCTAGAAGTAGCCCCAGTTTGTACTTCTCGTGTATTACTATGACGTCCCAGTCACAGAGCGCAGCATTTGTTTTTTAAAGTAAATTACCAGTGAAACCCAGAGGGTCCATTTTTATTTTAATGACTCACTGTAGTTTATCTGGAGTCATTTTAAAAAATACAATGTGACCATCTTTGGTTAAATTCAGAAATACAATTTCAATGTGGGAAACTGGGGAAAAAAAAATTGACTCCACAGCAGAAATTTTATTTTTCATCCAGATGGTTAAAAGAGTGTTTGAAAATTCTGGAAATAACTTCTCAACACCAGGAAGTGTTGTTTAATGACCATCTGGGTTTATCAAAGATCGCTTTTTATAGACACTCAGCTCTATAATGGAACTACATTCAAAAGCTGGGTCTTAAAGTCTCAGTGCATATAGACGAAGCTAACAATGACTTATTTTAGCACATCTTTCTCAAACACTGATTCTCATGGCACGCCTCCACAGCAGTTATTGCACCCTGTTCAGGATATTAGAAACAAACAAAACACCATCTGATGCAAACGAGGTGTTTTAACAACCTTACAGTTACTCCTGCTCACATTAACAACAAACCTGATTTCATATAAAATCAAAAAGTCCTAAATGTTGGACCTGAAGGAACCTGTCAGTCTAAAGGGCAAAGGCAGACTTTATGACCAGAATATGTGAAAACGCCTTACACAAATGAGGGTCCTGACTTTCTGAGGTTTAGTTTCAGTGTATTTAAACTTTCCTTTTTCTGCCCCTTTGGGCTCAGTGCTGTACGTATATTTCAACCTCTAGTGTATGTGTGCAGTCTTACAGTGTCTCTGTGCATGAAGCCCCAGATTCCAGCTGCAACTTCGCAGGCGAACAGGATGACCAGGCAGGCGAAGAACTGCGGGACAGAAGAGAGACATGATGTTTAAGGATTCAGCCAGCAAAGCTTTTACTTTTAATGTGAGAGGTTTTATAAAGTTAAACATGCCCAGTGGAGTTTCCTCGTAGACAAACAAAAGTTACATTTACAATCAGTGTTACTCAAAACACAGTGGCCCTGATTTATGGAACAAATATGACAGAGAACTGGACATACGGTCATTTCCATGCAAAGCTCTGCGTTTACAATCAAATCTCTCGTCAGATCTCAACTTGTGTACGCAAGTTTCAGTCAGTGTGGCACAGTAAATGTGGCTGAGCAGGAATTAAATAAACCCTGCAACAGCGTAAGAGTTTAAATACTAATAGCCCAGATGATTACATTTATACCATGGCCCTGCTCAGACACAGGTGGTGCGTCTGTCTCCTTCGTCACCTGTCATGCCCTAAATGAGCTGAGTACTTATCATGGATGGATAAATCAAATATTTCAGCCTCAAGTTTGACTGTGCACTGCAACGCTGTTGACCGCAGCAGTGGTTTCTTTCCATACTGTGTTTGTTCAAGTTCCTTTGATGCCACTTTTGAGGCTGTCAAATGGAACCAATTTAAATTGGACCTGGGACGTCAGTGTTTCCATCTCTGGTTCAGAGAACTTTCTCTTCTTGGCCGTATTATGCCTCTGCATGTCTTGAACTCACGGAGCGAGGCCTCTTAACCAAGAATATATCACAGCAGGATATTTTCATTTGTTTTCAGGTGCCACACTTATCAATGCCCGATCATTCCTACGCTGCGATTGGCGAGATGAGAATGAAACACGCAGACCCTGTTGTTAGATGATTTCTGTGCTCAGATCTGAGCAGGTTTGTACGTTAGATGATAAAATTCCTTTCAAACATGTTGGATGTATTTCCTCAGGGTGACTACAACTAAAGGAAAGTTAGATTTCAGACTTTTTAAAGACTTTTTCAATGCCATACAAAATGAAATTTAAGACCAAATTACAATTACTAACTGGAAAAAAAGCCAAACATGAACCAGCATCAATTACTCAGGGTTAAGGACAATTTTCCCAAAATGTTTATTGTAACATAAAACCTGACTTTGTTGTCTTGTGATGCTGAGAAGGGTGGAACAAAACTGCATAAAACCTGCTGTTTGTTGGGGAGTTTTCTGGATGGTTCTGTGCTCCTAACCTGGTATGTGGGAATCCACTGTCAAACCTCTCATGTACTCCCTTGTACCAGTTTTAGCCAGGCCACAAAATCTTGGTTACATGGCCAGTTTTCATTGAAGTTGCACTTCCCCATGTCATCCAGGGTACAAAGACAGCCAGCTAGCTGACAGGATCCTCTGCACACTGGCCCAAAATGTAAATTTAAGTGTTGTTGGTTTCGCCACACTGATCTGTGTGACGTTAATATGAAAGGCTTTTGGCAAATTATTTAGAAAATATTGATGTTACTAATTATTTTGAGATTTTACAATGTAAGGACAGAAAGTAAGATTCATAAAATCCTACTTCCCATGTCTTAGCATTTTTTTAAGGCTTTCAAAAGACTAATTTTAGAAATTTTAATAACAATTAAGGCCTTATATTAGATTAATGAATTAAATACCTTCACGTTTACGCTGTTCCTTCCCTATATAACATTTGGAAAGACATTTTTTAGGTATTTAAATCCAGCATTGTTTACATTTTTGTTTACTAGCTTACAGTCTTCAGCCATTTTTAAACAGGATCACGCTTTAGGGAAGTCCCTTCTTTATGCTGCCTTTGCATTTTTACACAGAATGATTTTAGACGGCGTGCCAGCATCCCGCAAGCAAAAGAGGTGTGACGGGTGTGATAAGTATCGTAACAGCGTCAGCCTCGAGTGTGACATAAGACACACATCGGCAGCACTTTCTAAACAATAACAACGGCTTTTACCACCCCTGCTGTATGGCGACTGATATCATCCTCTGCTCGGACCAAGTAGCTCCTGGATCTCATTGTCTTCCCAATTTGCGGGCAATTTAAGCTACTTTTTTTCTTCTTTAACAGCTGCTAACTGCTACCAGCTACTTTTTAAATCTCCCACAGTGGGTTGCATGCCTAATACGTCATCAAACTGTCACGCCTATGCCGCCCATGATCCCCTCGTGGCAGCTGTTTCCTTTATACAGAGGTTGATTCAACGCTGTTACTACCTCCTACGCCACCTTAAAGGCGAGACAACTCTGTCCCTCCATTCCACAATTGTACCTTTTCTTTAGAACGGCTAGGCTAACTAATGGCTAAATATTTCTGCCTTGAATGGGCAGTGTGAAAGGGGCCTATCTCAGCGTGTTACTGCCACCTGTTGATCAGTGGAATAGTGTAAAACTATTGGCATCATGTCACCTGCATGCACACGTGCAGTATGAATGTTCTTGTGCATGTAAACATGATAAACAAAACAAAAGCATAGTATAGCTCAATAGTGCTACTAGGGGTCAGAAACTCCTCAGGGACTCTTTAAATGTGACTCACAGTTCCTAATAGACACTGGGACTCCTGGATGGCGCCATAGCAACCGAGGAAACCGACCACCATCATCACTGCGCCGACAGCAATCAGGATGTGGACACCTGGACAGACAAGATAGAGTGACTGATTAATATTCATGGAAACACACATACATTGACGAGCAGAAATAAGAGGGCTGTCAGGAGTGCTGCGGGGACACCCAGCGTACTTAGCAGCATACTTGACATGCTCTCAGAGTCATTCTGCTCCTCAGAGACAAACAGCTTAATGTAAACATCCATTAGAAAAATGTAAACCAGTAAAAGGCTGTAAACCCACTGTGGCTTTAAAGCTGTGGAAGAATCCTCCGCCCCCACTTTAATACCTGCATGTTTGTAACAGCGCCTAATGGACAGCAGAAGGCGCAATCTTGTTTTTATGCCAGTCAAATAAAGTGAGTCATGTTCCAGTTATTCTCTCAGGAAGCTGTTTGCTCTTCACACTTTAACAGTTTAATTTTTATCCAGCACATAAATCTGGTGCTTCACTTGTTTTATCTCTCCTCTGACACACTTGAATATGTTTCCTGTATTAGATGCTCGCAGGTTATTATTGGATGTTACTGAGGGCGGAGAGGGGTGAAAGAGTCAGTCGTCTGCCTTACATCTTACTCGCTGTTTTTAAGATTATTTTTTGGGCTTTAATGACAGGACGGTTTCAGATGTGAGAGGGGGAAAGGGGGCGACATGGAGCAAAGGATCATGGGCTGGAAACAAACCCATGGCTGCTGCAGCAAGGATGCTGCCTTTGTACATGGAGCATCTGCCCCCTGAGCTACTGGGCACCCTGACTCACTGGCTTTTTTTTAGTCAAACAGCTGAGACAAGGAAGTGAAAGGCTGATAAATGCTTAGGTCAAAGTTCTGATGTAGGGTGAGTCAGACAGGATGAGGGCTGGGAGAAAAGACGGCGCTGGAGAAAAGGAACGTGGTCACACAGACATGTGTTCCCATGAGAAAACTATCGTTTAAATCTACAGAAAAAAAAACACTTCTGTTTTGCTCTTCCGTAAAAAGCCCAATCTGCTGTTTTTGCAAGTTTAAGTCCTATAAATAAAAACGATTACTCAAGACTTTCCTGTGTTTGGACTGTAAAATGTGTTTTTTCCGTACAGTAGTTCAGTTTCCACTCACGGCAGTAAACACGAAAAAAATCTAGATGCAGAGATTTCCCTGAGTGAGGTCATTTATTACAGCAACCACATCTGGTTTTCACTGCGTGGGGATGCTGTTGGAGGCGCAGACACATTTGAGAAGTCGACTGCTAATTGGCGGTAAGTTCCTGAGCAGATGAAAAGCTCAGAAAGGTCAGCGTTAGATGATGATTGATGTTGCTTTCACAGACAAAAGAGCATTGAGGTGGTGAAAAGGAAAATGAATCTGAGAGCTCCTTGAATTGAAGTAATGCTATTCAGCAGCTCACACTTTTATAGTAACAGTGGGATCCCTACAATGGTTCAATACACATGAATAAGTTGTGTAAAATATATACATGAATTAATAATGATTGATGAAACAGTTATCGCTCCATTGTAAAAATAATTATAATTTAATGATTGCATTTTTTCCCCAATTACTCTGTTTTTTCCACGTTGCTTTTAATATCAAAGTAGGGCCGTCATCAGATATTCTATATTTTACTGTATAATCAAAAAAAGGGGAACAAAGCAAATATTTTATTGTGGAAAATTAATATTCAATGTGGAAAGCAGCACTAGCATAGCTGTCTGCTCTGCCAGGTCTCGCACAGGCCTGTGCAAAATAAGAAAAAGCACACGATATCGATGATGTGCCCATATTATGGTGCATCCCTACTGATGTCCAAACAAGTAACATTACTCAAGTACTTAAGTACTCAAGCCCATCCCTTGTTAGCTGGTTAACTGACCCTTCGCTAAGTCCTGCCCCTCAAAAGCAGACTGGCCAATCATAGCGTAGCATCAGCCAGCTCTGACAGGGGTGTGACAACTACGTGGCTGCTTGATGGACTATCACAAAGAGTAGTGAAGGGGGAGGGCAGTTCTAGTGGTGGGCGATATGGCCCTAAAATAATATGATATTTCAGGGTATTTTTGCAATAACAATATTCCTGACTATATTACAAATGAGTAAAAAAAAAACATTATTATAAATTTAAGAACATAGAATTGCAACAAAATAAGTGATATAGTTTTCACAGTTTGCTTCAAATATTCAGTAAAAACTAAAATGATGTCTCATGTCTTTAGTTTGTGAACAACAACAGTAACTCAGAGTGAGATTCAGATTCTGTATACAATATTAATAGTTCAACTAAATCAAATCTACCACTAATTACACATTTAAACAGCTCCCAAATACAAAAACTGTCCCCTGGGATCTATATATATAAATCAACAGGTGATTTCCTTCTTTTTTTTCCACCTGGACCTTTATGCTCTGCCATTTCTCCTCTAATCATCACGCTGTAACCTGTGACAGGCTGTTATGATACCACAACTATCACACACTCACATATATGGAGTTTTTTCATGTAGGTTTACATCACCAAAGGTTTGTGACAAAATCAATTGACAACACAGTGAGAGAGGAGAGGGAGAGACACTGTGCTGCTGCCAGAGGAGCCGCTGAATGAGTTCCCTCTGAGCAGTAAGTCACTAAAAGAGTCTGAGAAGTAAAACATCCAGGACGCCACAGTTTATTCCACACTACTGAAGCTGCTCCTCTTTTTGGAACCACCGTGGCGTCAGTTATAATTTCGCTTTTCAGCCATGCTTGTTGTTGCCGTGGGTAACAGGTTGACTTTATAATGACAACAAGTTGAAATATCGTTAGTGTCACAACATGATTTTTTATATCATATTAAAAATTACACTAGAATTATCATAAATAAGATGATATGATTCTGAGTTACATCTTCACTGTTTTGATGTTGCTCAGAAAGACACTCTGTGAGGAGAACAAAGCCAGCAGCGAGCCTGTTGAGTGGGCGGGGACATGTCTTTCACCACTATCCCCTCCCTTCAGCCAGTAACAACCCCACTGTCCAGAAAAAGGAAATAAAAACACACTTTTGAAGAGGCTTTGAAACTAAATTAATATCAGTATGTAACAGAAATGAAGTGAAACTGTTATAAAGTAAGAACACTAAACAATAAATAAATCGCTGAATTAAAAAAAATCATTTATATGTATTTTTCTTAAGACACAATTATTTATTTCATTATCATTTTTTTCCTTTAATTAATATCGAGCACTTTGGAGCTCCATAAATAAGACGATCCCGAGCCCTGATTTATCAAACTAAATCATTTTTCATATTGATGTCAGTGAGCAGCAGAGCTTTTTGTGCTCATGGGGCTCGCACCAGTCAGAGAGTAAAGCTCTCTGTGTTCAGCCCCAGTGTCATTACTCCTGCTTGTCAGCTCAGACGTAATTAGATTGTGGACCACTAACTGCTCCCGTACCTCACACACCACATCCCCCACCTCTTCTCTGCCCACAGAGCCACTCACACACACACACACACACACACACACACACCAGGGCTAATTTATAAATCGATATCTTGGAGTCCGACCAAGTGCTCCCTCCATCTCTTATATTGTGGCTCTCCAGTCTGACACAGAGCCTCCCTCCCTCCCTCCTCGGCCCTCTCAGTCGCTCCCTCTCTGCCACCGCCCATCTGTCCTTTCTATTTAATGCATTTGCCCATTCGAAATTATGCTCTCAATAATTCCATTTACTTAAATGTCTTTTCCTGTCTGTCTTGATTTAATCTTCTCATGGATCCTCTTCCATTATGCTCTGTATCTGCTTCCATTCACCAAGCTGCCTGCATCTCCCTGCTACAGCTCTGAAGAGGAGCTGATGGATTGCGTGCCTCTAAACGTTGCAGCATTACTGCGAGGTGTGGCAAGATCATCTCAGATTTCAAGACCATATGATGTGCTATTAAGAGTTAATAATTAGTCATGAGGAATGGTTCCTAAATTTTACATTTGTAGAATCAAATATGAATTCTTATTACTCCTCAAGACTGCTCTAAAATGTGTTTTCCTTCCTTTGATGTCCTCTAAAATGTCTGACCATGACTAAACTGACTTGCATCTGTGCAAAGTTTGTCACTGGAGAGGTGTTTTCACATTCCTCCACTGAATCTGAGATCAAATGTACGCCGGGGAAACTAGATTAGGTCCCAGACTGTATCAAACAATGGATATTGCTACCATGACGTCACCCATTGGTTTGTGGACTGTTTCGAAGCCTTGGTTTGGGCATTTTGGCCGACGCCATCTTTGATTTTTGGAGCCAGACGTGGTATATTTGGATGAAAGGGTGGATCTGTGGAGAAGCGAGGGGGGGGATCTAACTCAGACTGTGGTGATGCTTCACAGACAGCCTGTCAATCAAAGCAGCCACGCCCTGAAATATGTAAGCCTTTACTAAGTGCAAACGGAGTGAGTTATATAAAAACTCACCCTCAGTACGGTTGTCATGAATGTTGAAATTAGCTTTAGAGATCAAAACTGTTTTTGCACCAGGCTGTAAACCGCTATAAAGTTGGGCATCTTAACATGGGGGTCTGTAGGGATTGACTTGCTTTTGGAGCCAGCCTCAAGTGGCCATTAGAGACACTATCATTTTTGGCACTTCTGTGTTGGCTTCATTTTTACGCCCCCCAAGGTTGTCTGGATCCGACTGAGGCTCTAACATTCACAGACCAAGCACTTGTCTTTTGCTGGACACATTTTCCCCACGAATACAACATGCTAATGTTATTAGCACAAGCCTATGGCATTTTACATTGTATAAATTAGCCTAGCGACTAGCAGAGATTTCCTCTGCTCATATGAAGCCAGGATAAATCACACACAAGACTTAAAATGTTATTTTTGTGGAGGCTTTATTGTCTTCACAATTTATTGTTTCTTATCTGTGAAATTAAAGTAAATAAAAGCTTTGTTTCCACTGAGGGAAATGGTTTCATCTTACAGAAACAGACAGAAGTTCTGCGACAATGCAGAGCCTACGCCACAGATACAGCATTGATTTGACGCTTTATGCTTTATGCTTTATGCTAACACTAGCCATCTTGATGTGCACCCCTCTTTCATTGGTCAACCTAGCACTAGCAGCACAGATAAATGCAAGGCCAGATCCAGAATTTCATATTGAGAGAGAAAGAGTAGATCTCTTTCTGGCTCCCTTTTTAAGTTTTTTCTTTTTCCTGTTATGTGGGAAGCTATGTTATTAATATTAATAATAGCAGAGTGCTTTTGACACACTTCAAAACACGTCTGTGGGGAACCTTAAAGGTTAGATGTGTAAGATTTTGCCCAGGCTCAGTCTTTTCCCGGCTCAAATTCTTTCAGTGTTCATCGTTCAGGAGGTTTTTACCGAGAGAAAAATTTTCCGCAGAGGTCTCTTCTTCTCGAAAACAAATGGACCAGGTGATTTACACCAGTAAACACACTGAGTGAATCAGTTTCATGTTACACGTGGGTTTTTTTTTTCCAACCCTGCACACCACAGATGGGCCTCTAACCACGGTGGCCGACATGAAAATGCGAAGGGCCCTATCTAGAGCCAGTGTTTGGTTTGTCTGTTCTGGGCTACTGTAGAAACATGGTGGTGAACATGGTGATCTCCATAAATGAGGACCTGCTCCCTGTGTAGATATAAACAGCTCATTTGAAGGTAGCAAAAACACAACGACTCTTAACTTCAGGTGATTACACAGTTAAGAAAATAAATGCTATTCCATTTCTGCCAATGTATTTCCCCCTGAATCCTTCACACTGGACCTTTAAAGTAACCTATATGTTCTTGAAATTCAGCCTATTGTGTTTGTTCATCCGCTCTCTGCTGTAAACAACATATAGTCCAGGTGGGGTTTCCCCACGATGATTAAACACATATAAAAACACAACTTTAAATATTTTATCCAGATGCGTTTAGTTGATTTGGGGAAGTCATCCAACTATTGTTTATTGTATAATGAAAGCCTTCCTTTCTGCTGCTTCCTGTTGCCTGTTATATTTTGGTTGTTTATAATTAAAACGGCCATCCAGCCACGTAAGGACGTCAGAAATTCTGACGTCAGATCGGTGCGGTGGAAACGACCTTTGAGATGGAATTTCATGAGGACACGGAGGGACTTCTCACCCACAGACAGCGTGTCAGCACTGCAGACTAAACTGTAAACGCTGCACAGAACTGCTTTGTTTTATGTAGAGCACGTAGAGGTTGTAATCCAGGTTTGGGTTTGTCATTAAATTTGGTGCTGAGCCCTACTTTTGTAGAATCAATCAGTTGAGTCAGTAAACAGCCAAGTATCTTTTACCATCAGTTTTTTTACAGTAGTAACGACCATAAAATTAATACTAGGCACGTGTGCTGTAATGTTCAGATGAATTAAATTATGGAATGGTTTGCCATCAGACATTACACATGAAACACGTGCAGCTGTTTTTAAAAAGAGGTTAAAGAGATACCTCATACCATCATAAATATGGTTTGTTACATAATACCTGACTATACGAACATTAATGTGAAACTTTCCTGGTCTTTTCATTCTCTAAATCACTGTATATGCTGTTTTTAACAGCATTACAGTTACCTTTGAGCTGTCTCTGTCAAATTATTATTATTTTCATAATCATTATTATTTACTTTAGTTTTTTTTTTGACAATTTCAATGCAGTGAGGACACTTGTTATTGTTGTAATTAGTGCCACTAGTAGTTTCATTGTGGTTAATCTATTGGGTTTTTTTGTTTGTTTTTGATTACTATTTTGTAGTTTTCCTGTTTTCTTGTTGTATTTTTTGCCTTGGATTTTTAATGATATATTTGTTTTACTTGATGATGTAATGTTTGCTTGTGTGGACCCCAGGGAGAGTAGCATAGCTGCTACCTTGCTAATGACTAATGGGGATCCAAACAAATAAATTAATAAATTAAAAATAAAAACATCATGGATTTGCTGGAAGACGGACGGATTTTGAACTTGCTGTTGGGCAACGGCTGTTTCCAGTCCTCCAAGAGTTTGATAACTAATTCAATGGGTGTTAAAAACTTCTATTTAAATTTAAAAAGGTCCGTCTAAAAGCATCGTATCAGCCCCCCATAGCTTTGTAAGAATTATGTTTGAATTGAGGTTTCTTTTAAACTGATGAATTAAACCTTTTAATTTCCATGTTGGTGAAACAGGCTGCACTCTGCAGTTCCCTTATCTACAGAAACCTTAAGCCTCTTGTTGGTTTCTTGCCTACAATCTCCACCCTAATTAGCCTTTTTTCAGTTTAAGCAGGCAGCTGTTCACAGGTATAAAACTGTGATAACCTCACAGTACGGCACCAAAAGGACCTCACAGATGACCTGACACACATGGTGTTACATGTCCATGTTGACAGATAAACTGAACATGATGTTTGTAGCAGCGAGCTATGGTATTTTATGTTTTGCTGTGTACTGCTTCATCAAGACTGCATCATCACCGTGACTGTGAAATTCTGGGTCCATACCGATGTTTAAAATGCCGATTTGGCTGATAGCAGATACCAGTGTTTTTGGTTGTTGTTTCTTTCGTTTTTGTTGTTATTGTTCTCCCCGTGTCAGCGTGGGTTTTCTCTGGGTGCTCCAGCTTCCTCCCACAGTCCAAAGACATGCAGGTTAATTGGTGACTCTAAATTGTCCGTAGGTGTGAATGTGAGTGTGAATGGTTGTCTGTCTCTATGTGTCAGCCCTGTGATAGTCTGGTGACCTGTCCAGGGTGAACCCTGCCTCTCGCCCAATGTCAGCTGGGATAGACTCCAGCCCCCCGCAACCCCAACAGGAAAAGTGGTTACAGTAAATGGATGAATGTTATTTATTCCCAGTTTTGTGCCAGGGAAACAAAGCAATCTTCATTATTAAAAAAGTAACAGAACTCTTTTTAAATTCTCTGAATGAGCACAAATTCAATCACACAAACTTATGTAACTATCTAACCCTTTTTTTAAATTACAAAATATCACAATTCCCTCTCTGCTTTAAAGCCTACTAAACCTGATGTGACACAACAGAAAAGCATCGGCCACTGCGATCAGTGAATGCCAAATCATTTGCCAATAGGCTGATGGCAGTCAGAAAGGCAAATATCTGCTGATCTGATGTTCGGCCAATAAATCGGTGCATCCCTAATCATAGGAAAACTGTTCGTTCTCCTTTTTTCCACAGTTAGTTATAACAGGCCTAACTGTAGTCCTAAAATGTGAATCTGTGGTTTATAGTTAAGATTACAGTACACTTAACCTGGAGAACATCACATGGTAATTAACATACGGAGCACATCTCTGGATCCTGTTCAGATTTAACAGTTGAACAAGGCTCCCTTCCTGGGAAGTCTTCTTTCTAACAAAGCTTATCTACAGGGGAAGCGGGGGTATTCCTCTGACTAAATCTATTCCTGTGACGTGCGGCTGTGAACCACTGGAAGTGTGTGAAATCCCTGACCAGCTATGGGACTTCCCGACAAACACAGTGTGTCATGTTGGTTTCATGTTAACTCTTCTGGGAATCACCTCAGTTTTCCCAGTGACAGCAGATGCCTCAACAAGTCCAGGACCATGTGATTTGCTGCTCAGAAGGAAAGCGAGTCAAGTAGTTTAAGTAATAACTTCCTAGAGCTCATCTTACTCTGCTCATTTAGTGAAGATGAAATATGACTCTGAACATGGCTGCCACAGATCTAGAACAGTTTCTATTTTGTTTCTCTGGGATTACCCTCTCTGTCTAAACAGTTAGGGTTATTTAAAATTTGTAGTTACGGCCATTATGACTTTATTAGAACTTACAATCACGAGCTTCAGTCTTGTGACTTACTGAAATTACATAATTAAATTACTTTGGCAAGGCATCATTTGTGGTAGGCTGTATTCAGCTTGGCCCTCAGAGTCTGTCTTCATCTGTTCCTGTAAAGCCTTGTTTACTAGTTTAACTAGCAGGTCACAACATTTATGTACATTTGTATTTTGATTAAGTACATTTCGATGATTGCTTTGTAACCCCTTGTGAATATTTACTGCCATTTTAGTATGTATTGATAGATGTCAAGACATGGACACTTTGCCTCTTCTCCTGAGTCATTTATCAGGCCTCTTAGACCAGATGTTTAGCCATCTGTCAGTAGCCACGTTTCCACCATGCAGTAAGGTACAGCTCAGTTCAGTCCACTTTTTCCAGTTTCCACTGTAAAAAGTTGTGGATGGTACCAATGGAACGGATCCGTACCGTCCCCATGTTTGGTCCCCCCTCTGTTGGGGTACCTTGCACACAGATCTGGTACTAAAAGGTGGAGCTGTGAACACTGCAGTCTGAGTTGTGTCTGGTTTTGAAGTTTATGTAACCACTATTCATACTGTGGCAAGTCTTCCATACACTAGTAAACTACAACTATAAAATAAAGGATGTTTTGCTGCCTCTCACAGCAGCTGGAGTCAGAGAAAAAAATAACTTAATTCACTGGGCCGACTGCCGGCAACTTTTAAGGTGGAACGTTAACTTGTAATGTTACTCCATGCATGAGTTGACGACATGAACTCATCAGCACCCCCTAAATTTAAATGTGACCATTCCATTAGTCTCTCTTGGATGACTTTCTGCAAGTGTTCAAAAATATATTTTAATTTCAAATGGATTAAGTGAACTGAATGTATTCTAATCCTCGCTCGGAGTAAAAGCGCCAGGGAGCTGATGAGGAAATACAGCGAGTACTGGACAGAGCAGTGAGCGACAACAACCCCGCCCACACTTAAGAGTACTGTTAACAGTGCAAACACTAAGCAGACCTAGGGTCTATGTATCATGTCTGAAGGGGTACATTTGGTGCCAAAGGTTCCATAAAGAAAGTGTTTGGTGGAAACGGGGCTTATTTGTGCAACAGAGTCGGACACTGAGTATCAGAGAGTACCAGGTGGGTGAACTGCAAAAAAAAAAGGTGAATCAGGAGTGGCTTTGTCTTCATTTTATTTAATGGTTTGGTTTTAGGTGACAAAATGTTAAATACAACTCCAATTCCACAGAAGCTGGGACGCTGTGTAAAATGTAAATAAAAACATAATAGCTGAGCACAGACAAAAGATATTTAATGTCCAAACTGATAAACGTAGTTGTTTCTTGTAAATATACACTCATTCTGAATTTGGCGCCTGCGATAAGTTCCAGAAAAGTTGAGACAGTGGCATGTTCCCCACTGTCCTGCATCACCTTTTCTTTTAACAACACTGAGTAAGCATTTGGGAGGACACTAATTGTTGAACGTTTTGAAAGTGGAGTTTCTATCTTAAGATTTACGAACTGGCCCTCCAAAATCTTCAAGATTTAAAGACTGTCTGTGTGGACGAATGGGCCAAAATCTGAACACTGGAGGGAATACATACAGGGAGCTTAAAGCTGGCACTGCAAACAAAGGCCTCTCCAGGTATTAAATACATTTTAATTTCAGTTTTAAATATTTTTCCTGTGTCATTTGACTTTATTGGACATGTGGATTAACTATTTCTTTGACATCTTTATCTATTTCTTTATCAGAGTCTTTTGAGTTAAAATCAATATCTGGTCTAAATTTCACTTAAACAGCTGCACTGAAAATATGTTCAATGACAAAAGTTTGACATGTTGAATACTTAAATATACTCAAAAACAATTTGCAAATCCTTGCATTCTGTTTTTGGTTACGTTGTGCACAGCATCTCAACTTTTTTGGAAGTTGGGTTGTACATTAAAATGAAATTAGAATAAGAATAATCTAATCTAATGTTTTAATCCTTTTGACTTTGTGTCTTCTGCACCAGCTGGAACATGGGAGCCACTTCAATCAGGTGTGTCACTAACAGGCACGCTCAGTGTGAAGATGTGCTGCTCATTAATTATAATAAAAGCAAAAAATATTCTTCTAAATTGTGTTTCCTGGATTACAAAAAGTTCACTTTAAACCTGCTGCCTGACCAAATTACTATAACAGGGCCTGGTATTTATAGGATTTGTGGTTTCCGGTCCGGCGGTGGATCTTGTGTCGGCAGGTCGGGTCGGGTGGCGGAACTAATTGGTCATATGTGTGGGTGGTGTGGTAGATGTGGTGTTGCACATTGCTGTTCCGGTTCGAGAGGAGGACTTTAAAATCAGAGCTCTGCAGGACTCTGGCGTTGACATCAGACACACATACACTAAGGCTAGTGAGGCAGGCCAGAGTTAAATCAAGAAATGTGTCTGTCTACTGTAAGGCTCTTTCTCTTTCGATTGCGCAATGATTGAAGCACTTCCTTTGTGCCAACAATCAAGCCTTCATTTTCCCGGGAGATTGTACCCGGAGGCAGGCAGAACTGGTTGAAAATCGGCGAAGTATCTCTAAAATCCTTTATTCAGGTTTGAAAGTGTGACATGGTGAAGGCTTGGTATGAATTTTCAGACACATAACTGAGTCAAAGGTCTGTTCTCTGATAGAAACCAAAGATTAAGATTCATATCTTCGTCAGCTCAACCACCAGTTTCATCAATGTTGTTAACTTTGCCACAAAAGCTTTGATGATTACATAACTCCTCTGCTATTGAGAAAACTGATGTAACTGGAGAACATTATGACTTAACAGGAAGTGAAACATCAAGTTTGAGGAACCTTTCTCTTTTTTTAGCTTTAAATTTACGTCACTTTCAGCTGATTATTCTACTGTAGTTTGGTTAAATCTGGTTGTTTTTGAACTGAAATAGTTTAGGGACCGGAAAAGTGACAAACTCGCCGCATTCTTAGGAAACCGAGATGAGGCTCGCCATTGGGTAATTGTGTCTGTGAGCGGGTAGGGGTGAAAGAAAGGAGAGAAACAGATGCAGGACTCCATATTGAAACGTTCCTGGCAGCAGGGGATGAAAGGGGGGGACGAAGGGGGGAGGTCAGACAGAGATAGAGAGAGGGAAGGACTAAAGGAAAAATGAGGAGAAGTGAGACAGCGCGACTCGAACACTAACCACAACCAGATGGGCAAGTAAGGGGGAGCGACAGTGGAAAGAAACAGCAGAGTGAGGGAGAGGAAAACTTTCATAGAGGAGGGAAGAAGAGGGTGGGGTCGGTGAGGAGGAGGAGGAGGATGAGGAGGAGGAGGGAGGGCCAGTGAGGAATTTTTTCCTTTACCGACGAGGCTTTTTCTCCCCTCCTCGGGAATGAGAGGGAGGCTTTATGTAATGGGTCGGATGCAATCATTGAGGCTGTTCAAGAGAAAGTCCCTAAGTAGTTTCTCTCTGACTGCTGAGCCTATTTTCATTGAGCAGCCACAGCTATGCTGCCTCAGAGGACGACAAAAACAATGATCCAAACACACCCACCCTTTTTTTCTGCTGCTGTATTTTCGACGTAGATAGAGACTCAAACATTTGGTTAATTACACCAATTCTGCATCTTCCTATGATCTGCCCTTTCATCTCTCCTCTTCCTCACGAGGCAGATGACTCAATTCATGCAGGCAGGAGGAACTGACAGGTAATGCCTGGTTTGCAGATTTGGAAAACTGACAGCGGCTGACTTTCATGTGGGAGGGCAGGACTTTAACAGAGTCATATGATGAGCTGTGTGGCCTCCGTTAGTCCTGGTCACAAGTCGCTGGTGATTTGGGTGAGGCGGGGCCGCCCGACTTTGTCGTAACGTATTTCACACCAGGTTATTATTCTCACGTCCAGCTTACTGGGGGTCAGCTCTGTACGCCCTGTACTGTACTGTATGTGTGAGGGCATGACGATGCTGTGACTGACACTGTTCAGCAGAGCTCAAACAATAAACGCTTTAATCTGCCAGTTGAACAAGACGGAATTAACAATCAGTCAGTTATGAAGCAGAGATGCCGAACATTCCCACTTGCTCTTTTTTATTTATATCAAAGAAAACTTATTGGGGGTTTAGAAATGTTTGTGGCACAAACCAGCAGTTTGAAGACACGACCCCGGGCTCTTGGAAATTCTGACAAGCTCTTTCACGGTTTTATGTCTTGTGGACACACTGTAGAAGGTGCTGGAATTTCTGACTTCACTATGATATCTTGAAAAATATTGATGTTAAATACCATTTTAAATCTCACAAGGACAATGAGGGCCTACAATTTCAATTTTTTATCAAAAGATGAACATAACAAGGCTGTACTATGACAACAATGTCTTTTTTTTTGCTGGTTTGGGGCTAGTCGGTCAAAAAGGGGCAAGTTAAAATCGTTTTTGACTTCGACTTTTCCTACAAATTGATTTATTTCTCAGCAGATATCAAAGAAAGACTTCACTTATTTTCATGTTTAATATTTAGCTTATTTTTTACATTACATGTTTTATCTCCATTTTAACTTGACATGTCTTTAAAAAACAACTGTTTTATTTTATCCACTTTGCCCTTTAACTTGCAGCACACTGGTGCAATGCACAGTTGGAGTTTTGCCCACATCCTCGCTGCCTCGCTGCCTCGCTGCCCAGCTAAACTCCTGTTTACAGGATAATTGAAATGTTCGCTTGCGCTTCAGCTCATAAACTTTGTATTTACCCCCTTTCATTTTCTCACGAGCACTGTATCATCATGTGCAACTGTCGACAGAGATGAGAAGGATGTGGTGTGGCTCACTCTTCAGCTCCTTCCATCGTCAGCTCAGGAAAAAATAACATGACATTTTACTTTCCCTGGGTAAACAGGCAATTCTTATTGTTGAGCCCTGAAATCAAAGAAACTGTTTGCTGCAGCCCTACTATTCAGTTCAGGTGGATATTACTTATTTATTTATTTATTTATTCATAGTTTGTCAGGATGAAGCAAAAAGCTTTTTAACAGGTTACAGATGTATTGTATTACATACAGGATTTCTAGCCAAGGCTAATGTCTGGTTATGTATTTCTGCTTTAAAAGTGCAAAAAAAATCAATATTTATTAGAAATAATTTGATTGGTGATCCTACACTTTAAGGATCAGAACAACTGATCACAACATTAATGAATAATAAACCTGTCTAGAAATGTTTTTTAGGGATACACGATAATATCAGCAGGTCACCAGGTATCGGCCGATACTGGCTTTAACATAAACTATTAGAATCAGCCAACATGCCTTTTCTTATTTTGCACAATGAATGAATATTACATTAATTAAAAAGCATTATATTTCATGTCTCCATCTGCTGGTGGGCTGTCATGATAAGAGTATGAATGCATAAAATGATGTTTATTCCACTACAGAGAGACTTGATGATCACTAAAATTTGGTGGGAAAAAAAGTGGATATATCAATATCGGTGTCTGTTATAGGCCAAATAAGTTGTTATATATCAGCATATCAGATATCTGCAAAAATCCAATATCATGCTTCCCTGGTTTTTTTGGTCAGTGGCAGGTCCATCATGGCTGCCCGCCTTGCACCACGCATGGGTCACAGACAGAACATTTAAAGAACTACAGAAAACACACAGTTGCAAATATGAGCTTAATGTGTGTTAACTGTGAATATTCAAGTTGAATTTTCCTCTTCTACCTTAATAACATTACTCTATTTACTGGTTTTGACGCAGGGTTTACACCCATTCGGCTGTCTGGTTACAGGTAGTAGCCAATAAAAATAAGAAGTGTCAACAGAGGGTGACTTCTTGATCTCTATTAAATGTTGGCCAGTGCAGGAAAATAACTAAAATTCCTACTATTAGGTGAAACATGCAATGCAACAAGATTAAAACAATAATGGAACTTAATATTTTTCAGGTCTTCACCACTTAAGAGGCTGTTATTGTTAGGCTTATTTTCAAAAATCTAGTCTCATACAGCTATGGACCATCCCCACCAGATATACAGTAGAGCACAGACATCCTGTTTAAGAATCTATTTTATCTGGAGAGAGCAGATGAGTCTGCAAACCATTAATCTGCTCAGTGAGCAGAAACAGTTGCATTAGTGGTCATGAGTCTTTGTAACCACCCTGTAGCTGATGTGTATGTACTGTTTGTAATCTAATTCCCAAATGTTGTATTTCAAATGTTATTTACAAAAACTTTCTTACTATCTATTAAAGTCTTCAGGGATATGAGCTTTATAATTATTTATCGGGTCTTTAACTTATTAATAATAAATATCACACTCGTCTTAATCAATAGGCTTCAAAGGGCCCTGAAGGAGAGCCATTAAAAGTTGATGTGTACCAACTATTAAATCTCACTTCACTGTTAGTCATTGCAGCAACTCAAAGGAATGCATGTGATAATGTGTTTGATTATGACATGAAAAGGAAGCTAATACTTGTTTCATGATACGTCTGTGCCGTTCTACTGACACGTTTACATCTAGTATCATCTTTCATTGACATCTCTCCATTGAGGAGTGTAGAGGAAAGTAAACCTGCTCAGCTCTGTTTATTTGGGTATGACACGAATCCATGGTCTCCCTTTACACCTTCACCAAAATTAGCTTGTGTACACAACTTTTTTAAAACACAGGTAAACCTGCAAAAAATACACGTAAGACTCCTTTCCTATTTCAAGTAGACCAAAGCTATGTACATAGTGTCAGAGCAGACGAGTATGCCTCTCTGTGTGTGTCGGTTTTTTTTTTGTTTTTTTGGTGTGTCATGTTCGACCTCACTGACAGGCCGGAAAACAGGTTAGGTGAACAGCAGAAAGCAGCATGGAGGCCAGTGAAGACTTTATTGTAGTTACTTCTTTTCATATATATCTCGTATTTATTTAGTCTTTCTTTTAAACTTGGTGCAAACAAATTTGGATCAATGTTTGAATGCTGCTTGGGCGGGGACGGACGATATTTTGTGGTGGCGAGAAAGGGGCTAAAATTAGCACGTTCGCCCTGGTGTGGTGTTTCCATCCGTGCCGATCAAAGCCAGGGCCAATAAATACCCGTGACCTGCGGCGTAAATGCCAATTTAAACCTTTCCCATTACATTGAAAAGTCTGATGTTTGCGAGTGTTTGCATGTTTTTGTGCAGTGGAAAAGAGGCTTCTTGTTTTGGTGATCAAATAAAACGGGAAATTTAGGCCCTAGTCAAATCTTGAACTACTAAATAATAATGTGAGCCCTAAACACAGAAATTATTTAGCATTTTTGCACTTCCAGTTCCTTCGAGTCAAAGTCAAATAGTTTTTTAATGGGTTTTTGGTTAAACGCCTTAATAAGGTCTCGGGTTAACACATTTGCAAGAGATTTTCACGTTTAGTTTTAAGACATAAAACAGTGGTTTCCAACTGGTCCAGCCACAGGGTCCTAATGAACATGAAATATGTCAGTAAACGCCCCGTTTGTGAATTCTGAAGCTTTTTAGTGCCAGACAAACGGCGGTTGTTAACAAGAGGCTAAATGAGACTGTAGTGCTTTATCCTGCTGTTGGCGGCTTTACAGACTCGTTGTGGTGATGAAGTCATACTACCTAAGTGTAGTCTGTTTCATGCTAGCTTTTCACTTCTGGCGATTGTATTTACATTTCAAAAATCATAAAAGTGGTGTTCATTAATGAAGATTATCTTGCAAAGTTAGACGTATCACATACTTCTGTTTGCCGCAGCTTGTTTTCTGCAATAACCCAAAATCTAATGGAAACATCCTGTTGGCTTTTTGTTTAGGGAGCCACAGCGATGCTAACTCCTGGGTCGGCCTACAAAAAACATCATCCCTGCATCCGTAATTAATTTACCATTTCCAGTCATAACGTATCAGATAAACAGCGCTGTATAGTACGCTATACTCCAAATGTTAACTTCATTATTACAGGCACTCCACGGACACAGAGCAGTAGAGCTCTCAGAGTGGGGGTGTGACAGCTGACAGTGTGGTTAATTTGTTTGTTATGCTCTGTATCTTTTAACTACCATGCTCTACTTTTAGAAAACTAAACCAAAGTGTGCACTGGTGCTCCGAGTGACAAGGTTTTCAGCCTAAGGTTACCCAGGTCAATTGCTCAATCTCAAAAATTCAATGCAATTTAAAGTAGACGTGGGGCAATGATGCGTCAACATGAGTCACACTGTCACAATATTTGTTTTCTTGCCCCACTTGCCCGGCGTTGCTCAAACCTATCAGACTTAAACTCTATTCAAACATAATGTCAGCTCACTGGAGGAGAGACAGAACGCAGGGGGATGATTAAGAAAGGTACTTGATGGTGAAAAAACCCAACGCACTGACGCATTTCACAGCTAACTTACATCAACCACTACGTAAACTGAATTCACTGGTAAGTTACATTACGTGGAAGGTTTTCCATGGAAGATTACTGTAACAATTAATTCATTACACACAACAAAGTTCCATTACTTTCCAAGTTTTTAAAGGATTTTACTAATTCCGTGACTTTTCCAGGCCTTGCAAACAAGCTTTTTTTTTTTTACTTTTCCAGGTTTTCCATTACCATGGAAACCCTGTATATGGGCATGTACTGTACTTTGTGCTACTTTGAACATAGCCCTAAAGGTTTTATGGTATTAGTAAAACAGAATGAGTATGTTTCGGTTTCAGACGGCTTCCTGCTTCCACACAGTTTTTTTCTTAAACTTTCCTTTTAATCCATAAAAATGTGTCTAATGAGAATAATTAAAAGGCTAAATGACATACGAGAGCATTTCCATTTGAATAAATCCACTGAGTAACATTTAACTTGGTCTGGTTGGTGGACAAAGGGCAGTGTCGTCGTGTGGAAATAATGTAAATGAGCAGAATTGCCAGAAAGACCGACATTTTCCGAGTGTGATTCAGTCATGAACTAGGTTGAGCGTAGCAACAGATGCTTTCTTTTGCCACAAGCCTCTCTATGATGGAAATGTGTCCTCGGGTTTGAGCAAGAGATTTTCCAAAGACAAAAAAAAAAAAAACAGTGTGAAGACGGAGAGAGAGACAGACAGAGATGGTGCAGATGAGATACGTACTGATGTAGAAGGTGCTGGGGGCATGGCTGCCGTCTATTTCAAGCTCCAGCAGGTTGCTGGTCTGGGGGTCGTGTCTCAACCACAGGGCCACGCCCAGGATTACACCTCCTGCAAGCTGCAACACACAACACAACACATTTAGTTACTTCAGTTCAGTGCATTGTACTATGCTGTAAAATCAGCTGTTAATATGGTTTTCTCATTTTCACATTTATTGAGCCCCATGAAACAAAAGTCCTGAGACATAACCACACTCAGGATGTCACAGTTTTATGACACACGTCATCACAACACTGTGCCTGCAGGAAGACATAAACCGCCAGTGTTTTAGATTTTCATTTTTTCTCCTGAACTACAGATGAAGCAGCTGCTGCCCATTGTTACACACCCTTAGCCTGACACATCCAGTGTGTCGGATTTAAAGGCACTTATTAGCAGTAACGGAATATAATGTTCATAACAATGTTTTCCTTAGTTTGTAATAACCTGGAAATACGAATTTTGTTACTTAGAATAAGCCATTAACTATCTACATAGAGAGATGGTCCCCTTCTTAAGAGTTTGCCGGGTCGTTCAGTAGCCCAGAACAGACAAATCAAACACTGGCTCTAGAAAGGGCCATTTGTATTTTCACGTTTTTGCATCACGTTTTGGTCTCCTGCACACTTGGCTCACAGAATAACTTTCAGTTCTGTCACCTCACCGCTAGATGCCACTAAATCCTACACACTAGACTTTTAAATGCAAAAACTTCCATTGAAGGAAAAGTTTGACATTTTGGGAAATATGTACTGTTTTTGCCATAGGTTTGAAATGAAGATTGATACCAGTGTCATGTCTGTATACTAAAAATGAAGCTACTGAGGTGACCTTGGGTTCGTCTGGTGGGGTGTACGCCTCACTTGGGCTGAGTACTTTGCAGCAGTTCGAGTTCGGGTTCCTGTCCGTCTACAGCTGTCCTGTCATTTAAGGTACAATCACCCAAAAAATAATCCTTAAATATCCTCGCCAGGCTATGCATAATGGTAACCTACCAACCACCTCTGAGGATCACCAATTAAAATGTTATTTCTTGTTTGTTTGATCCACACAAAAATCCAAGTGTGAAACTAGTGTTTGTGCTAAGCTACGTTAGCTATCTGACTGTAGCTTAATATTTAACAGATAGACATATCTCACTCTTAATCTTAGTCTCTGGAAGAAAGTGAGTAGTTAATTTCCCAAAATGTCAAACTTTTCCATTACCTTTACAAAAGAATAGCAGGTTTTTACAACATAAACCCTTAGTGACAAACAGTGGTGGTATTTCACACATTTAATGAAGATCATTGAAGATTAGGGCAGCAACTAATGATAATATTCATTGTCGATAAATCTGTATTATTTTCTAAATTAATTGATTAGTTGTTTGGCCTATAAAATGTCAGAAAAAATGTCAGTCAGTGTTTCCCAAATCCCGAGATGACGTCCTCAAAAGTCTTGTTTTGTCCACAACCCAAAGATATTCAATTTACTTTCATAGAAGAGTAAAAAAAAAAAGAAAATATTTTACATTTACGAAGCTGGATTCAAATAATTTTGACTTGTTTTTCTTTAAAAAAAAAAATTACTCAAACTGATTAACTGATTATCAAATTAGTTGGCAATGAATTTAGCAGTCGACAGCTTGAAAAACTTCAACTGGATCAAGAATCTTTTCTTTATTTTGGTTACTTTCAGACAAGAAGCTTTTTACATGAAATGCCGTTCAAAAAAAAAAAAGGTCTCGAGTTTCAGTTATAGCGATAACATGTTTGTTCAACCATAACTAACACTTCCTTTCCCTTCCTGTTAAGTCCATTTTGACTGATAATGGTTCTGTAATATCGTGATACAGTGAAACCACAATATTTTCTTAGATGATTATCGTACCCCAGAAATCTCACACCATTGCAACCCTATATAGAAGATAAGAAGCAGTCAGGACCTGTCAGACCCAGCTCAGTAGATGACAGTGATAGCTTGTCAGGCAAAACAGACAAGTGGGAAATGGGCAAATGGGTAATTCAGCTGCAATTATCTGAGGATGTGTATGCAGACAGCTCCCACTTCTAGCTCCATGCTTAACATATAAACCTTAAAGTGGTATCAATCTTCTCATCTAAACCTCATCTAAACTTTAAGCCCAATTGTTTTAAGAGAAAGCCGATAAAACGGCTAAGCTGGCTCTTTACGTACCCCATAACAAAGCAAACTGATATTTTTGAGATACAGTGTGTTTAATTAGCTTTGGAGGCGCTGGTAGGGGAAATTTTTACCTTTGGAAAGAAGCAGTCTGTACTGTTTTCCTCTTTACAGCCTTTGTGCGAGGCTAAGTGAGCTGGCTGCTTGTGGCAACTTCATTTAGCGTAAAGACATGACAGTTGTATCAATCATCTCGTCTAATTCTCTGCAAGAAAGCGACTGAGGGTATTTCCCAAACTGTCAAATTGTCCCTTTAAGTTACTGAAGTGTGATACAGCAGTGACACTGTGAGTGTATATTTGAGACAACCAGGCAAACACTACAGCAGACAACATCTGTGCGTCCCTTTTGTTCAATTTGTTTTCATACTTCCTCTGCGAACCAGTTTCCCTGGGGAAACCCCGCACATACTGCAGTGAGTAACTGTGTTAGTGACATGTATTGTTTTTCAGGGTGGTTTACGTTGACATAAGCCTTCCTGAGCCCTTTCTGTTTGGTCCAGGACAAAGAAATCCCAAATATAACCTGAGTTAGAATATACCTCAGCAGGCACACAGGAACAAGCAGCACCACACAGGACAGCACTCGTATGAACCACTGATGGAGACAACAGACACTCTTGAGCTCCACATGGGTTTGAATATTTAATAATTTTCACACTTTGATGAATTAAAAACAAAGAATGTGGCTATAGAGAGTGTGTCTAAATTAGACTAGCTAAGACTAGTTTCTGTGAATAGATTTGAACCAAAACAGGCTCAGACGCCCTGCACCCTCCCCATCCTCCTCCTCCTCTCCACCGAGGTCCATTCCAGAGCGAAGGCCAGCTGCTGCCTAGCAACCAGATCAACACCATAACTGGCAGGAGTGCAGAAATTCAACACACAGCTATAGCGGCCCCTCAGAATGACTCACTAACTTCAAGTGAACTCCCCACATCCTTACCAGCGAGTTACCACCGACATGTGTGAAGGTTTAACTCGATAAAACAGATTTCTGAGAGGTTTTAATTTGCAGTGTTTATGCAGATGGTGAGTAGAGGGAGAACCCAGATGGAGCATAGCTGGAATCTGAGGCTGAGGCAACACAGCTTCAACTTCTGGTGACTGAGGTCAGGAGCAGGCCTGTCCCACGTTAGCTACAGCTTTAAAGGACAGACAACACATCGACCAGCTGATGCTTTCTAAGAGAAAAGTAATAAACTAGTTAATCACAAATCCATAAGACGGCCTTTGAGCTATAAATATGGTACCTGGGAAGTGTGAGTCAGACGGACTGGAAGCTATTTGAAAGGATCAACAACAGAGCTTGAACAGTTTCACTTCAATTTTAGAGAACCACTGAACCTTCAGTGAAATTCAGATGGAGTAGTTGGAAGCCAAAAAGCAGTCCCTCCAGAAAATCGCGAACTTGCGACTGCAATAATTAACGCAAATTCAATGAAAGTCCGCAATATTTGTGGGGGCTTGCAATTTTTCAAAGTTCCGCGATTTTTCTGCATTTTCCTGTCATTTGAAACGTCATCAGACGCGTCATCAAATGGCGCTAATGTCATTGCAGTATGGAGAAAGGCTCTGTATTGACATAAGAATTGTCCCTTTGTTTAAATGCATACAATATGTGTTGAATTGATTCAAATGTTATGTTTACAGCAGATGTAGCTTACATGTTGTTTTACAGTCACATTGTCTGCTTTGAGAGCTACAATATTCACTCAGGATTTTTGGAAAACATTATTGGAGTCCATGTTTTGAAACTAATTCAATAAAACTAAAGAAGAGAACTGAAACATTTGCAGCTGTTTTTGGAATATTCACTATGATTATTATAGCAAGTCATTACATCACTTATTTTTTTGAAGGCAGTAGTTTAAAAAAAATATATATTTTTTTCTTTTTTTACTCCTGACTTGCAATGTTTGTCATTAGCCGCAGCTTCCCGCAAAAAATCTTTTTGACAAAATTGGCAAATTCAAGGGTTTTTTTGCTGCGAGATCCTGGAGGGACTGAAAAAGGTCTGCTACTGGCCACCCATAGTTGAGTGGTTAAGTGACTGACAACAATTAGTGTATTAAGCAGTTAGATTAAAGTTAAGCAGTTACAAGTCCTGTATAGCTTCTTGTACACTGCCTGTCCACGGTGGGAACGTCACGCCATTATTCAGCCATCGCAGTTCATTATAAAGGTACTTTTGTGGAATGGGGGGACAGAGTTGTCTCACCTTTAAGCTAGCAGCAGAGGTAGTAAGAGCGCCCAACTCATGTCTGTGCCGCCAGGACGGGACCATATACGTGACAGGTGCGACATTTTAATGATGTGCTATGTGGCGACCCACTGCTGGGAGATTTAAAAAGCAGCTAGCAGCAGTTAGCAGCTAACTCAAAGAAGAGAAACAGCAGCCATGAGGTCTGGGAGCTCCTTACCCTCAGAGCAGAGGACGAGATCTGCCGCCATATAAAGGGGACTGTAAATGATTGTTACTGTCATGTTAAGCCATTGTTGTTGCTTATGAAGCACTGACTATGCGTATGTTATTTGTCACACTAGAGGCTGACGCTGTTGTGCTACATGTCACGCCTTATTTGTTTTTGAAACACCAACATGCTATCTAAAACCACACACTGAGGCTGCATGATGCTGCTGTTGTTTGGTTCTGTGTAAAAACACTAAGGCAGCGTAAAGACGAGACATCGTAGTTTCCCTATGGCGATCTAAAAAAGGGCTAAAAAAATGTAGAATAAATGCCACAGAATTTCAAGTGTTCTTCAGACAAAACAAGCAATTTAAACATGTTAACTGGGCCCTGACTGTGAATGGAATTTTGCACATTTTTGACTTTATAGAGGCCAAAAGATCCGATAATCTAAGGATGAATTGATAATTAAAAAAGTCCAACAGCATAGCAAAGTGCATTTTGTAATAAACATAATTCACAGCAGACATTTTAAAATCGTGGCAGGAAACCACCAGTTAAACTTACATCATAAATAATGACTGCGTATAGTGCAGGCCCTTCAGTAAATGACCCCTGGTGTTGTGTGTGCTGCTTCACTGGCTTGGCTTACTGGGACCAAAAATCAAAACCAAAAGAAAAAGGACATTAGAGCATCATACTGCAGCTATTCTGACTGGTACTGCAATTGTCGTATGAGCCGCAATTTTAGTTGGGATGGAAATTTCAGTTTCACTGAGAAAAAGGAACAATGATGATGATGATGATGATGTAATTTTTGCAAAGGGTCTGGACCAAACAAGCATGTTCCCTTATGTTTGGAAAATGATTTGTAGGCTGGGGTAGCACCACAATGCTTCATGTATGAAGTATGAAGGCTGCATGAACCATTTTCAGTTAATGGTAACATTTTTGGCTTCGTATGGCAAAGACATTATCAGACCATCTGTTGCTCATTCAGCCACTACATTTGTTGTCACACATTCCACACCAAGAAAACTGTCTATACACATGGGCCGGCATCATCATGTTTCCCACAGCCTGCTGTCACCATGCAGAGCGCACCCACTGGTGACTGACAGTGTGGGCCTATCAGACTCCATCTGAGATAAACTGAAGACTTTTGATGATATTAAGCAAGCTTAAATGTGTTGTAACACAGGAAAAACACCACGATAACATCTCCGACTGAGTCCTCACACTTGACTCTTCACACCAAAGGGCGACTCAGAATTGAGAATGAAACTCTGAAGTTGCTTCATCGAGTATGAGCTCAGCACAGCACAAGTTTCCCTACCAGAGTTCCCTCCAGAGTCTATTTCTGCCTGTTGCCCAGAGTACAGGGGGTTGTAGAATGCCGGGCATGCTGGAGGACGGGGAGTGGGGGGTTGGGGTGTTGTCTGCAGTTCCCATAAGCCTCCTATACCACCGCACAGAGGTTTCCCTGCCCCCCAACTCTGTAGCCTCTTAACCCTCTAAGTGTCTGGTGTGATTTATGGAAACAGGAGGTCTCCCTTTTAAAGAGCCAGCCTCCACCGCCGGCTGCTTAATAACCGCACGCTGCAGTCAGAGTGTCTTTTCAGATCGGGCGCACCTTTCTGCTCTCACAGAGCTTTTTAGATCAGCCAGTAAAACTAAAAGGGTTAAAGTGGAACCTGTGTTAATAAGAAGAAGAAGAGGAATGTTGCAATGCATTAACAATCACATTAACGTCTTCAGTTTTCAGGAGTATAACTAAACTTCATATCTGTGAGTATTTTGCAGTACTCACACACCCTGCAGGACATTAATGTCCTGTTACATTTACAAATGTAAATAGGTCCAGAAAGGGATTCTAACAGGGTCCGTTTTAAAGTGTCTTTTACACACAATACTGTGTTTTCTAGAGATGTCCTGATTAAGTTTTTAACGCCCTGATCCTGATCCAAGTGCTTCACTATTGGGTGTCTGCTGGAGTTCGATCCAACACTTCTATTTATATAAAGACCTAATTTGAGTGATCTACCTTCCTCTGCACCCTGCATGCTGTCCTGAACACCAAAATACCACACAGAATGGCAAAACAAATCTCACAGTCAGGAAATAACAGAGCAGCACTGCATCATTGGCCGTTGCGCTTCAACACAATCAGGAACCCCTAATCTCCATAAACAAATATCTACATATGTGTGCACAATCTGTAGGCAAAAGGACACTATTTTGGTATCAGAATCATTCTGGTTTCCGTTTGTAGCGCCAGTAGTATTCACCAATCACGTTTGAGCAGCAGGTTAACAGTCTGTGTGCACTGGCTGAATGCTATCTTGGAACCCACTAGCTACAGTCTGACGACAATTTAGCTTTTTACGAACTTTGTTTTTCAGTTTATCTGCATTTATATGCATATATCTGTTTTTAAAGTAGGGATGCAAGATTTGATTTGATTTTATTGGATTTTTTGCCGATATGCAACAACTCAGTTGACCGATAACTAATATCGATATTGATATCTACTAGGGATGCAACGGTTCTCGGTAAAATATCGAACCGTTCGGTCCGCCCTGCACAGATCAATACCCCCTTATGGACAGCGGGTTTTCGGTTTTGCAATTAATTTTGCATTGATGCTTTACAGGCCACTGTCTGTGTGTGTGTGCCTGTCCACAGGCAGAGTCAGCCTGCTGCACGAAAGCCTACCCCGCGAGTTAATGTCCAATCGCTGTTGTGGCTCCGCCCACTCACCCCCTCACATTGTTGTAAATGGAGCTGGGGAAAGTGACGCTCGCCTCACACAGAAAAGAAGCAGAAAAAAACAAACAGAGAGAGCCATGGCAAGCGAAAGCTGAGGAGTTGAGAGACTGAAGTTTGAAGAAGCACCGGCTTCATACAAATCTCCGGTGTGCGATCATTTTGGTTTCGCTGTTGAATACAACGACGAGGGAGTGAAAACAGTTAACAGAAATGTCACTGTCTGCAAACGTTGCTTGAAACATGTCCCATACGTAAAAGGAAACACGAGCAATATGAGAATGCATCTCCAGCGTAAGACAGTCGAGGGCTCGAGAAGGTAACACCAGCGAAAAAACAACTGTAGTGTATACTGTACGAGTTGTCGAGGTTAAGAGGCTGTGAACTTAAATGAATTACAGAATGTTTGCATTTGGAAAAGTGTTATTCAGCACACCAGTGATACTGGAATTTGTTTACTGCGAAATGTAGTTTTTGCTGACAAGCAAAATAAAGAGATGATTTTGGGGAAAAAATTGTTCTCTTTACGCACAAACCGAACCGAAACCGTGGCCCAAAAACCAAGGTACAGACCGAACTGTGGGCTACTTGTTCCACTGCACCTCGAATATCTACTACTTTATCCCCACCTAATTTTAGTGATCATCCAGTCTCTTCTGTAGTGGAATTAACATCATATTATTCATGCATACTCTTACTGTGACAGCCCACCAGTAGATGGAGACATGAAACACAATAATTCTCAGTGTATGTTATATCCATTGATTGAGCAAAATAAGAAAAAGCATGTTGGCCGATTGTGAAATTTCATTTTAAAGCCAGTATCGGCTGATACTGATGATGCGCCCATATTATCGTGCATCCCTATTATGAAGATTAGCCAAAATAACCGGTACACAGAAGAGTTTTGGCCCAGGTTCCACTGGCTACCCTGGATCTCCCGAAATATTGGCTGTTACCCACACGGGCCTATTGTCATCAGACCATACCTGATGGGCTCTGAGATTTAAGGGGCCCCTAATCATCCTTCAATACTCCCACTCGCAGGCTGTGGTGGGAGGACTGGTTAACATCTTTGTGCTGTCACAACATGAGAAAGGTCCATCTTCCCCAAGTCACAAACCCAGTTGTTATTTTAAACTGGTTTGTCTGAACTTAAACTCTTAAACTTAAACTCAGTGTTATTCAGTCTACTATCATAAGTCAGGAGGGCAAGGAGCTCATGGACCTTGCTGTTTTTCCAATTTACTCTTCTTCTTTGAGTTAAGTGTTTACTGCTGCTAACTGCCTTTAAAACTCCCGGCAGCGGGTTGCATGTATAACACGCTGTCAAAATGTCACACCTGTCACGCCCATGATCCTGTCCTGCCAGCTGTCCCTCTTACATACACAGACGTCAGTTGGGTGGTGTTACTGCCTCTGTTGTAAGGGGCGGCAGACACAGATTACTGACTCAATTTTATTTGGTGTGATGTGAAAAGGATAAGGAGCTTGATTTAACTTCAAGGCAAGTAAGGGCACACAACGCAAACATAAATCTAACTTAGAACTTAGCAAACAGCCTGATGAAATCATAGAAACCAAATTCCAACAACTTACCTCCCTAAAGTAAATAAAATGGAGAAAACAAGATTAAGAGTACTGCCTACACCTTTGAGCTTCTGCAGAACAAAAGCCATCAGCATTACAAAGACTACACATAATCAAAGTGAAGACAGGATAAGTGCGGCTGGTTAAGAGATGAGGGAGATGGGCGTTGCCCCTGCACAGCCACAGCACTATGTCAGCTTGTTATATACTGTATTGAGCAGTCAGCTGAAAAGAGTCAATCCACTGCAGGGCCTGATAGCTGGTGAACTTATCACCTTCTCATACTGACTTACACCCTTTCATACATGCACACACACATACATCTGTAACAAAACACCATCACACTCACAGCACCAAAAATTAGCCGAAATATCCCACTGTAATGTTAAATTCAGGTGAAATAGGTGGATAGACCTTTCTTGTGATCAATTTACAGGTTGAAAAGGTTACGTATGAGAACAGTTCTTGGTCTGAACAGACGTAAACAACAAATTAAAAGCCAATACACTGCAGGGCAAGAGCTGCCTTTTCATATAGACTACAGTTTAACTGATGTCTGTTCAAATTCTTGATCATTTTGGCTGCCACCAGACACATCTGCATTTGTCCCACCTGCTAACCCAAATTGGTAACAGCACCCTTGCATGTTCACATTGGGCTGGGTTTGGGGTAAGTGACGCAAGGGGGGAGGGGCTGTGCATCTTGTGTAGTAACAGACGGGTCGCTGACGCTGCTGCTGTGACTGCTGACTTATTGCCTGTTATCTATGTTAGATAGTTTGCTGTGGCTTAATTATTAACTGTCTGGTCCCTGAACAGTTAGACTCAGGTAAAGTGGAGCGGTGGGAAATAAAAAGCCCATTACTCACTTTTCAACACCAGCACATTCAATATTAACAATGGCAGTCACAAGCGGAAGGTCATCAGCGGTAACAGCATTTCCTGTTGCGGTCTCTGGGCTCAAACTGTTGGTCATTATCACTGTGTGACATTGTGTCATGTACTGAGCTGGCCAGGACAGACTGTTCAATTGAACATGGGAGAGTTACCCTATGTTACCTTCAGGGGCCTGTTAAAGATACTGGAATTAAAAGGGTAATAAACTTTATGAACATTGCAGATAATTGATATAATCATGCCTATAATAGTGGGTGTTGTTCCTAAATGCAATCTAAAACCTGTTCCTTAGTGATTCATAGTAAATGACATTCAGTATGTTTACATGACATTACAGAAAAATGATTTATTGTGTCAGTCTGACTAAAACCGGACTTTTAAAATGTATGTAAACACGTTAGTCTGACTGAAATCATACTAAATTGTATTTCTACAATACAAAAGTCGGACTAACACAACCAGATAACGCGACTGGAAGTCGAATTCCTCCTGCATATACAGTCAATTAGACCCAAACTGGGAAACAGTTTCGCCCCGGGCTTTGACCCGGAAGTCAAATACCATTAAATGCCTAACAGAAGAAGAAGCCAGTAACAACATGGCATAATCTACATCCGCGCTGTGCATTTTCGGACAGGCAAGAAGACACAGTTCACGCTGTGTCAGCTGAAAGAGTTCAGTATTTTAAAATACATGGACGGGAGCAAAACACAGAATCGCGACTTGTTCAAAAAAGTGGCAGGACAGCTGGACGATGCTCGATAGTTTGGTCTGTGGCGTAATAGGTCAACCAGAAGAAGGTCCAATACTTACAACCTATCACAGCGGAGTTGGACATACTTCGGTCAATGAACCGATTCCTCTTTCGCGCTTGTATACTATACTACTGCATCCATAGCTTGACTTAAGTGCATGTAAATGTACTGAGTGTTGTATAAAAACAGATAAATGGAGCCATTTGGCAAACACAGTGAACCATGGATCAATAAAAAATGACTGATGCCAAGTGATGAAACAACTCTGATGCCATTAAATTTTATACTGCTGAGAAAAACATTAAAGCTGACACCATTAGACAATCGACAAAATGTTAATATCCAACAATGTTGCTGATCGATTTACTGTTACAGGCCACGCAAAAATGGCAAATGCTACTTTTTTGTGATGTATATTATTGTGAATTTAATATCTTTAAATTGTTGGTCGAAGAAAACCTGACATATATGCAGTGACCGTGGGCTGTAGGAGCTTGTGATTTCTCACTATTTTGGGGAATTTCACAGACAATTAGTCATTAAAAATAATTGAGAAGTAATCATAAATGAAAATAATCATTAGTTGCAACCCTAAAAAAGTCAAAATTCATACTGTGTCTCCTGCAAATGTTGTGCATGTCTATCTGGACAACAACAAAGCGACCCAAATTTCTCAAGAAAGATCCAGAAAACAGGGGGTTCAAACTGCACTTTTACACGAAACAAATGTTGGATAAAACACTTTAAAGCTCTCACCACAGGCTCGCTCATTTTCTGATGAAGCGCCGTCTTAACTAAGGGATCTGTCTGCAACATGTCAGCCTGTGGTGCTTAATGCACTTATACTCTCGCAAACATTCTCTAATGCATCCAGATTGTCTCTGCAGACAGGCTGGAACAAGAGGCGTGATCTGCACCCAACGGATTCATTAGAGGGCCACACTCCTACTTTAATTTGAAAGATAATACAGCAGAAGAGTGCGCATTTAAATGATCAACAAAGCCATTGCAGTTGGCTCTTACAGTCACCCTTTCTTAACCCCCGATTCACTTTAATGCGTCTGTGTTGTGGAATGTCTGCTCTGAAATAAGACAAACATTTATAATATGGACTGCCGTGAACTTTGGTTCGGACATTCATGGTTCTCAGAAGATGAATCCTACTGACTTTGATGATCCACTGACTCTCCAACTAGCATCACTACTACATCTTTGGCTTTTAGTCCAGCATCTTGACAACTTTTTAAGTGTTAATTTTGTTAATGAAAACTATGACGAGAAGTATTCGTCAATGACCTTTTTTCCATGATGAAGACGAGATGTTGACGAGCTAAAAATAAATTTTGATCATCAAAACTGACAAAATCTAACTTTCATTTTCGTAAACAAGACGAGGCGGGACAAGAATGTTAGTGGTGGACTACCATGCATTCAAAATGAGAGGAAAGGAGAACAGACCAGCCAACAACGGCCGTGCTTGCAAGTATCTCCCAATGCTGTATGAGCGGTATGAGATCAGAGCGCCGACCGGCTGTAAACCCAATAAATAAAACAAATCGCCGTGTGTGCCTGACTGTGGATGGTGGAGCTGCTGAAGGGATTTTTGGAGTTGGTTAGTTACAGCGGTGGCTGTTAGCAGCTAGCTCTGCTTGTTAGCTTGTGAATGGCAGCAGACCAAGCATCTGCAGGTCTTCACATCTGTTGATCTCCACAGGACTCCACTTACATGGGCTGTCTTGAAAAGGTTTATGGTTTGACTGCAGTTTGACAGGCAGGTAGGAGGCTCAGTTAACTGCAGATGTGCATGTCCTTAATTTTCAGCGATTAAAATGTTTCGAGTTGTCAGTGACCAAAACTATGAAGGATGAAAATGTTAAAATAGCTGGCTATAGCAGCTTTGCCGTGATCTTCAAGTATTTACATCACAGTACCTCCTTGAGTGTCGCCATGTTTGTTTACATCAGTCTGAGTTTTCCATTGTTCCATCTATTGGAATCCTCCAATGACCAGCATGGTGCCAGTATGTAAACAAATCTGTTCACGACACAGCTGGTTGTTTTTGTGAATGTGAGGTTGAAATATATCTCTGGCCTTAAGCCCACTGAAGCACCAGGCGCTCCTCAGGAAACACCCAGCTAAGAGTGCTTAAGAGCCCTTTGAAGGCGCCATGTTTTTTCAGCTGAGATGCTTTGGTTGCACCTGGTTGCAATGATACACAATATCCATAAAAATGTCGGCACAAGGTAGAGTACATTGTATGAGGGGAAGCTTGAGGCTGACAGGGAGACAGCACAGACTCACCAGTCTAAGTGGGTTCATGTGGGGAAACGTATACAGTATATTAACATATTTCTCCTCCATCGTTGCTGTTGTTCGGATGGTCTTTGTGGTATTTGTTCCTCCCCCAATGTGACTGGGAATTTACCCAAACTTAAGCATTTTTCAACTCTGGAAATGGACAAAATAGCTGTGCAGTACCTCATCATGCTACTGGGGTTCGTAATATGTTGTAAACACACAGCTCTCCCATTGCAAACAATTAAAAAAATATGCTGGGCTCACGAAAAAACGCTTCAGTAGACCACTTTAGACCTGTAGCAGTAGCCCTGCGTGGGAAGAAGTACTTGAGTGTAGCTAGTCCATTGGGGGGTGCTAACGCAGGTGTCTCCGACAAAACAACACGGGGCTGTGTGGCAAAAAAAAGTTGAACTAGGCTCAACTTTTGCAACAAGACAATGCGAAACCATCCAACAAGCTGCTGCGCTAGCCAGTCGAATACATGCAAGTAGATTATGAATGTGAAAAGTGTATTTATACTATTTACGATGCAACGAAAAAATAACAGTTGCTATAAAGTACTGTGTGAGTATTACAAATGTTTGTGAAGTGTTTCAGCGTGTCATTCTATAAAAGCATTACTCTGTTACTCCAATGGGAATTCCTCAATTATGTTTTATTGTCTCAACAACAACAACAAGACGCCCTCGCCAATGCAGACCCCTGTAATCTTTTAACACTGGGCCGGTTGTTTTCTTCTCCATTTCTTCTCACAGAAGTTGGATCAACCCATCAAGTTGCTTGACGCTCAGCTCCACATCAGGCCCTGTTGCTATTTTCCATCATGAGATTTTAAAAATATAGTTCCACTTTTTGATTTTAGGCTGCTGGTACAGAAACAGAGCAAAGCGCCAAAGCAAATGGAGATCGAGCGAAGTAGCTGTAAGGCAACTGCAGCAGCTCTTACACAAGGGGAGTAAAAACTAAACACCCACAAATGTTTCCATGATCCATCACCCAACACAGGCCTTGACTCACCAAATGGAAACCACCATGAGTCCCCCCTCCACACACACACACACACACACACACACACACACACACACACACACATTGGGTGGAGGATGTAATCCAAACAAAGCCATTCTCCAAACCAAGGCGACTCAGTCTCCACTGCCGCCCAACATCTCTGGCCTCACCTCAGCCCTGCAAACTCCAGACTCTGCCAACTTGTAAAGAGCCTATCTGCTGTGTGAGCTTCTGTCAGGGACCTGAAATGTGACTGAGAGCGGTTGAACGTGTGATTTACGTCACAACAAACTAAAACTGTCGAGTGAAGTTGACATTTTGGGGCCGTGGAGACGCTGCTTGGTGTCTGTGCTCCATGTGAGGTGTCTCCACTCCGACATGTTGAGACATTCAGCACCTCGTTAATGTGAATTAAATAAATTAGCCACACACGCCTTTCTAGCGATTCATTAGCTGCCATCATTTCGCCATCATGTCCCCTAGTGGTGAGGAGGCATCGCCCCGTTATTCAGCAGGAATAACGGTACATAATCTGAGATAAAGGGTGGATGTTGATGAACCCTCCGTCGTTCATTGACACCGGACACACACACACACACACACACCGTCAGTAACCACACAGTGACGAGGCGCTGCCGCCGAAGTGACCACACAATGTGCAGATAAAAACAGCAGGCTCTTACCCAGAAGATGAAGTTGAAGAAGAAAAGCATGTACTTGATACATTTGGTGCAGCCTTCGACTCCCATGGCGGACCGTTAGTCGGTTGTGTTCGGTACAGAGTGAGCAGGACGGCGGCGGCGGCGGGCCAGGTGTCTCCGTGTGTAGCGGTCTGAATCTCAACTGGGAATCCTGACTTCAGCTCCGAGACCAAGGCAACACCCAACTCCTCCCTCCTCCTCCCTCTCTCCCTCCCTCGCGGTCTGAGCACCCCCATAATCCATTTCTAAAAACACAGCGGACTTCCGGCCAACGCCTTCAAAATAAAACACCTATTTAGGGAACATGCTGAGACATTCTGGGAGGGGTCTGCTCTGCTTCTGGTTCCTGTCGGGACATTTTGGGTCTCCTGGTGTTAAAACGTCTGTCTCACAGACACACGTGATTTTTTTCCCGCCAAAAAAGGAGAGGCTGCAGCACAGACTGTAAATACAGACCTTATATTAAAGGAGCAGTGTGTGAGATTTAGGGGGATTTAGTGACACCTAGCGGTGAGTATTGTAGACTGCAGCAAGCACAAACTTTTATTGTTTATTATGATTTATTTTTCATAGGGCTGGGACTTTAAGGGGTTAATTTCGATTAATTAATTACGGGAAAAATAATGTGTTAAAAAAATAACGCATTTAATCGCACCTTTCTCAGCTCCCTAATTTCTGGCACACTGCTAATACTGATGCACACACTTCAAGCCTGCGGTATCAGCTCAATGCAAAACATGGTGCTGCGAGCACGGACACCAGAGCTAACGTCAGCTACGACAGTCCTGGTACAGGCAAACAGTCAGGCCGCATTTTCCTGACCGAACCCAACCGGAGTCCGAGACAGTTATAACCGACCGTACAGCCTTTCTGATTTTTAAGTGCGAACCCGACCCGAGCCTGATGCAGTTTGTTACCTGACATAGTTATTGTTACCATGGTTACAGCCTGCCTGTTTACCGTGATCACACATGGACCGTGTGTAAATGACCATCAAAAGGCTGCTGTTACTCACAATCAAACACAGCGCACACACAGCAGCACAGCATTTGGAGCAGAGCCTGTGTTGCGTTCAGGCGTTGTCATGTAAATAACAAATTCCAGCGCTTGAAAAGGCCATAGCACAACACAGCAGCATGTCAAGTGGACCAAACCCGAGCAAAATTTCTGATTTGTTATCCACACTCTGGCCCACAATAGACCAGATGACGAGGTTCAGAGCCAAAAAGAAGTAAAAGTCATGACGTGCACACCAAAAGCTGCAAAAGCAGCCGACATCACCCAAGCAGTGGCGCTGTCCAAAATATTTTTGGTCACTCAAGTTGCTCATGACGTCGTACACTCAAACGTTCGATCGCAAAGCAGGTTACTGGCTGGAGCACAGCGCCTTTGCGGGCTGCCCAGCCCCAAAAGCTAGGCTACATGAGTCAAGAAATTTGGTCAATGAAAACAAAACAGAACATCACATTCACATGAAACAAGAGAGATTAGCATGCTAGGTGTTATATTAGCATGGGTGTATTCGCCCCTAGTTTAAAAAATTCTTTCTCAGTATTAACGCACCAGGCAAACCAACTACTCGGGACATCGCTTCCCACGCTTGCTCCTTTTGCTTCTGGTCCCTTTATATAAACAGGGTCGAATCATCAAACAAATGTGTGGTAGGAACTAAAGTTTCCAATGATTTTCTCTGGATTCAACACAAGCGATGAGCATCTACATTTTGATTGGCGGCTGGTCATTTGCAGCCGAAACGTGTCATAACTAATTTGCATAAAGTTCGTGACTCCCCAATTTTCATCTGACGCTCTGGTCGCCAAAACGCGGACGCTATGCAGCCGTGGTCGCTGCTGCCCATCGAAAATGAATTGAATCTGTTGCCTTTGCAGCTCTTGGTGTGAGCGTACAGTAAGAGCGTTCGAGATTCCAAAGGATGCGTTCCAGCTCCAACACATTCTCACGCCGACCTTGTCACATAGCGACGTTTTGGTCATGGACTTTCCACGTCCACATACGACTGTGCAAGGTACTCCTGGTGTGTTGGTTGTCGTTCTGTTGTTCTGGGACGTCATGTCAATTCAGCCTGTTACATGTATTGTCTGTTTTCAAAACACACAAGAAATGTACCGTCTACATACAGTCTCTTTTAAATCAACGCACTGCGTCAGTACAACACCGCAAATTGACGTTTTTTTTCCTTCAACAACAACAGCACGTGGTTGGGTTTAAAAAAAAAAAGAACAGGGTTTGGCTTTAGAATCTTACTGGATCTGAACACCACTCTCTCAGGTGAAGGTTGGTGTTTGTTGGACCCATCCACCACTCTTCCTGCCCACACCACTCGACTTCGGTGTGAGACCTGGGATCCCGAATCGCATACTCTTTTAACTTTTAGTATGTACTGCAGCTGCCCTTAACAAGTACATACTGTTGCATGTAGTATGCACACAATCGTCACATACTACTGTCTCATAACCTCACGGCCTGAACTTTGACCCTCTTGCTTTTATATCGGAAGGTGGAATTCAGTCTTCTAGTTTGTTCAGTGTGCAGGAGGACCTATCAAAACAACTGAGTGTGTGCAATATGTGCTGCCTTGTTGGTCACTCTGTTGTCAACCATCTTGTGTGTGATGATGACCTGGTAATCCTCAGTCCATACAGCGCTGGGCTGCAGCAGCTACTGAAAGTGTGCTCACAGTACGGCAAAGATCATCACAATACACTGGTCATGTTCTTACTGATGATTTGAACGATGACAGAGATATTTACTGACAGTGTTGTAAACTCTATGTGGCTCCACACATTTAGTACGTGTTCTGTCAGATGTTCATGATTCAGAGCTCTCTGCACACCTACAGCAGTATGTGGATGATTACAGTGATTTACAGTGATGCTGCTGCTTAAGGTTCCCAGATGGCACAGTGCCAGTCTGTGTGTCCTCTGGTGTTTCCTACATGTGAGGCACTTCTAAGACATCTACTGTAGAATTTATGGGTCGCTTGGATGAGTCAGAGAACAGCGTCATAGAGGCTTCAACCAGCCCTCAGATGAGCTGCTTCATCCTGGCTCAGAGAACACTGGCGAGATAGTGTACGTATGAAAAGCTATTTTGAAAATTGGATGACGAATTGTGGTGGTTTTGATCTCGTATGCCTTGTGTGTCCTATTTTTGCTACGTACCCTCCTGTGAGTCTGAAATAACATTTGATTTTAATTAAACTGAATTAAATATATACCGTTTCTGCCAACAGATGCCCCTCAGTGCTGCACACTGGACACTCAAAGACTTAGATGGAAGCCATTTAATGGAATAAATAAACAGCACCGTCCTGCAGGTATAAAGCTAGATGGTAAATACTGTTCTCTATGCAAACAAGACAAAGAACACAGAATGTAATGTAAACAGGTTCGGACCTGCAAGTTTATTTTATTCAGCTGTTCATGTCTCAAACTGATGAACCAGTGAGAAAACAGCAGGTAACAAAGCAGCTAAATGAAAGTGTGTCTCTACGAGTTTCAGCCACAAGAGACCAGTGGTGAGCAGTTTTGTAAGTGGTCACACAAACTCCATTAAAGGCAGCACTGACACATAAACGTCACACTAAAACTTCAGCCCTGAGCACTGCTGACCTCTTGTGGCTAAAATCAGTTATGTCACATACAAATAAAGGTTTGGTGCAACATTGGGAGGAATATGTTATTATATTAAAAAGGGGAGTGTAGGACAATAACTTAAAATTTTATATTGCCAGAAGACTCTTTGAAAGTCCTTTTATTCCAGTATAAAGTACTATTTTCATTTTTCTGTAGAAGTTTTAGCATTATTAAGATTTTCAAATAATATAGAAAGAAAGAAAAGAAAGATCTGGAGACTTATCACTGCATCTAAACATAATTGTGGTTTTTGTGTTTGCTGAAATATAATTTTCTTTTATAAATTTTGTTAAGAGTGTTTAAATGATGATTTTAAATAGAGTGAAGTGAAGAGAAACTCTCAATGTGTGACCATTACTGACCTGTTTAAAGCACTGTACCATGTGAACTGTTTGCTCTGCTGGTGATCTCACTGTGATGACTCAGTAACAGAAGCAAAGAGCTTTAGGAGGGTCTAATCCTCCCTAACTCTAACCGTCTGGCGATGATCCTTCCAGTGACACACCTGCTGCTGCTCAGACTGCATTGTGACGATAAAACAAGACACAAACTGAACAAGAAATCTAAAACTAGTCTAAAACATTTTGCACTTAATGTCCTCCTTCCACCATACATTAATTGTTAGATACAAAAATTTAGCTGTGGATGTTTGAAAGTGAAAAGTTAAAAGTTGAAGACAAAATCCTGGAGTTGAAAAAGGCCTCTGTTATTCGCTCTTGTCATGCACGCTGGTTAAACTGTTTTTGTCCAAAATTTAAATGAAACATGTAGAATAAGGTGATTGATTACATATTACTAATTTAGGCTCACATTTGGTTATGTTTTTGTTTTTTTGTGTGAGGGAAGCATTCATTGCACGGAGGTGTTCAAGGGCCTGTCGCAATTTTTAAAGAAAATATGCCTTCCAAATCCAAATTAAGTTTTCTTTAAAAATCAGTGGTTAAAAAAAAGAAAAATACAATCATTGAAAGATAAAAAAAATAACAGAGGTCCTTCACCAGTGCTTCAAATTTATTTGGCCTCCCTCCTCATAAATTATGAACAGTCCCTTATTAGCTCAAATCATATTTATCATATTGCAGATTCAGCAACAGATCATGGTTTCTGTCGACCAGATTAAGCAGACAGGTGAATGAGTTTACAAATCGCCATCTGTTAGTCAGGATCAAAATGTGACACAGTTCCTTAAATATAGTGATTCAGTGATGACCTCCGTGTTACAGAATACTTCACCCACAACATTAGTTTGTTTCAGACATGCTGTGTTACCCTGAATTTGTGAAGGAAACTTTCCTCAGACGCCATGAAGAAAACTCTTCAAAGCTTTTACTTACTTTTTTTCTAGTGAGACCCGTGTGTGCGGGAAGTGATGAGTTACACCTGGATGAATGAGACCTGCCGTGCATTCCAATATCCATACTACCATACTACATAGTATGTCAAAAAAATATTTAGTCTCAATACAAAGTATGTCAAATGCAGTATGTGCCATGCTTTCCTGGCTATTCTGACCCACAATCCTCTGTGCAGTGGACGATACACAACGTTGGCTCAGCCACAAACAGATGACACCTGATTGACAGCTGTTAGAAGTCAATGTCTGACTCACATTCAATAATTCAAATAAGTAGTGATCAGTCGAATAGTAATGAACAGAAATATTAAATGTTTAAATGAACAAAATAATCATAAAGATATCAAACAAAAGAACATAACTATGAAAATAACAAAACTGGATGTGTCACTTACTGTGGCGAATGTTGGAATCTACCTCGTATGCAGTTATAACTTCAAAGTTAAACTACACACATTGCAAAGTGACAACAGCAGAGCTCTCCAGGCTGACCTCTGTCTCTGGCACGCTCAGTGAACAGCATTTTGTAATATCACAAAGGTAATGGATATATGATATACTGTCTATATGCTATAGACAGTAGTATGTCTCGATTGTGTACATGCAACAGTACGTATTTTAAGGGCACCTGCAGTACATACTTAAAGTAAAAAGAAAGTATGCGCTTTGGAACACCAGTTTGTAGTTTTTGTTGTTACAGTCATTTTGCCTTTTTCTGTGAAGGGAGGCAAGAAAACATGTTAATCACAAATTCAAGCTAACACAGGACGACTAACTGATGTATAAATGGTGATTCTGTAAGTGAAGTATTTGTTTAAGAAGACCAGGATTGCTAAAAGAACTCCACAATACAACAGTAACGTAAATCAGAGTCCAGACGTGACGAGTAATGCTTAAACACCTTTATTGTGCCCAATCTGAACATACTCCACAACTGTAAGAGCAGCAAACTTGGCAGACCACAATGAGGTAGACTTTCAAAACTCTAAAAAGCAGCTGGGCTAAGGGACAACAAGCTCAGCATGACAAACTGAATGGATAAAGAAAAGACACTTTGTCTTTGGCACACAGCTTATTATGCATTTATGTCCAACTGGAACAGGAAGGCAAAATGGGATAAGAAAGCGTGGAATCATTTACTGGGGTCTACTCAAGCTCTGGATAGATTAAATTTATCATCAGCTAAGTGGAAGTTCTTACATTCAACAGGAAACAAGCAGCTGTTCTAACGTAGGCGTGTCCCCCTGCTGATGTACAAAAGTGATTAAAAACCACTGCCACCTCTCCACACGTGCAAATTAAAAAGTGCAAAAATCAAACTATGTACAATCAAAGGTTCATTCACTCTAGTCAACAGGATCCATCGGGTGCTTGAGAATTGATGGACATCCAGTAGTACTGTTACATACATTTAATATAACTGGACCAACAAAGTTAAAGTAGTACTTCCAACATTTTGTGCCCATTCAGTTGAAATTTGGGAGGGCAAATTAATAAAAAAGAAAAATAGCCACAGAAAAATGTATGAGAAAACGGAAAAAATAAAAGGGGGGTTTTCCCATAAACAGCCGCCTGGTAGAATTCTGTTCAAAATTTTCATGTCATGACTTAAAACCGTTTGTGTACAAATTAGTAAAAAACTGCGTAAAAATGTCTGAAATGCGACTGGTTAAATGAAGCCCAACATTCAACTCCCAAAAGTAAGAAACACCAGTTGGCTTGCACAGGAAAAAACAGATGCCAACTGGGGGAAGGGGAGGGAGGGAGGAGGGGAAAAAAATAAAAATTTAAAGGCACTGTATGGCATTTGCCAATGAACGGCAATGAGACTCGCGTGATTGCTCTTCACTATGCAACACATGTAAACAAAAAGAAAAAAAATGGCATTTTCATCCACTTCTTAACCTTAGGCTGACTCCCATCTCTCTGTCTGGCCGCAAGTCTGGGAAAATGCATAAGTGTGAAGGGCCCCTTGTCTCTCCCAACAAGGTCACTGTGCATAGTGTCACTGTGAACGACAGCAAAAATGTAGCAAGTGCAAAAGTGAACATTTTCTACAGTGATATCCCCAGTGCCTGGTGGAGTGCCACGGTGCCCTCGTACCGAGGGACATCTGGCACACGTGCTCTTCTTGGCGGGCAGCCTCGCCCGGTCGAGGGGGGCTCTTCCTCTGGCCCTTCAGAGTGTTTGGACCCATCTGCTCTAGCTGGAATCCCTGTTCTTCTGGTTGCGCATGAGGGGCCGGTGGTTGCTCAAGATGTCCATGGAGTGCTGCCAGTGCCAGCAAGAGCGGCAGTAGTACTTGAAGCAGGCCTGTGTGTGGACAGACAGAGATGGAGTCAGTGTGGGTTAACTCATAATGACGTTCCTGATGTTGGTAAAGACACTTCCAGGGTGATCCTTTTCAAACTGATTTAACCTTCTGCAACCTGGAGCCACTTCACTTTTCTTGTGCTGCTTTCAGGCGCCTTTTGCAAGTACCTTGAGCTAATTCTTTAAAAACACATGAAAAAAAAAAGGCAGCGCGCAACCTGGTAATAAATGACCCACAAATTGCAAAATATTTATAGATTTAGATTTTTTTTTTTTTTTTTTTTTTTTAACTAGGGAAGAACGACAGAGCTGGGTAAGAATGTACATCTATAATGTATTTAAAGTTATGGTATAAATTTATTATAATGTTGAAGAACTCTTTGGTTAACTTTTCCAAAAACTAATTTTCCTGTTTTTAATTTTCTCTTTTTTATCAATTTCTTGTGAATGTTCTCTTTTGTTGCTCATTGCCTTCTTCCCATGGTTTTGCAAAAAAAAAAAAAAACCCCAAGCCAATTTTACAAGAAATGGGCAAAATAAAAGCTGAGGAAAAAATTCTATTATTTTTATTACTTTTATCATCATCATCATCATCATCATCATCATCATCATCATCATCATCTAAAATTAAGGTATAGAATTATTCTAATTTAAGTATTTTTTCCAGGTCATTTCCATGTTTGTTTTTAACTATTTTTATAACCAAGTTTCTGGTTTTTAATTTTCTCTTTTTACTATTTCTTACAATTTTGGGGGGGACTTTTCTTTGTTGCTCACTGCCTTTTTCCCATGTTTTTCCAAAAAGAAAAAAAAACAACAATTTTGCAAGAAATGGGCAAAATAAAAGCTAGGGAAAAAATTCTATTATTTTTATTACTTTTATCATCATCATCATCATCATCATCATCATCATCATCATCATCATCATCATCTAAAATTAAGGTATAGAATTATTCTAATTTAAGTATTTTTCCAGGTCATTTCCTTGTTTTTTAACTATTTTTATGACCAATTTTCCTTGTTTTTAATTTTCTCTTTTTACTAATTTCTTTTATTTTCTGGGGGGACATTTCTTCTTTGTCGTCACTGCCTTCTTCCCATGTTTTTGAAAGAAACCAAGTCAAGTGACTAAAGGAGACAACAATTTTTGAAATTGGTCCAGTATTGAGAGCACTGCAGACACAGCAGTGAACTGTCAATTTACATCCATTGAAAGTGCTTGTTGATCAGCTCGGATTGTTACTGTAAGAGTCTGACAACATTACAGAGGACCATACAGAGAAATTAAACATTTTCTTTACCTTTCACTGGTCTGTTTGTTCTTGTGACCAAGTCTCGCTCGAGGAGAATTGTTCTGAATTCTCAGCTCAATATTCAGCCATGACAATGAAAATCTTTTAGATAACACCAAGCTACACTTTCTTTACTTCAATAGAGGTAAATCTTCCCGACACTCCTCTCTGCAACTCAGTGACATTTCCTCTGTTGCTTTTCCTGCAACGAGTGTCCTCTTGTGAGATTTCAGAACGAGACTTGGTCATGATAACCAACAGACTAGCATAAGGTAAGAAACAACATTTAACTTCTCTGAAGGGTCCTTTCTGTGATGTTGCCAGACACCAACAGTCTGAGCCTGTCAGTGGCAGAAACAAGCACTTTCAGTGGACGTACACAAACAGTGCACAGTTACCTGTAGGCATTACACTGTAGCCTGTTCCTGCTGCAGCTGGAGTGCTCTCTCAATACTTGACCAGTTTCACAGATTGTTTTTGCCATACGTCACGTACACACAAAAACACGGGAAAGTAGAGTCCAGGTTGAAAAAACCTTCCCTTTAATTAAGTTGCTGAAATATGGAAACACAGCGATGTCACTACCTTAAGGTCTGACAGCTTCTTCAGGTTGTAAACAATACCAAAGACAGTAAACAAAATGTAATCCACTCTGTTCTGAGGTAAGAACAAAAATTAAAGCACTGTAGTGATAATCCCTCACTGCACAAGAAAACTGCAGAAATGTACAGCAGGTCAAAGTCTGTTAACGGGGATCTTGGAGTTAAATAAAGGAACATTTGTTTGTCTGTTTATTTTTGGTGTAGTGCACTTTTTGTACACTGGGTGGCAGTATGGGATTTCATCTATACAGGAGTAGCAGTCAGGTGGGTTTGATGTCAGGGGAAACAGACAGTCTTTTTTGACCGTGCACCTGCAGGCAGCATGGCTGTAAACAATATCTGGTTAGGCTACTAAACTGTGGAGCTGATGATGTTCCACCCGGATGCAAGAAAAGTTAGCAATAGCTGTAAGTGATAAATGAGGTGGCACAGAGAAGGTAAAGGCTCGTGGACATTTTGGTTTGTGTGTTACAGGCAGGCACCAATAAAGTTTGCTGACATTGCAGCACCAGTGACTTAATGGAAAGACGCTCTTTACCAAACTGTGCCAGATGTCCCTGCTGTGATGTCTTTATAGTCACGTCGCTGTGTCCCCAGATCTCAGCAACCAACTTTGTACCGTAATAACATCACTATTACTCAGACACTACAGGTAAATTATGTAAATAAGATCAAGGTTATAATAAAGAGGAACCATCTTTAATGAACCACAATTATACAAGACCATTTACTACATCTAAGCAACATCAAAAGTTTTACTGCCTTTTAAAAAAGTGAACTAATGCATAAGTTTGACCATCTTATTCAATTTAATTCAACTGATTCTGATTCTTAACTGTTTATCCATTTATGTCTTATGAAATGCAAATGTTACTGCAGTATATTTTCATTTACTTATTTTTAAAAAAGGTGCCACTTATGGTCCACTCCGAAGGGACCACAAGTGACTCATTAACATGGAAAGTTTGTAAAAAAATAACCATTTTCAATTACAGTAAAATTCTGGCACAGAGGCCAGTGCTAAGTGCTGTTTCATGCTGTAGAGTGAGTGACAAACTAGTTCAATGACATGGCCAAACACAGGCATGACTGAATGTATTAAACTGTGTGGCCCTTTAATGACTAAGGAGAACTCTGGACCCTGTGGCTGCACCAGTTGGGAACCACTGTGCTATACAATCATACCCAAACAGCACCTCTAAAACATGTCAAGTTTGGAAAATAGAAGCATGTAAATAGGGAATTTTAAATATAAAGAGCAATCTGAGAGCATGGAATGGTAGAAGCTACAGGCTAAAGTGCTGGACTGGCCGTAACCATCCCCAAGCGATGTTACTAGCATTGCAAGATTTTGTTGAGGCACAAGTTTCCACTGACCTGGTCTCTGCAGAAGAAAGGCCCAGGTTGGCGAAGGCAAACTTGACACATGGAGTCTTCCAGGTACGGGTCAATCTGGACCTGAGGGGGAAACGCAGAGCCATAATAGTCAACTCACAGCAGTCACAGTGAGGGAGGTGCAAAAGCAGAGTTGAAAGAAAAAAAAAAAAGCTGCTACTACTGTAACTGGGAAGTTGCTGATGAAGCACCACTGACTTTCAAACTAATAAAAAAATATTACAGGTTTTAGGAGCATTTGTGCTGCATAAGGTTTTCACCAGCAGAGTTTTATCTCTGATCTTCACTGAGGGTTTTATTATTTCAATTAAAAGAGTCACTCCAAGGCAGTCAGAGAATAATGATTAATCAGCTGTAGCAAAAATAATACTGTTATCTTTTACTAAAGTATAAGCTGCATTACAACAGTGTAGAAATACTGTTACAGTTACAGGTCTATACTGGAGTAAAAGAAGGTAATAAGAAACAGAATCTCAACAAACCTGATGTACCAAAAGTACCCACTATACAGAATGGCTGATTTCAGAAAGCTAAATCTTGTGCTTTAAATATACAATGTAATTTTCTGCTGCTAGAGGTCTCTGACTGAGCAATGTCGTCACTGCAGTCAGTTTCTCCCAGTCAGAATTTCTTCAGTGTTCAGGAGGCTTTCACTGGGAGCCAAAATGTCTGCAGAAGTCTCCTCCTCTCAAACACATGAACCAGAGGCCTGTACTACCAAGTAGGATATTGAGTTAGCGTGGTAACTGATGCTGAACCAATCAGATCACTGAAGAAAAAATGATGGACAAAAGTCTGGAGTCTCAGGTAAAAAAAAAAAAAAAGTAACCTATGTTATTTCAGGTCAGTAGAATCACTTCATTGCTCCAGGGCTCTATGTCCACTGGTTTTAAAACTGAGCTTCTAACAAGCTGAGAGATCATTTACACACTAACACATGATTTTAACTTGTGCAAAGTTTTTTAGTCTGCAGTGAAAGTGATGATATTTTACACTGTGTGATGAGAATGTACTTTATCAGAAAAGTAATCCACACACTGCTAATTGGCTCCTGTTATTATAAATGCAACATTTGGGTCAGACAGACCTCAGACCCTAACTAGGCTACTTTTCCACCCTGTACTTCAGCGCAGCAGAGTAGTTTCGTCACCTTAACTAAATAAAACACTCTATACTAATGTCACATTTAGTGACACCTACACGTAACTTAAGTCTCGGGCCACGATGAATTTTTTTGGATCAATATCTCTACATTTTCTGTTATAAGATCAGAGTACCTGCTGCCACAAATAGATTCTTTTTGAGAGCTGAACTGTTCATGAGGAGTGCTATTGGAATATATATACACCTTCGGTTATTTATAGCACCACACTGTCAGAGCCAGAGTGTACTCGGGGCAGGGACTGATCAGCAGAACGTCAGGCGCATCAAAAGTTAAACAGTTCATGCTGTTGGGTCTAAAGGTTTGCCTCCTCACATCCATCAGTCTGATCTGATCAGCTCTGAGTGGATCTATAGATCAATTATCCACCCTACAAGTCAGAAACTGCCACTGAGGGGAAAAAACAACTCATGGAGAACTCTGCCTGCGCTGCATTCATGGACCCATTAAAAATTATAAATTATAAATAAATGGCACGCAGGCTGACACAAAGGGACACAGGCATTTAAAAGAAAAAAGAAGGGGTGGTGGAGGTCGCTGTCGTTCACTGCCACACATACACTCAAACTCTGCGGAAGCACTGGTCTTACCTTCTTTGTAAACTTGGGGGTTTTGATCTCCACAAATGCTGCGCACACAGCCTTCAGGTAACTGCGCTGATTGTTGAAAGTGACACGTCCAGAGCCTGCGCACAAGAAAAGGCACTGTAAATCAGTTTATATCTGTTTGGCAAAAATATTCTGCACAGTAGCTTTATATAAAACATTTGATAGCTTCATCTGCTTTGGACTCAGTTTCCTCAGTGGTCAGTACCATAAGATGGTGCGTGGCTCAAATCCTCATGTCAAATTTAATCCTATAAATTTTGCCTCTTGAGTAAAGTAAGTACACTGGTCATAGCAGCTTCACTGAAACTGACTGAGTCCATTGTTATGAATGTGACTCAGTCTGTGCTTGCTTCTGAAAGCAGAGGTTTTATTCATGCACCAACATTTTCAATAAATTAAAAAGGTAAATCCTGAACACAAGAAGAAGTCACTAAAGACACAAAGGTGACCAATAACAATTTGACTCATCTGAAGTTATAACAATTCAAACTCTGCTTGTACATCTGCAAACTGCATGCACATACAGAAGCATATTTCACTTTAAGAGTGAGAAGCTGGACATCTGACTCAGCACGTGCGCGCTCACCTATGGGGTACTTGTGCTTGTCCGTGTCGATGCCAGCATACATGACGCCTCCGAACAGGTCGTTCATGATGCTGGCCAGCGCCTCAGCGTTCAGCATGCCATGCAGCGCACCAACAAACACCGTCTTACTGGGGTCCAATCGCTGAGCGGGGCAGCGTACGTAGTTACTGTCAGAGATCACCCAGGGGATCACCTGCACCTAGAAACCAAAAAAAAGGGACAAGAATCAGGAGTCAGACTACTTGTACAAAAACTTTGCCTCGATAAAATAAATCACAGCGTTGCCAGGTTTTCAGAGTGAGGAACCATCTGATCTGTGGTGACAACTAATTAACCTAACGACATCTTTTTTTCCCCCAATTATAATCGAAAAGAGTTTTGGACTGTGGGCTGTAGAACATGATGCACTACAATATTAAAGTTACAGTGACGAAGCAGAAAAGCAGCAGATGCTCAAACCTGAGACGCTGGAACCAGAAAGTGTTTGGTTTGATAAATGAAGAACAATTAATGGATTATGAATTATGCCAATTAGTTTCCTGTCGAATCAGTTTCAGCTCTAATGTGATGAGAATAATCAAACAAGATTACAAATCTGATCACCTTTCATTCCGGACAGCTTGATTCTCAACTGCTACAGATCAGACACATTTTGGTCGGTTCCAAAAAAGAATTTAACGTTTGCAAAGCGCATAATTTTTCCCTACGTTTTTAGTTTCTACTCACATCCTTGCATCTCATTCTGCGGCTGGACATCTTGAAGTAGTACTCTCTGTTGTCCTCTGGGTGAAACGGGTCCTGGGAGCAGGCATGAAGCAGCGCCCGCACAGACTTCTCGTTCTCAAACACCAAGTAAACATAACCTGAAAACATACAACACTTGAGCATCTAGAAACCACAATGTGCAGGCAGCGACTATATAAAGTACAAGAGACATCAAGGGCCTTTTCACATCTGAAAGTCTAAACCAAGGTTTGTTTTTGTTATGTTGTACTAGGGCTGTGCCCGACTCAGAATTACATCAATAATGTAATATGCAGTTTGAACAGGGTTTGGCGGGACCTTGAGGGTGACAGCGACATTCAAGTGACATAATGAACAAGCCAAGTTAGCCCTCAAAGCTAATGCAGACCAACTACTCTAACAATGGATCGGAAATGTACAACTTTGCCGACACTAGATATCAAACAAAAGCTGGAGCATGTGTCGTATTAAGTTGCTGTGATCTGTAAATTCTCCACTTGTAGGCATAAGGCAGAAGATAACATTATCTTGGAGCCTGATGAGGCAAAGCTTCTTTCTCTCCGGGCAGTTGCCTTTGTGTCGCTCAGACTCACCCTGGCTCTGGGTCTGCAGCTGCCTGTAGCAGAGTGCAGCGTGGAAGCGAGGAGCGCTCACTCTGCAGCTAAATGTGCACAGTCCCCAGAAGTACACTGACCGAATTTAAAAGGCTGCTCAACTTGAAGATTCTCAGTCGACTGATGATTTTGACATGTCCACCTTTTAGAGGGTGGTCTTGCATTATAGATTGGATCCAATTAGCTTTGGTTTCACATTGCAAGCGCACTAAACAATACATGATATACCCACGTCCTGTCCTCATCACCTACATTAGCTGCACCTCTCCATACTTGATATTGGTTTGTAGGCTCTCCCATCCTCTTGGAAAATACCTAAAAACAGTCCCACTTCTTCCCATTTTGTCAGGTTGCATTGTTGGACAAACTGAAACCTGAACTGCAAAGTGTTGGTAAAGTTTCTTATGAGATGTAACAGGTTACAGATTACTAGTTAACCTGTTAAAAATGTAATAAATGCTGTAACTTTAATCACTGCAAAGAAACGTAATGTCTTACATGTGAATACTTTTCTTACAAATGTTATAAACAGGGCAATAAAGCTAAAAAGACCTCCCCCTCGTCTGTGTGCTTGTTAAGGAGATTAAATTGTAAATATTAAATGCCCATCCATTGCGTAACAGGGCATCACAGACCTCTACATGTGCACCTCACTGGCAGCACAGAATAACTTTGCTTCTCTGTGAGGGGACGGACGCTGGGAACAATAAACTCTGCTGCTGTGAGAAAGCAGAGACGAAGGTTATACACTGCAACAGTCCAGCAGGGAGCAGAGTAGGGAAAAGGGCAGCGCTCCATGTGCTGACAGGAGGCAGAGTGCACAGTCTAATCACCTGATATCAATCACATGCTGCGCTCTCACTGGGAGCAAAGCAGTGCAAACTCAAACAGGACAACCAATCAAAACAACGCTCAAAATTTGAGTGCATACTGCCAGATGGATGGAGCCTGTCTGGGTGTACAGACTGCTCCTTGTTAGGCAGCCTACACTTGATGGTGACCCATGATGCCCAGAAATGTGCCAAAAGAAAGTTTTCCTGCACAGCAAAGACATGCAAAGCTACATAAGACATTTTTATATTTACATAAAGCTTTTTACCAAAAATATTTAGATTAACACCTTTGTAATCACTGACATTTTTATTAGTAACTAAACAATTAATTGTGACATAAATACTTTCAGTTACTTCGAAAACAGATGCAACAATCATTTTGTAATTTAATTATGTAACACCATGACATGTACACTGACTGTACATTTACTACTACTCCACAACTTCACCACTCATCCCTCTGCCATAACACTTGTCCTCTGAGCACAGCTGCTGTGTCGCTAAACCACAAACATAGCGCACTGAGGCGCTACACTACTCTTCATCACTTGAAGACAGCCGGCCTAAACTTCCTGTAAGTGATCCCAAAATCTAAACCACCTAAAAAGATGTCTTCACACCAGTAACAAATCGAACCATGATTCAGTTAGATCCACACAAAGACCACCTCTTGATCCTGGGGAGGTTTCACAGATACAATTTTGGTTCAGATCAAAGTGAATGTCCAGACCAAACGAGGCAGGCGTGAAAGGGCCCTGAACGTGTCGGCTTTAAAGAGACCTGACACTTGGGAGTTTTAAAATGGTATCCAACAGAATATCAACAATTTTCATCATCAGTTAACAGCTTTGTTTTTTTCTGATTGTACTGTTCCACTGAGGAAAAGTGCTTTCAGTCGGTCAGCCTGGTCTGTAAGAGGCTCAAGAGGGTGAAACATGATTCCAATTCATATCAGAGAGATAAACACTTAGATCTGTCAGTAATAAATTAAAACAATGGATGATTAATACATACACATGTGAGCACTAAACCCTTTTCTGCTGCTGCTGATACATCCTGCTGGTGCTGCAATGTTGTTCTATGTGGAAATATGTCACTACTGCATCAAAGTTTTAGCACTGAATCACATTTGATGATTAGACTCTTGTGACTAAAAAACATGTTAAAATAATTTCTTGATTTGTTCAAAGAATTCTTTAAAACTGTCTGCCCCATTTTCTTTTTCTTTATTTTGTGTCTTTTTTCTTTTGTTTTGTGCTGTGTTGTATTTTAGTTAGCCCCATGTAACATCTTGGTCACAGACTACAGATGCAAAATTGCCTTTTGGCTAATTCTGCCATTTTTATACTATGTATTTATTAATTTGCACCGTTTCTTCTTAAATAAACTCAAGCAAACATTTCTGCAGCAAATTGTTGATAACAAAGCTGCAGCCTGGCACTTATCGCTGCCTGAATGGTCTAAGAGGTGTGAAAATTGTGTGTAGTAAGTAGAAATGTCTTGAATAATGAGGACATTTGCCGTGAAAGCTACATTAGGAAAAATGAACAGCAGTCACAAGTAGACCCTCAAACACTTGACTGAATATTTGCTCAGTCTAACAGCCTCAAAAATTACCAGCAAGCTGAATTAATACCTCTGAAAATGACAGAAACCCAACCATTTATACCGACATTAACTACAGGTTTAATGCAGTGCGAAGCATTTCTATCGTTTTGATTCTGCGTCTAACACCATGTTTCCTGCTACATTTAAGCCCCAGTATCACCATCTAAAGCTGCTCTGGAGACCAACACTCAGACTCACCAGCATGCCATGTGCTCACCACAGTGCCACCCTGAAACCATGAAGAAAAAAATATAGCCTACCAGCCTGTTGTTACCTTTTGCCACATTACCTTTGGGAGGACAGCGAGGGTGCTTTCCATCCTTACCAGGCCACTCCACAGTCAGAGGGCCGTAGCCACTGAAGGTGTTGATCAGGCCAGCTGAAATGAAAAGGGATGGTGTCACAAAATGTCTTCAGTAAAACAGAACCAGTGGAACAAGTATTCCAATTAGTCTTGCTTCCATTAAGGGGCAGATCTGCAGTTTTATTAAGTGTAGTTATGGGAAGTTAAAGACTAATTTCACTAATGGAGAGATGGTCTTTTCATAAATTGGTGCTACATGACCAGAAAAAACAGAAAGGGCTGTGGCATTTGCTTTTGCTTAAGAGGTAGAAAACCTACAACTACCAGAATGCACTATGTTGCACTGGACCAATAAAGGTACGATCACACACGAGCATCACAGCGAAGTTGCAGCCTCAACCAATAGCGAAGTAGTACTTGTGAAGGAGACCTTGATTGCTGCAGTGTTTAACCAGCAGACACTGTATGATATTAGCCATAGAAAATGCAAACTGCCATGAGAGACGCTGCCTGGCTAACAGTGAATCAGGAGGCAGACATGGAATGCAAGAAAACTGAAAATGTACCAATAAAATCATATTTTGTGGCATTTATTAGCAGGCTGGCTAACATTAGCTAACAAGCTAGCTTTCCTGTGTTCGTCATGTCAGGCCCACATTCAGCACAAATCTGCCTCAGCAGGCGATGGTCACTTGCTTGTAGTTGCTCATGCGCAACCACACCCTAAACCAATAACCTGAATGACGTAACGAGTTTCCCATCCACAAACAATACGGCAGCAGCTGGTAACAAACACTCGTATTAAAGTTAAACAGTAACCTAAAACGCTTCTGAAATAATTTTAAGCAAAAATAGGCAACGCAGAGACACACTCTTGGTTCATATCTGATCAGCACTGCCTCCTTTTACTGTTTGATCTGAGTGTGAGAAAGAAGGGCGGTTCTCTCTCGATCTGTTTCTATACTTTGTGTTAAGTACAATCTGCAGTTTGAGTAACAGCCCTCAAGCCAGAGAAAGTCCACCAGATGACATGTTTTGCTAAGATGGAGGAAGTTCACCACAGTTCATTTACACATACTTCTACATTATTATGATACAAAGCTGATTGAAATTTGGCAAAGTGTCTCTTAAACATTAGGACAGTTTGAATATACTTGATATGTAAACGCACATTTTCAAACACAATGACTGCTTTATCCAAAAAAGGACATTTTCAAATCATGTCCACTTTTGAATGGGAACTTAAACTGGTTGGAAATCACAGCTAGACATCTGTTAAATCCATCACTGAGATACTGGTTAACAGAACTAATTATATATTTTTTAAACATACATAAGAAATTCTGTCAAGCCACAATTAAACTAAATTAAAAGAAGAAGTCCGGGGCTGTTCATAAAACATTGAGGACGCCAGTGTTTATTCCACAAGAATGAAGCTGCTTCTCTTTTTGGAACCACTGAGTCTGTTATTTTGCTTTCAGTCATGCTTGTTGTTGCCGTGGGTAACAGTATGACGTCAATGTCAACAAGTCGAAATAGAGTATCATATGAATTTTTCGACGAACCAGTATTATCATGACCGAGATGATATAACACCCCTAATTTTTATTTTTATTTGACCTTTATTTAACCAGGAAAAACTCATTGAGATTAAAAATCTCTTTTTCAAGAGTGTCCTGGCCGAGACAGCAGCACATTCAACAGTTTCAGACACACGCAGTCATGAAATAAAAATAAAACGCATAAAACAAGACTTCAATACATTAAAGAAAAGTCACAATTTTAGAGAGCCAATTTTGCTAAACTTGCCCATGTGAAAAAGATAAAAGTGCATCAGTCAAAACATCTGCAGCTAGATGTGTCCGCCTCAACATCATCTTAAAAGTGTCCAGTGAAACCAGATCTTTAAGTTTCAGGTCTTTTTGTAGTTTATTCCAAGTAAGTGGAGCCACAAACCTGAACACCTTTTTTCCCAGTTCAGTTCTTACTTTTGGAACAGACAAGAAAAAATCCTGAGACCAAAGATTATAAAATCCTGTGCTCTTCTGACTGATGTAGGTCAGGAGATAGGATGGGAGAAGACCTAGAATACATTTATAAATAAGAATACGCCAGTGATTGAGTCTGCGTGCAGACAAAGAAGACCAACCAACACCAGCATACAGCAAACAATGATGAGAAAGAAATTTAAAATTTGTGATGAACCTCAGAGCTCCATGATATACAGCATCCAGAGACTGTAAGCTTTGAGAGGAGGCGTGCACATACAAGACATCACCATAGTCCAGCACAGACATAAATGTGGCAGAAACCAGTCTCTTTCTAGCTTCAAAAGAGAGACATGATTTCATTCTAAAGAAAAAAACTAATTTCAGTTTTAATTTTTTAACAAGCTGCTGAATATGAGCAGAGAAAGAGAGGGAATCATCAATTAAAATGGCAAGATACTTGTAAGTAGAAACAAATTCTACCTGAGAACCCTGAGCTGTGGTAACTGAAGGCAGGTTTAAAAGTTTGGACCCAGAATTTGAGGACATCATGACTTTTGTTTTGTATGCATTTAAAACCAGTTTTAAAGCATGAAAATGTTGTTGCACAGTGTTAAAAGCAAGTTGTAACTGTAATTCCAACATGACAGATTTCGCCTGTCATTGCCTTGTTAAATTTGTTTTCGTTTGAATTACATCTAAACCAGGATTATTAGAAGTATGGATTTAACACAACCCCTTCAGGGCTGGTCACTTACTGCACTGTAAGATTAATTCGAATAAGAATCCATGAAATAATTAAGAATTTTGGCACTAAAATCAAAATTAAAGCAGCGTTTACCTTCAGTGATGTCCCAGGGCACGCCACCAAGAAAGACCTTGCAGGAGTACAGAGGATCCTTGTTGTTTCTGGGAGGCAGCTGACCGCTCCAGGTGAACGTGGCCTCATTCACAGCTGACGAGTCCAGAAAAAGACAAAATTCAGATGTCACTTCAATCCACAAAGTCACCACAACTACCATGTATATGATTCAACATTTAAAGAAAGGGCAGAACAGAGATACGTCACATTTACCTGCAGCCTGTCTGTGCAGCCGGGCCTCCCTCTCAATGCTGAACGTATCATCCGACTGGTCGAGCATATCTGCGCCAGGCCAGGAAGAGCCGGTACGCCAGCGGCGGGAAATGGCTGAGGCGGGGCTGGCACTGGATGGTGGTGTCAGAGGAGAGCTGGAGTCCTGCGGGTCCAGACGGGAGCCCAGTCGCAGGAGATCCTTCTGCATGTTCGATGCGAGATACGGCAGGGGAGGGGAGATCCGCAGTGTTGACTGGAGAGAAAAGACATGTCCAGACAATGGTACCTCACTAGAGACATGAGGAGACTTCTAAAATGATTACAACTCTATACAATACTCATCTTTATAAGAGTCATCTGGCACCAACTAATAAAGACCAGCTTTAATACATTCATGGACGAAGTAGAACCTGTGCGACAATGGCTCGCAAGGAGAGCTCAACAAATGTTCATTTTTCAGCAGCATTGATCATCAGTTCAGAGTCGTATCATTTTCCAGTCTGCTGCTCTGAGTTTTTCATCAACAGAAACACAGGTTTATCCGCTGATGAAGCGAGGACAGAGCTACTTCATGCAGCCAGTTTCAGTCTGCTGTTACCCTCATTAGTCATCTAACTGCAACATAAATTAAACGCATTTTACCAATTATAAATGTGTCCTGAAGTCGTCTGTGCTCTGTTCACTTTTCAGCTGCAGGCCTGCTGCCACACTTCACCTGAAAGCTACACCACCACTGATGCAGCCTCCACTGCTGCCATTTTATAAGACACACTTCCACCCCAGCATCCGCCTGTAGGGTCTGAGTCTAGCCTGAGTGTCATGTTTTCTACATGTAAAGCCTAAGGCAGGGAGAGCAGCAGCAAAGACCCCCAGGAACAGAACAGAGCAGCATCAATGACAAACAGAAATGATACTGCTAAGTCAGACAACATGAAAAGGAGGAGCTGGGGTGGAGGTGGGTTGCAAAGCGGCTTGCAGAGGAGGCAGCAACAGTAGGCAGGCCAGAGCAGTTTAAACGGGGCGCCCTGAATGATTTGCTAACTGGTTGAATGGAAAGGAATCATGTGATCTATCAGCTGACTCCCTCCATCAATCAGCTGCTCCATCAGTTGATTGGGCTGTTTGAGATCAGCTGATGTAGCTGGGATGTGAGCTGAGCTTCACATCATGTCCTGTCTTAACTAATGCTATGCTCAATTACAGCATTTTTCCTTTCCAGAAATCATGAGCCCACTAGTCAAGATAATCCAGACCTTGCTGTGAGCACTTTCATGTAACCACACCCACCAACTGTATCACCACACAGAAGGAAACGTGAATCTACTCAAGACAAGAGGCTCATTCTCCTGACACTGCAAGATGTGAACATTAATGGCATCCTCCTCATCTTAGCTGTCACGTTAACTAGCTCAGTCATGCTAGATGAGCTAGCAGTAGACGCAAACGCACAAAACGCGTCATCTGGTGAATTTGAGCCAAGAGACGAGCAGGGGGATTTGGGCATTAGCAAGATGAGGGAAGTTTACCAGAGTTCATTTATACAGACGACCCACATTTTTAAGATACAATGCTGGTTGAAAATCTGCAGTATCCCTTTAAGACTATTTAATAACTTTTAAGACCTAATATTTGTAACACTGAATTTAAGCCATTAAGACTTTCAGGACATGCGGACACCCTGATATTGTGACCTGACTGTCCATTTATCTTCAGTATGTGGTTGTTATAAATGTAGATGAGCATTACTTGAAACAAACATTCCCCACCTGCCTCACCCATCAACAATCCAACACATGAACAGGAGTTACCGAGTAAGTATGGTGAACCTTACCAGCATGTCACAGAGGTGGTCTGAGCCGGAGCTGAATCCGCTGGTCTCCGAGTCTTCAGGACTGCTGGAGCGAGAGTCCAAAAAGGAGCTGGAGTCCAGACGGTTTGCCATGCGGGCCATGCTGGGGAACTTCTCCAGGAAGTCAGCAGTCATGCTCATGGACTCAGGTGGCAGGTAGCCTGGAGGCTTCCCAAGGATGCTATTGAAGGGGCTGTTCAGCATACCTAGCACTGGAGAGAAAGGACAGTTAACACCGTTTGATTTGATTTACAGTCTTACTGAGAAGATTCTGCCATTTCAGAGTGATCTGTGCAAGCAGACATGGTGATATTACTGGTTAAGGCCCAGACACCAAACCGACTTCAGAGAACTAGCAGCTATGAAAGCGGCCTGCTGCGTCGCTTCACGTTGTGTGCCTTGGCCAAAAGTTGCACATGAACACAGCGCAAAGAACACAATCACCTGCGTGAGAGGAAATAACTCTCCACACCAGCTGACAGCAGCAGTCTGTATCAGTCCTTTAGGAAGGGAAACCGGAGGACCGTTTTGATGCTAGTTAGCCAGTTAGCAGATTAACAACACAATCCAACGTTAAAAGAACAAGGGACATTTACCGTGCACCAGTGAACAACAACAAACCATACAGAAGTGTTTCTGCTAGAGAGCTCAATGGCTAAAGAAAAACAATCATATTTTAAGTAAGTTTAATTCGGTCTCTCCCTCTTGACTTTTGCTCTTTGTTTACATTCCTCACTTGAGTTTCTTTTCTCATGCGCTGAGCTGAACTGCCAGTCAGAACTCTGTACGATATATTGATATGTTTTCAAGCAAGATATAAATTTAGACAACAATGTTTATATCGATATAGGGTCAAATTCTCATGCTTTCTGCACAGCTCCGCACCACTCAGTCACTCAAGTTCTCCATCAACACTGTTTAATCAGTCTATTAATTAGTCTACAGTGCGAGGTCTGTCTATACGTTGTACGTGCTATGCTAACTCAGTCCGAGATGAAATTACTGCAGCACACGTGCAATCCAGCTCTGAGCAGCTACTTTGTGTGTGAGGTGGATCATAGCGTGTCGCTGTTCTTGGTAGTTGTCGTCTGTTTTGTGACATGAGACAGCGCCTGGATGCAGGTGACCAAATTATTTACTAAAAACGCAGTGACAGACATTTTATATACAAGACATATATAACGAGGACAAAGTGTCTCTGGCTCCTTCCCTCCCTCTGCCTCTGTTCTTTATTTAGGCTATTAATCTTATTTATGCCCATAGCAGCAACAAATATTTAAATCATTTTCCAGCGCTTGATTCATTTTAAGGGCCTTGGAAAATGACTTTTTAACTCCGCCCACAAAGATTTTTAATTGCTCCGAACTACAATGGATTTAGGCCTACTTGATACTTTTATACTCATGTTATAGTTTAGTGCCCTGTGCTGCAAACCTTTAAACCTCTGAAGCTACAGTGCTGTGTGCAAAAAGTTAAGGTACAGCCCTACTTTTTATTTTATATAATTTTATTTGCAGCTGAATATTTTCAAACAGGGAAAACAAAATCCCTGTCTTTGCATTGATCCAAGTGTTTTATTAAAGTGCTTGTGGCATCCTAAATGTGGCTTTGACTTGCAAATTTAAACATGTAGTCCATTGCGTATAAAACCTGAGATGTACATCTTGTATCGCCAGTCAGCTTATAAATACTGAGATATTAATTTCTGTCCATATCGCCCAGTCCAACAATAATTTTATTCACCAACGGGCTCTGCCGTCTCCGATATAACATGATAAATAAGCAGAAAAAAAGCTGAATACTGCCAACGAGGGCCAACTGTCTGGGATACATCGCAGCAACGAGGGCTAGGGATGCTCACCAACATTGCTCGTCAGCCGACCATCAGCTTGGTATGTCAGGGCCTTTGGCTTGTTCGATGTAGTCTGTTTTGCCGGTGGATGAGCAGACTAAAGATGGGATGTGTGTGCTGAATCAACAGAGCCACACAGATTTGTCAGAGGGCCTGCAGGCACTGCAAATTCAAGTTTCTAAAATTTGTACCTTTCTTTGCTCATCCAGTTGCAAAACAGGCTCCTACAAAGAGCAAAGCAAAGAGAATTGGGCTCGTGTGCTGAATCTAGAGAACCACATTGATTAGAGAGAAGTGAAAGGCAGCAACGCCAAGTCAAGTTTCCCAAATTTGCATGTAGGAGAGGATACTCGATGTGCGAGCTGGCTGCCAACATCAACCCAAACTGAGTCGATGCTTGAAGCATTTTCAATTTCACTTCCGATGTTTTGTAACTTGGCCGCAGCTAATCTGAAACCCAGCCTTGTCACAGAAGCTACACGCCTTTCCCTTTAGCTAATTCATTCAACACCTTTCCAAAACAGAGTCCAAAGATGCTTAGCAGCCATTCCTTCAGCATTTAGCAGCAGCTTCCTTCCTCTTGATAACAAAGTGAGTCAGCTGGAAACACAGATACGTACTGCGTGGCCTGTAACAGTGAACACGAGGCTCTGAGGGGGATTATTCAGCTGTAGGCCGCATTCAAAGCTCTGTCCCACTTTGTTGCGGGCCCAGTTTAGAAAGCTCTAAATGAAGTCATGCCGGGTCGGTTTGGACATGCAGCGACAAAACTATAGCACTACAAATGGGTCAGGACAAGTGGGGCATCGTTATTGTCTACGATACCTCTCTGAAGACACACGCTCATCTCAGAGCTGTCTGACAGCCTAAATGTCAGCATTTACATAATCTATGTTGTATGCATGTTAAACAGCTGACTGGGACTGTTCGTCTGGGTTGTGTCCTCACTAAACATATGCACCCGCTGTGACAATATCCTGTGAAAATCCCTGGCATCATCAGTTTGATCAACAGGTGCTTACATATTTAGAAAATGACTTGTAATCTTGCGTGCTGTAGGTTTGGTGAAACGAAAAGTAGCTTGACTGGATTGTTTTTGTGCCTGCTGGATTGCTGGAGATGCAGCAAAGCAAAACTGCCACATCATCCTCCCTAGTGAGTGACGCTACAGCCTGTTCCCACACACAGACTGCTGTTAATAACCAACCACATATTTCAATACAAATGAGGGCGACACAAATCATGGCACACAACCTGACAGCTGCTACAATATCTGCTGTAATGTTCAGATAAATGGTGTCATGTAGAGAGCGAACCCACTCAAACAACACTCACTTTATGTTGTATAAATAAAACAAGACTGAGCTCCAGGTTTTACTGTTATAACACATTTAGGTAAACAACAGATCTAGTACTTACTGGAGGGTGAGTTGGTCTGAACCTGCGAGGGGGATGTGTGTGTGTCCGTCTCTTGGCTGCTCCAGGGTCTGTCCCAGCCGGACAGCCGGAGAGACTGGAGGCCCAGGCCCAGGTCTGTGACACCCGGCGGGCCCCTGGATGACGGCATCTCCTGGGAGCCGGGCATGCCACCACAGTTGGGGAAGAGCATCCTCCTGCTGCCCACCGCAGCCAGCTCCGACTCTTCTCGATCCAAGATCCAGTTCAGAGATGTGGGAAAAGAGAGGAGAGAGGAAGTGTTAGACAGCTAAAAAGAAACTGTTGTTTCAGTCTGTGTTACATAAAAAAAGGGCAGGGAAGAAACTCGTCACACAAAACTGTTCCTGTAAAGAGAATCTGAAAAACAAACTTCTCTGATCGCCTCATCTCCCCCTACCCTGGCTGACGGGGGAGCTAACCTGCTGCCTCTGTGCCCGGTGCAACTGCCATGCATCTCCGTCCGCATCACTGACCCACCTAGCAGCATGTGACATGGCTGCTGATGCACTCGCACACCCCTGCTAATGACATCAGCTTTCCCCCACCTCCCTGCTTCCTTGCCTAACAACTGTGTAATGAAAAATTCCTGTCGGAGCTATTGGCTTGTTGATAGGAGTACTCCCCTCTCTGGTAGGCACAGCACGTCTCCGATGGTGGGAAGACGGCCGCCACCGTTACTGCTGCTGCTGCTTACTCTGTCTAGCCTTGTTTCCTGAGTGAGCTGACAGAGAGGCAGGGGGGGAGGGAGGGAGGAGAGGGGCAGAGCTACAGCGGCATGGTGGGAGGCAGCATGGGAGATGGGAGCGAATGACTCAGCAGACTTGATTTAAAAAGAACTTCAGACTTAAGGATGCTCAGTAAGAGATCAGAAAACTGGATGTAAATCACCCCTGTGACTGTGCACACTGACTGATGTATCCTCTGATGTTTTTGTTACACACAAACACACACTGAAGACACAGTGCACGCAGAGACTCGCTGTAGCAGAAGCAGCTGACTGATCAGATGTTGAGGACGGAGCGATTTGCACAGCCAGCTCCTCCCTTCCCCTCTCCAGGCCTGGAAAGCATCCAGCAGCCAGCCCTGATTCAGCAACACCAGGCTGGGGTGGTGGGGCAGAGAGGCCACAGCAGAAGTTTAGCTCAGTTTGCGTCAAGATACGATTCGCTTTCGTAAAACTCGCGGAACATTAGTGTTGGGCAGCTGCTCATGTCGGGCCCGGTGAAACCTCCATGCTATCCAGAACAAGACTGCAGTTAAGCAAATTAACAATTCAAGGAAAAGACGCAGGCACTGTGCTGAGCTTAAATCTTGGCATATCTCACGCTTGGGGTAAAAAAAAAAAAAAAAAAAAAAAAAAAAAAACACTTCAAAGTGCTGCAATGCTGCAGAGCAGCGATGCAGCATGAATCAGCTGCTGGCACCCGAATGATAATGACAAGGTGAAGGAGGTTTAACAGATGGCAACTCTGGCTGAGGAAGTGACAGTGGCTTCTTCGGAGGAGGAGGCAACTTTTCACCTTGAAGAAACATTATGTTAAAACTAACTAGTGTTGCTGTAACTTTCATTCAGAGTCATTTTATGGTTTTATGGTCTTAATGGTTGCTACAACAAAAATGCAAACCAAAGAAAGAGCAGCAGGCGGATTGAACACTGGACTCAGTATCTACCACTGACGACACTGAGGTCACGTCCTCTGCATTTAAAGTTTAGGAAAATACATTCACATACATATTTTCAGGCTGATTCATGCATTTTTACAAGGGCGTAGGTTTTGTTTCAACACTGGAGGGGAAACATACGTAACGAGGGGGTTTTCCATCAGAAAACTTTGAGCATCAAACACTTAATTTCCTGAGTTCTAGTGAATTTTTATGACCTTATGTCTTATCGGCATCAAAATAAAAGTCCTCTGCTACGTTCATGTTTTTATAGACTGAGTTATCTTGACGTCATGCTAGTAACAATCTCATCAGATTAGACAGCTGGCATTTTAATTTCAATTCAGATATGTGAAATGGGCAAACACGTTTATTTCTTTTGTGATTTTCAGCTTTGTCTGTAAAGTAGGGCTGCAGCTGACAATTATTTTCATTGTCGACTAATCTGTCGATTATTTCTTTGATTAGTCGACTAGTCATTTTATCGAAAAATGTGTTAAAATCATCATGGGAGAGTGTGTAAAGCTGCCAATATTTGAACGTAAGAAGCTGCAATAAGAGTAATTTGGGTACTTTTATAGTACTTTTCTATGAAAAATGACTCAAACTGATTAGTCGACTACTAAAATAGTCACCGGTTATTTTAATAGTCGATTAGTCATCCATTAGTCAATTAATCGTTGCAGCCCTACTGTAAAGATAAAAAAAAAAAAAAAAAAGTATAGTTTAACACGGTGGTCCAACCTATCTGACGTTTCTGCGCTGCCTAGTTTTTTTGCTTCGCTTGCGTCTTTGATGAACCAAATCAACCAACACGGAAGCTAAGCAGTGTACTGCTGTGGATTGGAGCCACAGCAAAATGTATTTTAGCCACTTAAAACAACCCACTTAGCCACCAGCGAGCCCAGTGTTCTGCAAAGTAAAATTACTATTTTTGTCAACAGAGTCTGGTGGCTTTGAGATAACTTTCAGTTGCCTATCGGAAAAGTTTAAGCTGTAGAAATACTCCAAATATATAACCCAGGATGGATTAACCAAACACTGGCTCTGGGTGGGGCCCTTTTTGTGTTCGTGTCAGCCACCGTAGTTAATGTCCCCTCCGCAGTGAGCCGTACCGCATTCGAATAACACTGATTCTTAACTTCAAACGACTTTAGAGATTTTTAATCACCTGGTCTGCTTGTTTTAGAGAGGAAGAGACCTCTGTGGATAATTTGTCTCACAAGTCAGGTTTCCATCTGAATGTCTCGAAATGTTTGAGCGAATTTAGTGAAAATGCACAAAAAGAAAATGTGACTTTATGCCCGTTTCCATTTGTTATTATTTTGCGATTATTGAGAGGAGAGTGCGCCATGAGATGACGTCATCAGAGAGCGTCTCTCTGCCACAGAACACACTCGGCTGACAGTCAACAACTGATCATGGACAGATTCCTGATCGACCTGTCGGCGTTTGGAAGAACTCTGGTCACCATTTTGTCAGCATTCACCGCGTACCGAGCCATCCTGAAGAAGAGACGACAAGGAAGAATTTTAATGTGAAGTGTACTGTCGGAAATAGCTGGAAGGAGACCACCGCGTACCACCAACGTATACGTGTGACATGGTATCCGGTCTAGTCATCGTTTATCCGCAAAACCTGTTTCCATAGCAAAAAGTCGTACTTTCCTTTTATTGATACGCAGACAAATCCACCCCCTCCAAGCATAAAAACTTTTTTGCAAATTTTCGGCCTTTTTTTGAATTTCTAGCGTTTCCATTAATGTTTATTTTCGCTATTTTTGAAAATTCAAATAGGTGGATGGAAACCCTATTACTGGCTCTGGGTAGGGCCCTTTTTTGTGTTCGCGTCAGCCACCGTAGTTAATGTCCCCCCACAGTGAGCCGTACCGCATTCGAAAAACACTGATTCTTAACTTCAAACTATTTTATTCAGTGATTTTTAATCACCTGGTCTGCTTGTTTTAGGGAGGAAGAGACCTCTGTGGATAATTCGTCTCACAGGAAAAAACCTCTTCATCAATGAACACTGCAGAAATCCTAACCAGGGGTTAAGGCTTAGCAAACGGGATCCGCAAACCTCACCTTTAGATGCCACTAAATCCTGCACACTGACCCTTTAAAACATGGTTGACAGTTTGGGTTTTAATGGGGAAGAACAGGTACTGATACCTCTGGATCAACTGTACGTTAAAAGGACTTAATTTCGAGTATTTCCCAAACAAAACTGGATTCTGGCCTTCAAACAGCATGTAGTCTTTCCAATAAATTTTACAGTAAGGACTCATTTTTACAATTAAATGGTTAAAATATGAGAAAATCTAAATAATTAGATGAAGCTGCAAACTTTTTGGTGTCTGCTCAAACTTTATTTCAGAGGTTCAGTGAGGGGCCTTCATCTCAGAGTTCCTAAAACCTGGTGTTTATCCACCAGCAGAGCAACCAGGCATGAGCCTAGTCTTGGTTCGTGCAGCCAGGTGGGCCTGCTGCAAAGAGTCAAACACTAAACACACTTTACCACTCAGCAGCTCTGGCTTTCCCTTGCTGTTGTTAGGCGTGGTGCACACACCGGTGAAATCCAGAGCGTTGCCCAGCATGGTGTTCATCCTGCGGAAGATGTCGGCGTTGCTGCAGGTGGACAGAGCCGGAGACTCGGTGTCCGGACTGTCCGGCCTGCGGGGGTCGTTTCTCTGCAGGAGGGAAACCACAAGAGATGAGAGACTCATGCTAAAGGTGCAAACATGTGGCGGAGTTACAACACGACACGGCTCCGGTGTGTTACCGGGTCTGACAGTGACGTCGGAGGAGTCTCGTGTCACACAAAGGGTCAAATGTTAACGTTAAACTAATTTAATTCACTGTTTTAATTAAGTGGTTGGACTCACCAGGGAGAAGGCCATGATGTGGACTGACAGCCTGTGAGAAATGTCACAACAATAACCGCTGGCTGAGATAACAGCTCATATTTATGAAGTCTGCTAAGCTGCTAATTAGGCTCAATTTACTGAACGTGTGCGGGACGAATGGAGCGCCGCGAGGCCCTCACTGTGGTCACGTGACACACATCAAAGAGTCACCGCTCAAAATACAAATCACGTGTCAGTGTTGATCAAAGTTTAAAATATAAGTTTAAATCCACTGAAAATGATCTGTGCTTCATATTTAGACATGTTTTATATTGTAATGTTATTATATATGTTAAAATATATATATTTATACCTGCTGTTATAGATAGACAGGTAGATAGATAGATAGACAGATACTTTATTAATCCGGAGAGAAATTCAGGCAGCCAGTAGTTTATTACACAATGCATACAAAAACACAGATACACATGGGGATAGAGAATATAAGTGTAAGAATAAAAACATAAGAATACAATTTAAAAAATACATGAAAGTTAAATAAATAAAATGATTGTCTGTCATTCAACTCAATTCAATAACTTTATTTATCCTGAGGGAAATTCTTGTGCCAGAGAATACTTCAAATTACAGTAACACTAAGTACAGTAACCATAACTTTAACAATTCACAACCAGTAACAACCAGTGGGTTCCCAGGTCAGGGTCGCTTACTGGGCCCAGTTTTAGAAACAACAGAGTTTTAAATGTCTGGCAGAATATATAAATATATAAGATAGAAGTGTTTTCAAGGAGCAAATGCAAAAACCAGTGCCTCATAGAGTAACAAGAGGAGTATGATAAGTACAAGAGTTACTAAAAATGACTAATAAAGTGAATAAGAATGTAAAAATGGGATGACTCTGTGGTGCCTCACTGACGGGCACCTTGGTGGCACCTCTCCAGCTATGAGTCCATGCTTCATGTTTGGTCCAGACAGGGGCTTGAGCCTGTGACCCTCTGGTTCCCAACCCAGGTCCCTATGGACTGAGCTACTGCTGCTCCTGTAGTGTGACCACTGACCTGACCTGTACTCAGATTATAGTTTGCTATATAGGTCACTCCTGTTTCCAGGGCCAGGTAAACAGTGGATGTAACTAAGTACATTTACTCAAGTACTGCACTGAAGTACAATGTTGAGGTACTTGTACTTTACTTGAGTATTTCCATTTTATATTACTTTATAGTTCTGCTCTACTGGCCTAAATTTTGGAAGCAAATTCTGTATTTTTAACTCCATCACATGTATTACGACAGCTTTAGTTTTTAGTTACATACAGATTCAGATTAATAATACAACATGTAAATAAACAAATCAATTATGATGTATTTTTATGGACTAAGCTACCTGGCAGTACTCTAATTAGTTGAAATCGTCACCAGTTTCTACATTAGTAATGTGTATACATTAAAGGGGAACACCACCTAAATGAAGAATCCCAGTATGTTATTTTCAGTATATGTGAACATGAGTTATTCTATCTCAAAGCCAGAAACCACAGAAGTAAGTCTCAAACGTGTGATGTCATCAAGTATGGAGTCTGGAGCTGCTCCATGGACAATAATCACAATAACAATCATTATTAACTTTATTTACATGACACCTTTCATGCAAGAAATACAGCACAGTGCTTTACAATAAGGGCTTCACATGAAAATAGACACAGAGGACATAAAACAGACGAGGTAATTCAATATAAAAGGACATTTAAAATTGTTTAAAACACGATTAACTGATTCAACAATTTTCATCTAAAAGTAGTGGTGATTTGAGATCCTATTAATCGAAATCTCGTTCTTGTGTCAGCGTTTAGGCCTCTGACATCATTAACAATCAGAGCCTATAATTCCCGACGAGCACAGACTCACCAACAGACACTGATTAACCAAATGTCTTCTCAAGAGTTAACCTCACTGTGGGTATTGTCTGTGCCGGGTACGACCCACAGCTGCACCAGAATCTACTGCCACCCAGCTGTGGCACTGTGGAGTAAACAGAACTCACCACAGTCTTTCTCCATCAAGTACACCACCTACTGATCATAGCAAAACATAAATCTTAAAATCATAAAAAAAAACATAAGATAAAATAAATCATAAAATCAAAGAGTTGTAAATCTATAAATCATAAAATCAAGCAAGATTTTAAAAGTGTTGCAGCAGCTTGAAGCATAAATAGAAAGAGTTTCAGACCTGTATCAGGAAGTCAGAGCTAGTTGAAGCCTAAAGTGAACAGATATGTTTTTATATTTCTTTAAAAAAATATTTAGCGAGCAGCTTCTCTGACATCTATATATATCTATAGGTAGTGTGTTCCATAGCTTTGGGGCGTCACTGACAAAGGCTGCATCCCCGATCTTCTTCAGGCTGTGTCTGGGAACCTCCAATAAACCAGCAGCAGATGATCGCAGTGTTCATGGAGGCAGATAGTTAACAAGGGAGTTAGCGATGTAGCTTAGTCATTGCTGATTGGAACCTGAATTTGTTTGTTTTCCTTTTTATACCCAAATGAGCTTTATTCTTTCGTAGTGTTCTCAGCTCTGAAAGATGTTCCCACATACTCAGATTATTTTCCTTTTTGCTCTCAGTGTCATCTCTGACATCTTTTACAATTCATTGTCTAATTTTAGCACTCTAGTTTTTGATTTGGAGAGTAATTCTATATATTTAATACCTTTAGCTTTGGTCTTTTAATCTACTTTAACACTTTTGTACTTGTACTCTTGTAAAGTTTTGACGCAGGACTTTTACTTGTAACCAGACTCACTGGTTCCACTTTAAACTGATTATACACAGTGTTGTTGAAACAGTGGAAAACAAAGATTACAAGCATGTTAGTGTGGCACCAGCAGAAGTCACATGCTTGAAGACCAGACGCTGTGCTATGTAACAGAATATGTTTGTGTATGCTGCATAGAAACAGTCTGTCAGTTGGAGTTGTGTGCAGCTGGACGGCCCACTGAGGGGACTTCTAAAATGTATATTTCATCCAAAGGTGAGTCCTGATGACACTTTTATCTGTACAGTAGATGACATTATTTCCAGAAGGATCAGCTTGTTCTCCAGCTGCTTCATGTCTGCTGGTCATGTGGACGTTTGGCCAGAGGAGGGCGACAAAGTCCTGCTTTAAAATACCTCCAGGCCTCCTCCATCGAGCTCCCTGCTGTTTGACTGGACCTAAAAAAGGGATGTTTTTATCTTAAAAAAAAAAAAAAAAAAATCAAGCTGGCATAATTCCAAAAAGAAATTGCAAATGAAAATGACGTAAATGTATACTCTAAGTGATTCACATATTTAGTAACAAGGAAAAAGGCTCAATGCCATAAAAAAACAAAGGAAACGGTGAAATAAAGTAAAAATTGTTAAAGATATTGTGACAAACCTGCACATTAAGAGGCAGAAAATGAAAAATACAAGATATATATGACAGACAAGATGAAGACAACAACATGCATGAACAGACAACAAACTCATAACGTGTGTGACGTTGAAATATTTACAAAGAGTGTTATTCATGATCACTAACAGAAGGATTTGACAGTGGGGACAAAGTCAAGCTTAAATGTTTAAAGACAGAAAAACTTCACAGGGCTCCAAAATTATCACCCCCAGTAATGTGCGTATAAAAACATGTCATCAGTGATACTGAGAGTGTGTAAAAACACTCAAGGGTTCACCCTCACTGATACTAGTTCAAAACATAACACAGAGGAAGATATGAAAAACTACAATAAATCACCCCCAATGATACGTGTCCTAAAAACATTACAAACAAGCAGTAATAAGAATTTTAAATTTAACAGTCTACAAAATATAAATGCTTCAGACTTTATTGCACATTACACTCAGACCCTCGTCTTAGAAACAGGAGGGCTGACGACTGATATCTTCTAAGGGACGGAGTGCGTCTTCAATTTACAGATATGACAGACACAGAGAACACATAGCTGCTGTTGTGTTGTCTGATTTTACCCTAACCCATAAATTAACTGTTTATTTACTTGACGGGAATGCCCTCTTTTGTTTGTGTTGATCCCTGGATCCTCTGAGCCTCTGCAGCCTGGAAGATGACAGCTGTAAATAAAGACTGGTGCTTCATACAGAACATGGTGTTTCATGCAGTTTTCTTGTAGGCCATTAACAACCCCAGTTAGAGAGGCTTTTGAGAGAACAATAAATCTTAAATATTCTCAGCAGTATATATGTGTAGTATATGATTATCTGATGCTGGCATACAGCTCGTGTCTGCAGATGAAAACAGCAGAGAAAAGGAAATGTTCTGCAGCTTTGCCCATCTGCACACTCTATTGATTTCATGTCAATCCAAATGTTCTGTGTGAAAGTGACGTTAACTGACCTGTTTTTTCTCCATAAAGGGCAAATGGCTGATTCTTTAGAGAATTATTTTCTTCTGCTGAACCGTCTGTTGGTTTCGATTCTAACCCCTTTAGATTTAAATGATCAGTTGTGTTAGTCAGCATCCACTGATGCATCAGAGAGTCTCCTTTAGGGCTGCAGCTGTTTTTATTATCAGTTATCTGTTGTTGAGTTTTCTGATTTAGTTTAGAAGATGGACATCACAGTTTCTCAGTGCTCAGTGTGATGCATTTAAATGTCTTGTTTTGTCTGACCAACAATTTAAGGGACAGTTCACCCCCAAATCAAAAATACATATTTTCATTTTACCTGTAGTGCTGTTTATCAGTCTAGATTGTTTTAGTGTGAGTTGCAGAGTGTTGGAGATATCAGTCGTAGAGATGTCTGCCTTCTCTCCAGTATAATAGAACTAGATGGCACTCAGCTTGTGGTGCTCAAAGCAGCAAAAAATACATTTGAAAAACTCAACATCAGTGTCTCTTTCCAGAAATCATGACCTGGTTACTCAAGATAATCCACAGACCTTGTTGTGAGCAGTTTCATGAAGGAACTATTTTCTTTCTACTACTACCCACTGTATCACCGTGCAGCGGGAAGGTACCTCTAGATGAGATGTAAACATTTATGGTGTCCTCCTCTGCTGAGCTGTAACGTTAGCTAGCTCAGTGGTGCTAGCAAGTGAGTTAGCAGTAGATGCACGCCTCCTTCTGCACGGTGATAAGGTTGGCGGGTGTGAAAAGAAAATAGTTCCTACATGAAACTGCTCACAACAAGGTCTGTGGATTAACTTGAGTAACTGGGTCATCATTTCTGGAAAGAGACATTGATGTTGAGTTCTTCAGATGTAATTTTTTTGGCTCTTTGAGCACCACAAGCTGAGTGACATCTAGTTCCATTATACTGGTGAGAAGGCCGACATCTCTACAGCTGATATCTCCAACACCCTGCAACTCACACCAAAACAATCCAGACTGATAAATAACACTACAGGTAAGGAGCAAAATATGTACTTTTCATTTTGGGTTAAGCTGTTCCTTTAAAACCCAAATATATTCATTCTACAGTGATGTAAAACAGAAAAGCAGCAAATCCTCACGTTTGAGAAATTAGAAACAGCACGTTTGACAGTTTTGCTTGGTAATTAATTATAAAAGTTATTGTCAATTGATGGGTCCTGCACTTATCTCAGAGCTTCACTGTTGTGTTCACACCAAACACAAATTATTTTGCATCAACTCGCAACATATGCACGTGAGATCATTGAATTGATGAATGAACTTCTGCTGGTACATCCTCAGCGTCATATGTCCCCGGAGGATCTCAGTGCTGACTGGCTATTGTGGTGCAAATTGGTCGCTGAAGTTCAGCTTTTCCAATCTTGTGAAAAAGAGTGTGACGTGAAATTGTGTCATTTGCCTCGCCCAGCGGTAATTCACATCTAATTCTGTCTTTACATGTAATTCACTTATGCAAATGGTTTTATTTGCGCCCAGTGTAGGCAAAACATAAGTCTCCAATCTTAATTTTGGAAAAATGGTCAAAAAACCATACAGACAAATACCTTTCAAATCCAAATACAATGATATTAAAGCTCTGACTTTGAAGGAACAGTGTTGCATCTGGAGGTGCAGACTGCAGATTACAAGCAGCTGAAACTTCTCCAGGTGAGAATTCCTTCAATGTTCATTGTTCAGGTGGTTTTTATCGGGAGCCGAATTATCCTCAGAGGCCTGTTCCTCTCCAAAACAGACCAGGTGATTACAACACTGAATAAAGCAGCTTCATGTTAGAAATCCGTGTTTCTCCTACGTTGTTTGGCATGTTGGAGATGGACCTTTAGCCTAGCACCTGCTCACATTTTTTCTCTGACAATTTAAGATGTTCAGGAGGTTTTAACCAGGAGCCAAGTCATCCTCAGGGGTCTCTTCCTCTTTGAAATAAACGGACCAGGTGATTAAAACACTGAATGAAGCAGTTTAACATTAGAAATCAATGTTTCTTCTATGCTGTGTGAGAAGTTGGAGTTTTTTTTTTTTAACCAGCAGCCGTCTCTTCCTCTCTAAAATGAACAGACCGATTTAAACTGGTAAAAACACTGAATAAAGCAGTTTAGGTCGCAAAAGAAAATCTGTTTTTCCGTAGATAAGGACCTGCTTTCTAGGTAGATAAATAGCTAAATAACACTGCAATTCTTATTTCCAGGTCATTATACTCTAAAGAAAACGCTTATATTCCATTTCTGCCGATATATCCCCCCTGAATCCTACACACTAATGCTCCAGTCTAAACTCACAGTATGCCATGTGGTCTTATTTAAAAAGCAAAAGGGAGCCATCACTCAGTGGAGGCGTCTAAATGTGCCAGATGAAGCTGTCATTACATATTGTGTCAAAGACTATAACAAATCCTGTACCATAAATTAACTGTCCACAATATGGACAAATGTTTACAGTCCACCATCAGCACAGTCACCACTACAATTAGGCAGCTGGTCGTACTGAGAACAGTCACTTAAGGGTCCCTGGAGGAGCCGTCACGGTTGGTTGAACAGAGCGTCTTACCAGCTCATGAGGGCAGAGTGTGGAGGTCAGCGTGATGCAAAGCAACACTAATGCAATGGTGCATTACAAATGAAAAGTTGGCATGAATTATTGATGTCAACATCTGATGTCCAGAGTTCAGTTCCTGGAGTTGGCGTATGTGTCAGAGCGTTTGTTAGCTTTGATTGGCTGCAGACTCGCGGCGGTGATAAATGACAGGTGTCCAGAGAGAAATGCATTCACTTCTTTTATTATTCATAAGATGGGAATATTTTTTACATCTTATGCACAGCAGATACAAAGACAAACATGTTTCTAAACCACAAACTAAATTCCTCCATCGCTCTAAATCCTGCTTCCCATTTCAAAATGGCCCCCCAGAAAAAAACAACCCTTTACGTTTGTAGTCCAGTTTCACATTCTGAAAAGATCGTTTTACAGCAATCTCATTTTAGCAGAATGGCACAAGCCACGTTCAGAATACTTCCATTTTTGACAGATACCCATTTCCCCTTTAAACAAATTGCACTTTTTTCTTCTTTAAAACTACATCAACAAGATTATAGGATCAAAAAGTAACACCAAAAACACAGGAGACGACTAAACATCCAACTTATACAGGTTCATTATTTTAGTTGCACAAAAATGCATAAATATACATTACGCAAAAAAGTACAAAAATATTTGTACTTTGCTTTGCTCAAATAATGACAGACATTGATATGATCATAAGGACTGGGGTTGTCATAGAACGTAGGGATGCATTCACAAGGTCCATGCGAGATAAGCCATTTACACAACAGCCTAGCTTTCACAGAGGTAAGACCAAGGTTCTACAGGAAAACAAAACATGTCGCTGTCTAGGCCAAAAGGTAAAGAGGCAACACAAACACTAAGAAAATTAGGATACACAGAACTCTGCGTTCTAAATTCATGCCAAAAGACTAACATGCAATGACTCTTAACGCTTCTAAACCTCCCGGGAGCAGCGGTGACTCCACAGGAGGACTAGCTTAACAACGGTTACTTCAATGAGTCAAATTTCCTCAGCAAATATGATCCGTAGAGTTTGACTGGGCTTTGCATGAGGTTGGTTTTTTTGAAGTGCTATGATGGTACCGCAATAGTTGCCAAGGATAAGCTCAGATTGTCGACAGCAAGATGGTTTCAACTCAGACTCCCCCCACAGACAATCGGGAGGAGATATAAATACTGTTTGTTTATAATAATGCACATTTGTCCATTAAATAAACCTGATTAAATTAATGAAGAGCTTGGCAAACCTCACTTCAGCTGGACAAAGGTGTGGTTTCCAGAGGCCTGAAGGAAACGGGGAAAACAAGAGTTAGTCCAGACAAAACATAAACCAAACAGAAATGCATGAAAAGATGAAAAATAACACTGTTAGTCTGTCCAACAATACTTTGATTTCCCCAAAGTGAAAAATGGTTTATTAATTCCTAAAAAGCTGAATACTGTAGTGAACAATCATTACTAAGAGAGAGAGAGGAATATAGCACGTTTGTTGGGGACTATTTTTAGCTGCGGATTAACACACATTTGGTGCACTCGTAAGTGTTTAGTTGCAGCAGGATAGTCAATATGTGTTTAACTCAAATTACAGTGTTCAACTCCACTGTAATAAAGGAACATGTCACCCAGTAAACAGTCTGACTCCTAAATGTGTTTAATAATTTTTAAATGTCAGTGTCAGAGGAGGAAGTGACATCACAAAGAGCTGTATAAGAAAAATATAAAAGTTCAACAGCCTAAGGGTCTGTGTCCACATCGCGTTTTCTCAGCGGCATTTTTTCCCCCATTGATAAGAGAGTATGTGGCTGCCTAAAGAAAGGCGCTGCACCCAGCGTCTTCTTTCAGATCGTTCCGGTTTTTGTGTGCAGCTGCTCCGACTGAAAATCTCTGAACTTTTAAGAAAGGCGCTGGTGTCGTCACTGCGCGTCCATCCTGAGCTACATGAAACTATCACAATAAAAGGTAGAAAAGCCCATTTGTGGCAAACACTACATGTTACTGATGAGTGTTTTTATCACTGTACACGTTGCAAGCTTGTTGTTAGCTTTGCAGTCAACCCTCTGTCACGTTAGCTACCAAGCTAACATCAATCTCAAGATACTATCATAGAAACACATCTCACGTACTGCATAGAGCATTTTTTATATGAGGCGCTGAGATGAAGCGCTACACGGCGCCATGTCACTGCTTCTCTGCCAAAGAAAAACACTATGTGGACACAGGCTCCAAAAGTAAAAGCCCTGATTTTCCTTCTTGTCGATCAAATTGGGCGAATGTTAAGGCGAATTGGGCCTTTTTTTAAATAAAGCATTTAGTGATTAGGACGAGTGGGAGGTGCTAATATTATTCGGGTTTTAATAGCATTCTTTGGACATGTATACAGCACAGTCAGAATACGCATGCCCAAAAGAAAAGCCCAGTCCTGGTCGGAAGAAGAAACACACCTACTTTAAATCATGAAAGACTAATGTCAACAGGTTTTAGATATGCGCAAACATCGCAACATGGGCAAAGTAATTTCGAGTCAATCCCACAAACTGTCCTGCTGTCGTAAATATATTCAAATGTGTATTAATCCACAGCTGAAAATAGTCCCCAACAAACGCCCAGTTAACTCCCATTTGAGTAGCATTTGATAAAAACTACAGTGACCAGCTGTTAAAGGAAAACATTTAGCATAAAAAATTAAAGTAGATATTCATGTACGTTTTCAAAGATTTATTTCTCTGATAGGAACAAATTGGTGTAGGGCTGAGTGCCACAGACAAGTTGGACTAACACACTAAGTTTTCATCTTTCCATGAGTTTGTTCACATTAAAAAAATAAAAATAAAAATAATCCAGAATATCTCCAGCCTCATCTTGTAACACCAAAACAGTTTCTGGTATGTTTGTTTATGTTGACATATTCTGCAGTTTTCAGACAGATATTGTGTTATTGTGCAGGTTTCAGTTTGCATGACATCAGGTTAGCAGTTAGAAGATGGTGGGTGGGGGTTTGCAAATCTAAACAAACAAAAAGCACTGTTGTACCAAAGGTTACTCACTAAATATCTAACAAAACTGCCGGGACTTCCATCCAGGCTGGGAAGTCTCAGAGGGAGTAGGGTACCAACGCATCTGAAGAAACACAAACATAGTCATGTACAGCAGACCAGAACCAGGCCTCAGTGCTTCAATCCTCAGCTCTGCAGATTTTATCAGTTCACACACTTTTGACAAGCAGGTTTGGGAGGGCTGTCCCTTTAAGCCGTGGTCACTGGAGCCATGGGAATGTGGGTCACGTAGCTGCTCATAGAGGACAATAGTCCTCGAGTAATTAACAGGCATGGAAATGTGGAGCGCTGAACCTCTCCATGTGTTAAACATTTCCATGGGGCGAGAGCTGGTACCTTTCCATACCTGGGACTAAAACCTGCGGCAGAAAGAGGCCTCACATTTCTACACACTGAATACAAACAGGACAGAGGCCATAATTGTTTAAAGGGACAAAAATTACACGTTCTTCCTCTTACCTGTGGTACTACTTATCAGTCTAGATTGTTTTGGTGTGAGTTGCAGAGTGTTGGAGATATCGGCCATAGAGATGTTTGCCTTCTCTCCAATGTGATGGAATTAGATGGCACTCGGCTTGTGGTGTTTAAATCGAAAAGACAATACAAAACAAACCTGCAAACAGTTCTTCCTCTTCCCAGAAATCATGACCCAGTTACTCAAGATAATCCAGACCTTGTTGTGAGCACTTTCATAAGAACTATTTTCTTTATTTTACCAAATCAGACCTGCCAACTGTATCACAGTGCAGAAGGAAACGCGCATCTACTGCTAGCTCACCTAGCACCACTGAGAAATTGCTGTTGAGTTTCTTTAAATATATTTTTGGTGCTTTGAGCATCACAAGCCGAGTGTCATCTAGTTCCATTATACTGGAGAGAAGGCAGACATCTCTACGGCCGATATCTCCAACATTCCAGCTGGCTACCAACTAGGGCTGTCCCCTAGTAGTCGACCAGAGAGGTCATTAGTCAGCAAGAATTCATTGGTCGCTTAGTCGCAGAAACAAACAAACAAAAAAAACATACAAACGTGAGACTCTATTAAGAGCTGCACCAAAATAAATCCAAACCTATATGACTGGACCATGTGGGTATTTAACTTGAAAGGACAGACACAGGAAGTGTCCACGCTCAGCAGTCAGACAGGAGTCAGGTTAATCTCCAGGGCTGGTACCTGTGGTTATTCCACAGGCTAGTTAATAACATGTGGGGCAGGAAATCCAAAGTGTGGGATCATTTTGAGAAGGTGAAGGACCAACCCAAGGTGATATGTAAACTCATCTTCATTGGTCCACTACAAACATGACGTATCATGTGAAACATGGAAGTAGCTACATGCCCATTAGCCCACAGCGTCATTAACAGGCGGCTCGCTCAGTGTGTGACGTGCACTTGGAGATAAAATATAGGCCTATATTAATGAAGGTTCATTAGTACGGTTTGTATTTCTCTGTAATGTAGCACAGTGTTAACAATGTTACTGAGACTATTCTTTCTCACACCTTCAACTCAAACCACCAAAATCTATCATTTAATCACTAAATTAATATCGTAAACATGCAGGCGACTAGTCGACTAATGGCCCTAAATGACGACTGTTGGTCAACAAGGAAAATTCCTAGTCGGGGGCAGCCCTACTACCAATGTAGTCAGACATTGATATTTGGTTGAATTTTGGTTGTGACGTCCGATGGCCGAATTTAACGTCAGAACAACGTCAAATGCCAGCGATAGTTTATAACCAAAATATCATCTGTAACCAAAAGCAACCAAAATCCAACGTCTTTCAAACGTTTCATGTCATCTTGATGTAAAATTACATTTAGTCAGAAATTACAGAACAAAACCCAATGTCTGACAAGATTTTATAATCGTTAGGCATTTAAAATATCACCAACCCAACTTTCAATCCACCCAAAATTTAACATCTGTCGAACAAGAGTCCAACGTCTTTTCTGACATATTGACCACCAAAACAATACAGATTGATCAATAGCACTACATGTAAGAGGAAAAATACAATTTTGGGGTGAACTGTCCCTTTAATAGCCTCAGGAGGTTATCAACAGTTGTTTAAGAGACATTTAAAGTTACACTGCTGTGTCACACAGTCAAACCAACAAGGCCGAGAGTCAGTGGGAAGAGAACTCGGGGCATTTTAGGGATCTTTCATCGGATTGCAATTAAACAGGCTTTTCCCCCCTTTGTGTGGCTACACAGTCAGCTTATGTTCCAACAGGAACGTGGACAGTATGTTGGCACCTCCAGAGAAGGCCATCAGGTCTGACAATTTCTCCAAGCAAATACCTCACATTCCTCCACCTCTTACGCCCGGCAAAATGGTCTATGTAATAGCTGCCCACTTTGCAGTGTAGCACTCCCCTGTGCTCTTACATTGCAGGAGGAAGTTAGATCACAATGAACTTTAAATGACCCAACAAGAGAAATATTTTCCATTGCTATTGTTAACAAAAGCCCTGCCCCCTGCTTTGTAGTTAGCTGCACTATTGCTGTAGAATTGCAACTGCAATTAGCTTACAAACTAAAACACTGTACACACATTTCTCTAGAAATAAATAAAGTTTTAAGTGGATTTCAGACGGAAACACTGACAGTGCTAGGTGTGCATATAGGCAGTAGCTGCACTGCATGATCAATTGCTTCAACATTTTACTAAGTCTTAGCTCAAACCTCCATCTTAAGGCTCAAATGTTTATTTTTCTGAAATTATTTCTGCTTTAGTAGTCCAAGCTGCAGACCAAAACATGCGTATTTTATTAGTAAGAGCACTTTTAACCTCCAGCACACAGATGGGATAGTGATGCACGGAGCTCCATTAAAGGAAAAATTTATACCTCCATGTCTGAGAGTGATCAACAAAAAGGAAGCAGTGAGCCAAAAGCAGCCAGATGACGACCACAAAGAGGGCTTTAAAGGAAGTGCGTGGTATTGTTACACTCCATCAAAGAATGTACACATCACTTCCACTGAAGGCAAAACAGAAGTGAAGTCATTTTCCATTTTGAAATGACAGATCTTGTTATTACAATATAACTCGGGGTTTTAATTTATTTGGCTCTCTGTTTCATAATATTAAGACTGGGCACAAGTTGTGCAGCCAGCAGCAATTTGCAGAGCAGATATTTGTGGCTTCAGCTACGCAAGTCTTTGTGCTGTTATTGTAATACCTCAGAGGACCACTGGGACTGTTTCAGGAATCTTAAAGTCTGCTTTTAAAAGTTTGAAAGAGCAGCAGTGCATCATTATCAGTCTCATGTCATGATTGTACCTGTGTGCAGGCATCAGTGTGTCTCTACAAAGGCTCCCTGTGCTGTTAGAGCTCAATGTGTACTACTGAAAAAGAATAGAAGATAAGAGAAACACACACCGGTTGGTCCCTCACCTGGGCGTGGAGGGCTGCAGCAGCGGCAGCGGCCGCCGGGTAAGTGAAGGCTGCGTGAGGGAGGCCTGGGGTCAGCTCCGTAGTGTACAGGGGGTAAGGAGTCCAGGCATCCGGAGATGCTGGGATCAGTGCTGCCCCTGTTAGATCATCTGGGGAAGAACAGGGCGGGAGGAAACATAAAGCTGACTGACCTACCCTTAGACAGATGCGCTTACATCATGAAAACAATCAGTACAGACGCTAAACATTTTAAATGAAGAAAATGTGTTGTAAAAACATGCTGCAAAAAACCTAACCTAACTGCTTTGTGTCGTCATTATGTGACTTTAAGGTTTACTACTGATGAGTCTTGTAATACTGTAATGGCTTGAATTATCACTAAAGGAATATACCTTTACTAATATACCCCTGAACAGTGCAGTCAGACCAGATTTCACTTTACACATTCCCTTCCGGCTGAAAATTGGCCGCTTTTCAGTCCAGTCTAACTAAACGCTGACACACGACACTGCAAAGCTTTTAAAAGTTTAGTCAGTTCTCAAGCAGGTAGAGCTGATCCGAAAATAGTCCAGGGTTCCCACGGTCATGGAATTCATGGAGAGTTATGAAATTAGAGTAACTGTTTCAAGGAATGGAAATTGGTTGGGGAAAAAAAAGAATGTTTTGAAAAGTTTGGAGTGCACATTGTTTTGGACATTGTTTAAAATTTGTTCATAAAAATCTTAACATCCCAGCCAACGTCTGTATGTGGGGCGTATATGGACAGAAAAATGGGCCCTATATGGGACTGTCCACAGGTTCTATACCATTTGCCCACATGGGCAGGTTAACCCAAGTGGGCCCAAGATAAGACGGCCATTTTGGGCCCATACCCACTTTACACCAAGGTGGCCCTAGCATAACCATGTGGGGCCCACGTGATAAAACCCAACCACTGACATGGGGCCATTATAGAACAAATGGACACTCAGCCCAATTGACTACCCACATACAAATGTTGGCTGAGATGTCAAACCTTAAGCTAAATACGTTCTATGTATTACTAATGTAACTGCAGGACTGTTGACACAGCACAGCAGCTAGTTGAGGGCAGGAATGTCTAACATGCGAGTAACGTTAGCAAGCGATAGTAGTTTGCTGCAAATGCTCATGAAGAGTGTGTTTAATAATGTTTGGCTTTTGAATGACAAGGATACACAGCTCGAGAGAGGCTGGAGGGAGGCTCTGCACAAAAACGTTTGACAGTTGCAACATGGCGGAAGTTGTTCTGGTCAGCCTTGCTAAATGGAAAAAGCATCAAGACATTTAGGGATGCAGGACATTGGATTGGATATGTAACAACTCACTCGACCGATAAGTGACACCGATATTGATATATCCACTTTGAAGACAGTAAAGCCCCCCACAAGGGCATCTTAAGTTATGTGTGTAATTTATCCTGACTTCATATGAGTAGAGGAAAAGTCCACTAGCCGCTAGGCTAATTTATGCATGTAAAATGTCAAAGGCTCATGCTAATAATGTTAGCATGTTGTTTTTGTGAAAACAAAATGGTTCCAGGAAAACAAAGTGTTTTGTCTGTGAACTTCGCGAGTTGTAATAAAGCTGCTTTGTGCACTTGTGTTTGACATTGTCGCTATTAAGCCATGTTTACAGTGTGTTTTGAATCAATCGGACTTGTCAGCACTTCACAGAAACTTCACCGCCAACTAGTGTTTTGGAGGTGTAACTGCAGAGCGACACAGACACACCACACAAGTATAAATGCTCACAGGCCACTTGCGTAAGCTCTGCGTGGAGCTGAGATCTGCCTTATTTTAAATCACATGTTGTCAGAGCTGTTTTAGACTTAAGTCATGGAACTAGGGTAAAATATTGTGGAAAAGTTTTGATACAAATGTGTGGGAACCCTGGTAGTCATCATCTTGTTTTATACCTGCGTGGTGAAATACAAGCAGCAAAGATGCTGTGTGGCTGCAGTGAGTGAACGGAGGGACGAGACGGACCTTTGTGAGAGTAAAACGTTTAACACAATGCTGCAATTTACAATTTTGTGAACCTCTGTTTTCCCTCAGTTCATTCATTACCCTGCCTTGTGGTTTCCTGTCCTCTTCTGGTTTTCGCCACAACACACGAGTAATTCTCTCCAGTGAAATCTGGTCTGAATGCAGCTGAACACTGTTGTCAACCATCGTCTGTCCCAAACTACTGAATCCAGCAGGTGTTTAGGCGAAGAGAGCTGCTGACTAAACCCTGTGAGAGAGTGGAATTTCCCAGCTGTACAGAAGCAAAGCGGCTGTCTGAAGAGTCGAGATGACACATGCATGTGGAGGTGAGTTAGTCCTTAATTTGTTAGACACAGTTTAAGCCCTGCCCATTTGTCTCTAATACCACAAAATCCTGAGAGAGATTTTTTTTTTTAAAAGGGTAACAAGGGCAATCGAGTACTGGCATTGCCAAGGTGAGAGTGGATGAGAGAGCCTAGAGTGGTGCAGCCGTACAACTTACATGGGTCCCGTGCAATGAAGTGTGCTCCTAGAGCAGGGTGGATATTTGTGGGGTTCGGTGTGGCCATCAGCTTACTCTTTGCCATCTTCGTGTTGGCTTTAGCAAACTCTAAGCGCAGGGTCTGGGGGCTTTCGGGGTCAAAACGGATACCCTGGGGGAGAGACGGAGGAGGGGAGGAGGAGGAGGAGGGGGGACATAGTATCGTAAGGGAGGTGGGCTGAGTTTGAGGGGCAGAAGCTCAGTAGTCTCTCGTGGCCTCCTTTCCTAAAGCTGTGTTTCAATACTCGGGGTGTATCCTTCAAGCTTCCCTTGAGCTAAACACTGTTGTTAAAAATATACCATGTTCATAAAAGGTCATGTCTTGAGAAAAATAAGAAGGGCAGACTGAAGGATACACTCCTGAAATATTTCAACATGACTGCATCTCTTTTTCCTCGTGACGAAATCAGGAGCCAGGAGGAGAAGGAGACGAGGAAAAGGGCCGAGACGTTTGAGTGTAATTCCTGTCTTAAGGTGGCTGAACCCTGCTTGTGTTCTTGTGCCCTAAGCGTTGTGCCCACATGCAGGTGAGTAGTATTTTGGTGTGTGTGTGTGTCTGTGTGTGTGACTGCTGGTGTGTCTAAGAGGTGATGCTCATAAGGAAGGCTAAGCTATGAGAGAGAAGTGTTAGATACTGCCAGATACGTGGGCTACTGGGTGACAAAATAAGAGGTTACACTACTGAAGATGTGTCCAGGTAACACTACACATGTGGCTTTAGATCAAAGTATTACAGTAAAGCAGTGATATGCAAAATAAGGAAAGCTATACCAGACTAAGAAGGGATGTGTATCAAGGTCAAAGTAAACTACCGTAAGGCTACGGGATTCTGGCCTCTTTCCAAAAATGGCCCTGCCATTGAATTATAAAAGACAAAATGGGTTGACTTTGAGAGGTTTTATGGGAAAGAAGACTTTTTTTTTTTTTTTTTTTTACAGCTCCCAATCACTTTTTTTTAGGTTCAAGCAAAGGTTAACACACATCTAAAAAAATACAAAGAAACTCGTTTACAGGAGGGTTTTAAAAAAGGGGGGGAATCAAACAGCAAGAAAAAGAAATCAATAAAAACAAGGCAATGCTTACATTTAGAGCATTTTTCGCAGCTTCAGCTCCAGAGCGACTGTCAAAGGTTACAAACCCGACAGGCTGGAAGGCAAAAGGGAAGAAACACACTGTGACACCAACAGAGGACCAGCTGACATGTAAGAGGCTGCATGTTTCTGGTCATAAATCACATTGATTATAAATATACATCTCAATATCAGAAAAAAAATCCTTTTTTTCCTTTTTTTTTTTTAAAGGTCCAATGTGTAAGATTTAAGGGGATTATGGTGAAATCTAGCAGTGAGGATTGCAGACTGCAACCAGCTGAAACGTCTCCCCGTTACGATTAATTCAGTATTCGTTGATCAGAAGGTTTTTACCAGGAGCCGAATTATCCACAGAGGTCTCCTCCTCTCCTAAACAAACAATCCAACTGAGTTAAACTGGTAAAAACACTGAATAAAGCAGTTTCATGTCAAAAATCAGTGTTTCCACTGTGCTGTTTGGTACGTTGCAGATGGGCCGCTGCCCAGTGGTGAAGAAAGTATTCAATTCTTTTACTAAAGTACAGTTCAATTAGCAAACTGTGAAAACACTCATTGAAAATGTTAGTTAACCCTCTGAAACCTGGAGCTACATCAGTTTTCTTGTGATGCTTTGAGGCGCCTTTCACGAGTATTTAAACCTTTGAATGTTCAGCAGATTGTTGAAATTTCTTTCAGAAAACATGGGGAAAAAGGCAACGAGCAACTTGGTGAGAAATGTCCCATAAATTGGAAAAAAAAAAATAAAAGATTAAAAAACAAAAACAAAAACTGTATTATGTATTATTGTTAATACATTTAAAATTTTGTTACAGAATTATTAGAATTTTAAAGAACTTTTTCCACATAATTTTCTTGTTAATTTTTTTTCTTCCTGTGGTTTTAAAAGAAATCAAGCCAATTTGCACAGATTTCAAGGGGCTAAGTAAAAATAAGTATAATCAGGTAAATGCGCTTAAAGTATCAACAGTAAAAGCAGAAAATTACGAAAAAAAAAACCTCAAAAACGTAATAATACATAAGAAAATGACTTGTTAAAATAGTTGCCAATTAATTTTCTGTCAATCAGCTAATTGATTAATGGACTCTTCGTGTTTTTTATCCAAAATCTTAATTTGTAAAGTAACTAAAACTGTCAGATAATTGTAGTGAAGCAAGAAGTGCAACATTACCCTCTGAAATGGAGACGAGTTGACGTATAAAGTGGACTGAAAAGACGACTCAGGTAAAGAACAAGTACCTCAAATTTGTACTTGAGTACAGTACTTGAGAAAACGTACTTGCTTACATTCAGCCACTGCCGCTAGCCCAGCACCTGCTAATGTGTGTTCGTCTTTTTTTTCTGATAACTTAAGATCCATATGTTCAGGAGGTTTTAAGCAAGAGCTGACTCATCCACAGGTCTCTTCCTCTCCAAAACAAACAGACCAGGTGTTTTAAACCAAAAAAACACTGAATAAAGCAGTTTACATTTTTAAAAATGGGTGTTTTTCCATCACTGCTCATTGAGGAGGGGCTGCTAACTACAGAGGCTGATGCAAAAACACAAATGGCCCTGTCTAGAGTCAGTGTTTGGTTTGTCAGCTCTGGGCTTCTGTAGAAACATGGCGATCTCTGTAGATACATGGCGATCTCTGTAGATGAGGACCTGCTCCCTGCGTAGATATAAGCAGCTCATTCTACTGTAATATAATTATACACTAAAGAAAACAATTATATCTAATTTCTGCCGATATATCCCCCTAAATCCTACACACTGGACCTTTAATATGATGATTTAAAACATCCTGTGTCAAACACATCACAGAGAAAAGCTCTTCAGCCAGTGTTAAAGTTACAAAATGACTGCCTGAACATTTGTTTAGTATTTTAGCAGAGTATCAAAGCAGTTTCCTCCACTGATGGAAGGCGTCTCACCTGTTTTGATGTTAACTTAATCAGTGACCCTTCGTAACCCTGCGGGGAAGAAAGATAGCCAATTATCCACCCTGGAGTCACATGCAGGAAGTCAGGCGTGAACGCTTCTCGCAATATCAAGAGAAACCTGACTGTGTGCACCTTCAGTTTGAGCTCGACAGCAGCCCATCACAGATCCCTCTGTGACAGCCTTACATTCATTGACGTATAATAAGATGAAACATGCCAACAAATGCAGCTTTCTATGATTTTACAGATAAAAGCCCTGATATATCCTCAAGGCTAAAAATAAGAAAATGAAGACCAGGTTTAGTTTTGAAAAAAAAAAGGGGGGGGTGAGCACATGTTATCAGACGTGTGAGGGTTTGCTCTCTTTCGCAGAAGTTTGAGCCTAGATTAGGCATGACTTCCAAATACAGCCACTGGTTTTAGAGCAGGTTAAAAACAGCACAGGGGTTGGTAAAAGCAGGAGCAAATTCCTGAGAAGTGACGGGGAATTTTGCCTGACCAGAGTATTGATAGATGGGATCACTCCTGATCCTGATTTACAGCCGTGGAAAATTAAACAACTTTCACTGGCTGTCATAAATCCTTAGCAACAATCCGAACCAGATTCAGCTTCAGTAATTCAGGGGAGAAAAACAAGACGTAGAATCGAGTCAATATTAGAGATTTCTCTTAAAAAAAAAAAAAGGTTGAAATTTGGATCAAATTGAAGCCTTCAGTGGATCAGACTGAACCCTGTTTGCACACACTGTTTGTCTTCTGCAGAAGTAAGAGGGCAAAAAGTAAAACAGCGCCTTGAGAAAACAAAACATTTCAGTGGTTTCACAATGTCTCAGTGCTACGAGAGGAAATAAAAAATCTCCCTACACGGTGGGCGAGCTGGGTCACGGAGAGGGTTGGTTGGCCAATCGCGAGGGCTACTCATTTACACATTCCACAAGATCATCCATGTGCGAGGGATACCACTTCCAATTTGGTTAGTTAGGACACGGGGTGGGAGGGGTGTTTATGGAGTCCGGTCAAAAAAACAGAGCAACAATGATGTGGCCTCATTTCCATATATGCAAATATCTGGACGTCCATTAACAGGAGGGGATTGTTTGATTCAACTAAAGAGGAGCTCTGATGAACTGTGTGTGAGCGACCGGCGGTGACATCACTGCGTCATGGAAAGTGGGTTTAAAAGGACAACCTGCACTGTTACAGTTGCTTTCTCAGTACTTCAATAAAATGTTTAAACTCTCAAAGATCTTCCTCTGTGTGCAGATAATCCTTTCACAGACTCTTTCCATGACTCGTTTCCAGCAGCTGGCACACAGCAGCTACCTTTGCTTTATTTCTAAGAAGAGGGGGGAGAAGTCAGGTCTGTTTAGTCCTTTAGAAACCTCAACAACATGCAACACCTTCATCCTGTAGACATATGACGTGTTGCAGCTTACCTTGAAAGGTCTGAAGAGGAGGTAAAGTTCCCGTGGTTTGATGTCGACAGGTAGGCCACTGACAAACAGCGTTCGTACCTGCAAACACAAAGCAAAGCTGCATGTGGTCAGCTGGAAATATTCTGTCTTTTTATTTGGTGTCTTCAATCTGCAGACAGAGCAGCACGTGTGATAAGAACTGAGTTGCACAAAAAGATTTAGAAAGGCCTGGCCGTGGTCCCAACGTCTCTCATTCCTCCCTAATAAGTAACACACATACTGTATGGATGGATATTTGCAGTATGCAGTATACTCCAAGTTACTGGAACATGAGAAAGAGTAAACACAAAATGTTTTATTTCTGACTGCGACCTCAGTGTGATAAACCGTCAGTAACCGGAAGTCAACACAGTATAGAGTTGGACAAACAGATTCATCTGCAAAGGTCACGAGTCAACTGTTGGTCAGGTGTTCCCAAAATTAAGTGTCACTGGAGATTCAATCCTTAAAGCTACAGGTTCCCAACTATTTTTGGCTTGTGACCCCTAACTGCAAGACACCCCAGGTGAAAACAGGGCTGCGGTCGGCCACGACAAAACGCTTATTCAAGCAAAAAAACAGTGCATTGAACATCGTTGTGTTACACAGGTGCACTGCCTTTTAATACGGTGAGGTTTAACCAAATTAAATTCAAATGGGCATTATAGGTATGGGGAATATTTTTACATTGACAAAGAACATGTGGAATAAAAACAAACTGTTTGCGCAGTGAGTAAGGACCTACTAAAGTTTGGTTTATTTACATGTTGCAGCCGATTGGGTAACGCCTCTGACACACCATCCAAACAACAGCAAATGTACCTCAGTGCCCGTTGCAAACTGTTTTGAGATTGAACGTGCCCCAGTTTTTTCATGCACTTGTCCATTTTAAGATTTTGGGCTATGTTGCTTCCATAACATGTCTTATTTCTGAATAGTGGAAAGAAAATCCCCAAAATACACATTTAGGTGTTTATTTTATTTCAGATTTCTGTTCTGAAAATTTATTTAAAAAGCACATATTTGATTAGATAACTCCTTATTTGCATATTAAAACATAACATTTAAAAAAAAAAACGTGTCATACAGAAAAATAATTGTCTTAATACAAGTAATCACGTGAGGAAGTGTCATGGTGATGTCTGCAAGTTAAAATGTTCATCCTAGCATCTTATTTTATTCCCTAAAAATGTATGGAATTTTACAATAATATCTTTAAAGGCTGTTTTCTCTGTTTTTGAGTTTCATTCTCAAACCCTGAGCCAAATATTTCCCTCTCAGCAGCACTTGCATAAACAAAACCTATCTGTATTCTGTAGTTTTTCATAGTGGGGTTTGTTCATAGATCACTCATAGCCTGATTTATATCACTTTTTTTTCCTATAAACATGGAGAAAATGGATTCTTTTTATGGCTGTTGGCAGTATTTTCTGATTTATGGGGTGATAAAAAGAGATATCCAAAGTCCCTCTGTAAAAACATTTGATATGTCAACAAACTGAAACAAGAATTTTGAACCTTCTTCATCCAATGGTTAGATTATTGTTCAGGAAATGTACACAAATTAACACAAATTTAATTAAATGATGCTTCATTTGTGTATTTAAACCTAAAATTTCAAACTTGTGATACAAAAATAATTGTTTTTAACTGCAAGTATTCAACTGAAGAAGCTACATGGTGATACCTGTTAGCTAAAAATGTTACCCAATTCACCTGGAGTATCTCTCCTTAAAAAATAAAGATGTTCCAACATCGCTTTGTCCTCCCCGATACTGATTTCGACACTTGAACTCACATATCAGCTGATACAGATACCACCAACTCTGCATGGATGTGACAAGATTATCATCGTTGTATTGCATGACTCGGGTCAATCCTAAACTGTGGGACTTCCCAGAGTCAAATTTAGCCAAATTGCTGACATGCTCCAAAACACTAACATCACGCTGTTTACTGGAAATCAGTTCTTCTTTGCTGCCGGTGGCTGCAGAGTGCAGCTCGTTGTGTAGGCTACTGTTGTGGAGCAGAGAAGAACTGATCTCTGGGAAAACTGCCATTTTATCCGGGTGTGAAATGTTTATTAATAAATTATGTTGCTTCAAAATGGCGCCTGGACTTGCGTGCTCGCAGATACCTGATCCAGCATTTACAGCAGCATTGAATACATTTCTGATATTGGTTTAAGAACAACTATTAAAAACTAAACCATATCTCTTTGCGACCCCTCGTCAGTTTGCATATGAGTAGTTCAACCAAGCTGTGATTAATCCCTCCAAGATTTATTTGGATTATTTAGTGGACCAAAAAAAGGCAAAGAATCCAGTGATGAATGAAGCAAAAATCAGAATAAAGCCCCCCAAAATAGAAAGTTTTTTCCCTGCTTTACTTTCAACCATCTGGTGACGCCTCAGATTTATCAAGTGACCCCTTGGCTGCGTCCTGACCATGGGCGGACTACGAGAAAACGGGCCTCCGGGCACAGATATGCAAAAGGCCCCACCACCACCTCTCTCACACTGGAGCAAAACACAAAGACTTTGTCCTGGTTTTTCCTCTTTTGTTGTAGTTTCGTGTCGCTGAGGTCATTTTGTGTCTCATTGTAGTCATTCAAAGTCTCCTCCTGGTTGATATGTACTAATTTGAGTGATGTTTTACAGGAGACCAGGGGGGCCCCTGACACTCTGAGGCCCTGGGCGTGTGCCCCACAGGCCGGTTCAGTGATCCATCCATATTTCTGACCCTCAGGTTGTGAACCACTGCTTTAAGCCTTTGTCAGGACGCAGCAGATGACCCTGAGGATTTAATATTTGTCTCATTAAAAGATCAACAGCTTCCTGTGACAGGCCATCAGACTGCTGAAGAGTCGTCTCTGACTAGCTTCAGATTAACTAAGGATCTTTGGACACCTTTTTTTTTTTTTTACAGCTCAATACCACGGTTTTGTTTTAGTATTTCAACTTGTACTCAAACATCTGAGCTGTGCGGCCTCAGGCTCTGTGTTCTGCCGTATAAATGTTTGTGCTCGTATGGTGTTGATCCCAGAAAAAAAGGCCCCGTCATCCTGCCGTGCACAGAGATGCACCGTAAAATGACAAATGACTGATCTGAACAATTGTCTGTATGAAACCCGTGATCCTCCGACATGTTACGATCCAAACAAAGAACATAAGCTGTTCCTCATTTTGCTGGGGACCCCCATATCCCCTTCAAGGACCCCTGGACTTGCCCTGACCGGACACTGAGAGGCGATGCTGTGTACAGTCCGGTGTGGCCGGGGGAATAAACAGTGCAGTGCGAGGCCCATTAGTTCCCAGCCGGTGGGGAGGCCCTCAGTACAATGGGGGCTGCCAGACGAACAGCACTGGACAACAGCGCACAGCGTGACACCATTTCCTTCCTCTGACCCGCGGCCCCAACCCTGCTGGCCCTCCGGCATTTTTCAGGTGCCGCACAGCAGCAATTCTCAGCCCTTTACAAGTCAACACATACAGTGAGTGAAGGCCGGCTCAGCTGGACACTGACTCAGTGGAGATGTTTTAATTTGAGCGCCTGCTTCTCGTTGACTGAGCGTATAAACCTGTCGTGTTTTCAGTTAAATCTGAATTACATATCTTATTTATTTAGGTCATTTATTTCTAGAAACAAACAGCAGTATTGACGCCTGAGATGATTCTGTACCTTGATGATTTATAACATGTCTAAACACACCTTTTTAGGGATTTGAAATAAATGTCCGTCCTGTTTGTTTAATCTTTGCTCTTAATTACGTGGAGATAAAAACACAAAAAGGAAATCAGGCTAAGAAAAGTCAAGTGGCCACACGTGGCTTTGTTGGAAGATAATGGGAACAAAGGAGGACCAACAAAAGGCCCAGCGCTCCCCTCAGTGTCTCTCCATAAGGAGTCATTAAAGAGGAAATATAGCTGGCCACACACAACCGTGGAGAGGCAGCTGTAAAGAGTCAACATTGTGGAGATAATTCAATAATTTAAGGCGATTTAAAAAATATTGCTTTTGATTTTTTAAAATATATTTCACCCTTCAAACTGCAGATAAGGATTTAATGTAAAAGCTTTTTTTTTTAATTTATCTTGGGCTCCATTTTCATGATGACCTGCAGCCTCCTGCAGCGTTTGTGTGACGCATCTTGTTTTTTTTGGCACCTAAATGCAAAACAAAATGGCACCGAAACAAACTCTGGAAGCTCGGGAAGGGCGGAGAAAAAATATTATACGTAAATGGATATTTGTAAAATTAAATAGTCTTAAGTTGTACCATAAAAATGTGGCCAAAAATGCCAGTTGTGTTTCATCTTTGTGACAATTTGTCCCATCCTCCAAGAGCAAGTGATTTTTTTTTTTTTTTTTTACAATTAAATACATGTTGCTTTAAAACCCAGCACAGCACTCCCTATTTTTTTCCTCATGAAAAGCAATATATATTTAGTTTATAGCACATTTTTTCCAGTCCAGATGGGCTCACTAAATTTACTCATTTGATTTTTTTTTTAAATAAATTATTTTTTGGATTAAATCTTTTTTTTCCCCAACTAACATTTGAAGCCAACATTAAGCCTTCTGACCCTTTTGTGCAGTATAGGTCCAAAAGCAATCATTTTAAACACAACAATTAGGCTTTTAATAAAAATATATATGTTTTAAAAAAGGAAAGATACATAAAAAATAAAATTGCATTACAAAAAGACATGTTTAGCAGCTTAATTGGGTTGGTTTAGTGTAATATTATTTCACACCTGCTGACACAGTTTAATCAGTCAAAACAAGACGTCACTGGGAGTTTTAGGGATAAAAAAATGCATGTTGAAATTACATTTTGGAGGATATTCCTGCTGGAAGTGGTTTCGCCCCTTTAAATTGCCTTACTTCCTTTTAAACGGTTTCAAGGGAGCGAAAAGTCTCTGTGAGCTGAAGGAATTTCCCCCAAACACACACACACACATGTGCGTCTGTATTAGAGGCCGGAAACATGATTTTATTCGGTTGTCAGTGAGCATGAACGCACCGGGTCAAAGCCCGGAGCTGTGGAGAAACCATACTTTGTCCAAACTCACCTCCTCTTCGATGGAGACGTTGTTATTGGGCTCTGCGTCAGCTTTGAGACTCATGTTGGCGCTCGCTTCAGCGGCTGCTGCTGCTGCTGCACACAGGATCAAGTTCTTCCTCGTCGAGTGATATTTCCCCCAAGTGCGTCTGAAGCTGCAGTGAAAGTCCGGGTGGCGTTTGAACTTGAGGAGAGAAGATGTGCCGAGGTGAGGTCGTGCGGACGAGGACGGCGAGGAGGTATCCGAGGATATCTTACAAGTAGTATTGCGAGAGAGAATCATTCATAAAAGGGAGGAAAAGGAAAGAAAAGAAACACAGACACGCGCTAAAACTAAAGGTGAGAAGGTGGATTAGTGCTCCGTGTGTGAGGGTGAAAGATGTGGGGGGAAGAAGTGCGCGTAAAAAACTGGAGTCCTCTGCGCTCACATCAATGCCCTCAGCTGTGGGACTGTGCGGAGGAAGAACAAGTAAACTTTTCTCATTGGAGCGCGTCTCTCTCTCCTCCTGTCCGTGAGTGAGCCCCCCCTCCTGCTCTTCCTCCTCCTCCTCTTCCTCCTCCTCCACTCTCTCATCCACCACCTCCTCCTCCTGCTTTTCAATTAGGTCATCAATTATGTTGGAGTCTGCTGTGAGCCGTAATCAAGCTGCAGATCCGCCTCAGCTGTTGCAGGAAGGCCCGGCCCCTCCGCCGCCGCATCACCGTTTCTATGGGACCCACAGAGCCAATAGTCACTGATCCCAAACCTCTACAGTGTGTGTTAGCCTGTGATAAAAAATATCTATATTTTTGTTTATTTATGGTGCTATTTTTGTCGTGTTTTGTGTGTGTTTGTGTGTCGCCCACAAAAAAGGGAAACAACAGAAAAGAAAAAATAGGCCTCTTGGATCTTCTGCTGTTTCTGTGACACTTTTACCAGGGGCGTACGTTTTGTTTCAGCTTTGGGGGGGACACATATAAAATAAGGGGGTTTGGTGTCCTCGTCCATAAAATTTTAAGACTCAAACATTTAATTTCCTGCATTCTGGTGAATGTTTATGCACCAATTTGTGTCTTTTCTGCATCAATTTATGCTGTTAATGTGTTTAATTTTGTCAAAATAAAAGCTTTCTGTTACTTTAATGTTCTTATTGAGGGGTCATAACCTCCATCAAAATAAAAGTCCTTCATGTTTCACGTTAAATAAATTAATGTACAAGTGTGTGAAAGAGAGAGCAATGGCGTATAGGTTTTGTTTTAGCATTTTGAGGGACACAAATGGACAAAGGGGGGTGAGGATCCTCCGCCAGAAAAATGTGAGCATCAGACACTTCATTTCCTGTGTCTTTTCTGCATCAATTTATGCTGTTAATGTGTTTACTTTCGTCAAAATAAAAGCTTTCTGTTACTTAAATGTTCTTATTGAGGGTCGGGGGTCATTAACTCCGTCAAAATAAAAGTCCGTTGTGTTTTTATTGTGGGGACAAAAGCACATGTTCTTAATATTAACAGGGAAGTGTCCCTTGACCCCCCAAAAAATCAAGAATCGATCAAGATGAAGCTTGTCTAAAACAAATTCAAATAGCTGTACAGTATTTTCTCCTACTAAACGTGTAAACATAACACAACATGTCACTTTTTTTTTTCATTTTACTCTGATATACCAGAATAATTCAGCTCTAATGTAAATTAATATATCAGTAGTTGTCCTTTAAATTGTTGGTGCTGTGTACACTGTGATGTAAAGCACATTAATGAAATGTGTTGTATAAATAAACTTGCCATAAATCGCCCTTTAAACAGCCCTTATGTTTCTGTTATTGAGTGTGAGGTCAGAAATGTTCAACCAAAGCATATTGAACATCAAGGGTGAAGGTTTTGTTTCAACATTGAGGGGAGGGACACATAGAATTTGGGGTTTGGGGTCCTTTGGCAGAAAATTTAAGCATTAATTGTGTAATTTCCTGCATTCTGGTGATTTTTTTATGCACCAATGTGTGCCTCTTCTGCAATAATTTAGGGTGTAAATGTCTTACATTTTTGCTAAATAAAAGGCCGCTGCTACTTTCATGTTCTAAATATTGAGAGGGACATGTCCCCTGCGTCCCCCCTGAATCTACACCTATGTCTGCACTTTGATGTAAAGCACATTTACCTGTAATAAAATACATTGCATATCTCAAATTGCCTAAACAGCCCTTTGCATAGCCCTTCATTTTTTTATATTTAGTGAGTGGTCATAATTTTTTTTACCGAAAGATCAAGGGTTTAGGTTTTGTCTCAACATTGGGAGGGGGGGACATTTGAAATTTGGGTTTTGGGGTTCTGCCCCAGGAAATTTTGAGCATCAAACACTTTATTTTCTGCATAAATTTATTGTGTAAATGTCTTTAATTTTGGCAAAATAAAAGGCCGCTGCTACTTTCGTGTTTTTATGTTCTAATTATTGAGGAGGATGTGTCCCCTGTGTCCCCCAGGAAGTTTTCAGCATCAACACTTAATTTCCTGCATTCTGGTTAATTTTTATGCACAAATTTGCACCTTTTCTGCATCAGTGTATGACATTAACATCATTAATTTTGTCAAAAGTCATCTGATGCTTTGATGTTTTTACTCAGGTGGACAAATGCACATATTGTAACTACCGAGGGGGACGTGTCCCCTGTGTCCCCCCTTAATCTACACCTATGTCTGCACTTGGATGTACAGCACATTTTCCTGTAATGAAACATGTTGCATATGTCTAAACGTCTTCAACTGCCCTTTAAAAAGCCCTTTGTTTTTTTATATTCAGTGAGTGGTCATAAATATTTCACCAAAACACATTAAAGATAAAATAAACTAATTAATGGGGGATGCAGGGGACACATCCCTCCTCACAACATGTGCATTTTTCCCCCCAGTAAAAACACCGAAGCATCAGAGGAGAAGATGATCACACATTTAATAACAGAAACATAAGGGCTGTTTAAAGGGTGATTTAAGGCAAATTTATTTATGCAGCACATTTCATTAATGTGCTTTACATCACAGTGTATACAGCAACACGGATTTAAAAGATCACAATTGATATATTAATTCACATTAGGGCTGAATTATTCTAGTATACCAGAGTAAAATGAAAAAATAAAGTGACATGCTGTGTTATGTTTATATGTTTAGCAGGAGAAAATATTGTGCAGCTATTTGAATTTGTGTCAGAAGGGCTTCATTTTGATAATGCTTGAGGAAATCTCTCCCACATAGGTGTAGATTCTGGGGGGACGCAGGGGACACGTCCCCCAAATAGACTGTCCCCCAATAAAAACATGAAGGACTTTTACTATGACAGAGTTAACGACCACACACCCCTCAATAAGAACATCAAAGTAACAGAGATCTTTTATTTTGACAAAATTAAAGACATTCACACCATGAATTGATGCAGAAAAGACACAAACTGGTCCATAAAATTCACCAGAATGCAGGAAATTAAATGTTTAATGCTTAAAAATTTCCTGGCAAAAGGCCGTCAAACTCCTCAACTCCCCTTAATCACATGAGTCTGAATTAATAAATGAACAGATAAACCTTGTTTACAGAGACATAACATCTTTGTTTGTGTCCTTACAAATGTAAATAAATACATCCAATAATAATAATAATAATAGTATTGATAATAAATCATGGCTGTGTGTTTTGTAATGACCTGCATCCTGGCTGATGTAAGAGTGGCGTGGGTGGAGACACGGCCTGTGCTGTGTATTGAGGCTCGGCCCTGGACACGAGCCCAGCATGCAGTGCGTTTCCTCACAACAAGGCAGCTCTCAAAGGCCACAGAGTTTCCTGACTTTGTATAGGAACACAATCAGGCCTGCAGGGCGAGGAGCGGGGGGGCGAGTGGACGGAGGTATTCTCACTGTACTTCTGCAGTGGTGTGATCTAAAAATAGTGAAGCTCTGCGCTCTGTGTGTTTCTGTACACATCGAACCCAAGTGGTAAATATATGTACGATACATACACAGAGACACACAGAGACAGATCCAGTCAGTCCATGACAGGAAATACAAACAGATGTTAGCGCAAATTAACAGTGACATAAAACAGTGACAATAATGTGTATTTATCTCAGTATTGGTGACAAATAGAGAATTTTCTGTGTCCATTGATAATTTTGTTTCATCTCCAGCTCCACTGACGTGCGGGGTGCCACAGGGATCTATTCTTGGTCCTATTTTGTTTTCCAGTGTCTCAGCAATATCCTGTTCCCTGTGATTAAATGATTTAATGACAAACTCTCCCAGTATGGAGCAAATAATCAATAGATTTAAGTCAAAAATGATTTTCGTATGTCTGGTTTGTGTGTATGTTGAAGCGTGGGGGAAGCTGAAGGCCTGTTTTAGGAGGCAGTGTGCTGGTGTTTAAAAGTTTGAAGACGACTATGTTTTAACTGTCGATATTTGGGTTCTTAGGTGTAGATTTTGGGGGACACAGGGGACATGTCAGCCTCAATATTTACAACATGTGCCTTTGTCCCCTTCGATAAAAACATTTAAGTAGCAAAGGACTTTTATTTGACCAAATTAAAGACATTTAAACACACTCTCTCTCCGGCCTTGCCACATATTGGCGTTTGGTCGTGGATTTTCCACGTCCACATACAATGTGCAAGGTACCCTGGGTGCATTGGTTGTTGACGTTCTGGAACGCCGTGTCAAGTAATGCCTGTTACATGCATTGTCTGCTTTCAAAATACACTTCTGTTTTCACAGGAAATTTAATGTTTACATACAGTTTCTTTCAAAATAAAGGCACTACATCAGTACAATACACAAATTGACTTTTTTTTTTGCCTTCAACAACAAACACACATGGTTGGGTTTAGGGAAAAAGAACAGGGTTTGGTTTTATAATCTTATGGGACGTAAACACCGCTCTCTCGTGTGAAAGTCGGTGTTTGTTGGACTCGCCCACCTCACTCAGGCTTGTGTTGCCTTACCATTCATACTTGTCCCGCCACATTTCCCCCTGTATAACTATGACGACAACATTAAAGGACACCTTTTTTTCCATTGGTTTCTGTCGCTGCAAGTCACTGCCCATGCACCGGGTTTCAACGGCTTCGCAGTGAGTTGGGGCTCGACATGAACACCAGAGGATGATGCACAAATGGCACAAAAAGGTGCATAAAAATTCACTGGAATAAAGAACATTACATGACTGATGGTCCAAATGTACCTGCAGAGTTTCCCCTGATCATTTCATATGTGGATGATGATGGCTCGATGTACTCAAGTTTTGTCTTATTTACATTGTTTTACATGTTTTTATACAAGTTTTTTGTTTGTTATTTTGTCTGTTCAGGTCTGTGTGTGTACATGATATGTCTCACCTACAAAACAACCCAGTCGCCAGAATAAATGTTGGCATTGTACGTTTCTGCAAACCACTGATGTGTCACATTGTCACATGATTGTGTAGCGGACACATTTAAACGCTGCGGTTCAGAGATCTGGGCCTATACACTGCCTTCGGTCAGCAGCTGCGTTAGACTTGAGTTCTGAGAGTGTGGAGGAACGACATGCCGTATATTACGCTCTGTTTGTCATTGTAGTTACACTCGCTGCCTATGAAATATTGACTGCTGAGTGCTGCTGAGTTTTCATTAATTTATTCAGCTCGTACACTTGGTACAGTCTGTACTGTGAGGTTTTAGAGCACAGAGGCCCACAGATTCAGGCTTTACTACATCAAACCTCATCCACCCTCCTGACAAGTCAGTGAATGAAGATGTACGTAATTAGATCATAAAGCTGCATCTCACTCTGTTTTGCAGGAAAGGCTGATAAATCTTTATTTTTATATGATGATTTCAAGATTTCTGTTGTCCAGATGATTCTAAACAAAGAAAAGCTGACAAAGTTTACTCAGATTTCTTGTATTGCCATTCGTTTATTGTTATTAATATTGGGATTATATTGCGCATCCCTATTTGTTACGTTCCTATCTTTTTTTCCCCAACATTGTCTTCATTGGTTTTATAACATAACCAGGTCTCACTCCAAAGTCGTCGAAGTCCAGCACTTGGGCAGTGATTTGCAGCGTCAAACACTGACGAAAAAGCCGTCTGCATGATATGTATGTAAACAGTAAATTTCCTGTAAAAAACAGAAGTGTATTTTGAAAGAAGACAATACATGTAACAGGCAGAACTTGACAAGGCGTCCCAGAATGTCAACAAACAACACACCCAGGTGCCTTTTACGTTGTATCAGGATGGGGAAAGTCCTCTTTCAAAATAAATGCACTATGTCAGTACAACAACGCGAACTGACATTTTTTTTCCGTGCGGTTGGGTTTAGGAAAAATGAACAGGGTTTAGCTTTATAATTTTACAGGACACAAACACCGCTCTCCCAGGTGAAAGTCAATGGTTGTTGGAACCTTCCACCCCTCTCGGACTTTCACTGCCTTAACCTTTATTATTGTCCCTGACGCCGCTGAGTGCCTTTAAACTGGAACAGCGACCGGCTGCGTGTCTGACAACATGAGTGACTGGCCAAGTGCTGGATTTTGACGTCTTTGGAGTGAGACTGGGCTGTTGTTTTTTTTATCGGAGTCTGGCTTTGAAGAGAGACATATAACAGCTTAATTTTGTCCTGTCAGAAATCACTGTCTGACATTACGGTAAAGCAGCGAAAATATTCTAAATATAGCCTACACTTAAACTGCTATAAATTTTTTTAAGGTGGTTAAAATATGTCTGTTGCTGACCCCTCCACAGCAGTACATTGCTGAGCTTCCATGTTGGACTCCAGCCGGCTTCTCCAAACTGGGGGCGTGCTGACAGACATCTACTGTATGTAATATACTGCCTATGGATAAGTACCTCATACAACCCTACCTCAAAAAATCTGAACTCTTCCTTTAAGCGCACTATAATGGTCCAATATGAATTAAGACATGGACCAGGCCCAGAACAGGTGTGTCCACCTATACCAGCTCTCTACCTCTCTCTATCTCAGGCAAAACTGGGAGCACTGAGACTTTATTCTGGGCAGAGATCAGGGTATATTATATTTTATGTATGCAAATATATTGTATACTACATGTCTGTCTTATTGTCTTAACATGATTAGACTGTTGTAAAACTTTAAGGAAGGATGTCTTCAAAACAAAGGCAGATTGTTCACACTAAAACAAAATATGTGTGTAAAAAATTTACGTTTCTGACAATTAAAAAACTGTCATTGAAAGCACATGCTCTAAACTTGGCAGCCTGAAAACTGTTTTCTAATGCCTTTGTTTCATGTCATGTCCTCTCGCTCTACTTCTTCCCATGCAGCTGTCCAAAAGTGCCAAAACTCCTAAAAATAATCAGCGGTTGAAAAACATGGAGCACTCACATACAATGGGTTAAAAAGCAAAAATAAGTCACTGAAGCTTTTATGCCCAAAGATGTCACCACCGTCCTCGCCGCCAAAGATAGCTTTGTGTAGATGTACTGCACAAACTATGTCTTATTTATACGTCTCTTCGGCTGGATTTAAAGGAATGCCTGACGTAGTCTGGAGCCAAATCCACAGACCTCTTCTCTCTGAGTGTTGGCATATAAGGCTTTACATAATTGAGCACTGAGACTTTTAGAGTTGAAATTATCAAGAGATGTTTATTTTTTTAAACTAAATGGATTACTTCAGATCCTCGAGGGGGGCGTATACGACTCAGGTCTCTACTGCTTCTCATTAATTGAAGAAACGGGAGATGACTGTCTTCGCCTTTTACATCACAAAATGTCCCACATGTCTCGAACATTGCTGCTGCCGGTTTGGAAACACTGCAGATGAACCATAGGTTGTTAGGAAGCTGTCACATTCATGAAACAGAAACTCTCTTTCAACTGAATTATTAGTATTCAACATGGTTAGTGGATCCAAACATTTCGGCTTGTTTCTCCTTAATACAAAGAAATGCCACTTGTGACCATTCGTCACAAGTTAAGTGTGTCCATGATCTGGGACATGGACAGACATTTTGATGGGCTGTTGCTCTAACCTTTAGGCTAAAAAATTTTAGGTATCGCCCATCAGCATGTGCTTGAATGGTGTAAAATACGGTCGTTTACCAACAAACATCAACTTAAAAAATTGTGAAATTGGTTTAAATTTTAAAGATTAATGAAAAAATATTGTCAGTATAAGTTGACATAAACCCATGTCAGGTTTTTTTCTGCATTTATGCCGTCTGTCTCAACATGTTCTCATCCTAACTTGTCAAATACCACCATCACAGTTTCTGTCCATTTAATATGTAACCATAATAACTGCATACATGATAGTTTTGGGTTAAATTTATTACTGAAGTTACTGTGTTATTCATTAATGGATACATTTTTTTATATTTTAGTAGTAATAGTTTCAGCATTATTGAGTTACTGGAAAATTATTATTTAATTGTCATTTATAGTACTTTTTATGTAGTTTCATTTGTAGTTTCATTTGCAGTGTTTAAGTGTGTTCCCTTGGTTATGAGCTAATTGGTTCCTTCCTGCACTTGTTTTGTGGGGACAGGTATGAGTTATACGCAAGAGATAGTGAGTGCCTGGTGCTTAACGGCAAAGAAAGTTGCTGTACCCCTGAGTTGGGATGTGTTTGTACTGTCTTGCCGTGATAAACGAAGAGGAAGATACAAACGTTGTGGTCCACTTATTACCCTCAGCCCGGAAGAACTGGGGAACACCAACAATCAAGAAAAGAGGGTTACAAATGCATACAATCTTGTTTAAAATGAACTTACTATGCAGGTAAAACACTTTTAAGGTGATTTCCTTTAGTTTAAGCAACAAAAGCACCTGGCTAGGTTCAGAGAAAAACATCATGGACGCCGAAATCCTGACCAAATAATGGCATTTGATGACTTGGGAGTGAGAACTGGAAATGCGTGTCTCTCTTTTTTTTTTTTCCTTTTTGGAAATCTGAATAAATTCTTCAGCAAACAACCAAACTATGGAGATACAGTGCTTGCCCTACTTTACTGGTGGAGCCCAGGAATTAGACTGGACTGGAGGAGACTGTATCTAGTTTTGTATGTAAAAATATGTACTAGATTACAGAACAAATACAAACTATTACACAGGTTTTCATGAACACATTTTCTAGCTTTATTATCCCATATTTCACTACAGCTATTAGAGGTATTTGACTCGATCACCAGCCTCTCCAGCGCTCTCTGAACTGGAGTGTTTGGGATCATCAGAATAGCACTTTCTTTACTGTTAAAGATGAAGCTCACACACTGTGCACAGATATATAAAATACTGTGTATTTATCACTGATTGAAATATTTATTTTTAGTTATTAGCCTACTTCCAACTTTTCAAAAATGCCTCTGAGAAAACAGGCCGACTTTCCATAAATTAATCATGAATGAAATGGCTGCTTGACATTTCTCTTCACCTGCTGCTCTGTGCCTCCTTCAGCTCTTTCCCTCTCTGCTGTCTCTCTGTAGCCTACATGTTAGCCAGCTAGCTACGATTGGTTCATGTGATAGATAATATACAGCAATATTGCATGACGTGATATAAACATGACTCAGCCCAGCGGGGCCATCAACACACTGCAACATCAGTGTCACATGACAGGGGTCATCATAGGGCGTCGCTTTGTGTCCTGTTGTTTAATAATTATGATCTGATCTTATTTCTCTTTGACAACACCAAAAATGAAATATTTATCATTATTTTTTCCTCCAGAGAGGCAGCTCAGTCAGAGAGGGCAAATGGGCAACTTAAGCACGTACCTGTGCGTGCACCTGTCCATAATCTGAATCAAACGATGATTGTTTGATTCAGATTATTTTAGAGGCATAAAGAGGTGAAACTATCTAGTTCTCCAAAATGAAATAAGACTCAAAGACAGATTTTTCCCACAGCAATAAGGTCTTTGAACAAATTCAAATACACAGGATGAATCTTTTTTTTACTATTACTACACTAAATGTGCAATATTCATAAGCATATTATGTGTAGTTTTTAACTATTTCATTTATTTGTTATTTATTATCGTGTGGACTGGAGGGTTGAATGTATGGAGGATGTGGTTTTTAACTATCAGAGCACTCCTAATTTTGTTGTTTTTTGATGACAATAAAAGGCATTCTGATTCTGATAACCCAAAAATGAAAGGAAAGTTTAAAACATAAACATTTTGTGGAGCAGAGCATTGGTTTTTTTCCCTGATAATGACCCTTTAGATTCATCTCGTGACCCCTTGGAGGTGTCCCAGTCCCCAGGTTGGGAGCTGCTGATCTGCATACTGTTTGTTGTCATGTGTGATTCAGCTCTAAAATATCATATTAATACCTGTTACTCTGCAAAAGCAATGTCCTCTCCAGTGATCTACCTCTTTTTAACCCTGCTGCATTTATATCTGTTTTTACTTTGACATGCTTTTATATAGTCAACAAAATATAAACAAGCTCTTTGAAATTTTACTGAACAGCAGAAGCATTTAAAGAGTTGGGAAGAAGAAAAGAGACAGAGAGGACATGACAGGAAACAAAGGCATGAAAAAACAAAGAGATTGTGCTTTAAATTATAACATTAGTGACTGAATAAATGATTATAAATAAGAGATGATAAAAAAAATGAACCATTTTTACACTCATATTTTGTTTTATCGTGAATAATCTGACATTGTTTTGAGGAAATTATTCCTTAAAGGTGTACAAAATGTTAAGACACACATGAAGCAAATAGGATGGACAAAATTAACAATATATTTGACATATGGCAAAATACACATTTAATAAACACGATTTACCTCTTAAACCCTGCTGTCAAATTCTAGTGCAGATCCCAGAGTTTCTGAAATTGTAATTATATGCCCGTGTCACAGTGTGTCTTGGGTGCTCTTTGTAATCATGTGTAGTTGCCTTTTTTTGTGTTTTAATGGTTCACTTGCAGTATATATTAACATATTTTTTGGCTTTTCTGTAGTAATCTTTATTGCTTGTTGTAGAGCTGTACATTTTAATTCTGTATTTTTGTTTTTATGTTGTCTGTCTGTAATGTTGCAGCCTGTCTCGGCCAGGACACTCTTGAAAAGGAGATTTTTAATCTCAAGAGGTTTTTCTGGTTAAATCAAACTTTAAAAAAATAAAATAAATAATTATGTCAGCATGAAAATGTTTTAAAAAAGATACACACATAAAATAAAAACTATTTCCATGTGACATGAAACAACATGAATCTTGGGCGGGAATATTTTACTCAGTGTAAAAATCTTTTAGCTTCAGAAGCTTAAGCAGCAAAGAATAAGATGATTTTAACAACATTAAAGCTACTTAAGAGGAAATAAAACTGGATGTTAAGGAGTTAATAGGATTCGGAGCATTACCGAAAAACAATATGTCTCAGTGAATTACCCTTCATTGTATCCACCAGATAATCCAAACAGTTCAGGAGCATTAAATCAGATTTCGCCCCCCTCTCTCCTTCTGCCCACAAACACCTGACAGAAACCGAGACTGTACAGCTCGGAGGCTCTGGATAAGCCCTCATGTTTTATTTGCGAAAAGCGGCCCCATTGTCCCATAAGTCACCTCGCACAGCACTCTTCTGCTTCACGCCACGCTGAGCCTGTCCTACTGCGTTAGCATCACCCGCTGCTAAAGCACTTAGCTTGTGTTCTGCGTGTCCTCTGTGGTACAGCCAAACATCCATTTGGAGGTCCTAGGAAACTTTGAAGCTTTTCCACCCACACACTGAGCGAGGGAGGCGCGGGGGCGCATTTGTGACGTTTCGTGAATACTTTGTCCAATAAATAGCCCTCCTCTCAAATACATTAAAGCTAATCAGACATGTATGTAGCTGCAGCCCAAACAGCATGGCGGGGATGAAACATGGCTCCATCAGCTGAAGGGTTTAACTGTGAGAGTCTAAACCAATAATATTTGTGATAGCCTATCAACGAGTGGTCGCACCAGTTATCCATTTGGTTGCCACATTTTATCTGTTGCCTTTTTTTTCTAACACTTGTCAGACATTGTCACACCTGCTGTGAGAGCCAACAAGGACAGAAGGAGGGCGGAGAAGCCTCCACGTCTGCTGGAAATCAATCAACCCTTCATACACCTCACCGCTGATACATGCATCACACATACCCGTCTTTGTTTACTGGTAGAAAATATATCCTAATGTTTAGGTGGTGTCGTTTGTGTGACAGCAGTAAGTGAGTTTAGTGTGATTTCAGAGCGGAGACAGTTGTTCCAGCGGACGACATGAGTGACAATTTAATGCTTTGCTTTCATCTGATGTCACAGCTGCGCTCCGACGCAGTTTCACAGCTGCCATTTTCCATCAGCTCTTTGTTGTAGATGAAGGTATTAAGGGGGAATTTTCATGGGAGGCGTATTTTTAATAGATTGCGAACATAATGGAGAAAGTTGAAGAACAAGCTGTCTCATTAGCAGCAGAGTGATTCGACTCACATCAAGCGGCTCATGGCACCATGACATTAAGCTATTGTTTCACCGTGTGTGTCATCACTAGCTAACCAGTGGCTTTCTACCTGCTCATCACCGCACTAAAATTGGGTATTTAAAGCAGCACTTTGGGTCACTAGGGAGCAGAAGAAGTCCAAAACAGACAGACACAGGTCCTGTCTACATGTGTACAGCTATTTTGGAAAATGGATCTTTTCCTTTATGTCTTTGTTGGTCTATGTCCGAATCAGCATGTTACATCGACCAAATGAAATTGGTCAATGAAATCACTCTGATTGGCAGTTCAGCTCAGCGCACGAGAAGAGAAACAGGAAGTGATTAAAGTACGCAAAGGGCTAAAGTCAGGAGGGAATGAGATCAAAACAAACTTGCAAATATAAACCCTGTTAGGGCCGACGTCACAATGACGTCAGTTTATTAGCTGGAGGTGAAGCTGCCTCTCCCCCACGGGGCTGTAGGCTACATAGGAGTCTTAAAATGTGGTCTTGTTGTGTTATTGGGAGCCAGAATAGAAGGAGTCATGGCTCAAAACCAGCCGCCACTGCCCGTCAACAAAAACAAAGATGGTTAAATGTGATCAGACCAAAGGACTGGACGGAGGCCATCATCAAAAATGCTCACATGTGCAGCGCACACTTCATATCAGGTTAGGGACAAAGTATTTCCTGTTGTAGGGATGAAGAACGTTATGTGTATTAAGGGTTATCATGTCCACCTCATCAGAAACTGGGGAGCTATTAAGAGGAAGATTGGATTTCTCTGGAACGCTAACTTTTTAGCACATTAGCTAACGTTAGCTTTGATAGCAAAACAAACAAGATTGGCTTCCTGTGACATCATCCATCCACTGAGTGAGAGCATACGGGTCGGCCAGTCTGGTCCCGTTGGTCAGTGTTTACTTCTTCCAGTAACACTGGCGGTCCCGGAGAGTGAGTGACCTGACATGTTGCGTTGGTAAATTCAGTCTGACGCTCTACGCTAAAATGAGAGCCCTGTTGGTGGAAGAAACTGAGCGTTTTGAATGATGAATACCTCCATCTGCTGCCATCTGCTGGTATGGAGGGGTATTTCCTTTCATGCAGATATTGCTCATGCAAAACTATAATTGTGGATCAGACACAGTCGAACCAGCAGATGGTGGGTAGCAGTGTGGCCGGTCCAAAGGAAAATACCAGGGATGGACTTATCGAAAAGAGAGTCTAACAGAGAGTCGGATAATAAACGAAACAAAACACGTGTCAGCATCAGTAAAGTGTTTCAGAGGTGGACAGCCGCAGTGAGATTTACAGGTTTGGTGCCATTGTGCTCTGATAGAAACCAACACTTGTCCTCACAGACTGAATTTGGCAGCACACGATTCCCCCTACAACGAGCCCCAGGATAGAGGAAAAATGTTGCTAATAGTTTAGCAACTGGAGCCAAAGGCTTGAGGCTGTGGTTTCAAGTTCAAATTTAACATTAGCTATAGCCTGAAATTGAATCAGTGAGTCCTCTGGTTTAATCCTCGCCGCTACAGACCACCTCACTGGGAGGGGAGGGGGGTAGCAGCACCAATTTGAATCCAACTAGCACAAACCCCAGCCTTGGAGGGACTAGACATCCCTGACTCCCTGCTGGATCAGCAAACTTTCTGTTGCTGCTGTTACACTAGTTAGACTCAGCACTGCCACTGGCCATCAGCCCGCTGTGACACTCAGGGGAGTTTGCACTGGCCAAATTTGACCAAAGGTCGATCCCCGGAGCTGCTGCTCTCAGTTTCCGTTGGGCAAAGCTGTCCATAGCAGCAGGAAGTGAGGCGAAGGGACTATAGGGTGGCTAGCAGCTAATTCTTGTGTCACTTGTGGTCTGATGAAAAGAGAGTGAATGTGCTGCAAACAGCTGTGCAATGAAATAAGAATAAACGCATCAATGTATGGGAAACACTGGGTTATTGAATGAAGCGTGTGCATATGCCAATGATCGTCTGGCTTGTTTTTAATTAATAGTTTCAGCTCTTACCGTTAAAACCACTTTGTTAATGCTATTAATTCTGCTTGCATTTAACTATTAAAACATCTGCTGTGAAAAAGGCAAGAAGAGTAACAGAGGAATGTAAACATCACAACATTTAACAAACACCAACTTGTTCTAATTTTTAGGTTTGATACCCAAGACACCACAATGATCCAATCAGCTGAACTTAATCAGCCGAACTATGAGTCATAACCTCTGAACAGCAGCTGGAGCAAACCATTTTCTTTCTCCGTCACCTCCAGGTCCAGATGTGCACCACTGACCACATCTATCAGGCCTCACTTTGAGAGAAGACAATGAGAAATAGTTCACAGCTTTGCAGCAGAGGCCTTTGGGTGAAGTTTCTCACCGACACTGATGATGTAAACCATCGAACACACTGAAGCAGGCTGTGTTTGTGTTTTACACATCAGCATTAATCACTTGTAAAGAAGAAGGAAAAAAGATCTCAGCCACGTCAAAACTTCAAGGCTCACAGAAGAACGTACTCAGTCTGACGGTCGCCTTGCGAACATTTGTCGAGCACAGTAACCCCAGTTCATCGCCTCCACCTCTCCTGGATCTCAGGACTGTTATGTTTTTTATAATGACAACAAAGCTGGTGCCAGCAGCGACTGTGTTTATTGTTTCATACGAAGCAGAAAACAAAACTATGAGCTCAAAAATGTTCCGAAAGATTTGCCAGATCTACTACTGTGAGAATGTGTGTTACATATTGTTTGCAACCAGGATACAAAAATAAATCCTTTTTTTTTTTTCTGGCAGTCTGTCAGCCTCTCTGTTTTTCTCACACACTTTTTTTGGATCTTGGAGAAACGACAGCACAGAGATGATCTTGATCTTACAACTGGCTGAAACACACTTTAATATCAAAGTGTTTCCTATTACACTAAATCACTCCCACTCCTAACAAGAGGAAATGCTGAAGAAACGACCCACTGGGACCATTTAAATTATCATTTTCTCATGAAGTGAAACTAGCAGATAAAAAGAAAACTCCTCAGAGATTTTCCTCAACATGGGAAAATCATGTGAAAGAGAAACTCTCTGAATCACATTCCCGAAGCACAAAGTCATGAGAATTTTCAATAAATCATTATTTAAAAACATTTTAAAGCTCTGTAAGATCTAAATTAACTCTGCAAACCAGCTGATTTCTTCAAATTTCAGAGTTGGTGTCGTTTGAAACACAAAGAAACTGTGAACTTATTGAAAAATAAACACCATCTCAACATCCTCCCTCGGCAAGAAGGTCTTCACTTCCTGTTTGTGTATGGAATATGGGACACAGAGGGTTATGCTATTTAAACCACAGGGCAGCAGATTCCCAGCCAGCAGAGGCTGGTGGGATCCTGAAAGTCTGCTGCCAGCTTCTCAGGGGGACGAGAAGTGGGTGGGAAAAGGCAGAAAGCAGAACAAGAAGGAAAACAAGATAATGATAATTAAACAGGGGGATGGTGGTCGGTCGTGTAACTATGAGGAAGAAGACGCAGCATGATATCACATCTTTATATCTTCAGATCATTAAAGCAGCTCTAAACACAGTTCAGCACTCAAAGCAGCAGTTTGTGAAGTTTTGAGTCTGGGTCCAGCTCCAAAAATAGAAAGTCAAAATGTTGCAGCAGATGTTTTAATCACAGCTGGCCGCCACAAATAAATGAATGTGTGGGAAACCCTGAATGCACACAACAACACAAACAAACTAACTGATCAAGGCAGCAGTAGACCAGCAGCTCCTGTGTTCAGTGAGGTAAAATTACTGTTTCTGTCAGTGGAGTCTGGTTTGAAAGAGAACATAAAGGTGGATTTATACTTGTGCGTCAGCTCAATGCAGAGCCTACGTCATAGCTTATGTACGTGGCCGACGCCGTTGTGAGCATTTATATAAATATAACATGCTAACATTATTAGCACAAGCCTATGGCATTATACATTGTATAAATTAGCCTAGCTGAGATTTCCTCTGCTCATATGAAGCCAGGGAAATGGGGGAAATGGTTTCAGCTTACAAAAATAGACAGAAGGTCTGCATCACTGCAACGTGTAGTTACAGTTCTGGGGAGGGGCATGTCACGCTACTGCACAGGTTAAGGTGTAGGTGCCATAGGTGCAGCGTTGATTCGACACAGTATAAATCCCACTTAAGTTTCACTTTCAGTTCAGTTTTAAATTGTAAGGTTTTAGCAAAAATGCATGTGTTTGGGAAGAACTGAGCATCTGACAGGAAAAATGAGACTTGGATTATACTGTACGAATTGTTTGAGAGTTTGTAAAATGATGTTTTGATATAGTTTTGCTGTTAAACGTTGTTCGTGAACGTTGCTCACCGTTTTCTGTGAAGGCATGCAGTAAAAACAAAGTTTCCTTCATGTATTCAAGGAGACAGGGCACGATTTAACTGATTTACAAATGATCATTTTGTGGGTGAAGTATTCCTTTAAAACAAAACATCAAACATAAGATTAGTGTTGATCTTTTCATCTGATTTTCAGAAAGCAGTCTGAACATATTTCCCACAATGTTTCTTTAAGGGACTAAAGAAACTGGAAAGTACGTGGCCAAGGTTGAGCAATCCTCTAAATTTATCATTTCAGAAAATGTTTCAAAATACATGTGATTGTTGGCAAACACAAGTGCGTTTTGTTTCATTCAAGTAAGTGCAAAGAGAAAATGGCAGCATTGTTCAGTGTCACAATGTTATCCTGTGATGTAATCCTACAAACCTAGGGTCTGCACTGGTATCCAGATCTGCACCGAAAACTAAAACCACCTCCTTCTCGTCACATTCTTTAACTCTTACTGAAATCTGTAAACAGGTTTTCAGGATACTCAGCTGAATAACAAACTGATAAACAAACAAACCTTAGTGGAGATAAGTGAACGGTAAAGATCACGTGAGAAGTCGGCCTCAGTGCTGAACCTGCACACAGAGGAAAGACGTGTTTAACTCAACCACTTTGTTGCTTCCTCAATCCAAAACTCCTGATCCTGTAAATACAGAAGATGCACCTGATAAAACTGAAATCTCAACACAGAGAATGTAAAGAGGAAAAACTGGCAGATTTCTCACACTGGACACTTTAACATGAGCGCTCTGTGTTATTGTGTTTGCATGTAGCTGTAATATCTAAACCCAATATGAGGACAGTGTGTATGTAGCAGCCTGTAGATGTTCAACCAGCGCAGGGATTTCAAAGACAGGAAGGCCCTCTGATAAGAATCAGACCCACCAGAGCCTGTGACGCCCTCCGCCTGCAGGCACTTTCTGCAGCACCCACACAGAGCGGGCCATCTCCTCCAGAAAATTGAAACGATGTTTGGACACTTTCAGCTCAGCTGTGAGTCGCGGACATGTTCTGGTTTTGGGCAGCGTCTCTGGAATGTAAACTCACAGCAACCCACTCATAAACACGGAAGACTTCATAATGAAATACAGCGAAAAGTTTCATTTTGACATGTCAAGTTTCCATGATTCGGACTCAGTAACAATCACTGCTGCTGCTGGATGTTATTTCTCTCGGGGGAATTCTTCTTTAAATGAACCGTGGTCAGTTTTCACTTATTAGATTAGCGGTGTGTGTATTTGTGTTAGTTTTATCAACACAAACGTTGTGTTCGAGGGCGTCACTTTGAGGCAGATGTGTGTTTGTTATGTTTAGATGAAGATGATGTGTGTCATGGTGTCGACCGCAGCCACTGGGCTGAACTGGTTCATCTTTTTTAGCAAACTTTTCCACTTTGTTCTTTTATCTGTTTGTTTGTTTTGGAGGGTTTTTTGGACAAATTTCACAGACATATTCCCGGTGACACCTCACTGTGATTAAAACCAAACAAACTTTCCAAACTTTCCGCAGACATTAAAAAAGCCTGTTTGATAAAAAATTGAAATGAGCCTATAAATTTGAGACAGCCCTTAAATTTTGATTACAGGCTGTTGTAAGGAAATGCAAATGTGCCCCCGGACCTAGAATACCCCTTTGCACCACAAATACATTGTTCTTGTGATTGCTTTTTTTTTTTAATTTACAGAGATTTTATGCAGACTGACTGTAAGAGGCTTTCAGAGCACCGTGACGACAGCCCGACATGCTTCTGTCTACCAGTGGAGCCAGCTGAGAGCTGCAGCGTGCTATTTTTGTGGTGTGAGAGATGAGGCAACAGTGGAGAGGATATTAAAGTTTTAGTGTATCATGGTGGACTTTAACCTGTGATGTGACGGTTTACATTTGCAAATGCATGAAACATGGGAAACACAGCATGGCCTTTTAGAGCTCAACATGTCTGAGGAGCTGAAGAAAGTTAGTTTTGTATAATTAATTGTCTCAACACTGTGTTTCAAATGTTAGCAGGAAAACAAAATTTACCCTTTGGTTTGTCAGTTTACTTTATATTAACTTGTAGCTCTAATATTATCACAAACTTACCAACCTTCTCATATTGACTAACCTCCTCTCAGACAAAATGGAGCAATGACCAATTTTCTTTATCAGTGCTAGCAGCGTGGCTCAGAGGATGACACTGTCAGTCACTCAGTTGCTCCACCATTTTGAACCAGACTGAAATATCTCAACAACTATTTAATGATCCAACAACAAGAAAACATGAAATCGGCAATAACAGACCACTGCAAACGGGAAAACCACATCATGGATTGGGAAAAGGCCAAAGTCATCCGCACAGAAAGCAACAGACACCAGCGTTGGATCATGGAAGCGGTGGAGATCAGGAAGCGGGCCCACACAGCCGTGAAACGGGATGAGGGGGCGTTCCTGCTCTCCCATACCTGGAGTGACATCATCCGACGGCGGACAGACAGCAAGGAGCGGTGTCGACCTGTCAAATTTTGACAGGTTGACACCGCCTCAGTCAGCTGATTTAAGGTCACGTCACACACCATCTAATGACACCTCTGACGAAGACGGAAGCTACCATCGAAACATGTCAGGTATGATTTGACAGTTTGTGTCTGATAGAAAAGAAAAAAAAAAGAAAGAAAACAAGTAAAACTATTTAATGAATCTCCATTAAATGTTTTACAAGATGTTCCTGGTGCCCAGATGATCAGTCCTACTAACTTTGGTGTTCCCCTGACTTTTCCTTTCACACCAACAAGGCTGACATTTGTTTTTCAGAGTGAAATATATTTGAGGAAAGATATTGGCACATCAGCTGTCTCAGATGCAGATGCATTGGAAAATATCACTCGAGTTTCATTTCATATGATGTTAATTTCACTACAGAAGAGACTCGATGATCACTAAAATTAGGTGGGGAAAAGATGAATAAATTGATATCAGTATTGGCCAGATGAATCGTTATATATCGGCATATCGGGCATTGGCAAAAAATCTGATATCGTGCACCCCTATTGCCCTGTATGTCACTATCAGACACACGAGGCCATAACACAGTGTCAGTATGTCAAGACTAGGTGACATGCCACCCATTATCCCCATGATACATATAATACATGCAAATGTAACATATTGTTTGCAGAAATGTACACTGCCAACATTTTCTTCCAGCAACTTGGCTGTGGATTGCCATTAAGTGTGATACAGACATTGATGTTGCCCTGAATTAATTATACTTCTAGTGATCTTTGACTTTTCCTCTCAGCTCCACCATCAGGTAAAATTCTAATAATTTGGTTTATGACCAAATACCTCCAAAACTGATGAGATAATTAGTGCTAATCAGGAAATAGCCGCATGCTAACAAGCATAACGCAACATAATAAACATTATACCCGCTAAACGTCAACATGTTAGCATTGTCAGTGTTGACATGTTAGCATTTGGCTCAATGTAAAAATATAAAATATATAGAGAACTGCAGAGTTCTGGCAAATACAAACCAAATATCCTCACATCACAAAGCCTCACAGTCAAAGATAAACTGGACTTTTGTCGATAAAGTTGCAGTATTTCATCGAAGGCCCTGAACAACCTCACATCTGCTTAAACACTGCTTTCCTGCACTCTTTTAAATCTCTGTCTTACCGGTAACATTACCCACGTCCTACAGTGCAGTGAGACCTTTGTAAGTGTTGGTAGGTAAATCTCACAGCATCAATCACCGGCCTCCAATCCAAACACATGTTAAACGCACATTGTTCCCTCTGTCCGTCCACAGACCCGAGGCATGGCTCTCATCTAACAGACAATAACAAGGCAGTTAATAGCAGCAGGACGTAGTTCAGTCCCACTCAGAGACACTAAATCAATCTGTTTCAAATAAACACCGGGCTTTTACGCCACTTGCTCATCCTGAAACCTGAGTTTGGAGTGTGACATTTCTAATTTATTACAATCTAGTGAGAAACAGATGAGTTAGGTAACACGGCCTCGCTCTTCCTCGTGTTTCTGCTGCTTATCATTTATCGTCTGCTCGAGCTGTGAAATCTAAATATTACTTCCTGCATTTAGGAGAGGCTATTTTTAGGAATCCAGATTGGTCTTTTTTTATAAACACAGTGAGATTAAATGCAGATAAAATCTCATTTTTAGAAGTTATTGCACTTTTTGAAATGAAGTTTAATGTAATAATATTTGTGTTGGAAATTTTAGTTATCTGCAATAGAAGTTGTTGTTGTTGTTATTTAAAATAATCTAATGCCTCTTGATTTCAGTTTCTTATCAACACACTGAGGAAACATTTTAATGAAAGTATCTGTGGTGGAGTTTTAAGGAGGGTGGCAGTTTACGTGGCAGGGTTGCATGAGTTGCATTATGGGAATTGTAGGATACAGAATTTTTTAGAGCTTGACCCACACTAGAGTCTGAAGCCCCTGTCCACACAAGCACTACAAACCTGAAATTATTTAGACACTACCCAGAGGAGCTGTTTGTGAGAACACAAATGTTGAATCAGTTGGATCAGACATTAAATGGACTTTACCCGCCGGTTCAGTACTGTCCGTTTGAGCCCATGTGTGAATAGAGCAGGTGACTGTCGGGCGTGTTGATGACATTTCTATCATGTGGATCATCATGTAAACCATAAGAAAACAAACATCTGAAGCGAAGGGTCATTGACATGAAGACGGCAGCGAAAATGTGTAACTGGAGAGATGATGAGATTCAGGAACTTTTGCCGGTGAGAGCCAAAGCTGAAATTATCAGACAAATTCAAATAACGGCAAGAGACTCGGTTGTTTATGACCAAATTACAAACGAGCTACGTGACCTACATGTAACCCGTGTCATGTCCTGCCTCCTGCATGCTCTGCCCAGGGCTCCACCCCTCGTCTAAACCAAACAGAGTATTTCCTGTGGGTGAGAACGCTTCTGACACAGACGATCTCCTGTTGTGTGTCAGCCTGCTCTCATTCTGAAGTTGTCAAATGCTGCTGCTTTGTCAGTGATTTCGACGTCAGACACCTGACACCAAACGACACCTTTCACAGTGGTATGATACCTGGCTGAGCATTGTCAGTTTGTAACATGGCCAGGTGGAACCTTTCGGGATGTGATGATACGTTGGTGGCACCTGTCATGGCAGTTTGATAGGTGGCATCAGTTAATAATGCGGCTGGACAGCACCTGTTCTGGCGGTATGTTACCCCGCTGGACAGTGTCAGCCGGTAACAACACAATAGAAGCAACTGGAAAGTCCCCATAGGGCGGGCTGGGGGGGGTGGGTAGATAGGTCCAACCAACCCCGGACTTCCACCCAGGAGCCCAGCGTTAACTTCCTGTACGAATGTAGAGCCAAACCCTGATGTTTATTTCTAAACCCTAACCACGTGCTTGTGTTGCACGGCGCAAGCAACAACAGCAAACCCAGGAGGATACGTAGCGTGTAATATGTACAGGTGAGCAGCACTGACCAAGCAGCGATATGTGATGAGTTGGGATTACAACGGGATGTGTGTGCCACATGCCAACTTGGTCTCACTCCAAAGTCGTTGAAATCCAGGCACTTGAGCAGTGACTTGCGGCATCACACAGATGAAAAAAGCTGTCCTTTTATGTTGGCATGATAGGTGGCTGGTTGCTGTTATAGTTTAATAGCGCTTGGCGGCGTCAGGGATAAACGTGGCAGGAGAACAATGACAGTTAAGGCGGCGAAAGTCCAAGTAGGGTTGGTGGGACGGGTGGTGGATGGGTCCAATAAACACTGACCTTCACCTGAAAGAGCGACGTTCGTGTCCCGTAAGATATATAACACCAAACCCTGTTCTTTTTTCCTAAACCATATAACAGTGGGTTAGTCCAGCCCTGTTATAAATCATAAAGAGTATTAAGGTATAAAACATATAATGGCATGAGTGCAGATAGTTTTATATATCAGTGTACACCACAGTTCAGCCCTAACAGTTAACTAACTGCACAGGAAAACTACTTTTGTGTCCTGAGAAAGATCCTGGCTGAGGTCTAAATTTTTGTGAGTGGAAATAATTGTGAATTTATCATCTCTATGAAGTGCAGATCTTCAATCTGTGAGGCACTGAGGAAGTTTATACTGGAGGAAGTGGAAACAGATTTACAGAAACTATTTGGTTTGTTTGAAAGTACACTCACACAGAGGCATTAAAGAGCAGGATTAAGTTTACTAAAGATTCTTTATTCTGTTGTAGATGGTTACAGCTCATTTTCAGTGCTGAGTCACAGTATTAAAATATTTTGTAAAGGTCCAGTGTGTAGGATTTAGTAGCATCTAACAGTGAGGATGTAGAGCTCAAACTTCTCTCATGTCTAAAGCGTGGAGGAGAACTACGGTGGCTGGTGAGCTAAAGCCAGTTTTTGATTTTTGGGCTTCTGTGGCCTATTTCACAGAGATGTCCTACACTATATAAAAATTGCTCTTTCTAAGGTAACAAAAACACAACAATTCTTATTTTCAGGTGTTTGTACACTAATGAAAACATAGTTATGAATATTATATTCAATTTCTGCAAATAAATCCCCCTGAATCCTGAGCTGTTTATTTCTGAGCTATCCCTTTAACATGTTTGGACAGTCAGGCCTCTCTTCTTCAGATTTGCATGTGAGAGTCTGCACATGCATAATGTGAGCACATTTACCACTTCACAAAACATACCTTGTTTCATTCTCAGTGTATTTACACAGGCTGAGGAAGGTTGTACATTAAATGTGTTTCACAACAACTGCACACATTCACACAAACAATGAGGCTGCTGCTAGAATCAATATTTTCTAAAGGCAGAATTTTCTCTGCAAATAGCTTTAAATTGTCACTCATTACGAGTGAAACACTCGAACCGTTAACTGAAAAGGAAAATCCAGGTTGCAATTTAGGGCTGCGAGGCATTCAGCAGAAGTAAAGAGCACAGGAGCAGCGAGCAGAACTAATTTCATCAAATATTAAACTTGGTTAGGAGACTGAGCAGCGCAGGACTCCGGTGGGATTTCCCTGCAGTCCGTCTGCAGGAGGAGAGCTGGAGGATCATGGGACATTTCACACAGGAAGTGGACGTGGGTGGTAGCCATTTTGAAAAATGATTGATACAAAGTGCTGTGAGAAAAATATCAGATCTGGTCTGTGGCTTTGCAAAGTTGGTAGAGAGCTCTCTTCTCCTCTCTTCCACAGATCTGTGATCTGTGATGAATATTCTAAAGCAGAGATTCACTTTAGCTTTTATTTTTAGGAGCTTTTTTATCCAGTGGCCTTCTTCTGTGATATCATTTTTAGCCTTTATGGATTGTGGACGATGAAAAAATATAAGATTCTTTTTCAGGGCTGTCTAAAGGTAACAAGCTGCTAATGCTAACACGTCTCTATGCTAGTCCAGCCCATCTGGCAGAGTAAACTGTCAACCCAGTCTCACTCCGTAGTTGTCAAAAGCCGGTGCTTGGGCAGTGACTTGCAGTGTCAGACACTGACAATAAAAACAGACCTTAAATGTTGGCGTGATATGCCTGTGATACGGCACTAAGGGTCCATTCTCTGCCTAACACATTGTTACACAGCCCACGCTCTCTATGGGCCCCCCACCTCATGGGCCCCAGTGCACCGCACTGCCTGCACCGTCTATATTTACGCCCCTGAGCTGGAGAGACACCTTATCCAGGTTTTAGATGACTGTCCAACTTGTGCACAGGTGAACTGACAACTCAGGTAACACAGACGTTTGTCAGTAAAACACAAAATGTGGTGAAAAATCATGTAAAGATACTCTCAGCCAAGTCGCCTAGTAAAGGCATATTTTCAAGGTGGCAATCACTCACAAGGCCCCACTCTCTCCTCACGGGCCTCAGTGCAAACGCACTGCCTGCACTGTCTACATTTACGCCCCTGGTTTGGAGCAGAATGTTTTGTAAAGGATGTGGGACACTGAATATTTAGGCCTTTGGAGATTATAGCACATGGCTGCAACTGCAACACATAAAAAAGTGCAATTACAAAAAAAAAAAAAAAAATCAACACATCTTTCAACAGACAACTAAAAGAAATGATGAAATGAGTTTGAATAAAGCTGTGGTCTGTGTTGTTACTATGACTGGGTCAGTATCGTCTGAACACATTGGAGCTGCACGCTAATGACACGTGAAAACAGGTCATAAAGTGACTTCCTGCTCTGTTCTGAAATATTAAAAAGCTCCACATCCTGTAATGACACAGACTCTAAAGCTCTTGTAGCTAATCTAATACGTCTCAATATTAAGAGAGAAACTGACAAAGTATTTCAGTTTAACAGTTCCCTGATATGTTGGAGGAACATTTTAATATTTCAGATTAAAGTAAAACAGGTAAATCATGCACAGATACACACACTCATACCAAGCAAGAAAACGTTAAATATGACACTTTCTTTGATTTACGATGGTGCTCAATTCAATATATATATATATATATATATATATTTTGTTTGTTTGTCTGTTTGAATTGTTTGTTTTTATCTCACTTATTGTTATAAATGCCAATTTTTCTTCTTCTTTTATTGTTAATTTCCATCTGATCTTGTCCTGTTAAGCACTTTGGGCTGCGTCCTTTCATTAAATGGGCTATATAAATAAAGTTTATTAAATTACATTGAATTAAACTAAATTTAATTTAATTTAAATAAAATAAAATAAAATAAAATAAAATAAAATAAAATTAAATTTTTTATGTTAGCTATATCAGTGCTTTATCATTATCAAGTCACTGGAATCCTCTTTGGAATTATTTGAAGAAGTAAATAAACAGAATATTTAAATGTAAGAGGCTGATAAGAGCTAAGGAACATAAGTAAAAGTAATCTATTAAAGATGAATAGCTAATGATGATGAAATACAATCATCATCATCAAAGAAAAAAAAGTACCAGGAAAATCTTTGCTCAAACCAGCTGTGCGTAAAATGAACAGAGTATATAAATGTGTTCAGTACTTTGGCCATTATTTATTTATTAACAAGTGTTTTAATCCTTTTTGGTGACATGAATAAAAGGTAAAAACGAGTGCGATCATTTCTGATATGTTGCTTTCTAAGTGAATCTTCCTGAAGCCAAGATGCTGAAAAACGTCTGAGAGTTTTTAGTTTGGGAGAAAAGACACTTCATGCTGAGTGCCTTCAGCTTTACTTTGTTTGTAAGACATCCTCGATGAGTTTCAAGAATACCCAAATGCCTAAAATATACAGACATGTTGAAAGTTTTAAGTATTTAAACTAAAAAAAAAAAAACGACTGTAAAGAACATCCTAAGTGAAAGTTATCTAAAGAGTCCATCTGAATCATCCTGAAAATCCGCCTCACTCCCAGAGAGTGCAGCCTATTAGTCACCCCCTGCTCTCCTCCGGCTGCAAAGCGACTGCATGAATTTTCTTTGGGAAAGTGGAGCTTCTGTACTTCAGGTGGACATTTTAAGGCCGTGGCAGGTGCTGTGCTGAGGCGGGGGCAGTAATGGGGGAACTGAAGGAGAGAGACTGTTTTTTTGGGGGGTTAAAGTGAAGTGCATTACCCGCGGGCGGCCAATAGGTTGGCACTATCCCATCGCCCTCCATCGCCTCCGCTCAGCTCCTCCAGCTGAGGCGTACTTAGCACCATTCATAATGCATGGTCACCACCCCTCCATGCACAGGCCTGTCATGGCTTGTTCCCTTCGACAACTCAGCCCAACTCTACTTTTCCCCCTAAGAGGATGCCAGCGGTTGCATAATTTAGATGCTGCCCGCTGTTTTCAGGGCTCATCTCTTATCAAAAATGTAACAGACGGAGTTTCTGGGGGAGTTTTATCTAAAGGGGGCGATGGAAGATGTTCCAGTTGAGACAATGGACGTAAAACTTCTCCAACTTTTTCTCTGAAACTTTACGATGACGTTAGCATCATGTATGGCTGACTGCCTGCATGTGTACAGGACATAAACCTCCACACAGGATGAAGAACAGACACATGTACTGCATATTTCAAACTACATATGTTTGGATTAATTTAAGAAGACAGACAAGAGGATCTCATTTTAATTCAAGCCTGCGTCAATTAATCTACCGTGTTTTCAGGATTAAAGATTTACTGCTGTGTTGCTCCTCTTGGCTGTTTTCTACTATTAAAGTCAAATTTGGCAGATAACATTTTCCCTAAGATGTGTCTGAATGTCTAAATATGAAATTATGTGTCTGAGCCCATGTGCGTTTATCAGGGAGGATCAAAGTAAAATATACTTAATAAATCAGAGTATTGTTTCAATGGAGTCGATAGAGGGAAAACAAAAGGCCCATTGAAGGTAAGTCATGCAGCCGGTGTGGCCAGCTGCAGTCGGGCAGGTCAAGGTGACTGAGGTCACCACTAGAAGAAAGATATTTAAGAGAGACGAGGAACACCTGCTGAAAATATCTGACTTCGCACTGTTAAAGAAAAGACATGGGTCACATTGTATCTGCTGGTGTGTCTTCAGTTAATTCAGTGTATGGACATTTAGGGAATACACCGTGAAAAAGGTTCAGTCAGGTATCTGAGAAACTTTATTTCTGGACCTCAAATTGTACTTAAAGAGGTATTTCACTGCTGGAAAGATGGTCTGTTCATAAAACTGGGCTGTCTATGCGGTAGAAAGACGCACATACATTTGGAAATTGGTGCTGTATGACGAGAGAAAACAAACAAAAAAGGCTGTGGCATCTGCTGTTGCTCAGAAAGTACAAAACCTACAACTACCAGAATGCACTGTACCATGGCGGAGCAATAAACGCTTCGTGACGTAGCGTGAGCTTGTCAGTTTTGACACATGAAACAACTGGTCAGTGACTTCCTGTATCAGACGTCGACGAAAAAAAGACGTCCTCTTAAGTCGTCATGATACACGGCAGCATCGGGGGCAACGCAACAGGACAATAACAAAAGTTAAGGCGGCAGAAATCCAAGTGGGGTGAGTAGGAGTGGTGGTGGATGGGTCCAACAACCACCAACCTTCACCCAGGAAGCCAAAGTTCTCTTCCTGTGAGATTGTAAAGCCAAACCCTTTGTCTTTTTTCTTCAACCTAACAACATGCGTCTGTTGTTGAAGGAAAAAAACATCAATTCACACTTGAGAAGCAGCTTGAGAAAATCAAATTACTGGCTTAGTCCGACTGAAACCGGACTTTTAAATACATGTAAACAGCTTAGTCCGACTGAAATTGGACTATCTGTAGCTCGACTAACACACCTAGATAATTCGATTGAAAATCAAACCATTGCTGCACGTATCCTCTTTGTCTGACTGGAGTCGGACTCAGCGTTCTGCGCATGCACCACTTTTTCTTTCGCAGGCTTTCACCTGGAAGAAGAAGGCGATGACGTAGCAGCAGTTCACTCCCGGAAAAACAAACAAACACCAGGGCAACCGAGAAGCTGAAGACGCATCTCTGCCATCTTCATTCATCGTTAGCTTCCTCTTCGGGTCAACAGGAACTAGTTCAATATGCACTATATTAAAAAGGACACCGCGCCGCCTATCGAGGCGGAGTCAGAAGTACCTTGTCAGAAATTTGATTTTCTCTTCTGCATGTATACTCAGACAAGACAAGAAGTCCGACTTGACTGATTAGCCGAGCTTTGAGCTTAGCTTGACTACTGCGTGCATGTAAACCTAAAGAGTGTTGTACAGACGTAGTGCTTTTATTTTGAAAGAGACTGTATGCAAACTGTGTATTTTGACAGACAATGCATGTAACAGGCTGAAGCTGACACAGCGTCCCAGAACAGGGTACCTTTCATGTTGTATCTCGACGTGGAAAGTCCATGACCAAAAGCTGATATGTGACGAGGTCGGAGTCAGAATGTGTTGACTACTTAGCAACTACTGATGCTACAGTACCTTCCTACAAAATCAGATGGTTGAAGCAGCATATGGAGATTATACTTGTTCTGAAATCCAGCTATAATTAATATATTGCACATATATACAAACTGGAAATGCATGTCATCACATATATCCCCAATTAAATTATTAAATGTATAATGTAAATCTCTATATTAGATTGTTTATGGAAAATATATTTCTGTTGCATTAGGACATGACTGTCGTGTTGTTTTCTGGCTCACATTGTGTTACACTGTAGATGTGGAAGAACACACACACACACACACACACACACACACAGAGGAAGGAAGATGACAGGAGCAGTTTTACATCACGCTCGGTCTGTTTCCCATCAACACAGAAAAGATTTAATGCTGATCAAGGTGCTGCTGTACAGCGCTCTTAAATGATCTTATTCACTCTTAGCACACAACCTCAGCTGTGGCTCTCACTTAGCATGCTACAGTCTGTATAGCATGTGAGCTACATGTGTGTCACGGTGAGTGCGTTCTCATAATCGAACCAATCACGGCAGCAGATAAGAGGCTGTTAAGTTTCCATCTGACAGAAACAACTACTTACTTTCATCACTAGTTTAGGCCACATGATGCATCAAGTGTGTTTACATGCACACTAATGGCCTGGATATGTTCACATTACAACATCTGTTTATTTTGCTCTCATGTGGCACAGGTTGGATTTTTTACAGGGTAGTTTGGACACAGAAATACGATCAGATCTGAGCCACTTTGATATGTGTTCCTAAATCTGAGACATATCTGATCATTGGCCACGTGGAGGCTGTGAAAACAGTCATACGGAATTCCTGCTGGTTTCTCCATGTCATACTTCACTGCACGGGAGCAGAACACTCATCATACAGTGTCGGACCCGTCCGGTGAAACGACTGAAGGCTGCTGTAACCACAATGCTGCGGCAGTAGGCTGCCCCAGTTGCCATCTAATGGAGTCCAGCTGTCAAGACGCTTGCCTACAGCTGGAGTCCTGGAGTGACAGCATTGTCGTGAGGCGCTGACAGAGGTGCTGGAATGTAGGCCTAGACATCCTAATGTTTTGGAGGGACTGTTCCTCCTTGAAACCCTCCACATCCGCCCAAACGAAAATCTCTCTCTCACCAAAACTGCCAGCACTAGCTGCTAATAGAGCTACAGCTACAGGCTCTTGCGTTCCCTCTTCTTCTATAACAAGATTTTATTCTTATTCTACATTAACTATGAATAAACTATTAAAGGAATAAATCAAATGAACATTTTCTTATTTTCTTTGGTATTTTTTGTCATATACAGATGCAGTGATGATTGCTGGGTAATATATATGTTAACATTGTGTACTGATGAGTCTCTGTTTGATCGTGTGGCTGGGATAATATGTGCACAGTAGCGTGCACTAGGGCCTGTTCTAACTACCTTACGCCACTGCTCCAGCTGTCATTAGACTCTCAATATTTGCACTCTTTCCACATTGTATTCTAACTGCTGCACAGCAGTTTCCCTCAGGATCAATAAAGTTTTATCTTTTTATATCCTGTTTTCTCTAAAAATGTTGTGCTTTTTCAGGTTTCACAGCTCAGATTATGATGTTTATATTCACATAGCCAGAATACGAGTGAGAAACTCATTATGTTGGTCTTTTTCAAATCTGAACTGCGTTGTAGATGTTATGTTTTGCCCACAGATAAAGAAGCAAATAACAGAAGCTAAATATAGGTTCATGATGTATTACACAATGAATGTTTAATGATCGTTTTCTCCACATGTGAACTGAGTCTAAAGTTTTGTTTCTGTTTTAAAAAGATGAGCGTGTCACAAAGTTCAACAGAGGCTAAAAAAAAGCAACATGGTTGAACTTTCCGTGTCTGTTTTTACTACTCGATCACCGTCTCCACACAAAGGAGTTCATCCCCATCACCTTATTAGGGAAGCAGTGACAAGTGTCCATTGTTCAGAGCAGAAACAGACCAGCTCGTCTGCAAGAACATTTTAACTGTGGCGAAAACAACAAGTGAGAACAGCCCACATTAAACACACTCCAGCTTCAAATAAATAACCACTGACAATCATAACAAACTGTGTCTGTGGTGTTTGTTTCAGACGCACACACATATTGTTCAGAAACTACAAATATAAATCAGCTTGAAATCAGATTGACCTCGTGTTTTTATATTAACTTTGTAAAATTAAAATCCTGAGAGGTTCAAAACTGAAGTTACCTGAAGTCAAAACAGGAAACTGAGCAAAGCTGAAGTAACTTTTTTTTTTTAATAACAGTCATGTAATATTATTTCAAGACCATGTAAATATTTATCCCAAATATTCAGACCATGCCAACATACTGTGCTGTACCACAGGACCTGCTATTATGTGCCAGCAGCAACAATGGCTTCATACACCTCTCCATAATAGGTCATATCAGCAGCACGGCGTGTAATTATTGTTTACTGCCACTCGGCTCCATTTATGGTGAACTGTCTTGATCTGGTGCTGAGCAGTGAGTCTGTAATCTCAAGGATTTGCAGGCTGCTCGTAAAATTACTGTCATGGATGAGAGGATTATTTAACTCCTGATTCCCAGTAAGGTCAGGATTTCACACACCAGTGAGTGGCCTCGGCTTTAAATAGGAGCTTGATGGTGAGCAGTACAGTCAGTAAGAGAGGTGGTGTTGGATCAAGACACTCGCTCCCTGCAGCCGACATGTACTGTACTGCAGGGCAGGTGTTGCTGTGGAGGATATGAAGGTCATATTCTCTATGTTCTTTTTTTTTTAAGGATTTAGGGGTTATATGCTCCTGAAATAAAAATTAGTGTGCCACATGTGTGCCTTTTGATGATATCAACATTTCAGTATGACCCAGGTCTGTTATTATGGCTGTTATCAGTGAAAGCTCGATGCGGATGCTGTGCAGGATTATTATTATCCTTACAGATTGAACAAAATGCATGAAGTAAAGAACACTGGTGTTATCTTTGACTGTGACCTGTATTTTGAATCCCAAGTACAAAACAAAACTAAAAATGCTTTTTTTCCATCTTACAAACATTTCCCATGTGCAAATTCTTTTATCTTATTCATTTTAAAATTCTGCTTTTTGTTCTTAAATTTCTTAACGGACTGGCTCCTGACTATTTATCTGACATGTTGGTCAAATACATTTCCTCCAGATCTCTACGATCCTCTACCTTTGGGTCGACTAAATGTCCCCCAGAGTAGAGCTAAAAGTGTGGTGATGCTGCATTCTGTGTCTTCGGCCCTTGTCTCTGGAACAGCCCTCCAGAGGACGTCAGACTCTCTGATTCAGGTTGCAGCTTCAGAAGAAATCTTAATACACTTGATTCTTCTGATCCAGACATTTATGAGGTCGTATTATCTACATATTAGAGGTCTACTGTGTAGGATAGCTAATGGTGAGGTTGCAGAACTGAAACTTCTCCTGTGAGCCACGTGTGTAGAAGAACTATGGTTTAAAAAAGAAAGTGAATGACCCTATCAGTGTTTGATCTGTCTGAAGAGGACCTGCTCCGTATGTAGATATAAACAGCTCATACTAAGGAAACAAAAGCACCACAGCTCTTATTTTCAGGTGATTACAAACTGATGAAAACATAGTTGTGAGTATTATATACAATTCCTGCCAATAGATGCTACTACACTGGACGTTAAAGTCCAGCTCAGTAGCTAAATGAGTTTGTAAAATCAAGGCTACTGTACACCGGCTTCAGGTTTGTTGGCAGTAATGAAGCATTAAAGAGTCACTTCAGAATTTCCCAGGCTTCATTTTAGATTGTGTCACTCTAAAAAGCCTGATTCGCAGCAGCTTTTCTAAAATACTGAGATGCATGTCATAATGTTTTTACAAGGTTTTTTTGCGATGAAACTGCAGGAGCAAGTGAAATTTGCAAAAACAGATAAGGAATTAAAATGCAAAATATCTAATATAATAACATCTACCTTTTATGGTTTAAACTTTGTGTGCAATAGTTGATAAGGTAAGACCTAACACTCGGACCACTTACAACAGTGCAGAAAAAATAGCTCTGCTTTTGCTAATTTACATGTTAAAATTCTTACTAAGTATATAATCGTATCTAATATAACAAGTTTGTTTTAATCTCACGCCCTCTTTAGTCGTTTGTTTGCTTTCCTCACTTCTGTTACTCTTCCTGTGCGCTGAGCTGAGCTGAACTGCCAATCAGAGAGATTTCATTCACCAATGAGCTCTACCGGCTTTGACACAATTCAACATGCTGATAATGCCAAAAAAAGCCGCAAAAGGTTGACAAGGAGCGACCAGTGCCAACAGATAGTAGGGCAACAGACAACCCAACACTGACCAACGGTCGACCGTCGGCTTGGTGTGTTTGGTTGTTTTTTAAGATCCCCATTAGCTTTTGCATTGTAGCAGCTATTCTTCCTGCGGTCTACACAATACAAAAAACACACATTAACGTTACACACAACACGATACTGGCCCTAATCTTGCGTTCACACAAATGGAATGGGATTTTTTGCGTTGCGTTACTTGTGCAAGTTTGAACGCTAGAATATTTTGTGTTGACTCACATCATACGTGCGTGAAAACACTGAATCAATGGATGAAATTCCATCAGTGCGTCCTCAGTGTCATACTGCTGATTGGTCATTGTGGTGCAACTTGGTCACGTAAGTTCTGATCTTCAACTCTTGTGAATAAGTGTATGGCACCAAATCGTGCTACTTGCTTCCTTTGCTTCTTAATTCACGTATTTTGCGTCATTCGTGTTGCATCTATTGCGTCTTTACATTGACTTTACATGTTTTTCACTCGCACAAATTGTTTAATTCGCAAGTGGTGACCATGCTGACCATGAACCACAAGGTTCCCAGCTCCTTTGTTGCATGTCATTAACTTTATTTTTCTATCTTATTCCATCATTTGGTCCTGATTACACATAATAAAACATGTTACTCCATATTTGCGACAAGAAATGTGTTAAAAAAAAACAACTACACTCAGCAACAACAACATTCTGCTGCAAAACTTGCTTACTCACTCTGACTGGACTCTGTGCACCTCACGTTGTTCTATTGTTTGTTTGTTTGTTTGTGTTTTGTTTTGTTTTTTTGTTTCTTTTTCGCTGTTGTGTTATTGTTGTTTTATTGATGCTTTAACTGTATTTTAATGCTTGTTATGTAAGGTGACCTTGGGTGACCTGAAAGGCGCCTCCAAATAAAATGAATTATTATTATCATTATTATTATTATTATTATTATTATCATAAGGTTTACATATGACTGCAATGATGGGCACAATGAAGGCGATTTGCAAAACCATACAGGGCCAGCAGACACATACCAAAGAAGAAACTAATGACTAGAGCAGATTTAGTCCAAGCTAAAATGGACACATAGGCCCAGCGCTGCATCAATAAAACACAGTAAATAAACACATTGAGCAACAGTATTAGTTATTGAGGAAACAGCTCTAAAACATTTCCTGGCCAGAGTTCAACGTGCCGTAAAGCATTCGTCTGTACTCGTGGATTTGCTGCCAGTGAGACGTGGCCACAACCCTCAAGATCAGTTACAGGTTCAAGATCAAGGGCTCTGAAATGGCAGCAAGTCTCATGTCATGTTTAGCCTCGTATGCTAACTGGTGTTTGTCCCCTGTGGGACCGAGGGAGAGATGGGGAGACGATTGCAGGGACACTCCCCCTCGTTCCTGTCTGCTTCTGCCCCTCATACTCCCCCCTGTTTCTCTCTCTTCGCCCTTCCTTCCTCTTCTGTCTCCTCCTCCTATGCTCCTCCTCCGCTGCTCGCAGGATAACACACCGCCTGCCTCTTGTTTGGATAAGTTAATGCTGAGATGTCAGCCTCGATTCTGATGTATACCACCTGCCCTGGCCTGCGACTGACCTCGTACTCCAGCTCCCACTGCAGAGACATTCCAGTGCTTTTCTGGGGCTGTGTTTACACTGCAACAGATTGCCCTGCTCTCCCTATCTGCTCATCACGGCGGACAGTGGTGGGCCTCTACTTCAGAGTCATCCCAGTACAGCCTGTGTTGTTCTGAGCAGAGCTGGCAACAGAGATCCTCCAGAGGAAGTTCTGTGTTCGAGAGTTTCACTATGAAGTTTTGGACATGGAAATTAAATTCTTACACTATCCTAATTCTCAGCGGACTGGACGTCTCTTTTAGGCTCGGCCTCAGGAGGGGAGGCCTGCGAGCGAGCGGCTCCAGTCATTTAGATGCCAAGAACCTCCCACTCAACACTGTGGGAAGCTCATGTGAACACCATGACCTCACTGTGTCTGCCCTTTAAATGAATTAGAGCTGTTGATTTACAATTTTAAGTCCATGTAAGATCCGAACCAAAAGATTGACGTCAAATGAAAAGAAGTTTTCATTTCAGGAGGCTGCCAAGTCTTTATCTTGGATGTGACTCAAATATTTCAGCCCTTAATGGGGCAACATCACTTACAGGGTCCGCTAATAGGAACTCGACAAGGAGAGGGGCTTTTTTGTTTTATTGTTAGTTAGCTTATACATAGGAGGACATGTTAGTCTGCCGCCTTGCGACAGCAACTGTAACTGGCACCATAGCAGTTGCGGTCTTAAAGGAGAAGTCCAGTATTTTGCACTTTGAGCCCCATTCCTGGTTGTTTATGATGAAATAGAGTGGTTAAGACCAAAATCTTGACGATTGCTCCTTCTCTGAGAATTTGAGAGAATTTGTCTTTCCCCTGCCTGGCTTAACAATGCTGTCTATGGCCATGTGTAAATCTGTCCTAAAACCACCTTAAACGTTGGTTTTCAAAGCCATGAAACTCACCCAGTGGTCAGTGGTGTTCCTTGATGTTCCCACATAAAAATCGTAGCAAACTGTGGTTTCCCTGATGATTTATTTGACATTTTGTCCATGCATTGATTTCCTATAGGAAGCCTCATTGTCCGTTGGTAGTAATCCGCCACTGGAAACAGAAAGGGGGTTGTTTACGACAAGGTTGTAGTCATTGTAGTCTTTTAGCTCAGCCAAAGTGCCGGCTCGACAGTGCTGTGTGTGCTCCTCCTCTTCGGAGGAATTCTCCTGCAGTCGCTGACCACACAAAACTCGCCCATTATTACTGGCTTGTAAACAACCTTCGCAGTACGATGCCTTTGAACACAACGCCAGCCTTCTTCTTCTGCTTCTTTCTGTGTCCCATTACATTGCAATGGTTTCCTGCCGGTTGGCGACATTCACGTAAAGGAGCATTATCGCCATCAAGTGGGCTGGAGTGTATAACGCTTCAGGGTCAAACCAACGATCAAGCGGAAGTTTACACACGGGTGTGAGGCAGCTGAAAAAATAGTTCCACAATCCAGATGAATAGAAAACACGGATGGAAACCACAGTTTGCTACGATTTTTATGTGGGAACATCAAGGAACACCACTGACCACTGGGTGAGTTTCATGGCTTTGAAAACCAACGTTTAAGGTGGTTTTAGGACAGATTTACACATGGCCATAGACAGCATTGTTAAGCCAGGTAGGGGAAAGACAAATTCTCTCAAATTGTCAGAGAAGGAGCAATCGTCAAGATTTTGTTCTTAACCACTCTATTTCATCATAAACAACCAGGAATGGGGCTCAAAGTGCAAAATACTGGACTGCTCCTTTAAGACTGTATAAAAATAATGAACGCAGCCACCGTGACGTCACCCATTGGACTCTGGACCTTGGATTTTTGGAGCCTCAAGTGACCATATTTGAATGAGAGGGTGGAGCTGTGGAGGAGCGTAAGGTGGATCTGACTGAGAGCCCAAGGACACTATCAGCAGACAGCCGGTCACTCAAAGCAGCCACGCCCTTTATAATTCATTAATCCCAGTTCAGACCAAAGATTCACGACGAGATGAGTTGAAACAGGAAACTACCTGCAACGTTGTGAAAACCTGCCAGTTCACACCAATGCAACTAGATGAGATGGTGTATCATCTCTATGCAACAACTCTCTGTACTTCCATTCTGATTTGCAGCTTTTCAGACTTATTTTGTGGCTGAATATAATTTGTAGCTTCTTAAAATATGAATGAGGATAGTGATAGTGAGATACTGGCTACAGCTGCATTTGTAGTCGCGATGAAACGGCAAAAAACAAACAAAACGAGCATCAGATGGACTGTACTCATCATAAATACCTGACAATAATATAAGTAAGCAGTGTGGGGGGGCATAAGCACATATAGTGAGCAGCAGCAGTGACCCACCGTCTGACACCGGCACACATGAGGACGGAAACAGAGGGCTTAGCGGAACATAGCAACCATAGCATAGTAAGCAACCACGTTGTCTGCAGTCATTCTGACTTGACCAGCAGGCTTCACTACAAGCTGATTGGCTGTTATTGTGTGTGATGTTTGGTCATGGACTTTCCACGTCGAGATTTGACATGGTTGTTGATGTTCTGGGATGTCGTGTCAACTTCAGCCTGTTCCATGCATTGTCTGTTTTCAAAATACACTTCAGTTTTCACAGGAAATGTACAGTATGCATACAGTCTCTTTCAAAATAAACACACTACGTCGGTACAACACTGTGAATTGATGCTTTTTTCCTTCAACAACAAACACACGTGGTTACAATTAGCCAACTCTCGCGGGTTTGGCTTTACAATCTTACAGGAAGCGAACACTGGCCTCTCGGGTGAAAGTCGGAGGTTGCTGGGCCCATCCAACACCCTCCCCACCTGTCCTAGTCAGACATCTGCTCCCTTTACTTTCATTGTTGTCCCACCGGGCACCCTTAAACAATAACAGCGTTCGGCCACGTATCATGCCGATGTGAAAGGACGGCTTTTCTCGTCAGTGTCTGACACCGGAGGTCACTGTGTAAGCGCCGGTATTCGACGACTTCTGAGTGAATCCGCGTTGACAGATCACATAAACTATCACATATAAGAGAAATGATTTACAAAATTAAAGTGGCCTGAGGAAAACTGTCACAGGGTGGGGGGTAGTTATGGAAAATAAGTTACAGTGAATCCAGTCATTACAGACTAATATACTGAGAAAATTAAAACAGTTAAGCTTGAGAACAAAAGTTAACAAGTGACCGATGATGCAACACAGAAGGACAAAATCAAAATATCTGGATGTGTGACAAAGAAGGCTCGTCTCTGTGAAATTTATTTAGCTTTCTCTTTCATTTTGGCACATCTGTACTGTATTAACTTTAGCCCAGCAGGCAGCCTTGTTCCTGAGACACAACACAAACGTGCGTGGTGCGATGTTCGAACACAGCGGGGACATCAATCAGAAGAAAATGACTGCTCTGGGCTTTGGGAAAGTCTTACAAAGGATTAAAAATATACAGTACAAAGAGTAAAAACAAGCCATGTTTAAAACTGGAGGAGTCTGTCAAAGGTTTTACAGACGTCTCTTTCACAATGATGATCTATGAGAATATAGTTTGACAGCTGCGTTAGAGACTCCTCAGCTGTGATTGGTTGTTTTGGTAGATTCTAGCAACTGTTGAAGGCAACAGGAGGAGAGGAGGGACATTTTATCCACAGACTGTCTCATATAATTCTGTTTGCACTGAGTGACTGTTTGAGTGAATATGACAAACAGTGATTTTTTAATAAAAGTTATCAACAGATGGTTCAACACAACAGTTTCAATCTAAATGCAAAGTAAAGTTGAGATATCACTTCTGAAACAAACAACACAAATTAGCGATTGTCATCACAATCATATTGTTTGAGGCCTTGCTGTTAATACTGAACACTGAATGTGTGAAAATGTGGACGGAAGTTGCCTTCAAGAACACTGAGGTCATGTCCACAGCATTGTTTTTAGGAATGTGTGGACTTTAACAAACTGAGAAGGAGCTGACGTTCCCTCTCCTCACTACTGCACAGAAATTAAACACATCTGGATATATTGGCAATAAAAATCTATAACTTCAATAAACAAAGAGATGTGTTATCTCTCCAGCAGAATAACTAACATGGTGATGTGGTAAAGGCTTTTTTGATAGCGTATATTTTATATTTGCACTCTTTCCTTCTTTGCACTGCGACGGTTGCACAACAGTTTCCCCTGAGATAAATGAAGTTCTTTTTTATCTTGAAACGTTAACATGTAGGGAGATCAAATGTAAAGAAATATAACAGAGCAGTCAACTAAATTAATATAATATCAGTAGGAAATATGCATTTCTTGGTGGGGGTTATGCTAAGGTAAGAGTAGGCAACCTGCAGCTCTTTGGCCCCTCTCTAGTGGCTCTCTGTGGCTTTGACAAAAAAATTCTAAGGAAAGAATGTTATTTTTTCAACATTTTAATTTTCATTCATCAGTGATGTTGCCCTAAAGTGATTCTTACATTTTCCAACGGTATAAGTGTGCAGCCCAGACACTGAATTTAAAAAATTGAATTAAATTAAATCTCACTAGCGATGGCTACGCTTAAGTCTCCTTAGTGAGGCTAGCTATTGATTTCAAATCTAAATAAAAAAAAGTCATGCTGGAAAATACAGAACAGATTTGTTTGCGGTCACCACTAATGCTGCAAAGTTAAGTACCAAATAACCATAAACAGCCCACTGCAGAGTCACTTCTTTGTTATAAAACATATGGATGCTCATTTAGACCTTTTGGGAATGTTAACAGGCTAATTAAGATGAAATAGGCTGTCACTATAAGGCACAAATATGTACTGCAGCTCCAGACAAATATTTCAAAACATTTTTTGCCCAAAAATGGCTCTCTGGATAGTAAAGGTTGCTGACCCCCGTGCTGGGGCAATTTGTATTCATTATTTACAGCCCTGCCTTCATATAGCTGAAGCTGTGGTGTGTCAGCTGACAACATTCTTTGTTGCATCTTTATTTGGGTAAAATGACTCCTGCTGGAATTATGTACATTTCTCTTCAATGTTGTTCCTAATAATTGTAAAGATCCTAAAGTAAACCATGGACAAACTTGGTCTGGTGGATTCTGAGATAACTGACATTTAACCTAAATCAACACAGAATCATAAAGTCTGGAGATTTCAGAAATAGGTCTTTATAAAAACACTTTTACAGTACATACGTGTGCCACAGCATTAACAACAGCTGGGTTCAGTCCAGTCATGACCACCTTCACTGTGTGCTCATTACAGATCACATACCGTTACAACAGACACTCAGCTGCGGTCACATTCACTACCTGCTCTTTGACTCACCAAAACTCCCTCAATTACATTAACTCAGTATCACTATCTGTTTGAATGAGCAATATCACGACCTGGGTGATCTACGTACAACTGCTGTTTGTGTTTAACAAAGACAGCAGATATGAAATTCTTTGTCTTTGCATCAGGTCTTTATATCAGTGAGTCTGCACTGACCAGCATTACTGTTCAGTATTCTATTGTTCATTGTTTTGAACTGTAACTACTGGCCTTAAACTAAAGTATAGTTTCTATTTTTCATACTTCACGGTGCTAACTGTGCAGCATTTGGAGATAACATACTGTTATTATGGATCAATGCTGTTACAAGAACACTTAAAATCACAGGAGATTAAACTTTAGAAATGTCATCAGTGAACACTAACGCCATCAAGTGGCAAGAAGAAGAAATAACACTAAAGAGAAGAAGAGACAAACATACAAACATATAATGTAGCTCTAATTTTTTTCCGTTTTTGTCCAGAAATACACCTTGCATGTTTAAATATGCATTTGATTTCCAGGTGTAAAACAGCTCCTGTCTGACTGGATCCCAGTTGCGTCCCTAGCAAAAATAACTGGAGGCTGATATAACTGTCTTTAAGAGGCTGTGGCCTCTTACCTACCTATATCCTACCTATATGACACCTTAATATCAGTCTCTCCATCTTCTGAAAGTTATAAAGCCAGGTGGGAAAAAGAAATAGGTATTCAAATTCTGTTGCCTATAATAAATGTCACCATTTGAACTTACTTTGTTGTATTTAGTTTTTATGAAATTAAATCGAAGAATTTAATTACTTTATAAATACTAAGGATGCAAAGGTTTATCAGCCAAACATCAGCACTGGCTGATATCTGCCTTGTTTACTGCCATCGACCTTTCAGCAAATAAGATGACATCCTCCAGTGACAGTGGCCGTTGTTGTGTCACATCAGTTTTGTGTTGGCAGTCAGACTCTGACAGCAGTAGCTGCTGTATCCAGCTGCTGATTTGGAAAAACCACTAGCTGGACTGGACTCAGGCATGATGTAAGGAGGCGATGGGTGCCGAGTGCACGTGGTTTGTTTTCATATTTGCTTAATGGAGCATCTGTTAAATTCTGTTCTACATAGCTTGAGAAGAGAAATAGACTGAGCTGCAACGAGGCAGAGATGCTGAACTTCATGAAGAAAAACATGCATCTTACTGAGAAATAGGCCATGAGGTGATTTCTTTTTATAATTAATATTCAGAGGAGGTACACCGTATGATAAATAACAAAATCCAATATCTGCTTTGTCCAAATTATTTTAAACATCGGTATTGGCCCAGAATTTCACAGTCGGTGCATCCTGAATAAACATATTGACTAAAATTACAAATACAAAAGTCTCTTTCACATTTACCCAACACTCTTATTGCAAAGGTGCATCCACAAGACTGATAGCGCCATCATGTGGCCACAAAAAGGATTTTAATGTTGCACTTAAAAACCAACTGAGGCTCTCACATCTGTGTCTACTTTTCAGTGATATAAAACTTGTAGGATCAGTGAGGAAAATTTCATTTTGGAGGTTGTAGTTTATGGTACTGTTGTACCGTTTGTCCATCCTCTTTATACTGATGAAAAGCTGTTTTGTTTAACACATTTTTCTTTTAGAAATGTGTAAAATTTGTTTAAAATGTGAAAATAAAACCATGTCCCTTCATTTCATGTCAAAGATAGAGACAACACATCCGTCAGTTTACAAAACTTTTAATGTAAAAGACAAAACAAAACAGAAATTGGTGACAAGAGAGAAAATATATATATATATCATTTCGCTCATTTGTCCTTCTCCTTCTGCTCCTTCTCCTTTTTGTCCTTCTCAGCCTTGGCCTCCTCGGCCTCGTGTCGTTTGATGAGCTCCTCGACTTCTTTCAGTTTCAGCACCTTGATTTTTGTTTTCCCGTTTTCTCGTGTCAGCGTGGCGATTTCCACTGAAACAGTCAACACAAACAGCATTGTGTTATTGTATACATCAAGCAGCTGCACAGGAAACATCTTTGTACAATCAGTCTTTTACCAGTGTTATTTTAAGTTGGTTAACTACTGCTGTATTCCATTTAAGCAGAGTTAAGGTCCTAAGATGCTACAATTAAGAGACATTGACACCTTATTTTCCCAAAAAACAAACAAGAATATTCCAGCAAAATGACGAGAAAGTACTTTTGAATCTCACCTTTCTCTGCTGAGAGCTTGCTGACATCCATTGTTTTGTTGAGGACTTTGATAGCCAGAGCCAGAGCAGAGGACAGAGTCATCTCACCCTCTTTGTAGTCCTGCTTCAACATGGACACTGCAGCCTGAGGCAAAGAAGGTAACACTTTAAACACCATACAGGGAAGAGCACTGTGATAATTCACCATGATATTATGATAGTAGGGCTGCCCAGCAGTAGGCAACCAAACATTTGTCAGTCAGAAAGATCATTAGAGAGATTTCATTAGTCGCAGATAAAAACAAAACCGTGAAATTCTATGAAGAGTTGTGCCTTGTCAAAATAAATCCAAACCTATATGACTGGACCATGTGGGTATTTAATTTGAAAGGACAGACACAGGAAGTGTCCACGCTCAGCAGTCAGACAGGAGTCAGGTTAATTTCCAGGGCTGGTACCTGCGGTTATTCCACAGGCTAGTTAATAACATGTCGGGCAGGAAATCCAAAGTGTGGGATCATTTTGAGAAGGTGAAGGACCAACCCAAGGTGATATGTAAACTCATCTTCATTGGTCCACTACAAACATGACGTATCATGTGAAACATGGAAGTAGCTACATGCCCATTAGCCCACAGCGTCATTAACAGGCGGCTCGCTCAGTGTGTGACGTGCACTTGGAGATAAAATATAGGCCTATATTAATGAAGGTTCATTAGTACGGTTTGTATTTCTCTGTAATGTAGCACAGTGTTAACAATGTTACTGAGACTATTCTTTCTCACACCTTCAACTCAAACCACCAAAATATATCATTTTAAATTGAATTAATATCGTAAACATGCAGGCGGCTAGTCGATCAATGGCCCTAAATGATGACTATTGGTCAACTAGGAAAATTCGTAGTCAGTGGCAGCCCTAATGGACAGATTTATTGCCTCAACCTCTAAAGTGTCATTGCAAACTGCACTAGCATCTGAGAATTTTATATTACTACTGACATTTAGAATACATTTGTTAGACCAACAGTAACGGCTACAGTTTTGCACCATCTTCAGAGTAAAGTGCTAAACAAAGTCCTCTGCTTCCAGATGAAAACATCAAAGCCACAAAAGCATCACACAAACTCAGGTAAATATGTCACTGTCTGGTGTATCTGTTGAGATCATGCCACTGTTTTTCAGTGCCTGTGTCATTTCAGACTTACAGCACTGTTGTTGCCGATACAGGTTGCCTTCCAGCCTCCGTAGTTGCCGCTGGGGTCACTCTGGTACAACTGAAAGCCGTAGTGTTTGTCCCAGCCCATGTACAGCAGAGAAACACCAAACGGCCTCTTTCCTGTCGAGACAAACCACACAGCTGTTACAGAATGCCAAAATCCATTTGTGTTTTTACTCTGTCGATGATCTTGTAGCTTGTTTGCAAACGTGATGTGAAAGTTTTTAAGGGCAGACATCTCTGCAACAAGCACACTGCAAATATTAGGACAGACAATATGTTGATCCCAAAGGAGATGTTTAATTCTGTGTATCTTACCTCCAAACTGTGTGTATGCCTGCTTAATGTCACACAGGGCCGTCACCAGCTGTTCGCAGGGTATGGGCTCTTGGTACTGCAATAAATACCTGAAGGGAAATTTAACAGGTCAGCTGTTAAATTAGAAACTGAAGCAGAAATCCAGATTATAATTCGATAGGCTGGTGGTTCAATATAGTTTCAGTCCTGAGATGCTTCCAACAAATCTAAAGCTAGTGCTTACAGAGGTGTATATTTAAACTTTTTAAATATGTATTTATTAAACACTTACACTATGTGGTGTTCACTTTGCTGTTCAGTTACTCCCTGAGTCTGTAAACATCTTTACATTTACTCCTACAAGCTAACTCATTTAAAGCAATAGATCTGTCTGTGAAATGGTTGGCAGATTTCCCTCTAAAACTCACCTCTGTGCGATTAGCCGCAGCTCATTTGTCAGTACATTAGCATCTGATGTGATCCCAGCAACACTGCAGGCCAAGTCACTGAAAAACATCATCACAAACACACACGAGACCACCATACAGTGTTAGCCTGAAAAAAGGGGATGACCAAAGCTTTTATGGTAAGAATGGTCCATGTATCAGGTGTTGACGAGTCCGTCTGTATTTCAGATCACTCACTCGTTGAGCTTGTAGATCTTCTCAGAGAAGAAAACCTCATCGAGCAGTTTGTGGATGTTGCGTCTCTCTGCTGCTAACAGCACTCCGTCATTTGCGAGAATCCCCAGACATGTTCCTGCATGGCCGATTGCTTCCATGGCATACTCCACCTGATACAGGCGTCCTATGAAACACAGTCACACACTTTATGTTGATCACAGAAACAAATAAACCCTTTAACACTTTTCTATCTGACACACACTGGTCAGCTGAAGAAGTTGTAAGATAGTTGGACAGAATAATTGTAATTAAAGGTCCATGTCATAGCTTTAACTCTTCAGTTTTCTCAGCTGTCACTCACTGATGTGTACCATACAATGTCAAGACACATAAGGTTTTCACTATAATGTAATGGTGTGGGCATAATAACACTTTTAAAAAAAGACAATACTTACCTTCAGGAGAAAATATGGTTGTTCGGGAATCATATCTTCGAGACTGAACAAAGGAAAAACACATATTAGCTGACTGAAACAATCAGTGGCAAATTATTAGCATGCATACGATGTAGCTGTGACAAGTAATGTACAAACGCTAACGTTACTTACCATTTTTTCCCGTCACTGACACTGTCCTGCAAAATAAAACAGAAGTTTTAAGTTATTGAAACAACCAGCAGAAACCAAACAGGGAGAAGGAAAACGTTTCAGCTTGTACTTATGTCATAGTTTTAATTTCTTGGATACGGAAATAAATATCTACTTTCTAACAGCTTGACAAACATTAACCGCTACGACAGTCTCTGATAAGTAATTTGCACACGCGTTAACACACAACAACAGTTTACAATCCACTTTTCTCTGTGTCTCAGTACCTGACAGCTAAGTTAGCATGGCAGCTAACCGCTGCTAAACAGAATGAATCTGCATTATCAGAGCATGCTAGTCCGTTAGCATGCTAGCTAGCCAGCTAGTTAATAATAAACGAAGTTCTCCGACTGGACACGATCAAAGTGAACTTACACTCTGAAACTGTGGTGAACTTGAACAACACCGTAGTTAACAGTAAAATATTGATACGTTACCTGATGTAAAGGGTCTAAGTTTACGTAGTTGTCCACAGACTGAGAAGTCCACTACTTTCAGTTTGATGTTTCCTCGCTCACACCGGGCTCCTCCTGACTGAGGGGATTAAAGCGCAGCTCAGCAGCGCCACCAACCGGCGGGAGGACCGGTCAACTCTTCTTCTTCTTTAGTTTTTAATGGCGCTCGGCATCAACACAATTGTATTACCGCCACCTACTGGATTTACCCTAAAGTCTCCACTTACAAAATAAAATACTACTACTACTACTACTACTACTACTACTACTACTACTACTACTACTACTACTACTACTACTAATAATAATAATAATAATAACAATAATGATAAAAATAATTCAAGGATTCAAGGAACTTTATTATCATACCAGACACATGCTGACACATGGGATGGGACGAAATACTTTACCCGAGGACCCGGGGATAGAATAATAAAAATTTTTTAGAACCAATATAAGAACAAAAAAAGAAGGAGAACTGTTTACACGGAGTTAAAACCAAGGAAACACCAAGCACTGAAAGCAGCAATTAAAGTAATAATAACGATAGTAATGATAATTATAATAATATTATTATTAATAATGATAAAATAAGCCCTTCCCATCTAGTTCGCATTTTATTGTAAATACTCTATTTCCTGATAGTTTAAGAGAGCCTAAGCTTCTCTCAAAAGCTGCTGTAACTATATCTTCTCCAGAATCACCCACAACGACCAGAAATCTTGTTTCATCTATCATTATCTCGATGTTCTTAGATTTTATTTCAGTTCCAGCAGTACATTTATTAACCATTGCCACAAAAGCCAAAACTTAATCTGGTCTTTAACAGAAGCAATATTCCTCATACTTCATGTCTGACATGTCCTTAGCTTCCTGTCTTGCATATTCAGTTTAATTCAATCTTATTCATAAAGCCCAATATCACAAATCACCACCACCACAACAACAATTTGATAGCATATGTTATGAGTAAATATTAATATATGATAGTATATGTATGTGACAACAATAATCATATTTGTTTGATACTACTACTACTACTACTACTACTACTACTACTACTACTACTACTACTACTAATAATAATAATAATGATAAGAGAAGTATGACTAATAATAGTATCAGTAGTAGTTGGCATCAGGCAGGACCATTACACCCTTTATCTTGTCTTAATTACTCCCTCAAGTTTATTCCTTTTAAAAAATAAAATCTTAAAAATCAGTTCTCAAAGCAACAGGTAACCAGTGTAGGGAAGCCAGGGCTGGTGTGATGTGGCAAGAAATGGCAAGAACCTAATGGACTGGTTATGAATGCATGAGTAACAGTTTCCAGATGTTTATTAGAAAGGAATGATCTGATTCTGTAAATATTTCTGAGATGGTGGAAGCCAGATTAAACTACTGAATTTACATGTTGGTCTAAATTGAGGGTTTGATCAAAAATGACACAGACATTTCTGCAAGGTGGGTTTACTGTGTGGAGCCGAGAACCAAGACTGTTGGATATTTGAATGTTCACGCTATTTTGTCCTATGATAAAAACCTCTGTCTTATCAGCATTAAGCTGCAGGAAATTTTGTGACATCTGCCCTGTTTTGTGTTAACTGTGTGTATTTTATGTTTAGTTATTTTCTTTTATTGTTCGGTTTCTGTCCTTTGATATGTGGTTTACCTTTCTTGTCTCAACCTAAGGCAGAAGATACCTGAGATATAGAACTTAAAAACTGTCCCTTGTTTGTTTGTTTGTTTGTTTGTATCTGCTGAGCTCAATGAAGAATTATTTAAAAAACGTGACATCCACAAGTGTAGTGGAGTAAAAAGTACAATATTAACCTCCAAAATGTAAAGAACTATAAGTTTAAAGTAGCTTAAAATGTAAATGCCAGTACCAAAATAAAGTAAAAGTACCTAAAGAATGTTACCTCTGTGCAGTACTTTAGTAAATGTACTGGTTGACAGAACTTTTCTGGTGGAAACGTGGTTGTGTTTCCCTCCAGGCTTGGTGGTCAGTAGTAGGTTAGCAGTAGTACTAGTTGCAGAAGTAGTAGAAGAAGAAAACGACAACGAAGAAGTAGAAGAAGAAACTCTGCTGTGTCATTGGTTGTTTCAGCAGCATGCCGTTTGAATGGGAACAGGAAGTTAGCTGACTAGCAAGACGGCAGCTAACTATTACGTCGTTATAATATCTGTAAGCAGCTGAATGACGATACTCAGAGCAGAATACTTTTCAGTCGACGGATGACATGAAGTTTAAAGTCTGACCGACACTGACATGACTTTAAAATAAACATCTGTCCGAAGAGGTAAGTACTTGCTAATCATACCGATGCTAACGCTGTGTAACTCAGGGCTAGCTTACTGTTAGCTAACACAAGCTTAAACCACGCCAACATACCCAGCAGGGGACGACATTAATTAAACACCTAGTGTTAGGTCATTGTTTGGCTTACTTGGTTTCATGAGTGTCATTAGTTAACATACGGCTGCTCAGGTAGTTTTCAGTTAGCTTAACACCACGGGAACACGGCGTCCTCTGACCAGTGTTACCACTGGGGTCAAGAACAAACAGGTGAAGCTAATGGTGTTTACATACTGGTTGGCTGAGAAAGCGATATATGTAAGAACACGTTCATAACACCGACATGGCCTCGCTGTTTTTGTCAAAGCTGATGGGGTCATGAGAAAAACGCAGTTAGCTTTAGCTTGTTGTCTTACAGCATGACCTTTGAACTCTCTCTGTAGATAAGTGGAGGTGAATGTGAAGTCAAGGAGAAGAACAGACAAACTCACATCAGGGATGGAAAGAAATAAAAACAGCTGTCATTACTGGGCTGTATTACTGTAAAGGGTCGAATTCATACAGTTATTTGGGAGGTAATAATTACAACATGACCTACAGTTATGTTGTCATTGGTAACCAGTGGTTGCAATCAGCAGGATTTCCCCACAAGTTCAGTCTGTTTTCCCTCATAAGATAATGTCAGGCCTTATTGCACTAAGGAGAGCGGAGGGATTGGTTAGTAGACATAGCCCCGGGGCCAGAACTGGCCCGCCAAAGGGTCCAATCCAGCCCACTATATGGCTTTGCACACCTGATACTGATGCACCTGTGAAGGCTAAGAGGTGCCAGGTTTCAGGAGCAATTTAAACAGTGAGTAGATACTTCATTTAAAATGCTGCCTGAGAGGTTTTTCCACCCTGACCAGAACACAGTTCTCTGAAATAACACTGAGCACTTACTGTGGTCTGATTAAAAGATACTGAACTTTGTGATAAACATTGTCAGCAGCTTCAATACAAAGGAGTCTGTATCAGACTTCTATTTTCAAACAATAAGGGTGGAACCCTGCTGCAAAGGAACTGACTCAACTTAAGATTTGTTAATGGTATGTAATGCAGGGGATGACTTAACCTTGCTCCATTAATACTGTAAGTGGGAGTGGAAAATAATGACAAAATGCACATGAAATTAAAGTGAGTAGCAGACTGACTGAATGTGGAAAAACTGAGTCATACTGTTGAATTTGCACATATTTTTCTTACACATCTCTAGCAACACTGGATTTGTCATGTAATTTTTACATTCATCTATGCTATCTAGTAGTGTTATCAAAAACATTGAATTATCGATGCATCTCTTTTTGATCTTTGAAATGGTTTCAGGACTAATTTTCTACAGTATCTGCTACACCTGTACCAGCTGTGCTTTCTCACACTCTTATTAAAATTCACTACAGTCATTCTGCTGTTCTCTGCTACTAACCAGGACAACAAAAGTTGTCATTGCCATGTTATATTCCCTGTTATATTCCCAGTAGTTACTGTATCAAAGTTAGAAATTCCAGTATCGTGACTACTGCCTATTTTGTTAGATCAGCCAAAACAGACATTCCTGTCTGCAGTTGAGTTTGTGCTTCAAACAGCAAATTATATATGGTTTCTCAAGTACTTTTTAACACAAGTAACTAAATGTTTTTTCGGGTAGTGTTTAGGATGCTATAGGGCACAAGAATACTCTTGTAATTGCTCTGCTTCAGGCACAGATTACCAAAAAAAGAACAAAATCAAAATGAACTACTCAACTGCATTTTGTGTTTTTATTAGTCAACAAATTTTGCTCACTTTTCATTGAGATTTCAGACTACTATTTGTACATATGTCAGACTACACTGCAGGTCAACAATGATCACACTTAGTAAACACCAGTTGACTGACTGTTCTGTTGTTCATGTCAGGCAGGAATCAGTCTGATGAAGGGGCATCTACAGCTGGCAGGATGCAGCAGAAAAGGAACATCCAGATCATCGAGTGGGAGGACCTCGACAAAAAGAAGTTCTACTCTTTCGGGGTGTTCATGACGATGAGCATCCGGGCCACCGTCTACCCGGCCACACTCATCCGCACTCTGCTCCAGGTGCAGCGGGGCAAATCACTCTACAGCGGCACCTTTGACGCCTTCTTTAAGATTCTGCGGACAGAAGGCATTCGAGGTCTTTACCGCGGCTTTATGGTCAACACCTTCACGCTCATCTCAGGCCAGGCTTACATCACCACCTACGAGCTGGTGAGGAAGTACGTCTCCAAGTATTCAGATGACAATACGGTGAAGTCACTGGTGGCGGGCGGTTCGGCCTCCCTGGTTGCTCAGAGCATCACTGTTCCTATAGATGTCGTCTCTCAGCAGCTGATGATGCAGGGCCAAGGGGAGCACCTCACCCGCTTTCGACTGAGCTCTAACACAGAGGCAAAAAAGTCCAAAAAAGTGTTCGGCCAAACCAGGAACATTATGGCTCAGATTTTTGCTGCCGATGGTTTCCGGGGCTTCTACAGAGGATATGTGGCGTCTCTGCTCACTTATATCCCCAACAGTGCTGTGTGGTGGCCTTTCTATCATTTTTATGCTGGTAAGTGACTGAATGTTTCTAAACTGTAAAGCACAAGAAAGAACTGAACTACTGCACTTCCTCTAAAGACCCTTGAGCTTGTTTTGCCATGTCTTATGTGTGTCTGTGTTCCCAGTTCATTCATACATCTGCAGTGACATTGAATTCCCCCGGTCCTAGCTATGTGGTTAATAAGTATCTGTATGTGTAATGTTCTACAGAGCAACTCTCCAAACTGGCTCCCAGTGACTGCCCTCACCTGATTCCTACAAGCCATGGCCTGGACCTCTGGCCGCTGCCTACTGCCTCAACTGTCACCAACCCAATGGATGTGGTCAGAGCCAGAGTGCAGGTAACCATCGTTTACTGCACATATCAGCAGGATACAGCAGGTTTTATGTAGCAGTAGCAGTTTGGATATATTGCTGGTAGCTCAGAGATCAGTGGCATATAGTTTCTGGTGCTTAAAGCATCCAAAAATATAATTAGTTTCTTCTGTCTGTGTGGAGGAGGCTGGCAGAAAAGTGCTTTGAAGTGCACAGTCCATTATGTTCAATTAGATATTTTTTTTAAAAGCTGACAGCAAATGTTAGTAATTAGTCAGCTGTCTTTTGTATTTGTGCAAATATTTAATTAACAAATCGCTCCTCTGCAGTGTCCATATCTTGAAATATAAGGTAACCTTTTCCTGTCAAGTGTAAAGCACAAGTGGTGTTCTGGTGACAGGCTCTGCGTGAGGAAATGGTTCATAAACCAAGCCAAGCCCTGCTCTAATGAAGACGCAAATTCATGTTGTGCTGGGCTAAGTCAAACCAAGTCAAGCCAAGCTAGCACATGAATGTGGAAAAACAGGTACTAGTGACCCTGGTTTGTGGCTCCAAATTATAACACACCATGTACTGTATGTGCGTTTTGTTTAGGTCGAAGGGAGGACGTCTGTCATTGAGACATTCAGGCAGCTGATCAAAGAGGAGGGCTGCTGGGGACTGACCAAAGGACTGTCGGCACGCATCATCTCATCCACACCCACTGCCATCGTCATGGTGGTCGGCTACGAGACGCTAAAAAAACTGAGTCTGCGACCGGAGCTGGTGGACTCGAGACACTGGTAGAAGATACCCGGACAGACAGTAAATGGGCCGCGTGCCATTTTAGCCCTACATCAGACTTCCTGTGACGACACTGGATGAAAAGAAAGGTTTGTTTTAAATAACAACCTGGGGAACAAGATGGAATCAGGCCACTTTAAAACGCACATTATCTGCGTGTAAGATTCTGAACATGTGTTCATTAGTAGCAGATTAAATATCTGGCCATCAACATTCACTCCAGACCCAGGTTCACAGTTTATATCGCTGCGTAACAGGGTGGATGCTTTTTAGTGCAATTAAAGTGGTGAATAAAATGTTGTAACACTGGAAGATGCAGACAGATTGATGCAACCTTATACGATTTATTTTACACGCTCCAGGCATCTCTGCAGTGGAGAGAAGTGGAAGTGATTGCTGACAGACTGCCCGATGGTTACTGTGATTGTGCTCTCTCAAAGCCGAGCACTGTTGGGCCCGCATAAAAAAAGAGGTTTTGATCAGAGTTCAGAGAAAGGCCATATAACTTGTGATGATGCGTCACGTCAGCAGTGAACAAATCTTTCCTGTGTTGGTTTCCTTTAATTCGCTACACTGGCTTCTGAGTCTAGTTCCTTTCCCTTGGCCTTTTTTAAAATGCTGCCTTCGTAGTGTGATCAAACGATCTGCTTTTATTTTACTGAATGTGTGCGAGAAGAACAGTAGAGTCTGTGTATCATGGCAGCCTCTGTTGTGTAGGTGTGTTTAATTTACAGTTGTCTTGTATGTACAAACACAACCAGAGTCAAAGTAAATGTTTTAAAGGTCCAGTGTGTCGGATTTAGGGGGACATATTGGCAGAAATGGAATGCAATATAATCAGTGTATTTTCTTAGTGTGTAATCGCCTGACAATAAGAATTGCTGTGTTTTCATTACCTTAGAATGAGCCGTTTTCTAGCCGCTGTTTCTACAGAAGCCCCTGAATGGACAAACCAAACACTGCCATTTTGCATCGGCCACCGTAGTTGGCAGCCCTGTCTGCAACAAAACAAACAGTATTAGAAAACTGCTGATTTTTAACAGGAAACTGCTTTATTCTGTGTTTTTTACTGGGTTGTTTTGTTTTGGAGAGAAAAAGACCTCTGCGGATAATTTGGCTTGTGGTAAAAACTACCTGAATGTCTGGATCTTAACTTATCAGAGAGAAAGGTGAACACGTTAGCTGGTGCTGGGCTAGTGGCCTGATTGCGACGCGCCAAACAGCATTGGAAAAACACTCATTTTACACATGAAACTGCTTTATCGTGTTTTACTGGTTTAAATCACTGATAAAAGTCAGCTTGTTTGTTTTGGAGATACTTCTGCGGATACCTGGCTCCTGGTGAAAACCTCCTGTACGTCTGGTTCTAAAGTTATCAGAGAAAAAGTTAACCTCACATTAGCAGGTTCTGTGCTAGTGGCCAATTTGTAACACACCAAACAGCATCAGAAAAACACAGATTTTAACTTGAAACTGCTTTATTCAGTGTTTTTACTGGTCTAAATTACCTGGTCTGTTTGTTTTGGAGACAAAGAGACCTCTACGGATAATGCGGCTCCCGGGAAAAGCCTTGTGAACATCTGGATCTTAAGTTATCAGAGGAAAAAGTGAACACACGTTAGCAGTTGCCGGGCTAGTAGCCTGCCTACAATGCACAGCATCAGAAGAACAGTTATTTTCAACATGAAACTGCTTTATCGTGCATTTAACTGGTTTGAATCAAGGAGTCCATTTGTTTTGGAGGGGAAGAGACCCTGTTTGGACAACTGATTCCTGGTGTAAACCTCCTGAAAGTCTGGATCTTTAGTTATCAGAGAAAAGGTTGAGCACACACTGGCAGGTTCTGTGCTAGCGGCCCGTTTGCGACGCGCCAAACAGCATCAGAAAAACACTGATTTGTAACGTGAAACTGCTTTATTCAGTATTTTACTGGTTTAAATCACCAGGGCTGTTTGTTTAGGGGAGGAGGAGACCTCCGCGGCTCCCATTAAAAACATTGTGAAAGTCTGAATCTGAAGTAATCAGGGAAAAAAGCGAACACACATTAGACAGAGCTGGGCTGGTGGCCTGCCTGCGATGCACAGAATAGGAACGACGCTCATTTTAAATATGAAACTGCTCTATCGTGTGTTTTACCGGTTTAAATCACCAGTAAAAGTCTGTTTGTTGGTTTGTTTTGGAGAGGAAGAGACCTCTGTTGATAACTGGCTGTTGGTGAAAACCTCTTGAACGTCTGGTTCTAAAGTTATCAGAGAAAAAGTTAAGCGCACATTAGGAGATTCTGGGCTAGCGGCCCATTTGCGAAACGCCAAACAACATCGGAAAAACACAGATTTGAAATGTGAAACTGCTTTATTCAGTATTTCACCGGTTTAAATCGCCAAGCCCATTTGTTATGGAGAGGAAGAGACCTCTGCGGATAATTCGGCTCGTGAAAACCTCCTGAACGATGAATGCTAAAGGAATGCTAACTTGGAGTTCAGGCTTGTCACATGGGAGAAGTTTCAGCTGGTTGCAATGTGCAGTTCTCACCACTAGATGCCACTAAACCCTCCACACTGCTCCTTTAAATTACATACAAAACACTACAATATTTTATCAGCTTTTTTGTAACATAGCAGTATGCTGTCTGTCAGTGTAGAAAATATGGCAGTGATCCATCTGGTTAATAAATGATTTGCTGTCCTGTCATGTTTCCTGAAGCTGTGAGTAACTGGGAGTGTTAAAATCAAACCCTGTGAGGTAAGACAGATTGAAGGACAGTAAGCAGAAATAGTGCTGTTCCCCTCCTGTGACAGTAAATGTTTGAGTGCAATAATGTTTTATCCTTTGCAGCACAAAATGTGATTGTATATTTTTATTGTAACTTGTGTACATAACATGTCTTAAAGGAAATGCATTAATACATAATTTATTTTCTTCACGTTTTTGGGGGGATTACGACCACAGAAGAGTCCTAGCTTCCAAATTAAGTTTGTTCTTCATTTGTTTAATATTCACTTTGTTGCTTTTCTAACTTTTTTTTTCAAATGGCTTTTTAGGAAAGGTGAAAATAAAGTCCAGTATAAACATTAGAAACAGTGACATTAGACGTTGTCACTGTGGGTATCTTCATCAAAGAGAGAGGTGAAAGGTAACGGACTGTTTCGGTACGGATTGAAGGCAAATTCTAAAATCAGAGTTTGTTTAAATGAAGCCATAACGTCTTGTAATGTTTCTGAAGTTATATATATATATAAACCTGCTCAGGCCAAGATGTGTTATAAACCTGTGAGAGGCCACTGATGAACTCTGGAGGACCGTGTAGACTCACGTCTTCAGGACAGTCATCGTCAACATTAGCCTGGTTGGACAAAAGAGAATCAGTGCACACTGCTGTGATGAGATTCACCACAGGCTGGAATTAAGTTTAAAGTTTCTTTGCACAACTTTTAATAACTCACTGCGTGATTATGTTGTCAGAGATTAGTGTCCTGTTGTCGATGCGTTTCACATCATGTGTCGTCTCAGTGTTACTTGGTTCATCTGTTGGGTTAATAAAACATCTCAGCTGCTCAACAGGAAGTCAGCTTTGTTTTTACTGTGTTCCCAGTGGAATAAGTGTTGAACCTATGCTGCTCTTTCCCTCCCAGTATTGCATTTTTCATTATTAGCTTTGAAATTTTAAAAACTTGAAATAATGCAAAGCCATACTTGTGATCTCTTCAGAATGTCAGATCACTTTAACCTGAGTTTTGATGCAAGGATTTTGCCGACTGTGTTAATAAGGTCCAGTGTGTAGGATTTAGGAGGATCTGTTGGAGGAAATGGAACATAATATTCATAGCTATGTTTTCATTGGTTTATTATCACCTGAAAATAAGAGTCATTGTGTTTTCATTATTTTAGAATGAGCCAATATTTACATACAGAGCGGGTCCTCTGTCTCGGAGCCTGCCATGTTGTTTCCACAATAGCCCATAGCGGACAAATCAAGCATCCAATGTAGTTCCCCTAGATCAAGGGTCGGCAACCTTCACTATCAAAAAAGCCATTTTTGCACAAAGAAAAATTAATAAAAAAATGTCTGAAGCCACGAAACATATTTGAGCCATATAACAAGTCTCAATTATCCTATCAACATTACTAATAGGGCTAAACGAGCAGACTTTTCCTTTTTTGGATTTGGAATCTCCAGCTAGTCTTGAGAGTCGCTCAAGAGTCGCCACCGCTGGGCAAAATTTAGAGGAAAAGGCACAAAGCAGTAGACACATGACGAACATTTTAGTTGACCAAATGTTAAGACATTTTGTTTTTAATTTGGTATATAGGATACACATTTTTACAGATGGAGAATTCAAAGAATTACTTTAGGCCTACAAAGACGATGAATGGAAAATAAAATGTTGAAAAATAATCATTTATTTTTTTGTGTGTTGCATTTTAACCAGATGTGGTTGGTCATCTGTAGTGTGTGACAGCTGTTCTCATCTGCTTGTGTTTACTGTTGTAACAATGCTTATGCTGCCACTTTGGCTGGGTCGCTCTTGAAAAGAGATTTTGAATCTCAATGAGACTTTTACTGGATTAAATATGATAATAATAACTAATAATAATATAATTGATTTAGCACCTTTCACATAAATAAAATTCATAATATACTATATATTCAGTTGGAGGAGTGTAAATAAATAAATGAAAAATATATACAATAAAAAAATATAAAGATAAATATAATCAATATATAAAATATTTTAAGAAACCCAGAACAAAACAGGGTAGATTAAAGAAAACACATTTTGTCAACAAGTCTTGTGTCTTGGTTCTCCAACTGTTTGGTCCCTAACAGTCAGACAGTAATAAATAAATAATAAATATTAGACAAGTTAAAACAGTAAAATGGATTGGGGGGGGGGGGGGGTTATGTTTTTCATGGGCCTCTGCAGAATCTTTGAGGCACAAATATTACATAATTTAAGTTGAGCAGTGTTTACGCAGGGAGAGGATCAGTGTATATTAACTGTCACATTCATAAAAAGAAAAACATGCCAGTATTGTGTGTTGGTGTTTTTCCTCGGGGGGTTCACTGTGCAGTTAAGGTGGTCTGTGAGCAGAAAATGGGAGAAGTTAATGTGTTTCCTTGATGTTCTCATATCTGTGGGGCGTCCATACGTCTTACTGAGGGTGACACGCTGACACCAAAGGTCATATCTCATTATGTTAGTCAGGTAATGAGATGAAAGGATCTACACGCGCAAAGTGGTTTAAATAAAGTGTCTGAGCCTGATTTGACTGTGAGGAAAGGCCCGCAACATTCAATACGACTCCTCAGGTAAATAAATGTGAAATAAAATAAATTCTGAGGATACTTAGGTACTTGTCGTGGTGTTAGAAAAATATATTTTTTCAATAAAATATGGGACATATATCCAGTGTTTTGTGACAAAACTGACTTCATGTTAAAATCTAACAAAATAGATCTTTTTTGATTTAGTACACGACGTACTACTGTACACATACTCGATTTTTCAAACATGGTAGTGTGTAAAACTGTAAAACTTACAAAACATTAAATTTAAATGTTAAAGACTTAGCTTACTTTAGATACAACTGCATATGAGTGAAAATGCTGCTGTTTTAAAAACAGGATTTGAGTCAAATTAAACCTCTCAAAGTCATAAAAATACCAAAAGTTACTGGTATGAATGTTAAAAGTCCTATTTTTCATAAACAGGACGATAGATGGCAGAAAAATGCCCTCACATCCCACAGTCCCACATTTCCCTTCATGCTCGTCATGAATCCTCAAACTTTTCCCTCACTTTCCCTTTTGGAGATGAAACCACCCGGACAAATCTCCTGATGAATGAAAGAAACAAGGAGGCCTGGTGAAGCTGACACTTCATGCTGCGATGACGGAGTGCTCCCTGCTCTGCTCTATACATTAATTATCAGGCGGTGTCTGGAAGGCACTTTGTCATAAAGATTGATGAGGGGCTGTCGGAGAGGAAACAAATCTGACTCGGCCGGGGTTAGAGGAAGGGCCTCTCACTCTCATGGGATGTGACGGTGGTAGATGTGCAAGCCTGTGTGTGTGTGTGTGTGTGTGTGTGTGTGTGTGTGTGTGTGTGTGGGATGAAAGCTGTAATAGTCAAAGCTTTGAGAGGATCGACATGAGAATTATATAGGAGAGACGGTGTTGTGTAATCTTATTTGCAGCTTCGGCCAAATTTCGGAGACTTGAAAAGCAGCAAGGGAAATTTTAGAAAGAAGCTTTCATTACCTATGTTGACATCTTCGATAAGAGTAGATTAATTGTGCATCAATGCAAATATTTCATTTTTAAAGGATTCACATTTTTTTGGAGTTCGCCTTAAAACAACACCCACGAGCCCGTACACAGTCTCTGGTTGTTGTAAATGTTTCTCCTCTCTACACTGGTCATGAGACGAGGCTTCAGCAGTCTGAGTTACACAGGTCAAGGAGTTACTTTCAAAATTTTGAACACTGTTTCCTTGGTGAATGAAATTTTGTACTACAAAGACTGTAACTCTACAAGACACCCACTTGATTTGTTGACTAACACTGCTGACGCTTCGTATGAAAGGTCCAGTGTGTCGGATTCAGGGGGACATATAGGCAGAAAGGGAATATAATATGTTTGTTTTCTTTAGTGTGTAATCACCTGAAAATATAGTTGCGTTTTCATTACCTAAGAATGAACCGTTTATATCTACATAAGGAGCTGGTCCTCGTCTACGGAGATCACCATGTTGCACCACCATGTTTCTACAGTAACCCAGAACGGACAAACCAAACACTGCCTCTAGATTTTGCATTTTCATGTCGACCACCGTAGTTAGCAGCCCCTCTGTGCAATGCATTCTCACTCCAACCTCGTCACATATTGTATCTATATTTGGTCATAGACTTTTCACGTCTATATACGACGTGCAAGGCACCCTGGGTGTGTTGGTTGTTGACGTTCTGGGATGCCATGTCAAGTTCAGCCTGTTACATGCATTGTCTTCTTTCAAAATACACTAATATTTTCACAGGATTTGGACAGTTTACATACAGTTCCTTTCAAAATAAATGCATTAAATTGGTACAACACCGCAAATTGACTTTTTTTTTTTCTTCTGGCATGCGGTTGGGTTTAGGCAACATAAGCATGTTGTTAGGTTTAGGAAAATATAATCCTGTGAGACGCAAACAACACTCTCCTGGGTGAAAGGCGGTGTTTTTTGGACCCATGCACCATATATGCTGCCCACCCTTTTTGGACTTTCGTCCTTGTCCTGCCGCATTTTCCCCTGACACCACCAGGTGCTGTTAAACTATAATGGCAACCGGCTGCGTATCGTGCTGACATTAAAGGACGACTTCTGTCTGTGTCTGACGCCGCAAGTCACTGCCCAAGTGCCAAATTTCGACGACTTTGGAGTGAGACCAGGTTGCTCTGTGACAGACTGAACAGAAAAACTCAGATTTTGAACATGAAACTGCTTTATACAGCGTTTTTACTGATTTCAACCACCTGGTCTGTTTGTTTTAGAGAGGAAGTGACCTCTGTGGATAATTCGGCTCCCGGTAAAAACCGCCTGATTGTATGAATCATAAATAAGGTGAGCACACATTGGCAGGTGCTGGGCTAACAGCCTGTCTGTGACGAGCTAAACAGCATCAGAAAAACATTGATTTGTAACGTGGAAATGCTTCTTCAGTGTTTTTTACCAATTTAAATCACCAGGTCTGGGACCTCTGTGGATAATTCATCTGCCAGTAAAAACCTCCTGAACAATGACCACTAATGAAATCCTAACCGAGATAAGTTTCAGCTGGCTGCAATCTGCAATCCTCACCACTAGATGCCACTAAATCCCCGTAAAATTTACACTCCTCCTTTGATTTCAGCTGGACTGTAAAATACTTTTTTTTACACAGAATGAGGTTAGTTATTTGACCAAAAACTGTTTTAATGAAAATATTTAAGGATAAATAACTTAAAAGAAAGAGAACCCATAATTTAAGTATCAGAGGACTTAAAACCTTTTTATAATTATTTCAGGACTGTTAAATTATTAACCCAAATTACATAAATAAATAAATTAAAAACAAACAAATAAAACAAAAGAAAAAAAATAGAAAGAAACATCTGTCATTTGTCACTTCCTCCTCTACCTCCCACAACGAAGGTGAATGGAATTTTGTTTACGTGCTCACACCATACAAAAATAAATAACTAAAAACATCTGCAGCACCGTGTTGCCATAAAAACTGTGTAAAATTTTTATTGGTTACTTTCAAAGAAATAATCCCTATAAAAACAGACAAGGTCTGCAGGTTTAACTGCAACACTATTTCTCTAACACCACTGCTGTTGAATTTTTAATGAAGCACCAAGCTGATCTTAAAACCAGGGCAAATTAAATTATGTGCACGACTAGATGGGACTGGAGGTAAGTGAGAAAATGTGTTTTGGGATGAACTGGCCCTTTAAAATGAGGTGCCAAACCCTTTATATATTCAGCTGTGAAAAAAGACTGATATTTATATGGATAAATATAAATATAGTTAAAGAAATATTTCTATAAATGCACCATTAAGTTGTAATAAACCTCAGTCAGATCAGATGAGATGTCCAACTGAACCATAATTGAGCACAGTCATTAAAAGGACTCTCTAATGAGAGTAAACCATTAACAACGTGTGTGTGAGTGTGTGTGTGTGTGTGTGTGTGTCATTAATGTGTGGGAGAGGAGGCTGAGGTAGAAGGGGCTTGGTCTGCTGTGTGGGATCATTGCACACAGGGAGGAGGGAAGGAGGGAGGGAGGGAGCACAGGAGGGAGAAAAATAGCCAGAAGAAAAGGGAGCGGAGGAGACAGACGACAGGAGACGAAAGGCTGACACACATTCAAAACCCCACAAGAAAAATGCCCAATTTTGCAGGCACCTGGAAAATGAAATCCAGCGAGAATTTTGAAGAGTTGCTCAAAGCCCTGGGTGAGAATAATTTACTCTTTTTTTTTCTTCTGAAGCTTTGAATGAGATTTAACAGGACGGTATTTTAAAATTGTCCAGTGAACATGAAAGGAGTCTTTTATGTGGAATACACACAGACTGCAATCAAGGTTTAATTTGAAATGTATGCAGAGTTGACTGATATTAAAATGTAAAAAAAAAAAAAAGCCACAAAGAAAAATTGCAAAAAAAAAAAAAAAAAAAATGCAAATAAATAAATAAAAATGCAAAGTATGTGCCATAGTTGAGGTACAAATTGGAGACAATAAACGTACACTGGAACAGATCTGATTAAATTCACACAAGAAAAGCTACAGTTAAAGGTGATCATTTCCACCACGCCTCTGATTTTGGCTCCTTATCAGCTCAGGTTTTAGCTGCAGTTTTAATTGTTCTCTCATTGGACGTCTGGTTCCAGGAGGCAAATTTCATGCTCCTTGTTCCAAAGTGGACCTGGTTTTAATTACAGTAACAAACTTGTGAGTTGTCGCTGCGTGCGAGTGATGGACGGGAAACAGACTGAAGTGTTCTCTCGTCTGATTGTTTGCACTGTAACTGTATGACAGAGAGGGTTAATAGCTTTTCCGCTCATTCGGGGGACAGAATCTATCATGATCTACAGGAGAGCTAAACAAAGCAGCATTCCTCCCCCTCATCACCTTGTCACTGCTCCCTCCATATTTGCAACATCTGCTGATAACAATCTGAGTCGCAGCTGCTGGAGGATCCTTTTTTTAAATATGAAAACCTATACTGTAAAAATCTTCTGACAACTAAAAGTGATTTGTTTTCACAGTGGATAGCTATACCTGTACGCATTCCTCTGGTGAATAAGCCCAGTTTGATGTCTGAAACAGGATTTTTTTTCTTACCACCTTGTTGGCGCCGAAGGCAGACAGGAAATATGAGGTGACACGACTCAGTGTCAGATGATGAAATATGGGGAAAGTTGGTGTTATGCTTAGCGGCAATAGATGGGAAAAAGTATTCAGTAGCTCCGACTAAATTAATTCAGTGCCAAGTAGTATCGAAACGTCTCCAGTCAAACGATACCCACATTTAATCCTTTTTGCACCAGGGGTCGGATCCCAGAACAACTCCACGCTCATCAGACTTTCTGTTGCTGCCGTCCTCCTGGAGAACAGCCAGCTCCAGCAGCAGCAGCTAACACCAGACACTCAGCTGTTAAGCGATCCCAACAAACTCAAACCGACTCAAAGTGGCTCAGCTATGTCGTTAAAGCAGTTTGCCATGTGATAACAGCACTCAGCCCTATTTTGTATGTCAGGTCATTACACTTTGCAGACTGTAGACTCACAGGAAGCTCTGTACGTGTTTTCAGGTGTGAACGCCATGCTGAGGAAGGTAGCGGTGGCGGCTGCGTCCAAGCCCCATGTGGAGATAAGGCAGAACGACGAGCAATTCTACATCAAGACCTCAACTACCGTCCGCACCACGGAGATCAACTTCCAAATCGGAGAGGAGTTTAACGAGGAGACGGTGGACGGGAGAAAGTGTAAGGTAATCTGATTAAACGGTGATAACAGCACAACACACAATAAAAATGAGACTCCTTGCTTTCTATCAGTTCAACTGTCTGATGTCCATGGCATTTAAAAACTGTGATTTTAGGAGGATTTTATGACTGTGTAGCTTCTTGTGTTGAAATCAAGTCTTTTGAAAATCTGTCCGAAGCTAGCTGTGTGATGCTACCTCTGCCCACTCATAGGTCTGTGGTCTTTGTGTTTATGCTGGCGACATGTTGGTACGTTGCAGGGGAAGAGTCAGGTGGTCAAAGACAGATTACAACACTGAAGGATCTAGCAGATGGGGGTTTAAACACAACACAAAACGAACCACTGCTACAAAAATTTGCGTGTAAACTATTAATTCAAAACTGATACATTTTTGAGGATCGATTCGGTAAACATAATAATATCACGATTCTCAGGTGTATCGATAATTTCTTATAGCCCTAGCGAGAGATGAATTTAAATAGGAACAGTCAAAATCACTGCAGCAGAAGATGAGATATAAACCAACTTTTAGTCCTTACTTTGGGTTCAACTTTAAAAACACTAGGCCCTACATCTCCCAAAATGCAACTCAACACTGATGACCTACTCAGCCTGGCAAATGCAGAGAGGGTGATCAGGGTTATTTTCTCAAACTGAGCCTCAAATAATATTTAAGTCAATCACAGGAAAAAATGTTGGCATTGTACCTGCAAACCACAGAAACGTTACATTTGCCATCATTATGTGGCATATACATAAAACTTTAAGTTTCAACAGCACTGTGGTAAATGTGTGGTTAGGTTTAGGCACTAAACCAATTGACTATGGTTAGAAAAGATCGTGTTTTGGCTTAAAATACCAGGTTTGGGGGGCACAATCACTGCTGGAAGCACAGCAATGTCTCTGTAAAACAAACAACTGCTTTTCATGGCACTATCCTTGCTGGAAAAACAGTGCTGGTCAATAAAAAACACCAAAGTTTGGGGCTTAAAAGCTGCAGGAAACACAGCGACCAGTCCCTAAAAGCACTTAAGTTTGAGTGCTGAAAAGCTGCTGGAAAAAAAGCTATAGGTCGCTAAAAAACATCCACACTTGGTGCCAAAAAAGCCACTCGAAACACAGTAATGAGTCCAATGACAAAGTCAGCTTGTATACTATGTCACTATAGAAACGTTGATATGATACATATGAAACATGCAAATGTAACGTATTTGTGGTTTGCAGAAATGCCAACACTTTTCTTCTGAGGACTGGACTTTGACATTATTGAACACAGGCGCTGTAGCACTCCTTGTGACGAGTTAACTGAGCTTCACGTGTAAAATTGGTGGACTGTCCCTTTAAGACTCATATTTGATTGAAATTAAGGAAAACTAGCTGCAAGGAAGTCTGTAAAAATGCATCGCAATGCTATTTTTAAACTGTAACTCCTCTAAAAAATGCGAGCCTCCCTTGAAGTCTGACAAAGAGATGAACACAGCGTCCCCATCGATCGCTCGTCTATCACTTTGCTTTACTGCCGACGTCCTGTTAGTCAGGTGAAACTGAGGGGATAAACAAAGGAAACCTCATTAAAGTGCTGCTTTTCTTCAGAGTTTGGCCACTTGGGAAACCGAAAACAAGATTTACTGCAAACAGACTCTGCTGAGCGGGGACGGCCCGAAGACCTTCTGGACCCGAGAACTCAACGGGGACGAACTCATACTGGTGAGTAGTTTCTTCTTTTAAATTTACTGTAAGTAGAAATATAGTGAGGAAATAAAAGAGCGCTGCATGCAGCTGTAGACTCAAATTAATCAAGTGTATAAAGCCTTTATGGGTCCACATGTGTCTCCTCAGGATCATCCCTTTTGTTTGTCTTTCTATAAAAAGTAAAAAGTTGTCTCTGTTTTCTTCAATAAAAATTTGGCTCCCAAGCGCTCTCGTCCCATCAGCCTGAGGAAGGATGTTTACACAGTGACTCCCACTTTCATCTGAAATCTCTCAGCAGATTCATGAACAGCTGTTCTGTAAAGTGGGATGAGGTGTCACATTTGGAGGTCGCCGTCTTTAACCACATGAGCCAATCCCTGTTTCTACTTTTCTTTCTGCCAGCAAGAAACAAGGGATTGTTTAAAGGGACAGTCCGCAATTTGGGTCAGAAACACTTGAGTGGAACATTTTGGAAAAGTGCGCTCATTTGCTTTTTTTGGCAAGAGTTAGAGGAGAGGGCTGATGCCTCTCTCATACCTCCATCCATTTTCATCTGCTTATCTGGGGCCGGGTCAGGCTGAGCACAGTACTGCAGACATCCCTCTCCCCAGGAATGATTTCCAGCTCCTCCTGGGGGATCCTGAGGCGTTCCCAGGACATATGAGATATATAATCTCTCTAGCATGTTCAGGGTCTGCCTCGGGGCCTCCTACCAGTTGGATATGTACAGAAAACAAGAGGCTTCCTAATCAGATGCCCGAACTACCTCAACTGGCCCCTTCTGACACAAAGGAGCAGCGGCTCTACTCAAAGCTTGCTCCGGATGTCTGAGCTCATCGCCCTGTCTCTAAGGCTGAGACCCGCCACCCCACAGAGGAAACTCTTTTTGGCTGCTTGTATCCATGATCTCATATTTTCGGTCACTACCCAGAGCTCGTGACCATTGGCGAGAGTTGGAATGTAGATGGAACCTTTCGGCTCAGCTCCCTCTTCACCATAACGGTCTGACATAGCGCCCACATCACTGCTGACGCCGCAGCAAACAGCCTAACACACTCCACTCTATCCTCACTCGTGAACAAGAACTCAAGATACTTGAACGCCTTTGCTTGGGGCAGTAACTCTCTCAGCACTCACTCGTACCTGCACGGTTAATATGAAACCACTGCCAGCAGGCGGTTAGCTTAGCTTAGCTTAGCATAAAGACTATTAACGGGGGAAAACAGCTAGCATGGCTCAGCCTAAAAGTAACAAAATCCACCTACCTGCACAGGTAATTTTTGAAGCATATGTGAATATTTTCTGGTTTTCCTAATCCTCTCTGATAGCTGACTGAATGTCTGTTGCTTTTGGATTGTTGATCAGATTAAATGAGACATTTGAAGACATCAGCGTGGACATCAGGGCCATTTGCTGACATATTGTAGACCAAAAGCTAATTTATTAATTGAGGAATCTTTTGTAGATTAATGGCTTATGACAAGCAAGATATACAGCTTTTTGATTTTCTGCAAAGACACAATAGTGATATTGATTATCTATGGGTGCTTTTGTGGTTCATTTGGGCAGGTGTGAACACAGCAATCACACTCAGGTGTGCACCAATACAACCGGACTGAGACCTTCTTGAAGAGGTGGTCTCAGTCTGGTTACAAATGAACTCTGGTGCGGTTGGGTTGTGGTGAGAACGTGTTCCGACCTGGATCTGAACCAACTGCAGTCACATGACACATTGTTTGGGTTAAACATGAGCATGTTACAGTCCTGGAGGATTATTAATGTGCGCCTCCTCCTGTACTGCCTTAATATGCACATTCAGCACATCCAATGCATCAAAACATTGTTTTCTAGTTGGAGCCGCGCCTCGTTTTCAAACTGTATGCTTTGACTCAAATGAACAATGACAGCAATATAGTCCACGATGAGCAGCGCTAAAATCAACCTGCGTAGTTGTCCCTCCATTGTGACATTAGAAAGTGTCACATTTATCTTGACAGTGTACTCTTCTTCAACGTTTGCTTTACTTCCTGGATTTTTCCCGCATTGAAATTCTGACCAATCAAGAGCAGCTTTCTCACACAAGGCATTTGATCTGGTCCGCTTGTAAATGCTGCCGTGAGAACACCAACCAACTCTAGGCAATTATACAACTGTGGAACAACATGAGGCCCTGATTCAGACCAAAGGAGACAACCACAGGGCTGAAAGCACCCTAACTGTCTACAAAAAAGCAAACAAAGCCCATTTTCCAATGATGAAGGATATATCTGAAGAATCATGGCAGATTCAGAAACTAGAACTGGACAGATGGTCAAGAGAAGCTGTAATGTGGTGACAGCAGATGTGAAAATGTTAAATGGTCAATATTTTCCAAAAATACTACGTAGTTCCTTGAAAATGTTCTGAACTCCCAAGGCCATTTAGAAACTCCATTTATTTCTTGTATTTCCTTTGTTTGCCGAACAAGGGTGTGGATAAACATGCCTGCATCTGTGAGGCAGCACATTATCATGATGCATTGTTTTGAGTTTCATTATTTGTTCTCATCAAGAAAAAAAAGACATCAATAGATATCATATTAATAGAGAGGTTTTCCAGCAAAAGTGCCTTTTGTTTTTTGAAGAAAAAAGGCACAAAAGGCTGAAAGTATGAGTTATTTCTTGCATCCAGGGGCCCCTCAGGGAAACTTAATTTATTCCTTTGAAATCTAGCTAACATTTCACTGCCGTGCTTTTGTTGTTAGACAACACATCGTGATCTTGCATTCATCAGAAACACGTCTGCCTGCAGTTCCTGGCAATGCATGATCACTGAGACAAAGCAGTTTTTTTTTCCGTCAACATCTGGGCCTGTTTGGATTTATAGGCCAGATGGACAACAAAGCAGAGTCCAGTTTGGCTGTGATGTGGATCTCTTTACTGACTGTGACTCACCTCTGCAGAGAGGCAATCAGGAAGACATTTGAGAGGGGCTGTAATTTGGACTCAGTGCAGGTTTTCAAACAGGGAACAAAAACTTTGAACAGGACCAAATCTGTTTTTATTCAAGATAAGGGTGTGGACGTCTGTCCGTCCATGCTGGAGTGATAGGCTGTAATCTGATCGGCATGTGGGGTTGAATCACTGGAGTTTTTATTTTCAAAGAAAAGATCATATGTTTTAATGTGATGCCAGTGAAGAGGGAGAAGCCTGATGTGTCACTCAGACAAAAACTCCCCCTCATATTAAACCTCAATTTAACGTGTCATTTAGATTTCAACATTTGAGTGATGTTGAAGCAGAAATATTTGGCTCGGAGGTGATATGGACTGTGAAATATTTTAATAATGATCCGGAGGCTGACGTCAGTAGAAGTTCCCCTAGTTATAAAGAAATCCACCAAGTGAATACACACGTGTGTAGTTTTAAAGTTTTTATAATGTTCTGTTAACAAAAGTTGTGATTTTGAATCAAGTGGCAACGTCCAGGGCTGAAAACTGAAAGCCAACGTGGAAGTGCAAGAACTGCAGTTCCTTTAATGGCCGCTTGAGGCTGACTCAAGCCTTTCCACTCGTTTACATTTTATTAAGTCTGAAAGTTAGGCATAGGCAATTATGGGTGTGCCCTCTTTGAGTGACAGGTGAGTGCCATCCATTGACAAGTCACAACCACAGCTACCAGGCTAACATTGGTTAGGTAACGTCAGGCCCCCAGGATAGCCGCTCAGCCTCGCAGCAAATTTTTCCCAGTGGCCACTCGTGGTATTGCAGTGAAAAAATCCCTTGCTGCTAAAAAAGCATTTGTCCCCTAAGGCACCATTATAAAGGAGAAATCAGAGATGTTGTGTTCACACCGGGCATGAATAAAATAATTCTCAGGAGTGGGTTACATGTAAAATAAATGTTAAGACACGATTTGATGTGAATATCTGCCAGGCAGCGTGATGGACATGACGCGAAATCCTTCAACTGAGCAGCACGAGTGAAAGAGTAGCGCGATTTTGAGTCTTTTTCATTACAGTTAAAAAATCTGATCTTCAGCTACCAATTCGCACCATGATAGCCCGTCAGAATTGAGATCTTCCGAGGACTAATAAAGCCGAGGACATACTGGCAGAAGTTCATTCATTGATTCAGCAATGTCACGCACATATGAAACAAGTCAACACAAAAATTCTAGCGTTCAAACTCGCATGAGTAACGAGACGTGAAAATTTGCATCGCGTTTGGTGTGAACACAAAATAAAACTGTTGACAGGACACCTCCAACTGCAAACAAGGTCAATTATGAATTTCTCTATTCTGGATATTGGCTCTATGGAGGTTTTATATATTTGTAAAACCTTCCTGGAGTGAAGAAAAGTTATTTAAAAATCTGTGACAATGTTAAGTCTATGAGCCAAGTGGGAACTTGTGGGTGGAGCCAGTGAGAGAAACAATGCTGTGAATATTCAGTGGGCTGCATACTGCAGAAGAAAACCAAGAGGCTAGAAAACTTTTTGGCATATGTGCCAGGTGCCATCTTGGCGTCATTATTAAAATCTATGGCTAACATAAGCGTGGTGTAACCCTGATTCACAGAGCGAAGGCGTAGCCATAGCTGTCACTATTTCAGTGCATTTTCAAGTCATGAAAGTTACTTGTAATGTTTTGGTCGCCTAAAAATGTCGTTTGGCATTTGATGTGACTAAAAAGCCCTCTAAGGAATCTGATATTTATTTTTTACTGGAAGCAGATTTTGTTTTAATGGTTTAAGCCTATTTTTTTATGAGCGACAAATTAGCTTTAGCATCAGCATTATCACAGTTGCACTGTGCTCACCAAGCCAGCAGCTAGCATTAAGGTTATCCCCACCTTCTCATCCAAATATGGTCACTTCTGGTTTAAAAAATCCAAGATGGTGACGGCCAGAATGCCAAACAGGCTTCAAAACAGGAGTCCAGATACCAGTGGGTGACGTCATGGTGGCTACGGCCATTACTTTCATACAGTCTAAGTTTTAAATATATTATAGCTCAGAAAACAAAGTTCTTGATGATTGTGTGAACGCACACACAGATTGGTTAAAAAAGGATTCATGTAACACTGTGAAACCTTCATAAAAAGATCAGTACTGCTCCATACTATATGACCTACTAAAAAACAAATACAGATAGACCTCTCTCACTTTAGCACAGTGTGCTGCTGAAAGCTCAAAGCTGCTGGTGACAGACTGGTTACTTTACATACCAGAACTTTACTTAAAAATCAGTATATTGTTGAGAACACAACTGGGAGTGATGAAGAAAAACACAGGACAAACTGCACCATATTCAACATAATTACAGCAAAATTACACTTTAAGAGCCTATAAAGTTATTATCCAGCCTGTTACATCATATCTGGGGGCCTGCAGCAAACATCTGTGGCTTTAAAGCTGGGAACTTCTACTCACTACTGTTGGAATATGGCAGCACCAGTTTAATATTCTGCCCGTTCATCTACAGCAGTGATGTTCAGACTTAAAGGTCCAGTGTGTCTGATTTATGGGGTTTTATTGGCAGGAATGTAATATAATATCCATGACTATGTTTTCATTGATCTATAATCACCTGAAACTAAGGTTTGTTGTGTTTTTGTTACCTAAGAATGAGTCGTTTATGTCTACATACAGACCTTGTCCTCTACCTAAGAGTCCACCAGGTTGTTTCTACAGCAGCCCGGAAAGGACAAATCAAACACTAGCTAGCTGTTGTGCTACATGTCACGCCCGTCACGCCTCTTGATTCCATAATGTCAGGATCAGGGCCGTAAATATAGGGCCCATCCACACGAAGCCGTGTCAGGGTGAATTCGCCAAAGTTTTTAACCGGTTCGGCCTTTCATCCACATGAAGCCGGCGTTTTCGGAGGTCGAAACCGTATCCTTTTGAAGCGGGGTTCCAGAGTGTACATATCTTAAGATGCCACCTTTGCATCTTCATGTGTACAGCCAATGCGTGACTTTTGGCTGGCAATGACGTCATAGCCCCACCTCTCTAACCTCTGACTTAACCCCAGCAGGAAGCCGTCCCATCACAACAACAACAACAACAACAACAACAACAACAACAACGGCGGCTTACAGACTCGTGTTCCTGCTACAGATCCTGCTGAGCCTACTGGGGCTTCTACAGCAAAATCTTCTCCTCCTCCTTCACTACAACAAGTAGCAGACAGACAACTATTCATGCTACGTGCTCTCGGATCCACCACGGAGAGCAACGAGCTTTTTGCGCATGCCGGTTTCCGTTTTTTTAGTGGCGCGCCATCTCCTGGCTGGCATATATACTGCAGCCTTTTCATGCGGTTTCAGTGGCTTGAACGGGCTTCATTTTGACGCCTGCATTCTTGAAGTCAGCGCCATGTTTATCCGATCATTTTATTTGGCAGTTTCAAAAAGACAAGTCTTCGTGTGGATATAGCCATAGACAATGCGGGCCTGTGCTAGTCAGTCACATCTATAACAAAATTACATGCTTATTCTACATAAACTGTCAAAGGATTCAATGACGTGACACACTTCTCTTTTTCTTTGGCATTTTTTGTCGTATACAGATGCAGTGATGATTGCTGGGTAATATGTACGGTGATGTTGTCCAGTGTTGAGTCTCGGTTTGATCATACAACAAGACAAAGTGTACAATAGCATGCACAGGGGTCTGTTGGAAGTACTTTACGCCACTGGTCAGGATGCAGTCTATAATCACACACGGGAGCGGCATGATGCCATGGTCATTTGGTTCTGTGTAAAAATGCAAAGGTGGCATAAAGCAGGGACTTCGTAGCGCCCCTATAGCGCGATATCTGTGTAAAAAGGGCTTTAGAAACGCCCCTGTGTGCACCTGACCTGTGTGAGTCTTTGATTCATTTTTGCTTCTTGCAAAGATGAGAGAGGACAGCAAATGTTAAAAGGTCGTAACCCAGTGATTCATTAATTATATATGCTGATAATTATTATTATTGTTCATTAACTGGCCCCTGGCCTGCTGTCATTTTGCAAATGTGGCTCCTGAACAAAGCAAGTTGAGTATCTCTGGTCGACAGAGAACTCAGAATGAACAGATCCCATCCTCTACTAACTCAAGTTCCCTCTGCTCTCCGTGCACGGAGGACTGTGATCGATCCGTCAGTGTAAACAGAATGAAATGCACATAAACTTCAATAAAGGCAGCGGCCAGCAGATGAGGAGATTAGGCTCTTGGGGAGAGATGGATGGATGGATGTGGAGCTTAATGAAGACAACATGTGGTGACTCACTGTGATCTAAGAGGGCTGGACGTTAAAGACCATTTGGAGAGTCCACAATAAAAAGAGGAATAAAGAACTACTCTTTTACTTGCCCATGCGAGGAGCCTCGTACACTTCCTTTACATTTTAAGCCAATAGATATTGACTTTTTAAAGATAAATGCAGTCGTACATGGGCTACTTTATGATGGGACTGGAGCCAGATGAGACTGTGTGGCTGTGATGGTGTCGGCGGTCCAGGTCTGTGTGTGTGTGTGTGTGTCCTCCAGCGGGCTTTAATTGGTCTCATTGATCATGCTGTTGAGAAATGCCAATGGATCCTGGTGTTACCTCCAGTTAATGTCTCCCTCGGCATCGCGCCACGTGCCAGATGGAGTCGCCTCAGCTTCATTTTTCACCGCGCCGCCCCGCTTCCCCCGTCCCGCCACACTGCATGGCCTGAGATAATGATGATGTGTGGAGCTGCAGTTGGCCATAACGCTACGCCCCTGGGACTCCCATAAATCTTTGGGCTCGGACACATCCACCCCCTAACCCCGGGCATCCAATGTTTCCGCCCCATTCTCATCTCAGTTTGTGTCACGTCTGTCTCTTTAAGCGGGCAGCTGTGTCACATTAAGATCCTGATATTAGAGCTTTAGGTTATTAGTGGTAGAAATGTAACAAAGCAGCAGAGAACATGACGTTAACATGGTGTTATCAGAGGAAATTTAGCTGCTACTGAACATAATAAACAGACATGTTAATACTTCAGTGTAGTTTATTATTGCAGCACTACAGAAGATTTAAAATAACATGTAGACGCACAGTTACTTTCATAATATGACGCAGTAATGATCTACTGATCTACTCAGCAGTATGAAGGTCTGAGGCAGTCTGAGCTCTCTTGGAGTGTTCATATATGTGCAAAAAATGCTGAGTCACTGCTCTGAGTCTGTTTAGAGGTCTGAAAAGGACCAAGTGTGAAAACAACCTAAATGCTCTTACAAATATTCTGTAGAAATATATTAGTCTATAATAATATAACTTTAAAGGAGCCATTCTGCTTAATGAGTACTTTAATTTTTGATACTTTAAAGGGATAGTTCTGATTTTTTTAAACTGGGGTTGTATTGGGTACTTAGAGTGGTGTCAAGTAATGAAGTACTAGTACTACATTACAATACTTAAGTTTTTTTTTTTTTTTAAGTATCTGTACTTACATTTCTCTGTCAACTTTCACTCCAACACATTTACCCTCAGCATCTTAGTTACTACCACAAAAAAGGGACGAAAGGGAGGAAGAAAGGAAGGGGGAATGGAGGGAAGGAAAAAATGGATTTTGTTCACACTGGTGTGCTGCGATGATAACCACATTATTTTTGCAATATTCAACTGGGCCCATACAAAAAGTTATAAATGATTTTTATGTTGTGCACATCTATTTCTTAATAAAGAGGCACACTACCTAAAAAAATGTAACTTAATTAAAAACAATCTTTACTGGGAACCTATTTGTTGCCATTAATGCGTAGAAATTACAAGTGTGTTACACATCACAGTATCTTACGTTATTTCCTGTTTAAATGGATGTGTTACTGGTGCTTTGATAAAATTATAAAAAGTCTAAAATGAATTATTTTTGTGAAATATTTCACAGGTAATAGTTGGTTGTCAATTGTTCTTTGATATTAGTAATAAATACAAACATTTATGTCGTGATACAGTTTTGCCCAGATATAAATACAGCTGTGCCTTGGGCACAAAAAGTTTGAAAACCACTGCTTTAAGATATGAAAAAGACCTTGTTTATCTATGTATGCTCCATTTCAACGGTGGTGTACATGCTAAGAAGCATAAACCTCAAAAATCCTCAGAATTCTAATGACTTTTTTTTTTTTATTCACAGCCTTTACTTGTAATTTTACCTTCAATACTTAAGTACATTTAATATCATAAGATAATTTTTGATACAACTGTAAATATAAGATACTGTAAGACTTTTACTCAAGTAATATTCTAATAGGTGACTTTCATTTCTACCTAAGTCATTTTCTGGTAAGAAATCTGTACTTTTACTCAAGCGTGACTTTCAAGTACTTCACATACAGCCTCAAGTTTGGAGAAGCAGCCAGAGGACCACCACAGAAGCTAAGCAATGTACTGCTGTGGACGAAGGCAGCAGCAAAATGCATTTTACAATTTAAATATACTCTTTATTGAGAGAATTTTCACCTCTTAACCTTTACATCAGACAGTCTGTTTGGCTTCAGTTCTCATCTGTGCTCTTGTTAAAGCCCCCAGACTCCATTTACAAAACTTGTAATTTTGACTCACTTAACACAGGCAAACACAACTCTGGGCACTCGATACTTGTCTGGGGCTTCCAGGCTGCCTGTACATGTGTTACCAGTGAGTGTTTGGCTGCCAGGTTAAAGGTAAGAGATGTGGGCCTACTTGTTGCCTTGCTGTCCCAGCACCAATCCCACAGTCCGTCACTCGGTCAGCGCACTCTCCATGGTCCAACATCGCTCAGTCTCTGCACTCCATTGACGGTTTTTGTGGACATTAAACACATGGACAAAAATTTGAAAAAAAACTTTACAAGGGAAAAGGAAAAAAACAACATCTGTCCTCCTCATGGACACTCAGAAACATCTCTCCTCAACTGCAGTCACACACCTGCTCTGAATCATCTCTCTTAATCACTGCGGCACGCCCCCTTTCAAACTGACACAGGCTCTACACCTCAGTAAGCCCAGCCCACCTCACCTGACAGCCATGAAGGATCATTAACAGGACAGAGTGCTGAGACACAGGAGCTGCTGGTCTACTGCTGCCTCGATCAGTGAGTCAGTCAGTGTTACTGTGTGATTTCCATGAATCCAAACTGACCTTTTTAAACATCAAAGTCCCACACTAACTGATGGAGGCAGCAGTAGACCAGCAGCTCCTGTGTTGAGCAATGTTAAATCACTGCTTTTCTCAATGGAGTCTGGCTTTGAAGACAGCGATACAACAGCTTCAGCTCCCCACTGGAAATCGCTGTCAGACATTAAGGTAAAGGAGTGAAAATAATCTAAGTATAGCATATACTTAAACTGACAAAATTTTTTTAGGTCTCTTAAATACCAAATTTTGTTGCTGACCCCTCCACTGCAGTACATGATGTAGCTCCTGTGTTGGACTCCAGCCTGCCTCTCTAAACTGGGAGCGTGCTGAGTGACATCTACTGTTGGTAACACACTGACCTTAAATAAGTACCTCATACAACCCCACTTCAAAAAATCTGAACCTTCCCTTTAAATACAAAATACTAATGTGCTTTTACTTCACATTTCAAGTTCAGGGCCATGTTCACAAATCAGAACACACTCAGACAGCTCCTAACTTAGCCTAAACATTTTAGTAAGGAGTCCTAGTCAAGGAGTGATTTAGGAAGGTTCTCAGAGCAACTCTGAGCAAGAAAGGGACAGAAACTTTGACCTCAGTGAGGAGGTGTGTTTGACCCCTTTGCTAGGTATGACACTTTAACAGATGTGATTGGTTGTCACAGACACACCCTTTGTGAGCCTACAAGGTGAGGACACCCAGTGGAAATGAAATGAACTGCGGACTGTGAAAGTGTCATTGTCATCACTGCTGCACTGTTGGATTTTTCCAGTTTTCCAAATATCTTAGTGTTGTGATTATTTTGTTTAAAGCGTTATGTTGTTATTGCGTTGGGTGTGAAATGTGTGTGTATCCCTGACGAGACTGACCACAAATATCCCTGCATGATCTAATCTGTGGCATTTCATTTATTCTGTCATCCAGAGTTTGGAGAATATTCATCCCACCTCTTTGTGTTTCCACCATTTTGTCCTCTGCTGAAGAAACACTTCAGCCTCTTAAAAGTCCTCCTCCCTGCTCTTTAACAGTTTTCCATCTTAAGAGCTCTTTTAAGGGCCGAGATGCTCCGTAAATAACTTTTAACTTTACCATAACATAGTCATAACCTTAAGGGGACATTCATTCATTATTTTCTTGGAATTTCATCACTAGGAGAAACTTTTTGTACCTGGAAGCTTTGTGAATACAGCCTCAGGACTTTTACTTGTAATGGAGTATTTTTAGGCTATGGTATTTTTACTTCTACTTCTCTGAGTGCTTCTTCCACCAGTGCTTATTATCTAACCTGAGTCTGAGACGTGTTGTGACTTCGATGGATTTGCATTGATGCTCAGAGCAGTGTGGAGTTTGCTGTGTGGGTGATCTCAAAGATACAAAATGAGTCTCATGATCAATTAAAGAAAAACTTCAATGAAGCATGACAACTGTTGATGAACTAATAACCAGATGTTTTTTTTCTTCTCCTGCTCGATCTCGTTTCAGACCTTTGGAGCCGATGACGTGGTGTGCACAAGGATCTATGCACGAGCGTAGCAGACGTCCACAAGTTCCAACGTCCTCAAACACAAGATGTTTCAGTGCCTCCACTGTCAGTGTGAGGAATTTCACATAAAAAAAGAATCTGTTTTGACATTCAACGTTTTGCATCTTCATAAAAATCACAATTTTATGTGGATATTTCTGCATTTTCCCCTTTTTGTATATAATTTTTCTACCATTGGCAATTAAACGATCAAATTGTGTGTTTTTGTTAAATTGTTGACTTCATGCCTCAGATCCTGGGACGGAGACAGAAACAGCAGATGTAGTCTTAAAGGAATACTTCACCCACAAAGTGACCATTTGCAGTTCAGTTACTCACAGCGTTATGTTGAAATTGTGAAGAAGTATGTTTTCTGGCATGCCTCCATGGTGAACGCAGAATCCAAAAACACAAAAAAATCCTTATGAAATGAAGTCATTGGGGACCACGTACAACAACAGCAAAACTACATCAAAACATCTGTTTACAAACTCTCACATACTATACCTTTAACACTGGGATTTAAACCAGTGGTTCCCAACTGGTCCAGCCACAGGGGTCCACACTTCTCCTTAGTCATTAGTTTGAGGTCCAAACAGTTTCATATGTTCAGTGTCGTTGAGCTAGTCTCTGTTAAGTATCAGTCAATTATAATCAATCTTTTCTTCTTCTCATGTAAATCCAGGAACAACAGCAACATTTGACAAAGGTAATGTTACAAAATTCGGCTCCATTACAGCTCACAAGGTTCACTGACAAAACAACTGTCTTATACTGAACATGTTTTCCAAACAAATACAACATGCTAACGTTATTAGCACAAGCCTATGGCATTTTACATTGTATAAATTAGCCTAGCAACTAGCGGAGATTTCCTCTGCTCATATGAATCCAGGATAAATCACATACAAGTTTTAAAATGCTATTTTGAGGAGGCTTTATTGTCTTCACAATTTATTGTTTATCGGTGAAATAAAAGTAAATAAAAAACTTTGTTTCCACTGACGGAAATGGTTTCAGCTTGAGGAGGTGACGTCAGGCTACAGCATAGGCTCTGCGTCAACGTGGAGATTCAACGCAAAAGTATAAATTCCGCATTAGTCACTCACTCTACAGGAGAAAACAGCACTTCAGAATAAAAGCTTTGTGCCAGAAATTAACTGTATGTCAAAATAAAGTGTGTTTTTTACAAAACTGGACACATTTGTGAGTCACTTGCGGCCCATTCAGAATGGACCCACCAGTTGGGAACCACTGATTTAAACACTTGCCCAGTCGCCCTCCTTGTCCATGGCGTGCATTTGAAATCTGCTCAGTTAAAGGTATGTAGAGTTCAAATGCATATGCTTACCCAGGTGCACTACTTGTATGTGGAAATGTTTTCAGTCATATTGTGTGTTTGGGAATAACTCAGACTTGGATTATACTGCACGAGTTGTGTGTTTGTGATGTAGTTTTGTTGTTAACAGTGTTGCCAACTTGGAAACTTTCTCACTAGATTTATTGACCGTTCAGAGTGTCTTCGCAACTTTATTTCTAGAAGTCGACTAGCCACAAATTTAGCAAATCAAAAATGGCCTTTTGGCTAATTCTGGCATTTTTATACCATCTTTATTTATTCATTTGTTCTGCACCTACTTAAATTAACTAAACTAAACTAAACATTAAGACCATCAGAGAAAAAAATAAATAAATAAATAAAAATCAAATATATAATTCGTTCCCATTCATGCTGCTCAGAGTAACGACAGTCCACAGCTCCTCAGTGTGGCTCACTTTGTCTGTGAAGTATTCTTTTACGTGTCCTGTATGACACAAACACGACAGCAGGAAATAAAAGAAGTGGTCAGCTGAGTTTGTGTCTATTTAAAGGATAGTTTAATGCCAAACACCATACTAACACTCATGTACAACATCATAAAAGTCAAGAGAAGAGACACATTAAAACAAGGTACAAACGATGTCTTTATGTACAATCATCTCTCCGCGACTTCCTGTGGTTTTCCATATTAAACACAGTAGAAGATATAAAAATAAAAACCCAAGTTAATAAACTGTTCCAAGATTGTCTGTAGCTGGTTATGTTACTGACCGTTGCCTTAAATGGAGGATGAAATTTAGTCTTAAGTATCTTTTTTACGTCCATATTGAGCTTTCTGTGTGTTATGATCCATCTGTTTTCCTAAACGTTAAGAAAAGCCTGTCGCTTGTATGTCGGTCTCCACTGTGTAACACATTTTACAGCATTTAGTGTGATGGATATCTTCCCATCTCCGTCTAGCATTACCTACAATATCTACAGGGCCGATTCCAGTTTTATTAAACAAACTGCAGACGGGAAAAGGCGATAAAAATCCTTAGTTTACATCCCTCTCTTAAAGGGAATACAACATTCACATTTGTATTTCGGCGAGAAATACAAACTGATAGCTTTGATAAACTGCATCTAAAAGGAATTATTATTGCTCGCTTGTTCTCTTAATCCTTGAACTGTACACAAGTCACATGTCTGACATTCACGTATAGACCCACTATACAACAGTCAGTGTTTGTCACCAACACTGGGCATAAAAAATAAACACAGCTCATGTACAGTTTTTATAGGAGACACGTTGAACCTGTCATACAGATTCTAACCATTTGGTAAAGTTTAAATACAAGAAAAAGTTGATAGTACTGTTTAAGACTTCAGTACTTTGAAAAAAAAAAAGACATATACTGTATTTTCAAAAAGGAGAAGTTGCTGCTCAGCTACATTCAATCATCTTATAACCACGAGTGACACTGATGCCAAAGACTTTAAGGTAGAAATGCGCAGAAAGGGATCGAAACACGTATAAAATGGGTCATTTTTCTACTAAACAAAGACTTCAGGGACGACACGTTCAGCAGACCACCAACGAAAAAGGTCTCTAATTAAACATCCTTTGGTAAAAAACTGTTAAAATCTTGCATTTCTCTGCCACCTCTAGCTAAAGATTGGTACTATGTGTGTGTTAATGTACGCTACACATCAATACAAAAAAAAAAAATCTAGATATAAACAACATATTTACACAAAGTGTTTGGGCGGTCATAAATTATTGTACTCGATACACACTGCTGCTGGCATTGCACTGACGCCAGGCATCTATCCAGCAGTCGCCAGAGATGTTGAATATATATATTTATATACTGTATATGGTGCCTTACTGCACCTTTACCACCAAAACATTCACAGGCTATACAAGTTTACAGCTGGAAGCCAGATTAAACTCCGAGTCTGACAGCACACGTTGTAACAGAAGTAACAGGTACGTGTTGTTGTTGAGAAGGAAAGCTGAGGTTTGTTTTTATTTCCTGTAAAATGACGTGGTTCTGACAAAACTCTTCTTTCATTGTTTAGTCTTAGTCATGAAATGCTGAACCGTTTGTTTGTTTGTTCACACTGTGAAAGAGAAGATGCAGTCAGGAGTGTTTTCTGTGTTTTAAAGGGATAGTTCAGACTGTTTTTAAGTGGGGTTGTATCGGGTTCTGATGTATAGTCAGTGTTTTAGCTACAGTAGATGTCTCGTCAGCACGCTCCCAGTTTAGAGAAGCAGGCGTGCCATCATGGAAGCTAATCAATGTGCTGCTGTCGACAGGGGTCAGGAACAAAATGTATTTTAGCCACAGTTTTAACAGCTTCAGTCCTCCATCTATGCTCTCGTCCTGGCACTGGGTTGCATGTGTAACATGTCGTCAAATCTTCACACCCTTCCTGTCCTTGGTCCCGTCCTTCCAGATGTTTCTTTTAAACAGACCTCGATTTGGCACTGTTACTACCTCCTCTGATGGCTTGAAGGCGAGCCAACTCTGTCCCTCCATTCTGCAATCATACCTTTTATACAGATTGGGGCATTATTCCCACCTTGAGCAGTCAGTGTAAAAGAGGCTGATGTCAAATTTTTCTCAACTGCGTGTGGCTTTAAAGACAGCAATATAACAGCTTCAGTTCCCCGCCGAAAACTGTGTCTAGCAGTTAGATAAAGCGGGGAGAATATTCCAAATATACCGTAAACTTGGGCAAAATACGCTCTGTTGCTGACCCCTCCACAGCAGGACATAGCTTCACTTTGATGTTGGACTCCTGCGTCTCCAAACTGGAGGTGCACCGGCTGACATCTACTGCAGGTGATAGACTGACTATGGATAAGAACTCCCCATGCAACCCCCACTTCAAAAGATCTAAACTATCCCTTTAATGTAATGATAGGATTTCTGTAACAGGTGAGTTTTTTCAATATACTGACAGCAAGACCTGCAAATCTTCTATTTCACATACATTAGAAAATCTGCAGCGTAAGCTTGAAAAGTTTGGACAAAGCTCCTGAATCACTTCTGACACATTTGCAAAACTTTTGGCAACTGAATCCAGTAAGAGCAGGTTGTAAAGATCCGCATGAAGCTACTATGTAAATGGAGTCATCATCATCACTGCCGGTCTGCTGCGTGAAGACAGTCACTGCCGCCGTGTATCTGTCGGTAAACAGAGACTACAGTGTTCTGTACTTCACCCGGTACTTGTTAATGTTGATATAATGGAGGACCTCGGGGTTGCACGTGGTGGTGCAGGGCAACAGGCCTTCTCGTCTTTCTCCCATCAGCCACTTGCGGGTGTCGGCGGCCATGTCGCTGGTCACGTGCTCCTTGGCCCAGGCGTCCAGCCAGGTGTGAAAGCGCTTGTGCAGCCGTGTGTTGACCCGCTGTTGAGACTGGAAAGAGACATCAACACAGCTCAGCCACTGGGACACCAGATATATGTCCACAGAGAGTCACCTCATTTACTCAGGTGTTATAACGTCAGGACAAAATGTGTTTTGGTTCTCATAACATGCAGAAAATCTCCAGCATCTCTCCTGTGGAGACCAGTGAATGTCACTTTTCTGAAAGCACCAAAGGTAATGTGTCGTCTGAATAGGATGCGTCCTCCTTAAGGTGACATCTGGTGGCTACTGAGGTGACCTCAGATCATCTACATTCACTGGGGGGCACTGTTTCACCACAGGATAAAAGCTGGAGGGCTCTTGTTTGCCATATTAGCTTTAAATGGTAAGTTTGGTATTTTTCAAGCTGGACTGTTTAGTCCCACGTTTTTGTGTCTAAGTGACTAAATGGAACAACAAGTTACAAGTTTTTGTAATTGAGCCAGTATTGAGTGAGAGGACTAAAGATGGCAGTTGCAAAACAGGCTGCAACGTCACAATTTGTAACATGAGCACCATCAATGTACGTCTATTCAAAGTGCTTGTTTTTACCACTGACAGGCTCAAAATTTGGAAAGGATCCCTATATTTCCGCATCTAACTAGATTAATAGAATAGAATAGTCTTCCAGTCAGGATTTCGACCACACCACAGCACTGAGACTGCACTTATTAAAATGTATTAAAATTTTAAATGACATACATCTTAACAGTGATGCATCAAGAACTTCAGTTTTGGTATTACTGGATCTTTGACACAGTTGATCACACCATACTGCTGGACAGATTGGAGAAGTGGGTGGGACTTTGTGGTACTGTGCTAAATTGGTTCAAATCTTACCTAAAAGATCGGAACTACTTTGTCTCGTTAGGTAATTATGAATCTGAGCGAACAAAGATCACATGTGGGGTTCCTCAAGGCTCCACTCTTGGGCCACTTTTGTTCAATATCTATACGCTCCCCCGTGCTCAGATTATGGAGTACCATAACATCTCTTACCGCACTTATGCTGATGACACACAACTCTACAAGACTTTATTTCCCATTTATTTATTCTTCTTTATTTTTTTAATCTTTTACCTTGGGGACATTTTATGACATTTTACTTTGTTTCATTGTCCTTGTTTTTTAAATGTGTTAGATTTTACTGTGCAGCAATTTGTAACTTTGTTTTGAAAGGTGCTATATGAATTAAGTTTCTTATTATTATTGTTGTACAAACAGAGACTGCATTTAACAACCACAAACAATATCAAGATATCCATTAACAAAGTCTCACACAACTCCTTCAGTATAATCATGACAAACGTTACAATATAAAGTACATAAGTACAAACAGTCTCATGCCTGGCTAAGTGCATGTGTCTAAACTCTGCTCATACAGGTGTGCTCGGACATGACTAGGGCGTGCTACTCCACAGGCAGAAGTGTTTTATGTTTTAATGATTCTAACTATACTGAAGTTGTGCGAGAGTTTGTAAACAGATATTTGATATAGTTGATATAGTTTTAACATGGTCTCCATTGACTTCAGTTCATGAAGAATGTTTGCCTTTTTTGGATTCTTCGTTCATCGTAGAGACATAAAAGAAAAACACAGTTTACTTCACTAATTCAAGGCAACACGCAGTGAGTAACTGATATACCAATGGCTATTTTGCAAGTGAGGTATTCCTTTAATAAACACTGCAGGATGTTGACAGACACATTTGATTATATTAGATTCTGACATCACTCGTCGCACAGTCTGAGTATTCAACCTATCAATGCAAGTTCTGTGCTTACCTGATGAGCCCGTGTGAGTGCCGTGTGCCTGTACATATAGTCCTCGGACTTGCAGACGTACACCATCTTGTAGGAGTTGAGCTTGAACATGCACTCCATCTTTAGCTCACTGTTGCCGACCTGCAACTTGTCCGAGGGGACTTTGTTCATTCTCTCCTGCTGCAGCTGCTCCCATCCTCTCTGACACTTCCTTATCCGCCTCAAATTCCTGAAAGCAGATAAACACGCATGAATATCACGGACTGATCACAGAGAAATTCTGATTACTCCACACATACATCAAAAGGGTGCATCACGTTTACAGGGAAAGTTCGCACAAATTTCTGTAAAAAAAATAAAAAATAAAAAAATAAAAAAATCTGTAAACTGTTTTATCAACATGTTATTTTGTATTTGACAGTATGCACTGTGCGGTTTTAAAGCCCAGGAGATGTGGTCAGGCACAATACACATGACATTAAGCAAATTTGAGAACAGCAGAGTCAAATTTGAGAGGACTGTCCCTTTAAACACTTAATCTTAAACCCATGCATTTCAACTCACCGAGTGACCGAATTAGATAGGGAGTCAAATCATTCGAGGGGAATGTGGATCTATAAGAGCAGCAGAGGCAGCAGTCGTGATATTTCTGTACAGTGCACTTCCGTTGCACAGCCACATAGTTCAAATGTCAAATCTGCTTGGCAAACAAATATCTGAATCGGAAATTGCTCCTGATTTTGTGCAGGTAATTAAAAAAAAACAATTATTCACCCCACCTGAATGAAAGTTTTAAATGTGTACTTACCACTGAGGGTACAGGTGAGCGGGGACTGAAACCGTGAAGCATATTTTTGCATTCAGGGCTCCACTTAAAAGACATGACAGTGAGGCCAATTTCAAGTCAAAAAACCGTTAGAGACAAACACTAGAAAATCGCTGCCTGATAGGAAACCAATCCAAAATGTGAGCTCAGAACTTTGATGTGCACAAACTTTCACCAACAATGTACAGAGTGTTATGATCATGAGATGAAGACCCAACACAACTGGAAAAGAAACTGCTGGATTTTTTTTTTTTTACTGCCACTGAAGAGTTTTGTGAAGAGGAAGTCGTTTGACCTCTTGTGCTGCTGATCTCTCATAGATTTGATGAGAAAAAAAGGGACAGGATGTGGGTGAGCCCACTGATAAATCATAGTCAGGTACCAGATTTATGCAATGGGTTAAATAAGATAAAACTAAGAGCAGTATTTTTTTCATATATGTGTGTGTGCGTGTGTGTGTGTGTTTGTGTGTGTTTTAAAAAGCCTTTTGAAATGTGTATGGTAATGGACAGCCATCTCAAAGGAACAAATCAACTGAAAAAGCATCAAAAAGCAATGACAGACAGGCTCAATGTGCAACACTCATCTGCAGCTTTTTTAGACACAACCACGCCTCCATGCACGGCTCTGAGGTGTCAGGAAAGAAATACACCAACATGAACAGACAATTTAGACAATCATTTTATTTACAAACCCTACTCCTCTGTACAAGTGTTGCAGATAATGTGCTTGACTAGAGTTTTTAAAAACTTATGAGCACTAACTTCTGTCAAATCAGTGGAGAGAAACCTCACCCGCAACGAAAAGTTGCAGAGGGAGTGCACTGTATCCACTGAAAATTATTACAAACATAACACTGAGTATAACAGACTTAAACAAATGGACATTTGGGCATTTACAGTTGCAAACAGTAGTCAAATACAGGTACTTTGATCTGAATACAATCACAAACAAAGGGCATGATAAGGTAGAAAAGGAAACCACTGTCCTCGTTTAATAGAGTCTCTCAGGCCCAACACAACAGCTTCAGTCTCTCAAACTCAGCTCAAAGACATCGTAGAAAAAAAATCAAATTAAAATGAAAAAGGTGGAACCCATTTGTTTTGCTTTCAGTTTGTGCATTCATCGACTTTTGCTCTTATGTTACACAATGAAAATCGTCATTTAAATTCCAAACAATGTGAATAATCAAACCAAACGATTCCTCATAGCTGTCTGCTAAAGTGGAAATTCAAACCCATGATCAAGCCAAAACCATTTTAAAAAACCTTACTATCAATAAATAAAATTCCCATTAAAAAGGAACTGAATCGATGAATAAATAAATTCCATATTTTTAAAAAAGATGGCCATGTAAAGTGCAATCTTCCATGTGAGGCAGAAACTGAAAAAAGTCACGTTCACAGCCAATGAGATTCTTTACAAACAGGAGGGTGTTCAGGCACTGCAAGCACTTCACTGTTACTGTGGAGTTACTCTTCTTTAACAAACCTTTATAAACCTCATTTGTCCGTCACTAAAAAGGTAGAGTTCTTACACCAAATATTTTTTTGTGATTAGAAAGAGCTTCCTACGTCAGGCTTGTGCAGAAGTGCCACTGTTTCTATCTCTGAAAATGAGTTGTATTTGGCAGCTGGTTTGGCTTGTCAACAGTGGAGTGGCTGCTCAGCTGACTAGAGCCTCAGGACAGAAAGTATGCAGACAAGAGGGACACATGGCTGGGGCCTCACCTGGGGAGGAACACGGGCTTCTGGGACAGATGCTCGCGCAGCTCTGGGGATGCAGAATCTGAGTTCAGGTATCTGCCCACGTAGTCTGACCATCTCTGTGGAGGACAGGGAAGAAAAAAATAAACATGCATTGCACATACAGTAACATACAGACACACCTGCCCTGTTTGGTTCAGTTCAATTGAACTCAAGTTCGTTTGACGCCCAAGTGCGGTTCGTTTGGGCAGGTGTGAACACAGCAATCACACTCAGGGTGCGCACCAAAACAACCGGACCGAGACCTTCTTGAAGAGGTGGTCTCGGTCCGGTTAAGAACTCTGAACTCGATCTGAACCAACTGCAGTCACATGACACATCGTTTGGGTTAAACATGAGCATGTTACAGTCCTGGAGGATTATTAATGTGCGCCTCCTCCTGTACTGCCTTAATATGCACATTCAGCACATCCAATGCATCAAAACATTGTTTTCTAGTTGGAGCTGCGCCTCGTTTTCAAACTGTATGCTTTGACTCAAATGAACAATGACAGCAATATAGTCCACGATGAGCAGCGCTAAAATCAACCTGCGTAGTTGTCCCTCCATTGTGACATTAGAAAGTGTCACATTTATCTTGCAAGTGTACTCTTCTTCAACGTTTTGTTTACTTCCTGCATTTTTCCCACATGGAAATTCTGACCAATCAAGAGCAGCTTTCTCACACAAGGCATTTGATCTGGTCTGCTTGTAAATGCTGCCGTGAGAACACGAACCAACTGCCTATTTGTTTCCACACCAGCAACAACTGATGACTATTTAGAGAACAAAGATATTACAACCTATGATAAAATTCAAAAAAACTCTGGCCTCAGAAAATAGTCATAGTGTACCTAATAAACTGACAACTTTGTGTATGAGTGTGCTTGTAATGAGTCGTACCTCTGCCTCCGCCGGCTCATCAGAGTTCACCTCTTCTGTGTCGAGCAGCTCCATGGCCAGACTGACTGATCCTCGGCTCTTTATAAACATCAACTGAACAAAACACAAGAAATCAGAGCAAGTGACATATTAACAAAGTGTTCCAGGTAGTTTAGACTGACGTACGATATAATCATTACTCTGTGGGCTTGTTTTACCTTGAAGCAGTTCTCATCGGACATTAGCTGCTCTGCTTTGCGCTGGTAGGCCCCCTCTGCTGTGGCCCTGGATGTCTGCGTGGACAGCGAGCCCCCCGTGGCTTTATTGGCACTTTCACTGAGGTACATCTCCGTTACACGTGCACATACATCATCAGTGACGAGGTGCTGGAGCTGTGAGATGCAACAGGAAAAGCAATAATTAGTTTTTTATGATCAAAGAAGTGACGACCATCTATCACAGAGTTTTGAGACATTTTATTTTTGTACATGTTTATTCACATGTTTCTCTGTGGTTTGTTTGTGCCTCTGTGGTGCTGTTTTTTTTAATGGTGCTGAATTTTTTTCTGAGCACGCAAATGTGCATTTGTTCTAGCATAAAAAAAACAGGCCCTTCTGCTCACAGTTTACTTTGTGAGATGACTACTAAAATCAGTTTTATGTGCTCTGTGCAATTTAAGCTCAGTATGATTAAACCATAATTTGCACAGCTAATGTTTGAACTTGAATTGACCTGCATACGGTAAAGGAAGTTAAGCACTCTAAAACCTTTTTGTTATATCAAATGATACAGTCTCTATGAGCTCACCTGCCGGACGATGCTCTGGATGAGTTTGTCCATGGTGAAGGCAATGTAGGCATGGATAGTGAACATTTCCCTCAGGGAGTCCTCGTACTGAGCCGGCTCCATGTTTCCATCCAAAAGATTACGCACCATCTCCAGAAACACTGAGTAATAGTCCTCCACATCAACATCCACTGCAGGTAGAACAAAAGTAAATGTCTTTAGTTACATTGTGAGACAATACAAAGTGTGATATACCATGGTTGTGGTGAGTCAAACAAAGTCAATGTTACTGAGGATGTTAGTTAGCCTGGGAAACAGACGAACCTGTGAGCTCAAGTTTTATCTGCTCTGGTAGATGATTCTAGTTACCTACAGTTGAGACACATTTCTAAAGCCCTGTTTCCACCAAGCTGTCTAGTACGGTTTAGTTCAGTTCGGTGCGCATTTTTTCTGTTTCCACTGTGAAAAGTTGTGGATGGTACCAATAGAAGCGTTCCGTACTGTCCCCATATTTGGTCCCCCCTCTGTTGGGGTACCTAGCACACAGATCTGGTACTAAAAGGTGGAGCTGTGAACACTGCAGTCTGATTGGTCAGTAGAGGACGGTCACTCTGCTCAGGGCTGAGTTGTGTCTGGTTTTGAGGCTCATGTAACCACTGTTCATACTGTGGAGAGTTTTATTAGTAAACTGGAACTATAAAATGAAAGGATGTTTTGCTGCCTCTCACAGCAGCTGGAGTCGGAGAAAAAATCACTTCATTCACTGGGCCGACTGCCGGCAACTTTAAGGTGGAACGTTAACTTGTAATGTTACTCAATGCATGAGCTGACGACATCAACACACCTTAAATTTCACTTTAGGTTAATTTTTATATGACATACACTTTTAGTAATGAGTGGATCTTCAAGTCTTAATATATATTAATTTTGACTGGATTACGTGAACTGCATATATTCCAATCCTCTCAGAAAAAAAAAAGCATCGTGGGGCGTAGTTCCTGTGGGCTACAGCAACACTAAACCCCTGAGCTTGCCTGAGAAGGACTAAATGCACAAAGCTGCTATTTTTAAATATCCCATGGAGAGAGACTCTCACTGCAGCCTGTTCTATTTTGTTCTGAAAATATCAGCGTGCAGCCTCGCTCTGTGGACGATAAACCAGGTGCAGACTTCCATCTGTGTCACCAATAATGAGGAAATACAGCGAGTGCTAGATAGAGCAGTGAGTGACAACAACCCCGCCCACATTTAAGAGGACTGTTTGCGGAGGAAACGCTAGAGTCTAGGTACCATGTCTGAAGGGTTACTGTTGTTTCCGAGGTTACAATACCTAAAGTGTTTGGTGGAAACGGGGCTAATGTGGATTGGTCAGATTTAAGAGTAATGACGGTACAACTTCAAGATCAACAAAACTTAAACCTCTTGTTTTCTCACTTACTTGGCTCCTTCATCTTCAGTTGGATTGCTGGATTTTCATTTTTCTCCCTTTTGAGCCCCAACACTTCTCTCTCCCACTCTCGCTCCCGGGCATCCTCCTCAATCTGCTTCTCAGCCTGCCCGTAGATCCGCAGTAAACGAGAGCAGAGGATGTGGTGAAGACGGAGGAAGATGTACCAGTAGTTGTTCACGAAGAGCATGTTGTAGGCATCGTCCGTGCCCCGCAGCTTCTGTGCTGCAGTGTTGCTGAAGAGGAGCTTGGACTTTGATGGGCTGCTGCCTGGCAGGCCATTGTGCTTCTTGGGGCCATCTGGATCCATCTCCATGGCTTCTTCCTCCTCTTCTTCCTCCTCCTCCACATCGGAGAGCTCGCCTCGCCGTGCGAACAGCAGGTCGGGGATGAAGTGGTGGATGATCTGTTTGATCTTGTACTTGTCTTCTTTCTGGATGCCCACCTGTCTTTTGACATGGTGGATTATGAGGGCGGCAGCATCCTCCAGGATTTGGCTGTCTTCATAGGTCACGGTCATGTGAGGGCCGCTCGGGGGAGGTGTGGCAGTTTCATCTGATGCTCGCTCCTGGCGCTGCAGGACACAGACAGAAGTTGATTGGGCTAAATATTGAGGTATTAGACAATATCACTACGAGAGCAAAAACATCTACACAACATAAGCTAGTGTCCACTTTACAGCTTCAACATAAAAATTCAAAAAAGTATAACTGTATCAAAAGCAGCACCAACAACCCTCAATCACGATGAGCTGTTACGTTTTCCTTCTTTGGAAATAATCAAATAATTATTAAGAGAACAGGTTTACTTACGTCATCATACAGCATCTCAATTTCATTGAGTAGGGTCTTTGAACGCAACACTTTGGTGTCATTCTGCTTGAAGTTGATGCCTTGATGGTCCAGTGACTTCAGGTAATACTTTTCATTCTGCTCCCGCCAGATTTTATTGAAGCCTCTCTGCGCTTCTCTCCACTCCTCCTCCTTCATTTTTAATCTGAAACAGCAACAAAAAAAGTGATGCACAACCTGAAGCCTTCAAATCTTATAAAAGCTTTGATGTGAAACTTAAATCAGATTATTAACCTTTTCAGCACTATGGGGACAGACACAGCTGGGTTTTTCTTGAGCCCGTCGATGATGTCGTGGGCCTTGTCTCCGTATATCCTCTGGATAGCTTTGCGGTGAATGACCTCGGAGGAGCCGCCCATCGTGTTGTCCAGCTTGAAACGCAGCTGCTCCTCAGCTGACATGCGAGACAGCCTCCGCTGCACCGTCTCCAGGGCTCGTATCGTGGCGAGGTTGGCTTCCAACACGACGTCCAGCTAAAGCAGGGGAGATTATTGACAAGTAAGTTTATCCATGTCTGATTATGTTGGCAGTTAGGTTTTCATCCGAAGGCTTTTCTGTGGTCTCCAGAGCAGGGTGAATCACACCACACAAGAACCTTCAGTTTTTGCTTTGAGTGTGAGTGCACTGAGTTTTTATTCCTCACCTCAAAGCGCTCGTCTTCACATCTGTAAATGTGCTCCTCATACTGAGTCTTCTTGGAGCTCACAAATGTAGAATCCTCAGACCATGATGGAAACGACACCCACGTGTCATTCAGGACCTACAAGAGGACAATAAGTTCAATTTAAATTTCATTTTTGCAAAGCTGTCAAGTTGACGGCGGGCACAAACATCATGAAACACAAACAGCAGGAAAATATGACTTGATTTTTATATTTTACTGGTGCATGTTGTCCAGAAAATGTTGATGACAAAAGCACAAAAGCTCAAACACATTCCCTGTGAGAGAGGATAAACAGGTCATCATGACAAAGATAACCTTTCATAAGCAGACGTCCTTCAGTGACTCACCTCTCTGCACAGTGGCGTCCTTCCTGTGCACTTGGGCTGCTGGTAGCTCTTCGGCAGTGCTCTGTAGCTGGACCCAAGCCTCTTGCAGGAAGCGTAGTCAATCTCCATGGCGATGCCCTCTGTTGCACGCTCTTTGGGCAAACTCTCTGCGTGGCTCGACTCCCCGTGACTCGACTCTCGGTAGCCCAGGAAGTTTTTAAACCAGGTAAAAAGCTCTGGGAATTTTCTGTCAATCAAACCATAACGAACAAAAAACAATTAGAAATACGCCCAGGTGGGTGACGGACACAATGGTTGTAGATATTTGTTTTTTTTGCACATTACTAGATATTTTTATTGTTTATATTTTGTTTTATTTGCCTCTGTATTTGTACCTTTTCCCACTTTGTATTATAACTACTGCGCAACCATTTCCCTGGAGATAAATAGAGTTTTTTCTTAATATGAAATCAATATTATATTTCATTAAAATCCAAATCTGGGAGAACAAAAGCACGATGTTATACCAGGAAAAAACATCACTTACTACATTACTCATTAAATACTAACACTAGCACATATTGAGGAGTAACACATTTATTGGCACAGTTGTACTTCATGTCTCCATAGCACAATTTAACTCACCCCAGAAAAGGTATGACTAACTGGACCAGCTCTGCACGAGAGATTACTTCCTGGTTGAAAATGTGAAGACACCGCAGGAAGTTGTCGTACGCCTCAGAGCTCCGCAGAGCCTTCTTCACCTGTTGTAGTGTTTTCAGAGGGGACAAACATAAATCAACAAACTTTCCCTTGAGATGATTTCATCACATTAACAGTACTGGTAGTAAACATAACAACACTGACCTTCTCAAAGAACATAGTTTCAGTGCTGGTGCTGTGTTTGCTGACTTCAGTCACGCCATGGTCCTTCCCCAATATTTTGGGCTTCTTCTGCAAAGGTTAAAGGACACGACAAAATCAGATTGGTGCAGGCCTTAAATAATGTTATACTTTAAAAACTGGTACATGTTTTCATAGAGGAGAATATTAATATTATGAGGTTTGGGGAGACTAAATACAACCACTTTATCTGGTAAATGCACTTAAAACCAATAAAACTAAACTATTAAACCTGCACTACAGTAAGTCCTATCTTTATGTAGGCGCTGCTGAGCTGTATCTGAGGTGTTAATAATATTTAGCTGACCCTTGTTAATATAAATTAATATTACTGACATTTCTGACATCTATAGTACAGCAGAAAGAAACAAACAGCTGTTTAAATATAAACAGATCGCAGAGGGGTGCGTACCTTGACAGGTGGTGTGGCTCCCACTCCAGCAGGCCTCCTGATTGGCAGGCCGTTCTGGCTCAGTCTCTGTTTGCTGTTCAGTAAGGGTCTCTTCACTGTGCCGCCATGATCATTGCGCACCGACTCAGCCCTGTCTGGTGTGGTCTTGCCCAGCAGCTGAGAAGAGCGTTACACATTATAATCTCACCAGAGACAAGTCAGAAAAAGATTTACAGAAAGCATCAAATAAAATTTGTGTAAACACAATTAACTTTTGTAGAAGCTCGATACAAGACAGGGAGCCTGTTCTGACAGGACTAGAGGTACTGAGGGTACTAAGACAGATAGTTCAGATGTTTTAAAGATGGGTTGTATGAGGTACTTAGCCATAGTTAGCGTATTACATACAGTTAATGTGAGCTGGGCTTTTCCCTCGGGTTGGAGAAGCAGGCTGAAGTTTGACACAAAAGCTAAGCAAAATACTGCTGTGGAGGGGTCAACAAGAAATGTATTTTAGCCACCTAAAAAAAATTAATACCAGTTTCAGACTACACTATGTTTTCATAGTCCCTGCTTTACCTTAATGTGAGACAGTGATTTCTGATGGGGCAATGAAACCATTATGTCCCTCTCTTCAGAGCCGGACGAAAAACAGGAGCTGCTGGTCTACCGCTGCCTCGATCAGTTTTCTTGTGTGATTTTGGCATTTTGGTTCAGATTCAACAACGTCACACAATAACACAAACTAACTAACTGATCAAGGCCAACGTAGACCAGCAGCTCCCATGTTCAGTGAGCCAAATGTACCATTTCTGTCAATGGAGTCTGGTGGTTTTGATGAGAGTGTGGATGAGTTACTGGATCTGTTGATGGCTCCCCCATCATAATAAGCTCTCTAACGGAAAAGTAAAGCAGTGAAAATACTCTCAGCACAGTGTACACTTAAACTGTTACTGATTTTTTAGGTGTCCAAAATATGTTTTGCTGCTGCCCCTATTCACAGCAGTGCATTGCTTAGCTTCCGTGTTGGCGCTCCTGTCTGCTTCCCAAAACTGTGGGCAAGATAAGAAGCCCATACAACCCATCTTCATAGTTTATTTGGTTTCATTTTAAAAACAAGGGAAAATTAAAGTCAATCCCAGACTGAAGATAAATAAATACAAAACTGCAAAAAGTTCAAGCTATCCCTTTAATAAATGTTGGGAAATAGTGACTGAAGTGTATAGACGATAGTTTCAAATGGTTGTTATTTAATTTATTCCCAAAACAATTACAATTTAGCCTTTCCACTGACACCAACAACAGCACAACACCTCATTAAAAATAAACATTGGTAATAATGATTATTAGAAATATTAATAGAGGAACTAAACCAATGTATATGGGTATTTAGGGAGTGTTGTTGATGCATTCAGGTCTACATGTTGTGTTACAAATTTGCATAGTGACTGCCCTCTACTGGTTGAAATCCTGCTACTGTAACTGAATTTTGCCATTTGCTGATTGAGTGGGAGGTAACGTGTAAGGTGGCAGCTTTTTCACCAACCAGCCACTGCTAAGTGACATTTGTTGAACGCTGTAAAAACAACTGTGTTTATGAGGGGCACAGCAGACGCTCCTTCACACAATGCTATATATTACATTCCAGTGTTGTTTCAGTGATATTTACATTAACACAATTTAACATGAAGACTTTGCGCATCCCCGGCCAAGAACAATCACAACACTAACCATTTCAGTTGTTCACAGAGACTCACCATTGAGCTGTTTGCATCTGGCAGGAACTGTCCAAACTCAGAGAGGAGGTCCTCCTGGTTCTTGAAGAGTCTCGCCACCTGAGTGTAGACCTCCTGCTCAGTCAGCGCTGGAGTGTAGTTTCCTCCTGCCTCTTTAGCATTTCGTTGTTCCTTCTGGAAATAAAAAAATGCCGAGATTGCCTCTAAGTATATTCCGGTTCTTCCACATGCATATGCTGGGCACCGACAGCCCTGTTTATGCTACACTGTCCAAATATTTCTGTGTATTTTCTTACCTGGTATGTGTGAAGGATTTCCAGGAAGGCTTTGTAGATGTCTGGCTGACCCTGGAAGCGGTTCTTGATCTTGTTCACATAGTTTATAGCGTGGTTGAACTCCACTGGCTGGTTGTTCTGGAGAGGCGGCCCACCGGACGGCGTGCTGCTCACAGGAGTGTGGGACTGAACCGAAGGTGAGCGTGGTGAGGCGTAGGATGGGATGGATGGGTTGGGCTGGCTGGTAGGTGTGTGGGCTGGAGATTGAATTGGCTTAAGGGATTGACAGAGAAAAGGACAAGCATGTCATTACACTCGTTTAGCAAAGACTCAGTTTGGTGTGCGCAAAAGCATGTTAGCAAAATCTATAAAACAAATCTAGTAATTAAAGATGACCAATATAGAAGCATGTATTCTACCTTGCTGGTTTTACTTGGAGCAGGCTGGGTGGGGGCGGGCGGGGTGTTGGTGGTGGTGGTGGTAGTAGTGTGCGGCCCGGCCTGTGGCAGACTCTGGTGCTGGTTGTGGCTCGCAGCTTGGCTGGATGCTCCACTTACAGGGATGTTCTGAACAGAAATACCATGAGGGGTGATGTAGTGGATCTGACCCGGCGTGGTCACGTTGACCAGATCATTGGTTTGAACCTCGATCTTATACCCAGGTGGCAAGAAAGTGTTAAAACCCATGATGAGGTCTGGATGGCCTTTGAAGAGCTGGGACACACGGTTGATGACTCCAGGGGTGTCTATGCTGTAGTGACAGAATCAAAGACAGGAAGTTAGCATCTGATTCACCAGTCACCTGGGTGCCACAGATATTGTTCTCGTGTACATGTTTAACCTTGACACAGGAGAAATATTATTAATGAATCTTCTCAGATGTTGCCAATAAAATCAGAGCTTACCTCTGTGACTTGAACTCTTTCATAATATCGAGGAAATCATTATAAACTTGTGGCTGATTTCCAAACTGCAGCTTCACTTGATCCAGATAGGACAAGGCATCTTCAACCTGCGAAGTAAGAGCGAAAAAAAAATCATAACCACAAATGCACGATAAAAATAGCGGTGAAGGACTCAGATGGCTGTTTCTCAGGTTACTTTTGTGAACCCATTTTAAAGTTGGTACATTTCTCTGTGTGTGTGTGTACCTTCAGTCGCTGAAACTGCTGTCCTTGGGTTGAAGTCATGGGTGCAGGTGGATGAACGTGACCTTGGACCACTGCAGGGCCCTGGGACTGAACTGCCAGGCTGTGTGCGTGGGGACCAACATGAGGTGCAGTGTTGTTATGTCCATGTCCGTGTCCATGTCCACTTGTGCTCTGAGGCATTGTAGGCACCTGTTTTTTGGAAGACAAACCATGTTTTCAGTTGGGTTATAAAAAGTCTTGTATGTGTTATTGAAACTACACTGAAAAAAGGCACATCTTAAAACTTCATCTACTTATTAATAAATGTTCAGTTCAGATACTGCTCCTTTGAGAAGAGACAATAGAACAGCCAGACAATAAAAACTACACCACTATTGTTTCTCTTTCCATCAGCTCAGAGTAAGAGCAAGTTTAAAATAGTCTGTAAATACAATGGGCCTCATTCGCAAACACTGCTTACACACAAGTCTGTGCTTTCACTGCATGTAAGAATGTTTCACGCACAAATCTGGGATTAATCAATATTTTTAAACCTGAGTTTGTTCGTACTCTGCGAACAGATTTATAAGTGCCTCAGACCATGCGTACGTACAAATGAAGAAGGCCCGGCTGTCTTTTAACTAAATCTAAGATTTTAACTATCGTGATTATTTAAAAATGCTTTAATAAACAACAATATTTAAAACTGTTACTTTACTAATGCATTGGCCAAGTGTCACCCGATTGAATAAACATGGAATTAAAGCTCCATTATCCTCATAAATGACTGTAATAATTACAACAGTAGACTATAATATGATCTGCAACGTCACATAAAAGTAGTTAGCAAGAAGGTGGTAATTTGTTTATTACTTGTTTTTGATGCACTAAAAAAAACACAGAGTCCTTTAACTTGTATTCTGAGCGCTGCGGTGGTCCCCTTAGATTCTACCCACAACAAGACTGAAATCAAATGGTGATGATGGCGTCTAATGAGGGACATAAATTAGCCTGTAGCAATCACAGTGTCAAACATCAGCTGAGACTAGCAGCAGAGACTGGGGCCAGCCTAAAACCACCACCGCTTTCGCCACGATACACCTCTAGGCAAATGGACTTCCGTAAATAGAAAAATAGGGCGTTGCAGTATGATGATTGCAAATAGTGAGCACACTACTGTCGGTTAAGAATGGTTCTGATTCACTAACATATGCACGGTGATGAGAACAAAATCAGCAAGTGCACAAATACCATGAATACGATTGTAACATTTCTGTGCAAATATTAGTGAAAAAGGCCCAAACTTTGAAAAAAAAAGCTGCAGAAGTCTTTTGACCTTCTGACTTATGCCCATATATCCACAAAAGGCAAATTTTACTCTAATTTGGTGCTTGATAGAAGTTAATCTAAGACCCATCTGTGCATGACAGCCACTCCTGCTCCCGAGGCTGTTGCCCTAGTTGAATACACTGATGCCATCGTACCTGGTAGCCTTGGGGGAGAGAGTACTGGATGCCGGTGGACGGCTGCATATTGTCTGCAGCTGCCTCTATCACAGTAGGGGCCGGGGCGAGGGCCCGGTGCTGGAAGCTGTCTGCAATGCCTTGAACTGGGGGACGACGTGTTTGCTGTTGCTGGGGCGCAAATATTGGTTCCTGGTCCTCCACACGCCTCTTCATTGTACACGCATACTCAAAGGAGCTAAAGTGGACACAGACAGATGGAAAGTAAACAGGCTGTTTGGTTTTAATCAGTCTCTGAACAAACCAATTATGTCAAGGAATGTCAATCTACTCACACTTCTTTAGTAGAAAGAGAAAGAAACAACCAGCAGAGGACAGTAACACTTTTACAAATCAACATTAATACAAAGAAAGGTAAAGAAAAGGTATTAAGGAGATTCCTACTGATATCCAGTATCACATTTACACCAATGCAGACTTTACTTGCTACTTCCCTGATGTTTGAGACACGCCAATTGTTCTTGATAATTTGCCTGTCGGATTCTTTAAATGGCAATCTAAACAAAATGCTGACTGAAGCATAGATAACAATACATGTATACATTTAGCAAGTTAGTCTTAACATTAGCTTATTAAAAAGGGTGTGTTGGTGACTGCACTGTACTTAAATTGAACCTGTTTCCTCAGCTGTGATGCAAAACATTGTTTGTTTAAGGTGTCATGATAGATTTTTGTGCTGATTGTGTCACTGAGGTGTTGATTCACCTCTACAGTGTTTAATTATGATGTAATCCCATAAACTCTGCCTAAAGTATCATACAGACACTTAATGGCAGAAATCATGAGGACATTTGTTGAATTTTACCGACTAAATTAGAGTCAGCCTTTAACCAGAGGCTCTAAACAACGGTACTAAACTACAGACTGGAAAAGTTTGGTGGTAAAGATATGACAAAAATGCGACGGGTCTAGTCTGTGTAAATACCGGTAGTTTGGCTAAACAGCCTCAGGTTACATGATGAATAAACTCTGTAACCACAACAGTGGCATTTGGGTATTTTCAATCTGAGTAATTATGTTAATTTCAACCTTTATTTGCACCACATTTACACATGAAAAGACATGCTGGTGAGTGAGAGTCCTGTTTTACAAGTGTACCAAGTTTAAAAAAGAATTAAACCTAAAAAAAAAATGCAAATCACAAGCAAGCAAAATAAAAGTAGAAACTAAGGCAGAAACTAAGTCGTGCACCAAAACAAAAGGCTATGAGAAAAAGTTAGTATGAGGTAAAATCCATGCCCATGAGCCATGAGTGTCCATAAATAGACGTGCCATCATTGTTCAGCAGAATGGCTGTTGCAGCTGGTTAGGGACCGTCTGTCAAGTAATAGACACAGGGACTTCTTCATCCTACCATTAGCTTTCAATGACGCAACCAGCCATCTGTAACTTGGCAGATGAGTAATAATCAGTGTTTAATGCCCATATTGCATCAACAAGTCCTTTATTTCTTCAATACTGCAATGGAAGATAACAGATATAGCTCATCTATTTCTGCCATCAGTTCTCCTAAATGTGTCTTGTTATATAATTCGGTACAATCGAAGGCTTTGTATCCAGAAATCTGCTCTTACCACTACTTTTCACACTCCAAATTAAGACAAGGAAGTCACAACTCTAACTGGAGATGCAGAATTGGAAAGAACATGCTACCCGAGTACTTTTATTGATACTGTAAAATCTCATGTTAAGTTCAAAACATTTTTTGCATTGGCTGAGAGCACCATCTTTTACAGAGCGCTTTTAAACATTCTTGGTTTTTCTAACACACATTTCTTGATGATATTTCAAGATCCTTATTGTCATTCACACAAAAATTACAGTGAAGCCGACATTGGCAATAATAATCTCAGATTCCCTTCAACTGTTCTCTTATATCTAGATAAACACATATGCAAGTGGAGCAAAATTTAATACAATTTAAAAAACACCAATAAAGTATGACTCTTGATCCCACAGCGTGAGGTTCAGGGACAGCTTTGTCTTACAGGTCATAAGAATGTTGACTTTACTTCCTGTTTTACATCTCTGTAAATACAGTATATATTTCTCCCTTCTCATTATGCAAACATTTTTATTTTCCCTGTTTACATTACAGTTCACTTGTTTTTCAATTACTGTCTACTACAAATATATATATAATTTTTTATGTTACATTTTGTCCCTATAGTTTGATTTAATTTTAACTATTTTATGTCTTAGTCTCCTTTTTTTTTTTTTTTACTCAGATGATTTTCTTTTTACACATATTTAGTAAGCATTATTGGCGGGAGCCTAAGATATTATATTCTCATTGCTAGTGACTGTTTCTCTCTAATAGTTGTGCATATGACAATAATTTGAAGTTTGCTGTAGCCTGGTGAATCATATTAAAATGCATAATAATATGCACAGGCTGTACAGAAATGTAGTATGTGTATATATCTAATTTAACACAATTAGCTGTAAACAAATCATAAACATCTAGTTTTCATGTAGATCTCCATGTTGCTCATCTGGTACATTATAGTTGTTTACACTAATTTCGACAAGATATGGATTTTCCATCTTCCGTGCTACTTAAAGATAACTTTATATAATGTATGTACTGTGTACTTAAGGACATGTCAGGTCTCAAAGCCTGTGACATTTCAGTTTTTACACAGACACTGATCAACAGAGCAGTCTACTATATTTTTATTTTATCCACCACAGTAAACACAGTGTGACAGCGCTCTGGAAAAGACACATCTTTGTCTAGTATGGTACAAAAAGCAGGGGCAGAAAGTTAATTTTATTATTATTATTCCTTTTCTTTTTACCGTGGTGCCATAACTCAACTGCCACAATATTCTGTGCAATTATTCAACTGTGCAATATTCTTAACATCTCTTGAATGTATACACCCAGTCAGCATACAATGCACACTGACCTTGGTGTGAGGACTCTATTGAAACTGAAGGAATTATTTTTCTTAGTCTTGTCTTTATTGTATTGATTGATATAATGTGGTAACCACTATAGCAAAGTACATGATTTATATTTCTGAATGTAACGCTAGTTTATACAGTGTCATGTCGCACAACGCACATATTTTTTCCTTAATATCCCGTTGTTACCGTTGTAGCATAATGCACATTTCTATTTTATAACATTATTCCTACTTCTTATAATTCTCTATTCTTTAAACTGGAGCAAGTGGAATGAATCACAATTTCCCCTTGGACTTAATAAAGTATTTCTAATTCTGTTTTCCTACCCATTCATTCATTTATCTTCCTTAACCGCTTATCCTGTTAGGGGTCTATCCCAGCTGACATTGGGTGAGAGGCAGGGTTCACCCCGGACAGGTCACCAGACTATCACAGGGCTGACACATAGAGACAGACAACCATTCACACTCACATTCACACCTACGGACAATTTAGAGTCACCAGTTAACCTGCATGTCTTTGGACTGTGGGAGGAAGCTGGAGTACCTGGAGGAAACCCACACTGACAGGGGGAGAATAGGTAAACTCAGCAAACGTTCCTGTGCTGAGTTTGTGTAGAAAGTGTCAGCACATCATCCTGGTTCGAAGTCTGTGTTGGAACCAGGAACCGTCTTGCTGTGACTGAACTGCTGTACCACCGTGCTACCAACCCATGAGGGCTCAAATAATCCAATTCCATGTTTGTTTTTTTTAATTTTATATACTTTATTAATCCCGCAAGGGGAAATTCAATGTTTTCACTCTGTTGTTGTTTTTACATATACACACAGGTCCGAAATACACTCACACACACAGATGGGACCTATACATGCATTAAATGGAGAGATGTCAGAGTCAGGGGGCTGCCCATGGACAGGCGCCCCGAGCGGTTGGGGGGTTTGGTGCCTTGCTCAAGGGTACCTCGGCTGTGCCCAGTCCACACTCCAAATTTATTTGTGGTCCGTTTGTTGTTGTTGATGTTTGTTTGTTTTTGTTTGAAATATGAATCTTAGTTTGGAAATTTTTAGTTTTACCTTTTGTATTTACCGGGACAGCTCTTAAATTGATGGTACATTAGGTTTAAATATTGTAAAATCATTTAAAAATACAATACTGGTCTTACACTATGTAAGCATTCGTTTTAAAAAAATAGAGCAGTTAAATTCATTATAAATATCTAATTTGAAGGTTGTATAAATACGTTCAGCTTCTGTTGCTCTCAGCACACTTTAAACGTGTACACAGAGAAGAGTAATTTATTGACGCTCCCTGAGCTAACGTCATTGCAGTCGGTCAGCGGACAGCAGACATTGTGCCTCGCTGCCCTGCACCACCAGTTTCGGAAAACACGGTGGCTGAGCGTGCGGTCTTGAGTCGCCGAGATCGAGTCTGTCGCACATCCAGCTTCAAATTTTCTTCACCGAAACGCGAAGCAAACACGACAGACAGTAAAAGATGGCGAAATTAGTCGACTAGCGCTCCAAAAAAAGCTAACATTTAGCTTCCAGCCAACAGTTTAAAGGCATGTAGGCGCTGTCTCTCTCTCTCTCTCTGTGTCTCTCCGCTCGCTCGCTGTAGCCCTGCCTCATCCCCTCCCCCTCTCTGCCAAACACCGAGCTTAACGCCATCCGTTTTCGGTGAGCTGACCGCTTTCGCTTGTCTGATGGCTGACGTTGGCTTTCCTCCTAGCTCGAAGTTATGTGGCGAGCGAGCTAGCCCCAACGATCTGCAGATTAAAGGCTAGTTTTGGCAGGAGGACACGGCGAGTGTCGGTGGTCTGTCACTCTTGGGTCATCGCTGACCGTCCTCAGTAAATGGGACTTACTAAAAAAATCCAGATGAGCTGAACGTGTTGGCTACCTCGCTGTTAGGCAGACTGTACCGACAAGAAAACAGCCATGCTTCAGACACAGGCGGCTGCTTTAGTTTATAACACATGGGCTCCCGTTACACCAGGGCACTTAAATAAAGTCACATTGTGATTAATTCTGCTATGCTAGCTCGTTAGGTCAGGAAGAACGCTAGCTAGCCAGCTAGCTAACAAGCTAACACTAGCTTCTACATAACATTAACGTCGCATTAAGTTGAGCGAGAAGTTGGACAGAAGACTCAGCTGTCACACAAACCGCCTCCCCACCAGAAACGTTTGTCTGATTAAAAACCCAGAGCAAAGGCAGTAAAATTAGAAACAGCGAGAAGAAACTAACAACAAAAATGCATGTTGTCAGGTCTGCTCAGCTTTAGCATGTCAGCTAATTCATGGTCGCCGCTATTAGCATGCTAGCTTTACTTAGACTAACTTATCGGCGTTGCAAGCTAACGTAGCCGCTACTGAAAGCCCCACATGTTATTTTATTGGAAGAGGAAATCACAGTAAAATATTAAGTCACCGCACAAAAGCAGCCAGTGTTAGATCGCTATCTGGTATGTTCGGCAAGGTTATGTAGAAGCTAACTAAATGGCACGTTAGCACAACAACCAACCCCCATCAGTACAGGGTATCTTCGGCTAACAAGCTAACACTAGTTTAACTTACCTCGCAGGACTGCCACCAGCAACAATTTGACACACCAGTGTACCGGGACCCGACCAGTAAGCCGCTACTCGTGCATTCACCCGGCCGTGGCGAAAAGTGAAGTTCCGAGAAGTGGTCGCAGATGGAAATGTCAAAAAATGAAATTGCCCGGAGAGGCTACGTCGCTAACAACAGTGTATGTATGAAGCGGTGTTCCTTGAACATAGAGGCGTGTCTAACATGAAGGCGGGTAGTCTCCTCCCAGTCTAAACTGGGATTGGTCCGCTCTCCAGAATGAAAACAAATACAGTAAGGGCAGCGAGCCAGTGTCTTTGGTTAAAGGCGTCTGGTTGAGTTTATGGTCATGCCAAGTGCAGGCTGAGCTGCACCACAGCCTCCATGTTGCTCCTCTGACACAGTAAAGGAGGATAATGCCACTGTCCACACACATAGATTTGCCATCTTCCATGCCACTTCAAGACAACTTCATAAAACAGTATATGCATTATGAACTACAGGACATGCCCCAAACTCCTCTGACATGTGTTTCCTCACAGTGAATGACCCTTCACACTCAGGAGCTCTATAAAACACTAAAATAAGACCCATCACACGAGTGTGACACCATGCTGTTGAAAATACACCGACACCACTCACAGAAGTTCATAACATCACTTAAAAACTTGTTACAAGGACTTAGGGCTGTAAAATACCTTCCTAAATACAAGTAAAACATGTACACAGGGTTGTTTAACGGAGCTTAACACTTTTCTATACAGAATAAACCTCATGGCTACAAATGTGACACCCGACACAGATGATACTCTGAAAATAAAGAGTTCACAGATGTCTTCAAATTTTCAGGTGCCTTTATGTCTTTGTTACTTTCAGTGCTTAAAAAACTTGTGGATTGATTACAGTGACACATTGTATACGCATGCAACCTCCTCCATGTTACGCAGCCTTGATTCAGTGTACCATGCATCTCTGTGTCTTATTATTACAAATGTAAAGTCCCTGACTCATCACTCATGATTTGGTTGGTTGGAAGTCATTGACCACTCACAGACAGCAGCACTGGTATATCTTTTATCTATAAAGCAATATTGGGCAAACTTCCGACCTACCTCTGCAGCCCTTGTAGTATTTAATGAACCCCAGGTTTTAACAGATCTGGAGAAAACTGCAGTTTCCTACTCTGCACTTTGGACATGGAACAATCATCACAAAGATCTAAACTTATAAACACTTATATCCACTGATGAATTTAAGGGCATCATAAAGAATGTGGTGACAGAGACGTGTGCTTGTTCTTCTTGAGAGGCTGTTATGTTTGAATAGTTGTTGTTTTATTGTTTATTTTCTGTATCATATGTTGTATTTGTTGCATTTAAATGTGTTTTAATTGGCTGCTACCTTGGCCAGGTCTCTCTTATGAAAGAGATTTTTGATCTCAATGGGACTTCCTGGTTAAATAAAGGTTAAATAAATAAAAAATAAATAAATCTCAAATCTCAAAGCCTGTGACATGTGCAGAGTGGTCTGCTACATCGTGGTTCCCAATCTCTTTCCTTAAGGGGCCCCCTTTTTTCATCGAGTAAACAGCTCCCCGAGATAGTGACAAATTTTATAGATAATTTTTTATCTTTAAACATAAGTTTAGCAATAATAAACCTCATATTGGTGTTTTTACTAAAGGATGTTGAACACTACACGAAACTGCTCTTTGATTCAACCAACAAAAAGGTTATTAAGACATTAGACATCTGTGTGTGACATCTTTTTTTGACACCTTATTGTTTAAATAAAGACTTATTTTTTTAAGATAATTCATATTTTATTCAATGCATACCAATAAAAGTACAAACAACTAATAAACTGTACAAATAACCCAAATAGTGAATACAACAACTGCAGGAGGGAACGAGAGATTTGGATGAATCTGAGCAGATTAAACCCAGTTCATGTTGCATCACAGATGAGTTTTCCTTATATTTTAGGAACTTTCATACAGTTCTCTGTCTGTGTTTGTACTTTATGTAATAAAATAATATTAAAATGCATAATAATATACAAAGGCTGTGCAAAAATGTAGTATGTATACATATTTATAATTTCATGACACAATTAGATGTAAACAAATCATAATTTTTTTGTTTTCATGCAATTGAAAATAGAAAACTGTTGAGCTATATATCTATAAATACAACACATTATACTGCAGAAACATTTAAAACATAACACCCAGTATGAGAGCCTCCACGCTGCTCAGCTATGGATATGGATAATATATGGATTTGCCATTCTCCATGCCACTTAAAAATAACTTTATAAAATGTACGCATGTGAATGTGAACTTAGGGACATGTCAGGTCTGAAAGCATGTGACATTTGAGACCTTTATTTTTGTAACAGTCATACATAGTTAATAGGCTTCTTTTTTGGACAGTTTCAGTGTTTTCTTTTCATTGTTCTATTGTTCTATTAGCTCTCTGTTTGTTTTAACGGCTTCTAACACAGGATGAGGCTGTTGAACAGAGAGTGAAAGCTCTAAATTCAACTTCTGTTCAAGTCTTTACTGTGAAATTAAAAAAAAATTACATTATGAATTATAATCTGTTGCTAGCTTCACAAAACACCTTAAGTTTTCTCCTTAAGTATTACACTTAAGACTTAATTTTTTCTTAACTGAGGGACTTACTTAAGGGTGTTGCACAGAATCCCTTAGAAGGTTTCCTCGGCAGTAGCTCAGTCCATAGGGACTTAACTTGGGGACCTGGAGGGTCGCCGGCCCAAGTCCCCGCCCAGACCAAAATATGGAGCGTGGACTGGTGGCTGGAGAGGTGCCAGTTCACCTCCTGGGCACTGCCGAGGTGCAATTGAGCAAGGCACTGAACCCCCCAGCCACTCAGAGCAGCCCCTTCACTATGACATCTCTCTGTTTATTGCATGTATAGGTCCTGTTTGTGCATGTGTGTGTATATTGGGCCTGTGTGTATATGTAAATGACAACAGAGTGAAAACATTGAATTTCCGAATTTCCCCTTGCGGGATTAATAAAGTATATAAAATTAAAAAAAAAATGTTGAGGCATAAGCTTCCACATAATGTAATATAAAGGCAAATTTATTTTCTGTAGCTGTCAACACAGCTCAAATATGTGTCAATGTGTCGTTAACCATCACATATATGTTTCGTCATTTCCTCCCTTCATGTGTGTCTGCTATCTAAAACTATGTTTGAATAGAGTTTGAATCTGATATGTTCAAAAAATGCTGCACAAGCAGGACAAAAATGTCATTGTGGGTTCTTGAAAAGGACAAGTTTTGAAATATTTCCCGCACATTTATTTATTTTTGAAATAAATGTGCGGGAACCCTGATTACATTTTGTTTGTTTTGTTGGAACCAGCAGCTTCTTTCTAAGTGCTACAGAACGTCTTAAAATCCTAAACCAGCTGTCTAACTAACAGAAAGCCAAAACAGATCAAAAGACATAAAACTCAGTTCACATATATGTTTAATAATATATTATATGTTACACCAACATTATAGAAAAATAGATGTTTTCATTTTTTACATTTAAGGTAAAGAGGGTTGCACATCGCACAATGATAAGCAAAATTTTACTGTCTCAGACAGTCTTTTTTTGGGGGTGGGGGGTCTAAAAGTAAAGCCAATGAATTTTATTGATATAGCCCAATGTCACAAAATTACCTCAGGGGGTTTTATCAATCAATCTGTACAGCACATGACACCTTCTGTTCTTTTTGACAGGCTTAAAATGAGGAGTAACTCTCCCAAAAAACCCTTTGATGGGAAAAAAATGGAAGAATACTCGGCAGAATAACGGAGGAGGACAGTCGTGCAACAGATGTCATGTGTACAGAACAGAGCAATATAATAAATACATTATAAACAATATATATGACAAAATGGTACATACAGTGTCACATAATGCACAATTAATTGTGGAGGGTCAAAGTGTCTCATTAAACATTTGACTTATCTTTAAATATACACCTACATTTTATCCCCAGTATTTGTGAAAAGAAAAGGGTGTATTAGGGTGTAAGGGCTATTTGTTAATGAGGGCTCACTAGTTTTTGAAATCCAACAATACATAGCCTGGTTAGCTGAACTGACTGGATTTCATTATTTAGCCTATAGACTTTTTAATTTTCCTCGAATATTTTGCATGTGCCAAATTTTCTCTAATAAATCCAGCGTCTAGCTATTAAAGTATACAATAGTGCAGAATAACAAAGTCTGGTGCTCTTATTAAGTGCTTTTTACATCTGCTATATTCAGTAGATAGCTGACAGGAAGTGATGGAAAGGAGAGGAAGAATGACGTGCAACAAAGTCACAGATATAAACAAGGGAAGCTGTAATAACAGTACATGGTCAGTGTCTCAGACAATTGGGCCTCCAGGAGGTCTCTTATCAACAAATTAAAAATAAGGAGGACATTTTATTGTGTGAGTCCTTCATCTATGTCACATCCTTCAGCATCCTACCACTACTGGTGAGATGAGATACAGTAATACGGATAATTCAGTGTGAGCAGTGCAACGAGTCCGATGTTCTTTCATTTTGACAGTCATGTAGTGTGCTCTCGTTCTCTGAAAAGTGGGATTAAATCTTCAAATGTCCCAAACAGGACACAGTCGTTCTTCATATTCTGACAGATCATCGTCCAGGAACATGTTCAGTAAAGGAGGGTGTTTTGAAGAAATATGCTGAGAGTTGTCAAAATCGCTCCGGCTGCCATGGCTGAGGTTTGCTCTGGAGCTGCGAGAGACGTGAGGAGAGGAGAGGTCAGGCATTTACGATCACAGTGTGTTTGCATTTTAGTTTTTAAAAAGCAACTGATATTTTTCAGTCTTTAAAGACACTTAAAAAGAAAAACCTTGGATCAGTATTTAAATTTTAAAAGTAAAAAATGATGTAGCTTAGAAGAGGAAATACAGAAATAATAAGAGGGCCCTGAAATACACATTTTTAAATGTGTTCATTTTGGGGCCCTCTGGTGGCTGTGGGGGTAAAAGCAGCTGTTCTGCTGAGTTGAAACAGTTCCCCAGGCATTTTCCAGCAGCATGCATCCAAATCAGGTTCGTCTCAGCCCAAAGACTGAGAGCACCCAAGGGAAAAGAAAGGACTGGAGCACATTGATCAGTTTACTGCCTTTAAAGCTGGAGTTCGTAACTTTTATAAAACTTTTTGTCATATATCTCTGAAACTGTCACATAAGACAGATAATCTGTAGAAAAATCAGCTTCCTCTGCCGCTTTCTCGCAGTTCTTCTAATGACATTGGCAAGAAACTGCAGCATGTGAATGAAAACAATCAGAGCTGAGGAGCTGAACAGCAGTCAAACTAGGCAGCGCTGATCAAATATAAATCAAGATTCTGTTACTGCGCTGCCTGTCTCTCGCCTCAAATGTTTCAGAAACATGTTTCAGTGTACTGTTTACCTGTAAAATGAAAGTTTGTAACTGCCATGTTGGACACAGTCGAGCTGAAACTCCTACACTGATATAAGTTTCTGAAACATCTAAGAAACGGCAATGCAGAAACAGATTCTTGATTTATATTTGATCAGTGCTGCCAGGTTTGACAGTTTGGCCCCTGATTAAGGATAAAGAATATCAGCTAAGTGTCTCCCTCGATCAGGTTTAAACAACCTCACTCTCTGAGAGACAGACTGGTTCATTATGATATTACAAAACCACCTAACCTGGCCGCAGGTGGCCACTGTGCAGAATGTTCTAACTCATCAGACACCGTAAAATCCTTCATAACCTGCAGCAGCACACGTTGTGTCCATGCTGAATTGCCCCTGTGTTTGGTTTATGTTGGACACATGAAAAGAACTTCTAAGATTTGCTTATCTGAACACAAAACAGCGGCTGCACTGTTGCTCAGCAGTATTCACAGGCTAAGTAATTACAAAAAGGAAAACATGGAGGCTTTATCAGGAGATACCGTCTTACCGTGTGAGGTGGTGGTGGTCGGGCCAGGTGCGGTTGTAGTGGCAGCAGCAGCAGTAGCTGTGGTTGGTGCAGCAGCAGTAGTAGGTTTGGCGACGGCTGTTGTCTTTGGTGCAGCAGTGGTTACCACGAGGCTCACGGGTCCTGAGCTAATGGTGTAGGTGCTGGTGAACAGACTTCCGACCAGAGTTCTGTGATTAAGGGAGCGGGCACACAGATCAGGGCACTTCTCAGAGGGCATGGTGGCGATGCACAGATTCACTGTGCAGTTGATGTACATCTGCAAAACACAAAATAAACAGATACAAGTTAGCGTTGCAGAGAAAAACAAGTCGTAACTTTACAATTTAACCTTATTGTATTTATAAGACATGAATCACTGGCTGACAAACTGCTGTAACGATGAATTTAGGCACTGTTCAAGAGAAAAAGTGAAAATAAAGGCAATGTTTAACCCTTAACAAGCCAGGAGAAGGTTTAGATGGTTGTAATCTGCAATCCTCACTGCTAGATACCACTAAATCTCCCTAAATCTGATGCACTTTATCTTTTAAAACAACACCTACAAGAGGAGAACTGCAAAAATGTATGTGTATGAGAGTACCAACCGTTGATCCATTGGTCTTTATGCTGCTCAAATCAAGGCGGTAAACCTTGGAATTGTTTTTTGTTGTAATGACTTCTAATGTTTTGTTGGAAGCGACACACCTGGAAGTAAAAGAGCGAGAGAACTGATATGTTATGCTTCAAATTCAAGGGTGATTTCTGCAGCTGAAATTGAGTCGACATTTTTTTATTTCATACAGTATCTGTCCTCTTCAACATGGTAACCTCAAACCATAGAGTGCTGCAGGGATGACGTTAATTTGTAGGCCAACTCAGACGTTAACACTGATGTGGTTCCCCATGAAAAAAAGCCAACAAGATTCTTAGCATTGTCTTCTTTCAGACATGTAAAGGCTTCAAAACCCAAAAACCAAACCAAACCAAAAATCAAATCCCATTGAATTTGAAACGAGGGACCCACGAGTGCTAAAATGCTAACTCATCTCCGGGTTTAGGACTCATTCCTGCACCACTCTATCACAGATAACAAGTCGACTGTCACTGACCCTTGCTCAAGGATGGGGAAGGATTCTGCAAAGTCCTCCGTCGCAGACTCCAAACAGTTGCTCACTATCAACTCAGCTCGTTCAATGCTGCAGTTGGACATCACATGGAGGTCCAGCTGGCTGATCCTGGACCCGACAGCATTAGTGGTGCTGTTATCAGTGGAGATGATGACGCTGCTGTTGCCTTCTAATGATGGCGGTGCCTCTCGACGCATTCGTCCTGGCGCCATCCTGAAGGGGCGAAACCTAGGCGTGCGAGTGAATTCGGCCAGGGGCCCCTGTCCTGGACTATGAATTTCGATCCACACATCAACCACACCGAAGACTTCTTCCTCTTTGGGCATGCCAATCTGGTAATGAGGTGTGCCGACCTGGGCTGCAGGGATCCGGCAGGCCAGAGGGAGGACAAGTGTGGGCCGGCGGCTCACCATAGTGTACGCACGCACAGTTTTCAAGGTGTTGGTGAAAACCATCTCGTTACCAGAGTGCTGGAAAAAAGGAAAGGATGAGGAAGACTATTGAAATTCACATCCAGCTGAATAATCTGTCAGTGCAAAGTATTTTTAAATTTAAAGAGTAACTTAACAACAGAATGAAAAGCAGCGTTTTACTGCTGTATTGCAGTTGAAAGTTGCCCGTGTTTTACCTCAAGTGTGGTCAGAAATGTGCTATCTTTCACCCTGTAACCACACCCAACAATGCCCTGCTGTACCATACCTGTACAAGCAAAAGTCTACCACTAGATGGCGCTCTGCTTGGTGCTCAAAGTGCCAAAAAATACATTAAATAAACTCAACAGCAATGTCTCTTTCCAGAGATCATGACCAGTTTCATGAAGGAACTATTTTCTCTTTACCAAACTACACCCGTCAATCGTATCAAAGTGCAAAAGGAAGTGTGCTTGTGACAGCCCAAGATGTAAACATTGATGGTGTCCTCCTGAGCCGAGCTGTAACGTTAGCTAGCTCAGTGGTGTCAAGTGAGCTAACAGTAGATTTTTCTGCTCTCTACAAGTATTATTCATGACAAAAAATACACAATAAACTAATAAGATAAGTTATACCACCCAGATAAAGATGAAACCTAAAAGATGTAACAAAACTCGATCACTGCCTCTTTAAAAGTCCTGACCTCACCTGCTGGCTGTGAACAGAAACGTCCCGAACACAATAAGATAAGAAGAAAACTAAGAAGATACAGGCAGAGGGCAGTCTCCGCAATTTAATGTAGGAACTACTTTCTTTCTACACTCACCAACCATATCACCGCGCAGAAGGATGCGTGCATCTACTGCTAGCTCACCCAGCTCCACTGAGCTCGCTCATGTTGCAGCTCAGATGAGGAGGACGTCAATAATGTTTACATTTCACACTGTCATGAACACGAGCCTCTTGTCCATGAACAGATCCACGCTTTCTTCTGCGCAGTGATACGGTGTGTGTGTAGTTTGATAGAAAGGAAATAGTTCCTTCATGAAACTGCTCACAACAAGGTCTGTGGATTATCTTGAGTAACCGGGTCATGATTTCTGGAAAGAGACATTGATGTTGAGTTTTTCATAACCATTTTTTTGGCACATTGAGCACCACAAGCCGAGTGCCATCTAGTTCAATTATATTGGAGAGAAGGCAGACATCTCTACGGCTGATATCTCCAACACTCTGCAACTCACACTTAAACAATCTAAACTGATAAACAGCTCTACAGATAAGAGGAAAAATGTGTATTTATGATTTTGGGGGTGAACTGTCCCTTTAAATCATTTGATGTCCACACAGACAAGAATTTCAGGGAGCATTAAGTTACTCTTTAAGCACAGCTGTGGTCTTTTCCTCTGTCATAAACAGATGAAGAAAAAAGAGATATAAACTACACAGCATGAAACTAATAATGTTGTATTCAATAATTTACATTTTGGGATAAAAATAGCCAATAATTAATTGATTAATATATTTTTTCTGCCTTTAATCAATGAATGGATTAGTTGACAAAATATTCTGCAGATTATTTGATGATGAAAATAACTGTTAGCTGCAGGGAGCCCTACATGTGATGTACCATCTAGAAATTGGAGTGCTTTTTATATACAGTCCCTCAGGGTTAAAATGGCTACAACTCATATAGATGTGAACACCACCAAACATTGTTTTGTCAGACAGAAAATCTTCCACTATATATGCAGCGCCATGTTTAAAAATATCTTCTTAATTTTAAAAGTGTGTTAGGTACATGTAAGAAAGGGTTAAAAATATATTAAGTCTATAAACATCAGACAGAAAGAGAGGCAGAAAGGCAGAGCATGTTACCACAATCTTGGTGCCACAGCCAGTCAAGGAGATGCGTGCAGTCAGGTGTGTGCTGTTGTAGGAGACGGGACAGGTGGGGCTGTTGAGCTGCAGTTCGGTCAGGTCGATGTCAATCAGGGAGGTGACAGGAAGCAACAGAGTCATCTCTGTCTTCTCACACGTCAGCTCTGCAGGCCCACAGCAGCAGAGTTTTGATTATTAAAATATTCCTTCTCACAGGCATAATCAGTGAACTCAGAATTAGAATAACACGCTCAACAGTTATATAACACAGTGTAATGTTTTCCTAACCTGTTCCAGCAGGCAGCGCCATCATCTCCCCTGAAAAGACATATTTTAATAGTCAGTATTTTCTGAGACACCCTGCTATTGTTTCTAACAGTGACACATAACTGGTATTCTTATGATGTTTTTGGTCTTACTTTGGTACAGCCACACGCATCTGGGCTCTGACTGCAAACTGGAAAGACAAGAAGTGCAAATCAGGCCGCGTCATGTGCTAAATATGCTCTGTTCAACATGTGGACGTTTGACTGGCAGTGTGAATAATGTACTGTAATGCACGTATGCTGTACTTATGCATGTTTGGGATGGTTGACAGAACAGGTATGGAGAGGAAACGTTGGAGGACGAGGGGGAGGGGTACGACATGGAACAAAGGTCGCCTGTTAAAATTAAACTGAGGACGCTGCAGTTATGTATCTTGACACGTCGGCAGGCAGGACGCTCTGCACTTACATGATTTTACATGAACATCATGCACATGTGTTTGTGTGCACAGGATTGGTTAACAACTGAATGTGAAAGTAACTGAGTAGTATTCTCATAACCCCAGATATGCTTGACTAAGTCTGTCATTTCATCTTACTTGAAGTCCTGATGGCTTAAAGGGCAGGTCTATTATTTTTATTTCTATTTTTTGAGGTTTCCATATCATTCTGTAGCTTCCTAGTCGTTTTCCATATGTGTATATATCTGAAAAGTCAAATTTAGGTCTCAGTATGTATGTTTTAGCATCAAAATGCTATCGATTTTTGCCTCATGACCTGATGTAGGTTTATGCGACGTCAGTTCAGTTCCGAAAGTCACACAGTGATAGAGTCAGCGGTAGACCAGCAAGTCCCGCGAGCTGAGACGTAAAATTACTGTTTCTGTCAATGGAGTTGTTTTCATTTTGTCCTGTTGACTTTTTAGAGTCTTGTGAGACATTACCATAGATTGTATTAAATAATGGATGTAGCTATCACAATATCGACCAGTGGGTTTGTAAACTTGGAGCCAGAGATGATCATTTGGTGATGAGGGTGGAGCTCTGGAGGAGCGAGGGGTGGATCTGACTTATAGACAGAGGTGATGCCTTGCAGACAGCCTGTCACTCAGTGTGGCCTCGCTCTTGATTATGCATAATTTTAAACCCTGTACAGTTGTCACGAATGTTGAAATTAGCTACAGAAACCAAAACTGTTTTTTGTTTATTTCTATTGTAAAGTCATGTGTGTTACCATGGGGGTCTATGAGTTCCGAGTGGGAAATTTATTTTATTTATTATTTATTAGCACTTCTGACTAGTGTTTGTCGCACTAATATTCGGACAAGGCAAGCGCGAGAATAGCTTTCGTAGACGTTGCCATCTTGTTTTCCGACTTCTTCTTCCCGTTTGGCAACTTTTTTCCGACTTTGTAACTGGAACGCTGATAACTCGGCTGTGACGTCATTCCCAGCTCCGACTTCCAACTTCCGAGGTAGATGGAACGCAGCATGACTCGCTTCTGGGGCCAGCCTCAAGTGGCCATTTGAGGAACTGCAGTTTTTAGCACTTGTGTGTTAGCTTTATTTTTCAGCCTCGGACGTTGCCACTTGGAAGTTAGTGTTAGTTGTTGTAATCAGCAATATTTTACTGTTATATAAACAAATAAATTTCAGTTAAATAAGAACAATAGTACGCTTTATTTTTTAGCACAATACTGGTACTAATAAATATTAACTGCATTATATAACTGAAATATCATATGTATTCTGCTGGCTATTTTAACACTGTCTTTCCATACGAACTTAGTATAATTGTGTGTGAGTGTGAATCCCACCACCACGTCTGCCAGCATTAGTGCCATTCACTTCACAGAACAACCTACCTCCTGGTGTTTGCAACAAAGCAGACGGGTAAAAGTCGGGCCAGTTTGTTTTCGGAGCGGACCCAGGACATGGTCATGGTCGCCAGGGGGCCGATTGTTTTGAAACCAACCCTGAGGAGTTCAGGGGGACCGACCACTCCAAACTCTAAAACACTGGAAATACAGAGAGAAACCTTCGTAAGTGTATTAGTATATTTACTTAAAGATCCTGTACACCTCTTGAAAACCCTCAGCTGCATCTGACGTCACTCATTCACTCAGTCACTGCTCCATATACAACAGACACTCGACAGTTAACTCTGTAAAGAGCTGTACACTCAGATTTCTGACATCTATCAATCATCCCGTGGCACACTGCTTTGTCTACATGCCGTGACGTTGACATTGTTTTTTTCATTCAACTCAGGGATGTTTGAGGGCTCTACACAGAGCTGACATCTCAGTATTTGGACACTCAGATGAAGCGATTCTGGACGTCGTCTCCTCAGGACTGTGTGGGCACTCACAGACTGCACTTGACTGACACTTGAGGTCCAATCAGTGAGAATAACTGAAAGCACCTTCAGTGTGTGGGCGGACGTCCTGAGCGGTGATTTGACTTGTTTCCATGCAATCGGGTGCAAAAATAAGAAAGTCTGCGTGTTATACCACGTTCACATCAAATCGCTCAGACTGTCGTCCCTGAGTTTTATGTCAGCTACGACATCTTCCACTTGTCACATAGAACAACGGAAGTGTCAACAGACTGGTGACAGTTTGGTGGCAAAGCCTCAGTCACTGCCAGCTATATGTGTCACAGTGACACACTGGCCACAAGTTCATGAGTTCATTGTAAAATAAAAACAAGTGGAGGTTTAAAAATGGTTTGAAGATAAAGTTTGAACAATGCTGTGGCTTAGGAATCTAGAATCTCAGGTGAGGTTTTAAAATGATGAGGCCTGGAAGTAACAAACATGATCTGAGTGGGGCTCAGCTCATGCGCTCGCTTGTAATATTAATATTTATCTTTATTTCTTTTGTAAGGCAAACACAATTGGTATTATATATATCATACATTTGGACTGGTTTACACTTGTAAGTCATAGATAACTGCTCATTTATATCATATACTAAGATGGGTTTTTGTAAGATAGATATTTGGTACTTACTGTTATATACATATTTCCACTGCACGCTCACATCGGCATTGAATTAATCAAACTATTCAATCATTTATCACACTATTTTTCATTTCACATAAATGTTTACCGCACCATTTCTAAGTCTACATGCATTTTTAAAACCTCTGTTTTCATCAATACATTTTTGTTATTTCAACGTCTCATAGAAAACTGTTTAAAGGAAATAATTTGGAATAAATTGTAAATATCTAATAGGCCCTGGAGGTCGCACCTCTCATGCTGTGACTCAAACTCGATGTCGAATCGCGCCTGGTGGTACGGCAGGACAAACTCCGTGGAGTCCTCTTTGGGGGTGTCATCTGTCGCCACAGGTTCATCGCTGCAGCTGGAAGTCGACTCCTCCACTGGAAGAAAGGAGGACAAGAGACATTTCTGTGACTTTTCTGTGAGAGAGAAAAGGAAGGACTAAAATGGGACACAACTTAACCTTTAACCTTTTTACTGTTTTACACTTTGTAGCTATTCATCCTTATTCTGTAGAAATATATGTGTGCTCCGTGGTGCTCAGTGACATCCAGGCTATTATCTGCTTCTTAGACTCACCAGTGAGAGACAGGTGCACAGGGACAGAGCTGAGGGGTTTGTTAGCTGTGGCGTGGCTTGTTTTGTGCACTGGGATCAGGTCCTCCGCCATCAGGTAGATGAAATACCGTCCTGCTGCTGCTTTTCCCGTGAATGTAAACGTACATTTGTCCTGGTGGAAAGAATTCAGACAAACAAAAGTATAATTTTAAATACAGGATTTTTACTTATAACAGAGTATTTCTACACTGTCTGTTGCTACTGTTTAAGAACATGCTGAAGTTAGACTCACCTCATCCAGCTCTATAAAAGAGTGCCGGGTGCAGTCGACACACTCTCCCTCCTCGGCGCGAGCAAAGCGACATCTCACCCTGTCACCATCCAGATCTTTCACAGACAGATGGAAGTGGTGAGGGCAGTTTACACGGGCCCTGATGGTGGAAACAGAGGCATAATCAGCCCGTCAGATCACAGATACAGACACAACAAAGGACGAAAGTGAAAGTGGATATGGTCTAATCTCCACAGCTGAAAAACAAGGTGTAGTATTACAGTAATAGCTGAGGTGCTGGATATTTATTGGAAGAAACTGGGAACTTCCTGGAGTCGACGCAGGTTGCCTGGCACATAAACTCCACGGTAAAATGCTGAATATACGTTTATACACTTTGAATTTTATATTGATTCAATATGGTTAAGGATCAAATTAATATTTGTACCTTTAAAGCAACATGATGTGTAAATGCTCACACTTCTACTTAACTAGCCTCAAGTTTTGGCTGCAGGACTTTTACTTGTAGATTATTTTCTCAGTGTGATTATTAGTACTTTTATTTAAAAGAGTTGTATACATCATTCAGAGCACATCTATGATTCAGAGTCTGAGCCGTTTTGCCTGCACACAGCTCTCAACATGGAGGTGGACAGCAGCTAACAGTGCTAACGGTGCTAACAGAGGCAACAATGTGCTGACAGGGTGAATACTTCAGGGGATGTTTTGCTGCAATATCATGAGAGGTTATTGAGATAAATTCTTATGCAAGGCTGGGCTGTTTCCGGGAGCCTGGTAGCTTTATATATGAGTGTCAGTCTTCTCATCTACTTGACTCGAGACATGAAAACGAAACAGCAAACAACCTGAAAGCAAATTTCAAACCGTTCCTGAAAGTGGTGGCGGTGGTTAACACTCTCTCATGATGATGAAGTCAACTTCTTTGTGCTAATTATGTCTGATTAAGGATGTGACTTTCTGCCTGTCCCAAAAGCATCCAAACAACCAGCTGAAGCTTTCAATGTAAAACCTTTTCAGTATCCTCGACTTTTTCCACTCTGTGTAACCTTCTCTCCTTAAAGCTTTATTTTTCTCAGCGTTTATATTGGTGTTTCTGCTCCGCCTACTTTAAGCACTTTATTGTGGATCAAACAAGTTTTGTGGTTTTCATGTGCAATTTAAATCAGTTCACTCAGACTGTCTACAACACAGGAGACTTGAGGGCAGTTCTTTTTTTTAGAATGTGTGTGTGTGTACCTTAGTGGAGGAAAGAGACCAACAAAAGGAGGACGGTTAAGTCTCCCGCTGTTTTCCCGTATCTTTGGTCCTGTTTTCATTGATACATACATTTCTGTGTCGGACCTAAAAATAAAAGGAAAAAAAGTGAGTGTTAGAGAAACTGAAACAACTCAAGGCAACCTGATTCAAATCACAAAAGATTTAGAGCAGTGGTTCTCAACTTTGTTTTGTTAATGTACAGTGAATTTCCGGCGCAGAGCTTTTATTTTGAAGTGCTGTTTCCTGCTGTAAAGTGAGCGATTCTGTTTATATTTACATTTTACACAGCATCCCAACTTTTTGGGAATTAGAGTTTTAAGTAGAGTAAAACAGAAGCCTGGAGGTCCTGCACAAAGACATTAAAGAAAGGATTACTACAGAAACGTTACACAAATAAAAGCAATGAGCCCCATGCTAAAGAATTTTGTCTTTACATACATACAATTTTTTCTAGCCTACTTATGAATGTGAAAAATAAATGACCTTAATCACTCGACCTTAATAATTAGCCACATGAACATGCAGATAACAAAATAAAGATTTTATCCTTGTAAACACTGTTTAGCTGAATCTGTGCGTGTTTGACCCCAAAACAGAGTGTCCCCTTGTTGTTCAGTATAAAGGTCATTATGAGAAAATGTGTGGATATATAAGATCGATGAGTTTCAGATTTAGGTGACAGTGTGTGTAGGTCTCTTACCCTAAATTTATAGTGGCGCTGTAATTACTGGGGACAGTTTTCTGCCACTGGCGGACACACCAGCCGGAGCTGGGTTTGGTGCCAGTGAAAGGTAACGAGGTGGTGTGGACCAGACAGTCCTCCCCTGCAGCACACAGTCCAGTCAAAGCCGGACAAGGAGTGGGAGCGATGGCACTGAAATGAGCTCGTACCTGCAGGAGGCAAAGAGACACAATGACAAACTGTCTTTAATGTGCAGTGACGATTTCACGACTGAGCCGAGGATCGAGAACCTGTAGGGTGAGCTCAGTCTGTCCTAGTTCACACAAGTAAACTGCAGACACTGGCAGTCATTATGAAGCAGTTCATGAAGAATTACGAGTCTGACTTTGGCTGCACTTTGATTCTGAAACTAAATCTTAAAAAGCCTGTATTGTTGTGCTTTGTTCTTCCTTTAAAATTTGTATTCATTTATTTATTTTTCTTTATTGAATACATTACATGGAGATTTTCATCATAATAGTTGTAGAAAATCTTTTTCATAATCTAAAAAAAATAAAAAAGAAATGTAATTGTAGAACAAATAAACAAAATATACTGAAAGAAAAGAAAAACAACAAAAATGAAAAACTTCAGGGTCTGCTAAACAAATGGACTAGCTTTAAAATGTCTCAATAATTTAATAGACTTTTGCCCATTTTTAATTTTTGAGATCTAAATTTTCTGCCAAAGCCAAATCATTTTATGTATGTAGTATTTTGCTAAAATAATAATCAAGTTAATGATGTCATTTTCATCTACCGAGAAGGTGGTACTGGTAAAAATTAGTAATATATTAATCTTTGTAAGTATCTTTTTAAAAAAGGTTCTTCTGTAAATCAAATAAAAAAGACGTGGCATGAAAACATAACATACAAACACATGTTCGATAGTTTCCTGTTCACAATAACAAAAGGTGCGTCTCTTGTTCACATCTGGGAAGAAATTACAGATATTCATTTCAACAAAAGGCAACATATGCAGCTGCCCAGAGCGCTGAAAGATCTCATGAAAACAGTCGGTCTGTGGTCGGGCTATCACCTCTATTCAGCAGTGCAGTTCACCTTAATGTGTTCATCATCAAGTGTTCATCACAGTCGGTCAATTAAACCAGAGAAAATGTAAAGTAAAAAGCAAACTGGGGCGCAGCACAAAGAAGATGAAAAAATTATCTGCAGATTTGCCCATAATGTTTTCTTCTATTTTTAATTTATACATTTGTTTGTTAGCTATGTTGTTTATTTGTGTTGATTTCTCAGGATCAGTCAGTTAATTCCATACACTATGACAACCACTCCTGGACTATTATAATAATGTCTACACTCCAAGAAATAATCTAATGCCTATGTGTGCCTATGGAAATGTAATACTGCAGTAAAATAACTGTTTTATTATTTGTGTTGATTTCTCATGAGTTCTGATCTTGTTTGTGTAGTGAATATAAAAAGGGGTGGGGCAGGTGAAGCTTGCCTGGGGCGCAGAATGTGGTTTAGGCCTGGCACTGTACCTGTGAACAATCTTAAATCAAATATTCATTGATTGTATTTGGAATTACATAATAATGAGGTAACAGAAAGATTATGTTATATTGTTTTCTGTTTAAGAACAGACATCTGTAGAAACATATGGAAGTAGTGCTGTGCTCCTCACCTGTGGAACAAGCTCCCTGAACACCTGTGGTCTGATGAAACTGTTGCTTTTGCTTGTTTGATTGTCCTTTAATGTTTAAATGCAGTTTTAATGTTTTCTTAATATATTATATTTAATGTATTTATATGTCCCTGTACAGCACACACAACAGAGCTTACATGATCCATGCTACCTCCCATGCTCTGACTTTTCAAAACTACACAAATAATCCAGTGATTAAATTCTATTTTCAGATCCTAAACAACAGCTCCAGTCCTACAGCTCTATTTTTAAGTCACAACACAAGACAGCAGCACGTCACTAGATCAGTTTCACATGCACTTATTCCTACATCGCAGAGATCATTGTGTCACACTTACACTAAAATCTGAAATGAGATCCCACACCACACCAGAGCAATAACCTCTATTACACATTTCAAACACGCGTATAAACACTACCTGACGGAAGGACACGCCTGCACCCACTGATTTAGATCTCATATCCCATTTTACTCACTCCACTTAAGTCCTCTATTCTGCATTGTCTATGTAGCTGTTTCTTGTTTTCTGTTGTTTCTGTTTTTATTCTGTATTGTAGCGTGTTTTGTTGCACAACAGGAGCCTGCTGAGTTTTTAACTTGGTCAGGCCAGTTTTTACTGTAACAAACGTTACTTTTAATTCCTTTATTGTATAAATAAAATGAAAAATGAAATTAAAATAAAAGCAATTTAAAATGACACAGTTTAAATGTGAGACAAACACTATGACACAAAACACATTATCCTTAATCAATCCATTAAATCAAGATTAATTGTGACTAAAACTGCCATATATTAAAAAAACAAAAGCAGAAAAGTGCACTCAGTAGTTCAGATATCTGTCAGGCGTCTGTCCGACCTGATCATAGCCACTAGACAATTCTTGAAATTCCAGCAGACAAACCTCAACGTGTTTCTGAAGCGACCCAGAGGCTAATAAAAACAAATGCCTTGTCTATTTTTGACAGAGCCACGTCGCACAAAGCAAATCGAGTTTTCCTGCAAACAGGCTGCGTGTGAAGTAAAGACACAACATGAAAGACACACAGTAATCTCTGATCCTTGTATTCACAACTGGACTTTAAACAGTATTAACTTTGTCTGCAGGCCACAGCACAACAAAGAAGGAAATAACAACAGTAAACACAATGTTTTTGAGCCACAGACTGGAGGTCTGTTGTTTTTAGCTCGTTGATTTCCGGAAACCTTGTGGGCCCTACCCGCCAGTGAAGAGGAGTGAGGAGTTGGTGGGTAATGACGGTATATAACAGTCAGTAGAACAGGTTTTTTAACTGTTGTGAATCAGTGAAACCACGAGAGATCCTCGAGCACACAGTCATAAATGTGCACACAACATATTAGGCTGATTGGTCCAGTAGTGTGGGAGATTAGCTAACGACACATTCTCACTCCGACCTCGTCACATATCGATGTCTGGTCATGGACTTTTCATGTCTAGATAAGGCGTGTAACATACCCTGGGTGTGTTGGTTGTTGACGATCTGGGACGCCGTGTCAACTTCAGCCTGTTACATGCATTGTCTGTTTTCAAAATACACTTCTGTTTTCACAGGAAATGTACAGTTTGCATACAGTCTCTCTCAAAATAAAGACACTACGTTGGTACAACACTGCGAACTGACGATTCTTGGGTTGGTTGGGTTTAGTAAAAAAAAAAAAAAAAAACCTTACAGGAAGCAAAAACACGCAAAAAAGTCGGTGGTTGATTTCGGAGTGAGACCGGGCTGCTCAAGCACACACACATACAACCAAACACATGATCCTCTCCATGATCCTTATGCCTAGTGGAGATCATTAAAGATTTTATTAGGTTTTTATTCAGAAAAATCTTTATTTTAAAGAATATAACGTTGGTAGAGAATCAAAATTTCCAATTTCCGAAGGCCTCAAAACTTAATTTCAAAGACAGTTTTCTGGATGCAAATAGCATAACGTTAGAGTTCATGCATCATTGTCCCTAACCACTTATCCTGTTAGGGGCTGCGGGGGGGCTGGAGCCTATCCCTGCTGACAGTGGGTGAGAGGTGAGGTTCACCCTGGACATGAAACTTTAAATCATTTAAAACTTTTTAACAGCATAAGAACTGTTTGTTTGTCACCTCAGAAGGCACAAAGCTTCAATAAATAGATAAATAACAAAAATGTGTAATGAGGGCTATTTGATAGTGCTGAGGGATTGTTCTTGGTTTATCAGAGGAGGGGGGTGGCTGGGGTGTGACTTTGTTTGTGTGTGTGTGTGTGTTGCTTTTTTAGTGACCCTTTTTAACACTTTTTTGACCCTCCCCGAGGCTACAAATATTTTTCCTTGGAAAATGCAGGACCCGCTGACAGCCATGAATTAGCTGAAAGCTGAAGATGACATCTTGGAGTTAAAAAGCCTCACTGGAGGCTTCACTCTTCACTCTTGTCGTGCTGGTTAGTCCCTGCGAATGTTTAATGAGACCTAGAATAAAGTAAATTTGATGAACTAACACTATTTTAACCTCAGACTGTTTTTTTTTTTTTAATAGCAGAAGCGTTCATCACATATGATGTGTTCACAGACTGTCGGAAATTTGAAAATCCAAAGATAATTTCTGATTTTACAGCTTTCGTCTATGATAAAAATCAGTGCTGTACAACATAAAAAGAATGACACACAAATATATATATATATAAATACAACATGTACACAAATATAAAACAGAATAACACTGATAACAATTACATATGTAAGATTATAAAATACTAAAATATTAAAACCACTACGAGCAACCAAAGGCCATTGAAAACATGTATGTTTTACGATTTGTCTTAAAAGTGTCAATGGAGGGGGGGTGTCTAATTGACAGTGGACGGCTATTCCAAAGCTTTGGAGCGGCTAATGCAAGGGCACATCTCGCTTATCTGCCAGCCTCGATCGCGGGACAGTTACAAGACATTTTTCTGCAGATCTAAGAGGTCGAGAGTTGGAGAAGGGGCAGAGAAGTTCAGCCATATATGGCTTAAAAAACTAATTAAAGAACCTTAAATCAATCCTGTATTTATAGGCAGTCAGTGCAGGGATGCCAACACTGGTGTAACGCCGTCTCTTTTCCTGGCCCCAGTGAGGAGTCTCACCTGCGGCGTTCTGCACCAGCTGCAGGTGAGACAAAGATGACTGAGTGTCAGGCCTTGAGGAGATTAATGCAGTGGTTACAGTCTTCATGTCACTGTGGGGGATGATAAACGGTGTGAACCCACTAAAACAAATACAAAATACAACCATTTAAAGTTGCATGCCCCTCCCTTTAACCAAAATAAAAAACACAAGTCCGTCTCCAGTGCTTTAAAATGATCTGACGCCTCCTCCTTTCTGCACCACCCGCTCCCCTCTCATAAATAATGAACAGTCCCTAAAGAGGTTGGGCTTGTAGACACTGTAACAAAATGTTTTTTGGGGGGAAGAGAAAATGTTGCCTACCCTATTCCCTCCTTCGCTGTCCAGGGGCAAAACGTGGACCGTCAGTCCCAGAGAAGAGGCTCCGCAGGCCGGGCTCAGCAGCACCAGCAGAGTCAGGCCCTGCAGCAGGATGCTCAGTCTGATTCTCTCCAACATGTCAGCTCCTCAGGTGGATATGAACTCTGAACCTTTGGGATACACAGAGACAGTGAGGTTAAGCAGTGTCAGGCTCATTATGGGATGTTCACGTCGCTATTATTAGTACACATTAAGCTAAACATAAATGAGCAGGCATCATGTTGTTGACAGGACAAAGTCTTATTGTGCAGCTCACACACCCAGCATAATGCGTCCTGACACCTTCTGAAACACTGTTTGACGTCTGTGAGAGGGACTGTGGGACTGTGGTGTGATTTATTGTCTTAAAAACATGCGGAGAGACGACAGAGGGGTGATGACTGATGTGAAGGTAACATCTCTGCAATTCATGGTATGGTACAGTACGTGCAGTTTGTGGTGTGTAATGTCTGATGTATGTACGTTTGAGAGGCTGGAATAAAGGATGGCACATTAAAAGCATCGAAACTCAACCACAGTAATAAAGTGGTGAGCATTTTATCACAGCCACAGATCAGTGAACACTCAGATGTATTGTTGGATTATTTTCTGATTAATAATCTAAAGCATCATTATGATCATATATATATAATATGTTTACTTTTATATCATTATTTTAGCCTCAAAGTTTAAACCAGTTATTTCAACATGATGTGCGTCCTCCAGAGCCTAATGTACAGTACCATATTTACACTGTTCCCACACTTTTCACTCCCTACATTTCAAAACTTTTCAAGGACCCATAATATGTATTTTTTCTCGCTAAATGTTCCTGCAATTTTTCGAACACATCACAAACATATTTCAGTTAGTTGGCAGACATGAAGAGACAGAACCTGAAGAAGAACATGAACATAAAGGAACGTATGTAATGGCAAAAAAAATGTCACACACCGACACATATTAGAACGACGTTACGAAGCCAGCCACAGAAAAACAATTAACGTTAGGTTACATGACATAGGAGGTTATCCACTGAAGGTTACTGTAACCATGTCATTACACACAACAAAATTCCATGAATATGTGATTACAAAATTCCATGACGCTTTCAGGTTGTTCATGACCGTGGGAACTCTGTATTTAAAGAAGCATTTAAAATTCACGTCTAACTACAAGCTAACGTTGGAGACAGAGGAAGGTGGAGGGAGCTGCAGGGCACATACGTGGACTAGCGTGTTGAAGACAAATGGTTATGTCATGGACATTTATATTTGGACAACACAGGGACCATGTGACTGTTAAACAACTGCCGTGCCGGCCTGAACTCTGATGAGGCTCACTATCATATCTCATGATTTTATTGTTTTTATTTTTCCAAGATATTTTTTACTGGTGAAGCAAGTTAATATCAGAGAAGACAACAGAACACACATTTTCAAAATTCATACATTATACGATGGTCTAAAACAGTCCAAAAATATAACTGAACAGGAGCAACTCTCCAAAATCCAAAAACTAGAGTGCAAAAACTCAACTTTGTGGTGTTATAGACCGAACAAGCCAAAATCTCAAGGCACACCTGTATTTATATCTGTGCACAATCACTTCTATAATGTGTATCATCACTCTTATCGCGACATAAGACAACAGAAATAGGAAAAAATAAGACTGGTAGCTTTCGTGATACTGTCTACTTTTATTTTTCTCTTTTCTTTCATCGCCTTCTCTGGTGCTTTGTTGTCATTTGCTCCGTACCATAAAGCAATCCATTGTCCTGCTCATTGCTTTCTCCCTTAAATGTTGTCATTTATTTCAATTAAATTACATTTTTTTAGCTAGTGTTGGCCTCTTAATTTGGAAATGTGTGCACACAACATACTGATACAGTCAGTTAAAAGTTCATTCATAAATTTTTGTACAGGCAAAGTTGAATATCGCTGTAATAAATGTATGGTTATCATAAAATCCCACAGCACACCGATGTGCTGAAACACACCATTTGATAACCACTGGAGCTTCTCCACTGACAATGAATTGTGAAAGTTGTTCTGGATGGTATTGAGAGCAGGCAGGAGAATATTCTAAGTATATGGGTACATTTTCTGCTTCAGATCTGAGAACACAAGAGAATAAAGCTAATTTGGGTATAAGAACAATAACATTCTGAGGCTCCCATTCATTGACTATGGAGCTGCTCCAGACTTTATACTTGATGACATCACAAGCCTGAGACATACTTCTGTTTTTTTTTTTATTTTAAAACTGATTAAACTTTCCCAGTAGGTGGAAATATCATATTGTCATTCTAAATGTAGGTGGTGTAAGAAAAGTAGTGCATAACAATGTGCAGGTGGTAACACTTCATATGATACGATACGACACGATACACTTTATCGTCCCCGTAGGAACATTTGTGTATGACTCAGGAGCTGCATAAGCACTGCTGCCTTACAATACAAGTCCAGATGAAAGGAAGCACACAACATATAAACATAAAAACACATACTACACATAAGAGTACTGCACATAACACCAACACACAACAGAGCATCATCAGCAAACACACAACACATTCCCAAAGCATCACGCAACATTATTTAATATCTTAATTGAGGTTGGAACAAATGAATAACCATCATTAATGTACAGTCAATTGACAGTTAATAAAACTTAATAATAGTTATTGTTCTGTCAACAAACAATAAAATGATAATTATGAGTCTTGCTATAATTTATGTTAGTTAAACAGTTTATCGTGATACATAATTACATTTTATACACTATATTAAATATTTGTTATTGATTTGTAAACCTTTAAATTGTTGGTTAAACATCTCTACATGGACCAGATATTTGAAACTCTTTGTTAATGGTCTGTAAACTGTCTATAAGCATGATTTGGATGGCTGTTTTTAAGTTTTAGCTCACCTTGTTTACAGTAGAGTATGTTATTCTGCAGCAAGATAGTTGACTGTTGTCTCTTTCCTACGTGTCTGACAATCGGGGAATGAGACTCAACAATCGCGTTTCTCTGTCCATAACCACATACTCCATCTTCAAAAGGTTTATAAATACAGTGTAGTGCATCTAGAAACTTTATTTGGACGGCCATTAAAAAGTTGCAGTTGATGTTTTTACACTTTATATATGCCTTCCATTTAGTAAGACATTATTTGAACGGCTATAATAAAGTTGCAGCTGACAAACTGATGAACGTTACAAGCTTCCAAAGCAGGGGTGTCAAACATTCGGCCCGTGGGCCAGAACCGGCCCAGCAAAGGGTCCAATCCGGCCCACTAGATAGCTAGACTAAGAGGTGCCAGGTTTCAGGAGCAAGTTAAACAATGTGTTGTCTACCTACTGTAAATTTCTGCTTCAGAGGCCCTTCCACCCTGACCTGAATACAGCTCTCTGATATAACAATGAACACTTTCTGTAACTTGGTGTAAAGATACTGAACACTGTGCATAAAGCTGTCAATCAGCAGCTTCACTTCAAAAGAGTCTGTACCAGGAAATGTACAGATAAATGCACCTGTAATGACAGCGAGGAGTCGACCGACTGAACGCGGAAAAAGTGAGACACACTGTTGAACATCTCAGGCTGATTATCTGTTTTGTAAAAGGATGAACGTCTGCAGAACGAACTTGTTATTCTTTACATAAAATAGGGAAAATGTTGGAGCTGATGGTTCTTATAGGTTATTGTGTGATGGTTTTACTGGTCTGGCCCATCATGTATGTCACATTGACTTTCTATTTGTAAATGGGTTCAATATGTTCAGACGCCATTCTGTTATCAGTGAACAAATAAAGATCACCAATAAAAGATTTAATTAATAAGGTTAAATTGACTTTACTTGGTGCTTTATAATGACTTATTAATCATTAAATAATTGTTATAAGCATTGGTTGCAACTTTATAATCAAATGATGTTTTCAGATTGTTTACAATCCAATCATTATCATTAACAATTATCATTTCATTGATTCTTAGCTGTAAAATAACCATTAATTAAAGTTATCAATTTACCATTTATTAATGATGATTATTATAAAGTGTAATTCATGAAATTCACAAGCAGAAACAGATTTTTGAGGTTCAGTCCTAAATCTGAAATAAAAAGTCAGCCCTTGTTTTCTCTATGTGTGTACACTATATATGTCAGCGGAGGGATCAGTAAAAAAATGTTTCTAGATTTATTTGTTTTGTGCTGTAAATGTCGACATTTCAGTCAGTGACGCTGATTCCGTTCCGTCACAGGCTTCATAAACTCATAATCAACCATCTCCAGGACGTTCCTGACAGAGACCACCCACTAATGCTCGTGCATCAGGTGTTTCTTTTGTTGCTTTGTCGTCTTCTGTTGCTAGCAGATGGTTGCTGGTTCATGACGTAAAACAGGAAGTGATGTCACTTCAATTTTGGATCAATCTTTAGGAGCTAAACCTGCATCATCTTTTAAATCACTTCTTACAAACACATTTTCACTAATTTGCTTTTATCTTGTTTCAATCAATTATTTTCTAAACATTGCCCACGTCACTGCTTATCCTCATTTTTAATGTTTCTAGTTTATTGATAAATATGAACCAGTATGTTCAATTACACGTCTTGATTACCTCAAGGACAAATGTAGTCGTTACTCAGGGTTCTGAACCATCAGAGGATGGCATTAAGTGAAGATTAATTTAAACATCCTTATAAATTCAAAACAGATATGAAGGTTAAACAAATTAGATCAACATCTGGGGCCAGACGCAAATGTTTCCATTCACCCATCTATTGTTCATGCCCAAAAAAATCAAGCCCAGTTCACATTCTGTACTGGAGTTTAGACATTTCTATTGTTTCTTTGTTTAACATTTCACTGCACCTTTAAAATTGTAAATCATTTAGAATTCATTTCATATTGTATATCTTTTTTCTCTTCTTTTATTGTACATCTGCATCTTTTATTATGATTTATTTCTCCGTAAAGCACTTTGAATTACCCTGGTGTATGAAATGCGTTACACAAATAAAGCTGCCATACATTAAGTAAAGCTGATGCAACAGGGGCCCATTGTATATATTCACTCAGGTCCCTTCACCAGGTTGATCTGGCCCTGATTTTATGTGATGTGATTTTAATTATTATTTAAAACACTGCGTGACACTAACACCAGTTGTTACAGTAAAACTAAGAAGATAAAACGGTCCAATGTTTTGAGAGGAACTGGTTTAAATGTTTTTGTTACAACAGTGATGAGCAGCTAAACAGTAGATCCCCAAAACAGGTTCAGAACTGGTACAGACACATTTTAGGAACATGGCTGACTGTCAGGTATGTCAGAGCTCTTAACAAAACGTCCACAGAGAGAATGTATTCAGCTTCAGCTAAACACAGACTTCACTTTGTAAAGTAGTACAACATCTTTTGCTTTCAACAGTTATCTGTATTTAAATTTACTTTCTTTTGTCGTAAAATCTCAGCTGGATTATATCAATGCCACATGTTCATCACGGACTGTCTTTATTGAAATATGCTCCCTAAAAAAAATGAAAAATCAGCTCTGGTTCTGTTAAAGTTTCTGTCGTCAAATCAGTCTTGCTTCATCATGTTTGGATCGGGACATGAAACGTTTTGCTTTCTGTTCTGTGCATAATTACAAGTCTGTGCAAGACCGCTAATTATGTGCTTAAAATGTAGATATCAAATATACTGTGACCCAAATTATAAATGTTTGTAAGCAGTGAAACCTTTCAATTTTATAAAAAGACCACTTCTGCCAGCTTTGTCGCTTTAAGTACAAAATTGGGTCAACCCAAATCTCCACAACCTCCGTGGAATAAACACGCAAACACACTGCAAACACAACAGAAAACACGTCTAATACAGAAGTTAAATTAATCTTTAATTACCTTAAGCCACCTGTCACACTTCTTTTTAAAAGCTTCCACCTAATAGCGAGGGTCTGTCCAGCATCAACTGAGTACTGAAGTTAAGTAAAGATTACAAGTGAGCTCTTAGTAAATGTGTTCCTCATATATTGGTCTGAAGGAGTCGAGGTGGAGCTCAGTAAAATTTGGGCAGAGACAGAATGGAGTTTAACTGGCTCGACGAGAGCCGGTAAAGAGGCGGCCTGACAAAAGCTGCACGTCAAAAGAAACTGATTGTGTGACACTGATAAGAATAATCCCAGTTTACCTCTGGTGACGCAGCTCTGCATTCAAAAGGCCTTGAAGTTTCTTTTGTGTCTGACACCTGCTGTAACTCACTCATCTGTTAACAGAGACAGAATAAAAGAACCAGAACACGACTGCAATGACTGAATTTTTTTTATTTATTCAAAGAGCAAAAAGTTCTGAGGAATGATGGGACAACGGTTTTTAATCAACTTCTGCCCTGTCTGAATGTCGATAAAAAAATTGTGGTCCTTTCCTGCCAAAAAGTGCTCGTGGTCCTTTCTAGTGGTCACTTGATATTACTCAGTGAGACTCATTAAGACAGTGTTTCTGCAAAGTTGATCCCTTTCTGGTCAAATTTCTAGTAAATATTAGACTTTGTTACTGTAACTCCACACTCGCATTAGCATCAGTCACCATTTATGTTTGGTCAGAAAACACACAGCGTTAATATCCCAGCGTAAGAGAGGACAGGTGTCCATTCAGGAGGAACGTCCCTGTAGTTTGGTCAGATGAGGAGAGGGAAGGCCTTCTGGTGCTTTGGACCTTCTCTCAGGTAGTTGGAGACGAGGAAGGCAGCCTGCTAACACCTTATACTTCCTGTCGATGCAGCCGGAGACGCCAAGTCTGTCCGTTACTGGCCGTTTTTCACGTTGAGCATTTTCTCCTGTGATTAAAAAATAACAAGAACAAAGAGTCAGCGGACAGCTCACCAAACACACGGCATCAATGAAATCATCTCTATACCGACTCCAATATCCTCCTGAGACCCAAACTTTTGTTTGATTGGCATTTTTGATAACTCCGAGCTATTTGGGATCAATAGGACCTGATAATTATAAAAAACTAAACACTGTCAACAATAATTAAGTCTCTACATCCTCAAACATGATGATAATAAAGTCTCAATGTCCTTTAACAAGCTGATGATAAATTACTTGTGTCTTCCAACGAGTACTTTCTAATTAACAGCGTCTTAGCTGTCTGTTGCCATATCAAACTTCCAACGCTGTTCAGGAGAAATAAACAAATTTCAGCCATCACACGTGATCAGATTTTGGACCTTGTCCACGTTTGTGTTGGGATCAGCTGCAGACTGACTTGGCAGAGATGGCCACCATCTTATGACTTGGTGTACTGTGGTTTTACTGTCACTAGATGGCACAACGAAGTGTCCACGAACGAGGACAGCAGGTCTAAATTAAGCGGAATGAAGTATAAGGTCCAGTAAACCCAAAATGTGATGTCCTCATATGAAGACGCAGGGTCTCAGGAGGATATGTCATTGGTACGAGTGCACACATTGAGCCTGTTTAGACCTGGAATTAACAAATTGCAAAATCTGATCACAAGAGGGTAACTTTTAAAACATTTTCCAGTAAAGATTACTGAATACATGTCCTAACTGTAATCTGTAATGTATTCCATTAGATTATAAAACTAAGTAACATATTCTAAATACTCTGAATTACCTTTGGAGCACTTCAGCGAGTCGTCTTGCTGAGCTCATCTGTCAAAGTTTTATAGTTTCATGCCAAAAACACATGACAGATTCTTGGCTGTACGTCGCCTCTGTCACTGTCATGTAGCACGTGCACTGCACACACTTTTTGAAAGCAGTTTATGGGAAAGGTGCGACTCATGAATTTTACCCCGTGTTCTAACAGCAAACGAGTGGCGCTCTCTGTCTGCATAAAATCTATACATTTGTTACATGACGTGAACAAACCATGTTGACTTTCAGCTGTGCGCTCGACTGAAGATGTGACCACTTAAAAGATGGGCGAGCCTTGTTATATTTCTACGTTTGTAGTTTTTAAACAGAAAACACATTTTATATTGTGATATTTAGTGGAAACGACACACGATAAAGCCAGTAGGTTGTTATTAGCGACGGTCATTTACCACAAACTCTCAGCCTCCTTGTGATCTCCCTCCAGTCAGCTGACACCTATTTGAGGTTTTCGCAGTTAAGTGAGGAGGTGTTGTGAAGGTAACTCCTATCAGCTTCATAAATAATCCATTCCTTGTCCTTTGCGGAGCTTTCAAAGCAAGCAACAAGAATAGAGACAGGATGTCTGGCAAAAGGTTCTGCTCCAACTGGCAGCACTGCATCACTCGCAGCCAGTTAGAACATCCAAATAGAAGACAAAGCAATCAAACTGACAATGGTCACCATCACGTCATATTCTGTCAGGACATGGTGTTGTTCCGGACCCCTCAAGACGCATTTGTGTTTACACAGCAATGTTATATGATGCACTCAATTGCATCCCAGACAACCTCAGCAAGTGGATTGAGTAATGGGATGCATCCTTGTGGTTGTTTACACTTGTATTTATCTCTGTCCGCTGATAATCAGATAAACCAAGATGCATGTTAATACCAGACATAAACAGGCTTCTTGAAAAACATTTGCCAAACAAACGAACAAACAACAGCTTACTTTGATCATGGTCTCCAGCTTGATGGCGTCGGCAGCGAACTTGCGGATGCCGTCTGACAGTTTCTCCACAGCCATGCGGTCTTCGTTGTGCTCCCAGCGGAAATCCTTCTCGTCCAGGTGGATCTTCTCCAGGTCGCAGGCTTTGGCTGCAAAAACAAAACATCAAGGTCAAGGTGGACAAGTGCAGGGCTCTCAGTTTTCAAGTTTTACATACTGTTGCAAAAAGACAGATTTTGCTGTCCACCACAGATTACAGTAAAGGGCGCTTGTGATGTGCAGAAAATGCTTTTGTTAATAAAGGGTAAAGAGACAATGGAAGGGGAGCAAATGTTTACCAGGGGCTGATGATGTGAGTTTCCCAATGCAAGTAAAAAATCCCAGTGAAACTAGTCCTTGATTTGCAAGGTAGTATTTTTTAAAACTAAGCTACTTCGACTTGAACACTTCAGCTGCAAAATGACCATTTGTGTTTCAGTTACTAACCCTGTTACTCTGAATTCATGAAGAAAATGTTGTTTCTCACAAGCCTCCACAGTGAACAGAGAATCAAAAAAAAACTCTTCATAAACTGAAGGAAACGACGACCACATTTAACAACAGCAAAGACAAACCAAAACATAGTTACAGACTCTTACTCAACTCCTGAAGCATAATCCAAGTCTCGTTTATTCTGTCGTATGCTCAGTACTTCCCAAACACGTGCGATTCTGCTAAAACATTACAATTTAAAAAACACCTCAGTGCAGACATACTCATGCATGAAAAGCATGCATGGGCCCACACGTGTGTTTCAACTCAAGCAGAGATGAATGTTTCAGTGACAATACATGTGTTTGGGAAGTACTGAGCACATGACTGGATACATGAGACTTGGATTATACTGCACGAGTTGTGTGAGAGTTTTGCTCTTGTTAAATGTGTCCCTGATGACTTTAGTTCATGAAGAATGTTCACCTTTTTGGGATTCAGTTCACAGTGGAAGCATGTGAGGAAAACAAAGTTTGCTTCTAAAATAAATCTTATACTGTGGGAAGCCTGTTTATTTCTCTTTTAAATGGTGCTACATTTGTAAGGAACATGCATTTGTGGGATGAGCAGCAGAGCTGAGTATGTGGGTTGTGCCCATGAAAAATTTGCCAAATCTTCACTGCCAGTGCCAAACAGTTGTTTTTTTTGCTGTTGCTATCGACTCTTGTTTTGAGCTTCTGGTACCCCCAGGTGCTGCCAGCACCTGTGAGCATGGGCTCTGCTACAGTGGTCAGTTGGTGCCTGCTCCAAGAATCGACATGCCATGTTTGACTGATCTGGATAGGGCCCGTGCGATAGGGCAACTTCAAGCTGGTGTTCCGCAAAACCAAGTTGCGGCACTATTTGGAGTGAGCCCTGGTACCATCTGCAAACTGATTTGCAGTAGCCAATCTTAGCCAATCGTCTGTCTCATAAGGCTGCCAGGAGGCCTACCATGACTGCTCTTCATCGTCAGGCCCGTTTGCGCTGGGGTCAGCAACATGTGCACTGGAACCTGAACATGTGGAGGAACGTTAGGTTCAGCGATGAGTCCAGATTCTGCCTACAGCAGTTGGATCGTAGGGTCAAGGTGTGGGGAAGACACGGACAACACTTTGCTGATTGCTGCACCGATAGAGTAACATCTTTTGGTGGAGGCTGTGTGATGGTGCAGGGCGGCATCTCCTTCACTGGAAAAATGAGGCTTGTCATCATTGGAGGCAATCTCAATGCAGAGAGATATCGAGATGAAATTCTGCAACCAGTGGCAATCGCATATCTCCACAGTCTATCAGAGACTACCTCCAGAATTTGGGAGTGGAGAGGATGGAATGGCCTGCCAGCAGTCCTGACCTCAACCCCATTGAACACTTTTGGGATCAGCTTGGTTGTGCCATTTGTGTCAGAGTGACCAACACAACCATGTTGGCTGACTTGCGACACATACTGGTTGAAGAATGGGATGCCATCCCACAACAGTGTGGGACCAGGCTGGTGACCAGCATGAGGAGGTGCCAGGCTGTTGTGGCTGTGTATAGTTCTTCCACATGCTACTGAGGCTCCTGTTTGTTAAATGAATAAACTGTTGAATTTCAGTATGTCTTCAAACATCCAATCTACCAAACAACACCAAACAAGAGTCAACAGCAAAAAAAAAGCTGTTTGGCATTGGCAGAAAAGATTTGGGAAATTTTCCATGGGCGCAACCCACATACTCAGCTCTGCTGCTCATCCCACAAATGCATGTTCCTTACAAATGTAGCACCATTTAAAAAGGGAAATAAACAGGCTTTCCAATGGTATAAGATTTACTGCCACGAAGAACTGTTACAACAAAGAAATAATCTACCAAACATGAATTCCCTTACTTTTTGTGCTTAGTTTATATAAATTATCATTTTACAGGTGAAATATAAAACTGATAACACCAATAGAATATTTTAGATGAGAAATTATGAGCCTTATAAAATGTGTTCTCTCACCCAGGACAAACATCACCATCCTATTCTTTCCCCAGGAACAAAATTACCACAGAAGCTGTAAATATACTGCAGGGTTAGTGATGCTGAAACGTGGTAACGTCTGTGCTTAAAGTTGAATTTGTTGCCTCTGTATGGTTTTAACATCTAGACGACGAAGCGTCATCCGATACATTTTGAATTCCATCTAGGCTCTCTGTGCCCTCCGAAGTTTGGCGATGACAGGGAACATCAACCCCTCCCTTCAAAAACAACACGTTTATGTCTTTGACGCATGAATAAAGTACCGTGTGACATTTTAATTGCAGTTGTCATTCCAACATTGTCTACATTAACACAAGCTAAAGAACATATAAGCTACGGTTATAGTTTCCTCGTGTCATGAAAATATGTATTCATCATGGGTGTAACCAACACCCAAACAGTGATAAAGCTATCCACAGTCACTATGATGGCTCCGCCCCACCCCCCGTCACTGCGACCACTGCAGGTGCAGCCTCCCTAACATGTCATTTATGACAGCATCACCCAAATATGTTGTGTAACAATCAGGCTGCCTCCCATCGCAGATTTGGGCAGGGCCGAAGTAAAAACTTATGTTATGGAATGTTTATCACCGCGTACATCAATCACTCACTCATTTATTTGTCTCTTGAAATCATAAAAAGGTGCCACTCTGGTGAAATGAGATCCTGTCTGCACCTATAACCTGTGCACTGCAATTTATTGCTTTATTGCTTCTTCATATTTTGTCTGCTGCTGCTTTATAACTGTTCAAGTTTCCTGATGGTTCTGGTAATCCATGGTTTCTGGTTGTGGAATGATGTCACTGTAGTTTTGGGTACAATTGTTTTGGTTGTTTTACAAATCAAATCCCCCCAGACTCGGTGAGTTCACTGCTGTCATCAGTGAGGTTGACGGAAGTGTCCTGGAATGTTCTCCAGACTCTGACTGGCTTCATCTCTCGCATCAATGGGGGCATGTGACGTAGTTTATTTACAGATTTCCAACACATATAGTTACGTAAACAACATCTGTCGCCACATTTTGATGTTCTATTTTCTGATCTGGACCATTGATTAGGAGCGCTATCAGAATACAGATGTCATTTGGTTATTCACTGAGCCACACTCTCTGGGCACAGACAGAGCAGCATAACACCAGGCGTGATCAAAGTGACACATAAGCCGTGTTTCCACCGAGCAGTACGGTACAGTTCAGTTTGGTACGCTTTTTTTTTACCCATTTCCACTGTGAAAAGTTGTGAATGGTACCAGTGGAAATGTTCTGTACGTCCCCATGTTTGGTCCCCCCTCTGTTGGGGTACCTAGCACACAGATCTGGTACTAAACGGTGGAGCTGTGAACACTGCAGTCTGATTGGTCAGTAGAGGACAGTCACTCTGCTCAGGGCTGTAGTGTGTTTACATAGGACCTGGCCAGTAGTACACTGGAAATTTCCTGGACCCAGTTATGGTGTTTCCTATTAACTTTTATTATTGAAATGTCATCTACAGGCCTGGTGGATGAAATTTAACTTGGGAGCTGGAGTTGCATGTCGGGCAATTTGCTTAATAAGCATGATTAGCTGATTAATTATCAAAACACAGAAAAAACTGATTCACAATATGCCAGTAGTTGAAAGCTTGAACTGTTACAATATGAGGAATGACCATTAAGCCACTGTTGGATGTTCAAATTAAATTATCTTATTACATTTTTGGTACAAGTAAGACTGCAATTATCTTGGTTTGGTGTTTCAAAAAATACTCAATATCTTCTCTTGTATGCCTCTAGTTCTGTATGTCCGTGCGCAGTGAAAATTAAACTGGCAAAGTTAATGCTGATAGCAGTATTTTGCTCACACAACAGTACCTTTCTCCACTTTGAGCATCTCTGTGACGGCGCTGTGGTCCTGGCTGAGCTCTCCGAGAAGCCCAGGGGAGATGGTGAGCAGATCACAGCCTGCCAGGGCTTTCACCTGCCCTGTGTTCCTGAAGGAGGCGCCCATCACCACGGTGCTGTAGCCATACTTCTTGTAGTAGTTGTAGATCTTGGTCACACTGAGCACACCTGGGGAAGGAGGGGAGAACAAATTTAAAGCCCTTGATGCATTAAATGCTCAACATGACAACACCTGTGACATCAGACTTATCTGGCAGCCCCATTTAAGTTTAATGCAGCCTAATCAAAGGACATACTATCTTATTGTGGTTCCTCCGTTTTTTTGGTGGTTACGGTGGAAAATTCAGGTGAAACTAAACACTGGCTCTAGATAGGGCCATTCGCGTTTTCATGTCGGCCACCATAGTTAGCAGCCCCTCAATGACAAGCAATGCCGGAAATAGTTAACTTTTTAACATGAGACTGCTTTAAACAATATTTTCACTGGTTTAAACCTGCGGGTCAGTTTGTTTTAGAGAAGAAGAGACCTCTGTGGATAATTCAGCTTATGGTAAAAACCTCCTGAACGTCTGGATCTTAAGCCAACAGAGGAAAAAGATGAGCACACATTAGCAGGAGCTGGGCTAGTGGTTCGTCTCTAACCAGCCTGACAGTGTCAGAGAAACACTGATTTGCAATGTGAAACTGCTTTATTCACTACTTTCACTGGTTTAAACCACTAGGTTCATTTGTTTTGGCTCCGGAAAAAAAAAACCCTCCTGAACAATGAACACTGAAGGAATTCTAACCGAGAGAAGTTTCAGCTGGATGCAATCTACAATCCTCACCACTAGATGTCACTAATTCCTGCAAGCTGCTCCTTTAACAGCATTTAATTTCCATTCATCAATTTTCATTGATAGACAGAACAAGCCTATGGATTATACCTTTCTCAGCAGGGGTGTGGTGCCACTTGTTTAAGTACAGCAGAAGTACACCAGTGTTGCGTGCCAAGACGTGGCTCATTTTAAGAGTTATGTAAGCACTGCTCCTACGCTGCCAAGTTTACATATATTAGGATTATTTATAATGATATTTATTATGATTATCATTTATTTCCTGTGCGTTATGAATGCCCTTGTAAAGCATTTTGACCTGTTTCTGCAAAAAGCACAATACAAATACATTTTAATTAAGAAAAATTAGCCTACATTAGTCAACTATAAAATGAAAACGAAGCTCAATGAATTCAAAGTTAGTGAGCTACAGTTTGAGAAAAAAATTTATTCACTGTGCCGCTCAAAGGCTAGCGTCAACCTCTAAGCTGAAATATTTTTTTTTGTTTTGTTTTTTTTTGCACGAGTTGACATTTCGTATCAATCAACACATCTTAAATGCTGATATGACAACTAGGACTACTGCATTTGTTTTCATTGGCTCCCTCGCCTGACATACGTTAAAGTGATGATGGGATCTTTAAGGGCTTAAAACAATATATAAGAGGTTCAACCGGATCATGGGAACAGCTCAATTATTTCTTCACATAGAGGAAAAAAAAAAAACAGTGGTGGAGCATCGTTTTGGTGCGAATGCAGCACTACACCCGTTTATTAGGGCATGGAGAGAAAAGAGAAGGGACAGCGACCGTACAAAGAAACTCTGGACACTCAGCTGCTGTGACATTTTGCGATATTATGGAGTGACACAGCCGACCAATGTAAGGGCTTACGCCAGCTAGACAGTGAGGTCACGTATAATCGTCAGGAATGCACGTACGTGGGGTGTGTAAAAGGAAGGATATGCAAGGAGATACATTTCAATGGCCTTGTATGGATTTGCCTTGTCTATATCAATCTTCCCAAGGCAATTTAAAACATTAATATTATGGGATCAAAGACAAGACTAGACATTAGCTAACTAATATGCACACGCCACCTACTGGACAGGGGTGTGAACTACTTTAAGTTAAGATCGATCACTGTGTTCTGATCTTCTGTCACTTAATTTCAGTCAGTGACAGAAAATCTGTCAAGCTTATACTCAACAGGTATTTTTTGACTTATTTGGTGGTCTATTGTCAAGCAAGCTAACTTTTCATGCCATTAGCTGTATTATGTTTAAACACTGCATTAAAAAGGTCCTAAAAATGTGTTTTCACAGGCAGCTTCTTACTGTGAATGATGTTATCCTATGTGAACACAAGTTTCTGATAAAGTTAGAATAGTTCAGGTTATTTCACAGGAGAGATTTCTGTCTGCGCCCTTTCCTCTGCAAACCTCTCACTGGTATGAGGTGAGCAGGGTTTAGGTGGAAAAAGGTAATGTCATGAACCCCCATGAACCAATCACGATTTCCCAACGCTTTCAATCTGATGACTAAGCATGCATATTTTGAAGAATCTGAAGCATGCTCTGGAGGGCTTTCAGCTCCTTCTGCTGTAGTTTTATTACTAAATGCATACTAATGAAAGACACTATTTGCCAAACTATCACAACAAACTGGAGCCAAATAAACAGCCATCTTCTTTTCTTTAGGCTTCATAAACCATGAAAGCACGTCTTCAATATTCTCCATGTAAAAGCTACTCAATGAGGCACTGAAACATTTCTAGTAGCTTCACATTACCCTCATTAAATGTTCAGAATTACCGTTCAATGGTAAATGAAATGTCTTTTTCACTACCCAGTTAAATGTTTTATCTGAGGGTGTTTTTTGGATTCTATGCGAGTGCAGGTGCAAAGTGGTAAGTGGCATTTCCCCTGAGCCACTGTGAACTCTTTTCCTCTCCTGCTCCAGTTTAGTCATTTCAGTGACTCGCTGTGTGCAGCTGTGGCAGGAAGGGTTCACGATAAGGTGGAGTGCAATGGGCAATCCAGTGGCACACTGCAAACTGGTGTCAAGACCAGTCATGCGAGCTGCCAGCCTGCTTACACTAGATTACCAGCTGTCTGGGCACGACGCCATCATGTTCAGACAGAGCCATTTATATTATATATGAAGTACTTCCCATTCAACTGATTAACCTTTTCCACTACTCCAGGCGATCTTTAGGGGTAAATAGCAGATCAACAGTAAATGCCACATAAAAGTGGTATATATGATCTGAAAGCAGGGGACCTGAGGATTAATTTGAGATGCAGCTCAGCACTGTGTGACATTTTTTTTGTAATAAATGTTATGAACGTGCTTTGGTTAGGCGCTTTTTAAAACTCCCGTGTTCAATTATGTCTCATAAGCTGCTGAAGCAATTTTGGGTTGATTCCATTTGTTACACAGATTTGGTGCGAAATTTAACTCTTTTTTTTTTTTAACCACAGAGACAGCTGAATTTAATGTTTTTTATGACTGTTTTTAACCAAATTTAGGACAGAAATTTGGACAAATCATGTTTTACTTAATTAAGCATATATATAGTATATACATATATATATATATATATATATATATAATATATATATATACATATATATATATATATATATATATATATATATATATATATATATATATATATATATATATATATATATATATATATATATGCGGTCTTGTGCAGAGGTAAGTGTTATGCAGGAATATGGTTATCAAGGTGAGTTAAGTCAATCTATGTTTTAGCAACAGGTAAACACAAGTATGGAGTAAAATGACAGTGGTATAGTTTTTAAGATTGTTAACATTAGAAATGTGGACTTTCACATAGACTTTGCTAAAAAAAAAGAATAAATCAATGAAATTAGATTAAGTCTGTAGTAGTTAAAACCTCCCATTTAATGACTTAAGGCCATATTGTTGTAACATTGAATTTAAGACATTTTAAAGACTTGTTAAAGGACCTGTGGACCCTGTACCACTTGAAAACTGATAAAAAGGTCAAAAATCTTCCACAATACCATGTTAAGACAGCAAGACCTGAGGAATACACAGAAAAATCCACGCCATCCGTGATTTGGTATCAACTTTTGGCATCTGGAGATTACTGTAAGAACTGCACTTTTCGGTGATTGGATGGTGAGCACTTCTGGAAGCTTCTGAGAGACACCTATTTGTCAACACACCTATGAGAGCTGTACATCTTCTGAATGCCTGAGGTCTCTAGTCTGTGGTGGAAAAGTTTCACTGGGCTGAAATTTTCACAGCAGGTAATTTTATGCCATCATTTCTGTTTAAAAATGGCCTCACTACAACGAAATGGCTAATATGGGGGTAATCTAATCATAGATTAATAAAATTGGCTCATTGAATCCACAAGTCTCAGCTTTTCAGTCATTCCCAATTAATGCAATTCCAACACTGTTTAGGGACCCCAGTACGCTGAAATATTCAAATACCATAGGTGGAAAATAACACATTTATACTGTGTGCAAAAAACTGCAAGGATTTTCCCAACACTGCACAGGACTAACAAAGTAGGCACGTCTGTGTGGGGAAGACTCGTGAGAATCCACAGAACCCCTTTTTACTCAGACAACTTGAGGTGAAAGTTCAAGAGACCCTTGTGAACAAGGCCATGCCAGTTTTTCCCTCGCCTTTGCCTAACTTTGGAGTGTTACTTAACCCCTTCCTGACAAGCTAGCTTTTATATAACACCAATAACTTAACTCTAGTTTTAAAACTCTGCCTGTTCAGCTTATGAAAGAGTAATGTCGGCCGAGGACGCCGGCTCCCTTACGCAGTAGAAGGTTAATCATGTAATTGTTAGGTATGTGTTCCATCTGCAGTGTCTTCACTTGAGTGATGCGTACTGTCACATGACAGGTTATGTCAGATCAACGTGTTAAAAGAGGCACGACCAGAAATGAGCGGTTGTAAACGACTGCAGTGACTCCCCCACTTTTGTACATATGTAATTTCTTAGTTATGCATGTTTTTTTTACACAGCTGCATGTGGATCAGCACACAGGTAGATAAAACTTCACTCTTATTTTATTGCTTAACTTTCAGGACCTGCCTGTTCCCGACAATTCTCTTCTGGTATCTATACGTACGGGGTTACAAGGGGACGAACAAAACAACTATGTGCGTCATGATTTCCACAAGACAAAAGCAGCACCTATAGCGCAGCAGTTTCATCAACAGTACAGATACACCTGTGAATGGGATGACGTTTATGATGACAATGATGATGATGTTCATGAACAGAATCATGACTGTTCCAACGTTAGTGGTTAGGTCAATTTAAAAGTGGTGTTACATGAAAATAAGAATTAGTTAGAGGAAATAGATCCTCATGTATTTGGCAGACTGAACAGATCATTGGAGCACAGAAGATGACAAAGGCTAATATCTTTTACCAGTTTGCGCCAACTTCCATTTAAGTGATATCAGAAATATCTAGAACCTGCAAAACATTAAACCACATTATTATTTTACTTAAATACAGTGCTATTTATATTGTTGTTTGAATTGTTATTCCAAATACAGCTGTGCATTATTATGCATGAAAAACATGCTGACAAACTTTGTTTTGTCCAGAAAAGTACATTCAACCTAAACAGTCATCATTTGCTATATTTGGGCTGCACCTGCAGTTCCCCGTTAAGAATATTTATTTCCTCTTAAGAAAAGCTGCTCCAAGCTCTCTGCTCTGATATCAAACTCTCAGTTTATAAGAGATAGAGCGAGTGGATCGCTGTCACAAGCCCTGAACACATTCACAAATACCCACCAGACAAACTGACAAAAGAATGAACTGTTAGAAAGCCTGAACAGCTGCAGGAAGGAACTTCAACACTTTACAAAATAACCACACTTGCAACGACTTGTCGATTTATCTGTGAGACGGACAACAGGAAATTAACTGGCAACTATTTTGAAAATCTAATAACTATTTTAGTCATTTTTTGAGCAACTAGAATTAACGCTTTGAGGTTGTATTCCTCCACAAACCAGTTAAGTTGCACTTGAGTTTACAGCCATGTCTGAGAAAACATGGATGCTTCACACACATCTTCCCCGACAGCACAGAAGAACTATACGATCAGCACAGTTTCAAGGTGGACACCCAAGATTAATGTCACCAATTCAATATCTGATGAAATGTCTCCCCTTTTGTTCCTGAGATATGATGTTGAGCAACGGCCAGAGAAGTGTTTTTGCAGAACATTGTGATGTCACAGTGAAAGTTGACCTTTAGGATATAAAATGTCATCACTTCATCATTTTATCACATTACACTTGTATCTAAATTACATTAGACTTTAGACCTAAATCATTGTAGTTTGGAACAATTAAAAATCTTTGTGGGGGAGTTAAAAAGTCGTTTTCCATGGCCTTTCAAATGAAGTGCTGGAAAATGATTTAAATCATTTTATCTATTTAGGCTATGAATCTTATTAATGCACAGAGCATCACCAAAGAGGCCGAAGGAGGGAAGGAACCAGAGACACTTTGTCCTCATTATACATCTTGTATAAAAAATGTCTATGCTGTTGCTGCATTGTTGTTGCTGTCTCAATGTCACATAATAGACTACAACTACCAAGAAGGAACGCCAGTGTGCTATGATCCACCTCACACACAAACTAGCAAACAGACGCTCACCTGACACAATCAAGCAGCTCTGTCTCACACACATGCGGCACACGTGTGGTACTGCGGTGGTTTCATTCATCTCAGACAGATTCAGCGTAGCACGTGCAACATACAGTCGCACCGTAGGCTAATAAACAGACAGAGACACAGAGCTGCTCCTCTGTATAATCTAAGTGTTGCTGGAGAACTTGTGAGTGGGGCGGAGAGTGTGACAGAGCAGAGATGCACACTGGTATGTGTTATGTAACAGAACTTGACCCTATATCGATAAAAACGGCGTTGTCTAAATGTACATCTTGCTCGAAAATATATCAATACATTGTACATAGTCGTTATATGGCTCAACCCTGCTTCAAGGTGTTCTTGGGATATCGCTTTCACAAGCATGAGACAGATGCAGCATCACACTGACCTTGACCTATGACCACCAAAATCTAAATAGCTGATTGTTGAGTCCAAGTGGACATTTCTGCTAAATTTTACGAAGGCACTCTTGAGATATTGTGTTCATAAGAATGGGATGGATGGACAACCCAAAAACATGATGCCTCTGGCCACTCATTTTAACATATTTCATTTTGTTTTTTGTCTTTTATGAGCTGCTGGACAGCTGAATTTGCCCTCAGGATAAATAAAGTGTTTTCTATTCTATTCTGTGACTGTCGCTGGTGCAGAGACATAAAAGAGCCAAACATTAGTTGGTTTAAGATTCCTAAATTTGATAATTTGGTGCTTTTCTTTGTCACATGTGATAATAATCTGAACATTTTTGGACTTTTGGAATGTTGGTCACAGGATCTGAGGAGGACACCTTGGAAATTACACAGGGCATGTTTCACTATCTTCTTCTTTTTTATTTTATTAACAAAATGATGAATCTAAAAAACAATGTGCAGATTATCGATAATGAAAATAATCCTTCGTGGCAGGCCGATCTGATACTGATAATGCGACGAAGGATGAAAAATCACAATCTGAAGAATTTGCAGGGACCCTATTGTAAAAAGAACTGCAGAACAAATGGCACTCAACAGCTGTCATCAGTTTCGTCTGTCATCACACATCTGAAGTCTTGATGCCTTCACAGACACAAAAATGTTCATAAAAAAATGACTGGCAGGTTTAGCTGGAGACTGGCTTCTCCGGTGTGATGGCATGTTATTCCAGATCACAATCGGTCATTGGTTTAACTTTGAATTCCTATAAGGTACCGGAAACGAGGGGAACAATGTCAACCGTACAACCTCGTTGACTGCCTCCTCAAGAAACATGACATTAGAGTCATTGTATAACACCACGTGATAAGGTGCATTTTCATCCACCTCTTTTTTTGTACATTTTTAATTTGCAAATAAAAAAAAAACTGAATAGAAATAAAATAGAAAAAGGTTTTGACCCCTAGGGGAGCTGGAAAAGTTGTACTGATAAAAGGCAAGTGTGACTAAGTACAATAGTAACAGATTCGGCAAGGAAATGATGGCGTACAGTCATGACCTACTGTAATAACACGAGCCACTACTAGCTTTCTGTTGACTCTGGACAGCTTTTAACACACTTATGTCTGCACACAGAGATGTTAGCGGAGCTCTTTCATCAGAGATGCCACAAGCACTTTTATAAAAACAAACTGATCAAATTGAAATGCAAAGACAGGGATTTCTTCCCTGATGGAAAATATATAAATATTTTTATTTATTCAGGCTATTTATCTTATTTATTCACAGAACATTAACAAAGAGGCCGAGGGAGAGAAGGAGGTATAAAAAACATCTGTGCTGTTGCTGCATTTATTTTATTTCTTTTCTTTTTTTTTTTTTTTTTTAAAAACACGTCGCCTGCATCCAGGTGCTGTCTCAATGTCACAAAACAGACTACAACTGCCAAGAATAACGGCGATGCGCTATGATCCACCTCACACACAAACTAGCAGTGCAGCGCTGGATTGCATGTGTGCTGCAGTAATTTCATAATTATAGTTTTTATATTTCTTGAAAATGGTGTATGTATTCAGTATAGCTATTAAAACTTGCATCTTCTAATTTACCTCCCACCCTGAGGTGTCAAACAGTAACCCTAAAAACAAGAATACCTCCTCATCCTGTGAGACAGAAGGGTTATATGTTTTTTGGAAGTTAAAGGTGCCCCGAGGAGCTTTCTCTAAAAACAAAGAATGCTCTGAGTATAATGGACGGCCTCCATTACCTGGGTCTTCGTGTGGCTCGTAGCTTTTGCGGTCTGTGTTCTCCTTGTACCAGTCGAGGATGCGTCCAACGAAGGGCGATATAAGTGTGACTTTTGCCTCTGCACAGGCTACAGCCTGAGCAAAAGAGAACAGCAGGGTCATGTTGCAGTGAATGCCATGCTTCTCCTCCAGCTCCCTGTACAAAACAAATAAACAAACAAATATACTTCATTTGAAAATGAAGACAATAATGTGTCCATGCAATACTTAAACTGTAGCTTATTAAGGGAAAATATTTTGACCTGAAATGTAAGTTTATTCCTTTTTATTTTTATATTTATTTATTATTAAAAAGAATAAAATCACTGATTCCTCGTCAGTGAGGCAGGGCGGGCGGGGGGGTCTGACAGGCGGGGCATTTTGTCTGGATCAGACATCATGAATGTCTGGTATCTGGTAATAAAACTGTCTCTCTGCGACAATGTGCCATGAATATTTTGAGTGGTATGAGGATGACTTCATTTCTGAAACCGACTGGGACACTAAAAGAAAAAGTTATGTACCCATGAAGTCTCCTCAATTAAACTGTTGAGTGGAGCTGATAAGCCAACACCCCAAATTCCAACAAGACAAAACACTGCCATCATTCCCTCCCTGCGCGTTACTCCGCCAACTGAAATTAGCTTCATAGAGCAAAACAAACGTGACTGGATAAAGGCTGCAACCTGAATTATGTTGACAGTTACTTTTGATTTATTTAGTCTGTAAAGTGTCAGTGTGTGTCACGTGAACCTACACTACATAATCTTGTTGTTATTCCAAATAATCATCTCACAGTTTAGTGCAGTTCCTGGAGGCTCGCTTCATACTTACTTCTAAAAGCAACGGTGCATAGTTATTTTTAAGTATTATTTCAGTGTTTTTAATGCCGGCATTATGGATGATAAAAAGAAAATAAAAGGAGGGAAAATGCAACAACAGTCTCCAGCTGGACTGGAACTGAAGACGCTGCCAGGGGCTGGTTCACAGTCTTTTTGATAGCAGAGGCAGTACAGCTTCCACCATAAGAAGCTGTCCTGACAACAGCCTACCTGCAAGAGTGTTACCTCAAAAAGCAAAGAGTTTTTAAATATGTCTGTTGCTGCAAAAGGTTCATAGCTGCAATGCTAGGCACGAGAAATCATTGACCCTACCAAATATTTGGACAATTTACAATCTGAATTTTGGTTCAAGTGAAAAGATGCACTATAATATCGGCACGTCATCGATATCAGCCGATATTGGCTTTAAAGTGAGCTAGCTGAATTGGCCAACATGCTTTTTTTTTAATTTTGCACAATGGATGAATATCACATACACTGAAAAGTATTGTATTTCATGTCTCCATCTGCTGGTGGGCCATCACAATAAGAGTATACACAAATAAGACGACGTTAATTTCACTAAAAAAAAAAAACAAACAAAAAAACTTAATGATGACTAATATTAGGTGGAGAAAAAAAGTGGATATATCGATGTTGGAAGCGGTTAATATAGTGCATCCCTAAACAAATGTTACCCCAGGCCCAGATTTTCTTCTGGCTGTCCTTATAAGTTGCTAGCACTGTAATTCTGTGTATTCAGACACCAACATTATCAGCTCCTCCATCTTGTCTTCTTTCTGCCACCATGATGCCCACTATTTGATCAGCCAAAGCCACGCGACAACCAGTGGAGGACCAACATGATGAACTCTTTGCAGCAGAGCAAAATCTTTGCACATTCACATGTGTGGCAACTGATTCATACCCCTGCCGCTGTGTTTGCAACAGCTCCCCCTCTGCCGCCTTCCCATCGCTGAAATGACTGGAGGCCACAAGTTACTGCATGGTGGGGTGAAAGCCCCATTACAGTCTGGATGGCAGCAAAAATAACAGTAAGCAGGATTTATTCATCTCGGTTTGTGCCTAACGTCAGTGGATCATAACATATCTGGTATGGAATAAATCTGAAGACGCTCCGGTCAGTTTCTGAGACACAACTAAGGCTAAAAAGTGACCTGCAACAGACAGCTGGACTTGCTTTTAACTAGACTTGCACCGATTAATCGGCTGTGCTCGGAATCGGGCCGATTCTCACGTGATCGGCCATGACCTGCAACCGGCCGGTCAGTCTAAAATATGCCGATTTAAAACGCCGGTCAAATTCCTGTCGCGTCGCATGACTGACATCGTGTAACACCAGCAGCGCACACACACGCACATGTGCAACTCACTCCTTGGGCGATGTGAGGAAGGGGACCTCAGGGTCCTTTGGGTAGAACAACTGTGGAGTGAATGATTCTGGCCAGATAATCGGGTTCGAGAGGATACTTTCATTTTCGAGATTCCACTGTTAGGAGCACAGTGGATGATATTGCGATAAATATATGTAAGTGAAACATGGGCGGCTTCTCACCTTAATCATTCACGCACACACATCAAAAGAAAGGAGGAGGAAGATGTTAACTGTCCATGTTAAACTTAACAGCGGAGCTCTCACTGCTGCACTGAAACTGACGAGGCGCGTGTCCGTGTGTGGAAGATGCGCGTGTCCGCGCGCTCACTGGCGGGTGCGTCCCCAGCACTAAGGGCTTTCATACAGGCAACCTGTGTCACTGTTTTTGTTTGTTTGAGATGATTATTGAAAAGCTGGTTGTATCTTGGTTAAAATGTTCTAATAAAGGAAAATATTGTAATATCTTATGTGCTGTAAAATGGTTTGGAAAAAAAAAAAAAAGAAATCGGAATCGGCCAAAATCGGTATCAGGCCATCCAAACACTCTGCAAATCGGAAATCGGAATGGCCCAAAAAAATTGCAATCGGTGCAAGTCTACTTTTAACCGACTGCAGGAAAAGCCTTTTACTAGGAGATAGTGTTGATCACTGTGACCTCTACCGGCTGGTTAAGAGGAGTTAGGAGTCAGCAATCAGTGACGGTATATCAGAGGAAATAAAACATGTTTTTAAGAAAATCTGCATCGCTGCAACCATGACAGGTCTATGAGCACACAGTCGTACACGTGCACAAAAAGATATTAACCTGACTGATTGAGTTTGTTAGTCTGCAAGTTTAGCTGCGGGCAGACAGATACACACATGGACAGGCACATGACTGAGAGCATGATCCCCTCTATGCTCATGCCTGGCAGAGATAATTGGTAAGTGAGCATAGCTAACATTACACACATACCTGCCGGCCTGAATCCCCTCCCATGTCGATGACAGCTTGATGAGGACACGCTCCTTGCTGATGCCTGCTTCTTCGTAGAGAGCGATGAGCCTCAGGGCCTTAGCGACCATTTCATCTTTATCAAAAGATAGTCTGTGAGATGGAGAGAAACAAAACAACCAGAGACACACTTAATCTTGAGACACAATTATTTTGTTTTATTTGAGACTAGTTTTATATAATGTATTGAGTGGTGGAGGCTCAGCGGGAAGAGCAGGTGGTCCAGTGATTGCAAAGGAGTGGTTCTGATCCCCAGCTCCTCCTGTGCACATGACTTTGAGCATGAGACTGAACTTTAATGTGAATTTGTGAAAGATTCAACAAACTATTTATCAATTATTGATAATTAATGTAACTGCCGACTGATTAAGAAAATTCTAAGCTTAATCTAAAGACATGCAACATAATGTTGTGAGTGGCGATTATTGTGTGACAGTATCCCAGTGAAAAGCAAAATACTGTAGAAGGAATTAACTGTGAGCCTCCAAAGAAAGTCCCACCAAGTCGCACAAGTGTTGAAGTTTTTTCAGACAGGAGTGATGACACAACCAACAACGTGGTCTTCCTTCTCAATCCACGTGTCATTAAGAAAAGCTCGGGACAGTGCACATTTTGTAACATGCTTCCTGTCATAATAGCCACCTTGTGACATGTTATTTGCACCTACCTGGCATCCACCTCAGTAGAGACTCTGCCTGGGACCTTCTTCAGGATCTCGAGCCCGAAACTCACGAATAGCTTGTCCATGGTGTTGGCGACCTGCTCCTCTTCAGTTCTGGATGAAGGGGGAAACATTACAGAGCTGGTTAAGTGGAGACATCCCCAGTGAAAACACGTTTTTTTTCCCCATGCATTGGACTATATTTCTTCTGTAACATGTCTTCTTTCAGACTAATGGAGAGAAAATGCCCAAAATATACATTTAAGTGTTCATTTAAGTGCTGATGTTTGTTCTGGAAATGATGAATTGATGCACAATGCACATATCTATTAGATAGTGCTTAATTTGCAAATCTGAATACAAACTTTTAATACAAAAAATAAGTAAGCAATCACCCAGGGGAGATTCATGATGATATCTATCAGTTACAAGTTTACCCTGTTCACCTGTAGTGTCTTATTTTTCGTCTAAAAATGTATGGAATTTTAAATGACATACTTTTATAAGTCATTTCCTGAAAATGACTTTTTCCCCCCTCACACTCTGATCCAGTAACCTCATCTTCAGTAGCACTTAAATACACAACAATTTCCAGTTATATTCCTATCCACATTCTAAGGTTTTTACTGGTTTGTTCAGATACCATTCATAGCCTGATTAATTTAACATTTTATTCTTAAAAGAGATATCCAGAATTCCGTCTTTAAAAACCTTTGACTCTAACGCAGGGGTGTCAAATTCACGGCCTGGGGTCCAAGCTGGCCTACTGGATGACCCTGCACACCTTATGCAATGCACTTGTGAAGGTCAAGAGGTGCCAGATTTCAGGAGCAAGTTAAACATGGAGTAGCTTTCTTCATGTAAAATGATGCTTCAGAGGCTCTTCCACCCTGACAAGAAAACAGTACTTTTCTTTCCCTTTAGTTTGGCGTGGTGAAGTCATGATGACTACACAGGAGTGGAAATGTACAGAAAAACGCACATGTAATGACAGAGAGTAGTCGACTGAATGTGGAACAACTGAGGAACATTGTTGAAATTGCATTTATTCTTCTGAAGACACCTCAGGCTGTTTGTCACCTGATCTGTAAATGGACTAACATTTATAAAATGTACTTCTTTAAACTAAGAAAGGGAAAAATTTGGAGGTGTCTGTTATCTATAGGATATTAGGCAATGGTTTTACTGCTCCGGCCCACCTGCGATCAAATCGGGACCGTGGCCGGTGAATTAAAAGGAGTTTAACACCCCTGCTCTAAAGTGTCAACAAAATGAAACAAAAATTTTAAACCTGTCCAAAGTTTATCCAATGTTCAGATGTCTGTTCTAGAAATGTATGCAAATGAGTGCATATTTAAATCCACAATGCTTCATTTGCAGATTTAAATTAGATATTTAAACAAGGGTGGTTCCATGGTGATATCTATATGTTAGAAGTTTTGCCCAACTTAATAAGGTATCTCCTCTAAACCAAATTTAGAAAAATGGACATTGAGTAGTAGTTGTCATATTATTCTTAAAGCTGCTTTTCTATATTTAAATGGTTGTTTGACATAAGTGAAATTTAACAGATTTAGTATTCTACCAGTGCAGTGCAATGTCACAAATCCAATCAATATCTCCTCAAAGTGTGGAGAACATCTCTAAAAACTAAATGCAGTTTTTAATGTTTAACCAAGGTCCCATCACATAAGTCTGAGAAGTACATTCATTAAAAATGCATCAGACTAACACATTAAGTTAACTGCCTGCTGTAAATTAAGGAAGTCTGTCAACACCTTACACAGGGGAATCATGTTCTGAGCAACATCTGCAAAACTGCATGAAACGTTCTCTTTCTTTAGTAAATGACACTTTAAATCTGATTATATTCAGGTTTGACCTTTGGTGTAATCCAACAGCTACATTACTAGGTACATTCCTAACGACTAATTTCCCTGATGTTTAAACGGAGGTAAGAGCAGTCGACTTGTCTAAAAGTTAAAAAACCCTCACTGAAATTCTTCACTCTCCAGTATGAGAACTGGACGTTATCCTACAAGGCGTGACAAAAACCCACAAAATAAGTTAATGTACATCGTTCTGTATTACAGCTAAAGAAATTGTTTCATTTCAGGGTGCTTGACTGAGCTCTCATCTGTGTGAAACATCTTACCCGCCTTTGGCGATGCCGTATTTGATGGCCTGATCCAACAGGTGCTGGTAGGCTGGCATCTTGGCAGCAGCCAGGATGAGGGATGGGTTAGTGGTGGCATCTTGAGGCTTGTACTCGTCGATGGCTACAGGACGGGAAGACAAAGTTATTTAAAAGTCACATACACACACCCAAAACCTGGATTCTTATTAAATCGTTCTTGTAAATATCAAATATGAGACATCCACAAGCCTGGGATAGAATCAAGGTATTTTTTCCTTGTTTCTGGATGTTTTCTGGTCCAGTTAAGGACCATTTACTGATTAACTCAATCCACTAAATCCAATATGTCACACACTCAGGTTTAATATCAAAGTTAAAATATTGTAAATATATCCATTATTCTTATTTTTTTATTTTCTCCCTCTCTCCCTTTTGATTTATTTATTTAAAAATTTCAACTTATAATGTACAGTCACAAAGAAAGACTTAAATGACTGCTCTATAGTTCATTTAATACGCAAAAACATAATAAAGGAAGGGTAAAGTACGAAGTCAGAATTCAAAGTTTTGGATTTATAACAACTCAACTGTTTCCCTTGATTGTTAAGTCTGATTTTTATTTATGCAATTATTTTATTAAATAATTTAAATTTAAATAAACAGTTGCAGTTTACTAATTATAAAATTTTTATTAAATTTATTTTATTATCATTATTGTTGTTGTTATTATAATTTAACTTTTTTAAATTATTTATTTATTTAAGCATTTATGAATACATCACTGGCTGTTAAGTCTACCTAAAACTTTCCCACAGGTGACAAAATTTAACCAGCTGTACCTCAGCGACCAGTTTGAGTCCAATTATCCAGCTGAGATACCAAAATTTAATTCATTTCCCTTGATCTCATTTATTCAAAATGTGTCTATATGCAAGTCAAAAAGTCTTAAAGCCTGAAGGAAGAACTGTCCTGTTGAATCTACACCATGCTGATGCTGTCAGGTCTAATGGCGCCATCTACTGTGCAAAAATGTTGCTGTACCATCCCCTGAAAACAAAGTATTCAGAGTCAGAGGAAGCAGATGGATATCAGTTTCTTTCTGTTGACAAAAAGAGCACAGTTTAACTCCACCTTCAGGAGGACAAAAGCTTTAGTAGGGTAATGATTAATGATTTAATGCTCTTTTGCTTTTTACCAAAAGTTGATTATATGCTGTTGGGAATTCTTAGACTCACGTAATTAGTGAAAAAAAAAGGTCCAAACTGCTGATGCTGCAACATCTTTGAAATTAATGTAAAAGAACGCACACACACTGACATAGTGATTAGCCACCAACCAGTGCAAATCTCCTGACTAAGTGGCTGATGGAATATTTAATCCTGAAAACTCTACCTTTCAATTATGTGAAAGATTATGATAAACTGACTCAAGCGTTGAATAATTTTTATTATCTGCTGCAGTGTCACAAGGCCTCAGTTAATGTATTCTGTAACCCACAGAGCTCTACATTAAAAACATCCTGCTGCAGTTTACAGGACTGAACCGCAGATTTAAATTTGATATGCATGAGCAGCCTTTTCATAAAGCACAGTGGTTTTATGTCAGCACTCGATTGTTGCTGCAGAGTCCAGTCACTGCTGCCAGCTCTTCAGCCTAAGAACAAAGCTCGTCTCTGTTCTGGGGCCAGTTATCTCTCAACCCCCCTTCAAAACGAAAAAATTGGATCCTTCTACAGGTCAGTAGGTTTTGGACTCAATACCTCAATACTCGTGATCAACAGTTCAAGAAGACTGTACACAGTTCAGGAGCTGACTGCAGCAGTATTCCCAAGTGATGGGGTCGGGTCTGTCTACTACCTGGGGTGTAACTAATCAGCTGGGTAAATATACAGCCTGAAGTAATTAAGGAAACATTAAAAACCCATAAAGACTGTAAATAATATAACTTATTATAGACTTTTCTGTGCAAGTTGACACCTACGAACTTTTATAATTTTAAGTTGAGAATTCTGATTTCACTTTTTTAAAGTAATTTATAAGTTTAAAATGAATATGCATCTTATAGTTGCTCTCATTGGTTCCTCTTTGCCATTTCAGAGCACTGTTGCAAGATTTTTGTACACAATATTCTATATGCCAATGTCTTTGTAATCGTTTGTAGTTGCCGGTTTTTTAGAGCTTTACATTTTTATTCTGTATTTTTGTTCTGTGTTGTCTGTAGCTTATGTTGCTGCCCGTCTCGGCCAGGACGCTTTTGAAAAAGAAATTTTAAATCTCAAGGTTTTTCTGGTTAAGTAAAAGGTTAAATAAATAAATAAATAAATAAATAAATAACTACTGCAAATAATTTAATAATGGTACAAGTGCAGCTTTATCTTTAAAAAAAAATGCATTTGCATGACTTGGTGTTCAGTTGGAGCATCAGGTTAGAACGTCCAGAGGGATTGTGTAAAAGCACGTTGGGAAACATTTTATCAGCTACAACATAAGACAAACAAGGAACTTCTTTCCACACTGGTGAATGTGCTTTAACAGGTCTAGTGTGTAGGATTTAGGGGGATATAGTGGCAGACATGAGGTATAATATTCATAGCTTTGTTTTAGTGTATAATCACCTGAAAGTGAGAATTGTTGCGGTTTTGTTAACTTGAAATGAGCTGCTTATATCTACATACATGAAGCAGGTTTCTTTTACTCAAGTTCACCAAATTGTTTCTACAGTAGCCCAGAATGGAGAAACAAAACAGTGTGTTGGCAACTATAAGTCTGGCACACAAAAGTTTTAAATGGTTGCAATCAGGGCTGGGAAGTAGCACTAGCCACCAGCCAAATGATGGTAAATATGTACATGGCTGCTAGATGTGCTTTACTCACCAGCCAAAAGAACAAGGGTGATCTACTGAGTGGCTGGTAGATTTTGAAATCCACCAGACACAGAGGCAGGTTGACAAAATTTTTTATTTCTAACCCTGGTTGCAATCTCCAACCGCTACACTAGATGGCACTAAATCCTGCACAAGAGACCTTCAATTGAATGCTGGTCATGGCTCATTTGTGTACAGAGGAACAGCTTTATTCAAATAATTTTGTGGCCTTTGTGGTGCATGGAAATACCAGCAATTAAATCACCACATGCAATCAAGCTTTACATACCAATAACTTTGAATGGCAAAACATTATAATGTAACCTCTTCATTATCACAGTCAGATCACTGCCTAAATCTAGAAGTCACATTAGTATGCACAAAGTCTCTCATCTGCCCAAAGCAACAGTAAACAATTCTTCACCTCATGAGGAACCTTCTCTAAATGCATGTCTTCTTTAAACCCATCAGTAACTGTGCAGGCTAATTAGTTACCAAGAAGCCTTGAGCAAAATTTCACAAGAGCCCCCCCAGTTACTTTCAAGCAATTCTAAAGAACCTTTTTTCCCCAACTTACGTAAGTGAAGCAAGAATGTGGTGTTACACCATGTTTGACCAAGTTCTTGCATTTCTTATGTGAAACAGAAATGAGGCTGCTTGATGTTCACGTCTAAACGCGTAGGCGTTCTACTGAAACCTGAGGAATCTTACAACATTAGTGCAATGCTTAAATGTTTAAGAAAAGAGGAACCAATGGCTGCATGAATCTTGAATATCCACTCGTCTTATCACGATCACAAACTCGTTTTTTTGTAAGAGAGATTTCTGACAGAGGTATTCACTAACGCTGATGGATGTAGTGATTACATTGTTAGATGGCCATTGTGTGTAGGACACTGCTGATGTGTAGGGCATTGTTAGGTGAAAGAGTATCTGGTACTTGCAAGCAAACTGTGTCACCCTGCTCAGTTTGTAGCAATGACCTGGATTAGATGTTCTGCAACTGACAATTACTATCAGTGTCGATGAATCAGTCGATTGTTCTTTGACTGATCGTTTATAAAAATGTCAGAAAATGTCCAGTTTCTCTCAGAGAGTCCAAGGAGAATCCGAGGTCTCCACGTTGTTTAATGCACATTAGACTCCAATAAATTTACCGCTATTTTTTGTACTTTATTATTATTATTATTATTATCTTGTCACCTGTAAAGAAGTTTGAGTAGCACTCACTTGAATGGAATCTATTATTATATAGTATCATTCAGTATTTACAAATATGGCTTATGTCTAAGAGGCTGTTTCTTTGCACTTTGGTTGTATATGCATGTATAAAGAAAATTCCTAATAAACAAATTGTTCTTAAAAAAAAGCTTTGTATAAAAGGTGCTATATGAATTACGATGAACTGATTGTTAAGTTTTCAGAAAGTCCAAACCCATAATACATGAATAAAAGCAAAGATTTGCTTTTGAGGAGCTAGAATCAAAAGATGCTTAATATTTATGCTTGATGATCGACTTAACACAATGACTGCTTATTAAAAATATTTAACTGTTGATGAACTAATTGATTTATCAGTTATGCGTAAAAGTATTTGGTACTTGCAAGCTAACTGTCATCCCCCTACTTAGTTTGTAGTATTATTATCAATGTCAATGAATTAATCGATTGTGTTTTGTTATGTTTTGTTTGATTGTGATGATGAGTTTTTGGTCTGTAAAAATGTCAGAAAAATGTCCAGTTTCTCTCAGAGTCCGAGGTGATGTCGTCAAATTGTTCAATGTGCATTAGACTCCAATCATTTTACTGCTCATATCTGTACTTGATTATTAGCTTGTCACCTGTAAAGACATACAAGTTGCACTGACTTGAATGAAATGTACTATTATTATTTTTTTTTTAATAAACTTCAAAGATTAATGTACATACAAATATGGCTTAATGACTTAGAGGCTGTTTCTTTGGGTTCGTTTGTGTCAGTGTGTGCTCTGGTTGTATATGCATGTATAAAAAAAAAAAACTTTCTGATAAACAAATTGTTCGTTAAAAAAAAAAAAAAAAAAGTATGAAAGGTGCTATACACATTAAGATGAACTGATTGTTAAGTTTTCAGAAAGTCCAAAACCATAATACATGAAAAAAATAACAAAGATTTGCTTTTGAGGAGCTGAATCAAAAGGTATTTGTTTTTTTGCTTGATAATTGACTGAAGACAATTACTACTTCATAAAATTATTTTTTGGTTGATCAACTATCAGTTGTGTGTAAAAGTATTTGGTACTTGCAAACGAACTGTAATCGCCCTACTTAGTTTGTAGTATTGTTATTAATGTCAATGAATCGCTCGATTGTTTGTTTGATAGTGTTGATTATTTTTAGTCTATAAAAAAGTCTTCAAAATGTTTAATGTGCATTAGACTCTAATAAATTTACTGCTCATATCTATACTGGATTATTAGCTTGTCACCTGTTAAGAAATTTGAGTTGCACTGACTTGAATTTAATGTTGTTTCCTTTTTTCAAATAAACTTTAAAGATTTATGTATGTACAAATATGGCTTTATCTCTGAGAAGCTGTTTCTTTGCTATTTGTGTTCATTCAAGTTTCAAAACCACAGCAACATATTTGCGTTTAAGGAGCTAGAATCAAGGGATGTTTGGTATTTTTGCTTGATGACTGACTTATAGCCGCTTATTAAAAATGTTTTTCTGTTGATGGACTGTTTGATTAATCACATTACAATCAACTACTGCACAGCTGTTCATGGTCTTGAGCCCATTTCCTGTATGCATGCATCAACACACAATCATTCGTCTAAGTCAGACTACACCAGGTGTCCAATTTTGCACAAGTCACACTGTGTCAAATTTAAAACGTCTATGCAAACACCCACCCCACTGCTGCGTAACAAGGGTATCATGATCAGTTTTCCAGAGTCATGCCTGGCTGCACAAACCAGTTCTGTCATGTCATCCTGAGTCTGCAAGCTCTGGACGAGGAACTATCTGGTTTGCATCACCCAGTAATTGTATTACTGCACACAGTTCCTCATTCTGACCCATTGAGAAACATCACCCTTTTCTCTGGGGCATGATAGAGACCAACGAGGAAGCAAAAACCACTTTTAACACCTTATTGTGTGTTGACTCAGGGTGCAAAGCAGGACATAACTTTGTCTAGCGACCACATCATCTGTATTTTCACCAAATACACACGTTACATAAGTGCAAGTTGTAGCAAGTTGCAGTATGAGGCAGTTGTGAGGTTGTTAAGAGGCTGATGTAAACAAATTACTGGCATTTTTAATTGAATAAGCAAAGACGTCATGTTTGTTAGCTTGTTTGCTAATGCGGCTAACGTGAAGTAGCAACTGTCACTAATTTAGGTAGCAGTAATAACAAGTAATCGGATTATCAGGTTGTCAACTTTAACGCTAGTACTTAGTACGTAAACTGTCATAAAACCTCCCATGAGTTGGTTAGCTTCACAGTTAGCTAGCTAACGTTAGCATGCCGGTCTAAATGAAGTAAAATCGATGCTAATATTTGCAGCTCGCAGTTGACACCGCGGTCATTCGCATTATCCTTCCTGGTCAGTAAGTTAGCATGCTAACCAGGCTAACATTAGCATAGGACTGAAAGCGAGTGGTACTTACCGTTAAAGTCTCCGGTGTCCGCCACCACCACGGTGTACTTCTTCAGCTGGTTCAGCGCTGACTCCATTTTCATCCGTTTGTCTGGCGACACACTGGTCATGATGAGCACAGACTGGGACCCTTTTATACACAGAAAGCACGTGAGGGCAGGCGGAATGTCAGAGAGACGGGAGCGCGCGGCGCAAGAGGGAAGCAGTGAGCGGGGGCGCGCTCAGAACAGGTGAGGCTTTCAGGAAGCTCGTGCAGGAAAAATAGTAAATTACTGGAAGTGAAATCAATGAAAAGAAACGGTTAAATATATGACGTATTACTTTTATAGCTCCAGTAGTGAAAAAAGTACTCACATCTTTAACTTAAGTTAAAAAACAAAACAAAAGCAAAACCACCGTTGTCAAAGGATATGGGTGGCTGGGGTGTGACTTTTTAAACCCTCCCCAAAGCTACAAATATTCCTTTGAGCCTCCCTGAGTGAGTGGCTGAAAAATGCACAACCCTCCCTCCATCATAAAGAAGTAGTTAGTTAGAATTTTAAAACCTAGGGGAGCACGGGACACAACCTAAGGCAGGGTAAATTGTAACATGGAATTTTAAAGTGAACACAAAGAATGTTCTCAGCTGACATAAGTGAATTTATCTGTCATACTTGTTTTTCCATCACTGAGCAGTCTATGTAAGTCAAACAATCCAACCATGTATCACCTTAAAGGAGCAGTCCAGTATTTTGCACTGTGAGCCCCATTCCTGGTTGTTTATGATGGAATAGAGTGGTTCAGACCAAAATCTTGACGATTGCTCCTTCTCTGACAATTTGAGAGAATTTGTCTGTCCCCTGCCTGGTTTAACAATGCTGTCTATGGCCATGTGTAAATCTGTCCTAAAACCACCTTAAACGTTGGTTTTCAAAGCCATGAAACTCACCCAGTGGTCAGTGGTGTTCCTTGATGTTCCCACATAAAAATCGTAGCAAACTTTGGTTTCCCTGATGATTTATTTGACATTTTGTCCATGCATTGATTTCCTATAGGAAGCCTCATTGTCTGTTGGTAGTAATCCGCCACTGGAAACAGAAAGAGGGTTGTTTACGACAAGGTTGTGGTCATTGTAGTCTTCCCACATAAAAATCGTAGCAAACTGTGGTTTCCATCCGTGTTTTCTATTCATCTGGATTGTGGAACTATTTTTTCAGCTGCCTCACACCCGTGTGTAAACTTCCGCTTGATCGTTGGTTTGACCCTGAAGCGTTATACACTCCAGCCCACTTGATGGCGATAATGCTCCTTTACGGGAGTGTCGCCAACCGGCAGGAAACCATTGCAATGTAATGGGACACAGAAAGAAGCAGAAGAAGAAGGCTGGCGTTGTGTTCAAAGGCACCGTACTGCGAAGGTTGTTTACAAGCCAGTAATAATGGGCAAGTTTTGTGTGGTCAGCGACTGCAGGAGAATTCTTCCGAAGAGGAGGAGCGCACACAGCACTGTCGAGCCGGCACTTTCGCTGAGCTAAAAGACTACAATGACCACAACCTTGTCGTAAACAACCCCCTTTCTGTTTCCAGTGGCGGATTACTACCAACGGACAATGAGGCTTCCTATAGGAAATCAATGCATGGACAAAATGTCAAATAAATCATCAGGGAAACCACAGTTTGCTACGATTTTTATGTGGGAACATCAAGGAACACCACTGACCACTGGGTGAGTTTCATGGCTTTGAAAACCAACGTTTAAGGTGGTTTTAGGACAGATTTACACATGGCCATAGACAGCATTGTTAAGCCAGGCAGGGGAAAGACAAATTCTCTCAAATTCTCAGAGAAGGAGCAATCATCAAGATTTTGGTCTTAACCACTCTATTTCATCATAAACAACCAGGAATGGAGCTCAAAGTGCAAAATACTGGACTTCTCCTTTAATAACTGTCCTGTTGCCCAAAACCCCGCACCAGTTTTTTGATTATATAACCAACTCCCAGCAAGTGTTAGCAAGGTTTGATAACATTTCCACACAGTGGGGTTAGTTGTAACAACTCAGCCTCCTGTCATGCATTTTCTCTATTTCTGCATTTCAAACTTATGTTCAGTTTGAACTACTGTCCTTAATTAAATGTGATACACTTTGTATTTTAATTTTTCAGGTATCTTCTTGACACACAGTTTCACTGTCTTGTCAATATTCATACATTCAAAACTCATATTTTGACATGTGGGTCCAAGCACTGAATATGGATGATAGACCAACAGCTGGATAGATACCTGCATGGAAACGTATCCTTCCCCTGATGTGGGTAGAGACCTAAAATATATAAGTAGAATTGTATTGAATTAATTGTGTTGAACAGACATTTCCAGCCAGTGTCACAGCTAACCCTCTGCCTGTTACAGTTAACCCCACCCATGGGGTACGTTGTGACATTTCCCTTCCACCACTTCTCAGTGTGATTGTAGAAGAAAGGTAAATTCTAGAAAAAAACAATAACTGTTTGTTTGTAGCAGAGATGTGCATGTTGTTGGAATAAAACAAAAAATAATGAATCTTACACAGTTTTTATAACATTCAGCCCAGACTAACATGCCTTAGGTTGTGCCCCACTCTCTGCTACCCTACCCTTAGCTGAGGATGAAATCCTGGAGTTGAAAAGGCCCTCGGTGTTTCACTTGTTGTGTGTGCTGGTTGGTTTGTGTAAACGGTTTATTTTTGGCCAGATTTTAAATGAGACAGAATGAGGTGATTTTGATGAAATATCCCTGTAGGAATGAGCTCAAAAACCTGGGAATTAGTTAACATTTTTGCACTCAAGGTTCCCTCTTCTCAAAGTCAACTGGTTCTTTGAATGCGGTTTTGGTCAGATGCCTGAAATAAGGTCTGTGGTTAACACAAGATTAGGAGACGTTCATGTTTTGTCCTACAAAATACATCAGTTAATACCCCACTTTGAACTTTGAAGCTTCTATGTGTCTTAAAAAAGGTGTTTGCTAACAAATGGCTAATGGGACTAAAAAGCATGACAACAGCAAGCCACGCCAAACACAGTCTTGTGATGGTGGTGACATCAGGTCATACAGCTGTGTGGTGTAGCTCTTTTTATAGCCCAACGTCATCTTTTTACTGGTGATTGCATTCAGGCTTCAATAATCATGACAGTGGCGTTCATTTGTGAAGATGATCTTGCTGAACAAAACATGTAAGTATCATAAACATATGTTAGCCACAAAACACATCTTTGGCAATAATCCCAAACCAAAAGGCTTTTTAATGAGGGAGCCAGTGCAGGTGGTGTCCTCCTAAATGCAGCAAACAATGTCAAAGATGTAGACTACAAAATATTAAAAATGAATTTATGAACAAATGTATAGAAGGAATTAAGTTACCATCTTTAACCTTTTATCTGCTCTGCACTAACACTCAATTACTCTGTGGATTAGAGAAGTGTCCTACATGAAAAGTTGGATCTGTGATATATTTAATTACACAAAGAGAGTACAGAGTCTGCTCAGCATTTTAACCGCGTGCGGCTGTGTGATGTGATTTTGATTGCTTGATTACCTCAATAACTGTTCCGAGGCACCTGTTCCTGATACATCTTCTCCTTGCCCTGCAGTAACAGCTACTTGAACATGACTCTTATTTGCAATAATATGGGGACAATTTAATTTAAGAAACCATTACATTTGCTGTAATTGCCTTGCTCACCTTTCAGTGTATGTGCCTGTATTAAAAACGATACTTCAGCCCTCAGGCTTCAGCAGTAAGATGATACCGTCGCTTAACTCTATTACCGACCGTGTAGGTCTGTTTTACAGACATATAATATTTAATATAATCTCACAGCTGTTATTGGTACTAAATACAAGGCATTGATTATTACCTCGATCATTTCAAAGAGCTTCATATATTTCTGTGTGTGAAAACCTTCCTTTAGCAAACAATTTCCACCCCGAAGGCAAAAATAAACAAAGGCCTACATCAGTGCGGTTAGGAAACTTTAACTATGTAATCTCTTCTCTGTTTCTTTGTTTGCAGTTCTTCTATTGTGCCAGAGTGTCAGGTTTGTGAAGTTAAGGTTGTAGAAGTTGTAGGACTGTTTATTCTTGGTTTGTAGTCTACATCTCTGACATAGCTTGCTACTCTTAGGAGGACTGAAACAATACTTTGGAAATTAAACTTACTAGTTTTTCTTGTCTTTTAGCACTCTGTAGGATACTGTATATTTTCTGTCACACTAATGAACATTTAAATCAGCCAAGTGAGGTCTAAAACAAAAGTAATAATTCTACTGTACGTCAGAGGTGTAAAACAACCAAGTACATTCACTCAAGCGCTGTATTTTAATACACTTTTATGTTACTTTATACTTCTACTTCACTGCATTTCAGAAGGAATATTGTACTTTTTACTCTGCTACACTTATTTTAAAGCTGTTGCAGATTCATAATAGCTGCTGCATTTAAGTGATACATACATTAATGTGTCAATGATTATGATCAGTAAGGGTGATGAGGCTGATTACAGAGCTGGGGTGGGTGACTTTATCACATGGTGTGAGCACAACCATCTGCAGCTGAATGTGACAAAGGCAAAGAGCTGGTGGTGGATCTGAGGAGGGCAAAGGCACCAGTGATCCCTGTTTCCATCCACTGGGCTCAGTGTGGACATTGTGGAGTGAATATTTTTTAAAGCTCATTTTAATTTGTTTACAAAAACTGCATTTGATCATTTACACAATATAACTAAGGTACGACCTCTACTGAGCCAGCAAGATGCTGAGAAGCTTGTCCATGCTTTTGTTTCCAGTGGTCTTGACTATTGTAATGCTCTGTATACTGGCCTACCTAAAACTGCCATCGCTAAACTACAGACCATTCAGAATGCTGCTGCTGCCAAGGTTTGAACAAAAAGTAAAAAGAGAGACCATATTACTCCTGTTCTACATAACCTACACTGGCTCCCAGTATATTTTACAATTGATTTTAAAATCCTTCTTTTCTTTTTAAGGCTCTAAATGGCATCACCCCCTCCTGTATAATAGAGTCCCTATCACCTTATGTCCCTCCACGAACCCTGACATCCTCTGCAGCTGCCCTTCTATATGTTCCTAATGTCACTACAAAAACCTTTGGGGATGCTTTTTTTTTAGCCACTAAGCCCCAAAAATACAGAACACCCTGCCTTTAATATTAGTCTTGCTGGCTCAGTGGGCAGTTTCAAACGACGACTCAAAACACATCTTTTTAACATAGCCTATAACTAGCAGCTATCTGTTTCAATATTCTTATATATATGTATTTTTTATTACCTGATTAATTATTGATTGATAAATGTATTTATTCTCTTTGCTCCTTGAATGAGTGTTGTATAATTGCATGGTTTCATCTCTTTGCTGTTTGTCTCAGCCGTCTGAATTGTAAAGCGCTTTGTGCTGCATTTTGTGCATGAAAGGTGCTTTATAACTAAAGTTCATTAATTCATTCAATATTGACAATGAACTGGACTGGACTAAGAACAGTGAAGCTCTCTACAAGAAGGGCCAGAGCTGCTTCTATTTTCTGAGGAGGCTGTAGTCCTTTAACATCTGCCGGACAATGCTGAGAATGTTTTATGAGTCTGTTGTGGCCAGTGCCATCCTGTTTGCTGCTGTGTGCTGGGGCAGCAGGTTGAGAGTAGCGGACGCCAACAGACTCAATAAACTGATTTTCAAGGCCAGTAGTGTCATGGGGGCGGGGCTGGACTCTCTGGTGGCAGAGTCAGAGAGGAGGATGCTGTCGAAGATACCTGTCATCTCGGACAATGTCTCCCACCCTCTCCACGATCTGCTGGTCAGACACAGGAGCACATTCAGTGATAGATTCATGCCCCAAAATGCATCACAGAGCGCCACAGGAAGTCATTCCTGCCTGTGGATATCAACCTGTACAGCTCCTGTACGGCCGCTCTGAGTCAATAGACTGGCATCTGGACTTCATTCACTTTCTGTATTTTTAATTCATAATAATTTATTGGGTGCAACAATTTAACTGTGCAATATTTTTCAGTATATGACTTTATCATGCACATAATTACATATTTCTTATGTTTAAGTTAAATGTCTGTGTTGGTGGTGTCATCTTATAGATAGGAAAACCATATAATTACTCATATTTTACGGAGAAATAATCACACATGCTCGTCAGCGTTGGCGCTGGAACAGAGAGCTTCCTTGTATTTTGCACATTCACACGTGAACAGGCCCTGAGGTCAGTGTAAGAACACACCTTAACAGCGTCTCAGGCTGGAAGGTAACAATCGTAGTGCTTCCTCCACCACTGCTCAGTACATGCACACCGTGACGGCCTCAGGGCCTCTGTCAGGGTTTGTGTGTGTTGTGTTTCAGTGTTGCAGGTTCCTGGTCAGGTTGAGCTGGAGGCTGCTGGCTATTGTCTCCAGGTTACGTAAGACCTGCTCAGTTAGTTGCTCTTATAGTGTTTTTCTCTGCAAGTCACTGCTGTTGAATTCCACATTTTTGTTACCTCTGTTAAATAAAGCCCTTTAATTTAGTTAACCCTTGCACGTGTTTCTCTTATTTGGTGTAGCCTTTGAGCTGCAAAATTAATCCAATCTTGTAAACAGAGTAACTACCATTCAATATTCTCGTACTCTTTGTACTTATATCAATATCCTTTCCCAGTAAAGATGATGATGAATATCTCCTCATCATGCAAGCCTTAAAATAAAAATAAAAAAATCCAACCAGTATTTAGAATGGTAAAATCATATAATTCTGGTTTTGGAATAAACCATAAAAAATTCTGCAAGCAAAAAGTATGTCTGCGAGCCAATATCTGGAGCCAGTACACAATTTACTTCAGTTTTTTTCTTTGGCATTATAAAACCCACAAGCACCAAGACATATCAGACAGCTTGTGTGCTCGTAAGCAAAAGAGGAAACCATCACTCACTTACTCACCTCTGTCTTTGTTTAAACTGTTGAAACTGTTCATATTTTCAGCCACACTGGAGCCATGACTTTAGGGATAGTTTGTCAGTTGGTTCACTACTTTGGTTCAGACTGAAATATCTCAACAACCACTGGATTGGTTGCTGTGAAACTTTGGTTCAGACAATCATGTTTTTAAGAGAATTAATCCTGCGATCTCCTGACTTTTCCTCTAGCGCCACCAGCATGTCAAAGTTTTATTAAAGAGATTATCACGACATGCATTCGTGGTTCCCTGATGATGTACCCTGATCAGTTAGATTCTGTGGCATGACATTCACATTTGTGTTTCTGGGTAAAATATCTCAACATGTATTGGATGTTGTCATTACACTGAGTGCAATCAGTCATACTCCCACTCAGTCTGAATTTTAATAAATGCTGTCATCCATTAACTTTTCATCTAGCGCCAACATCAGGTCAAAATTACAATTTATCTAACAGTTTTTTTAATGACTTTCCCATCAGCCTCAGCTGTATTTTGCTAAGTGCTGATCAGTAAATGTCTGTGTGCTACAGAGCAATCACATTTTGCAGACACCTAAAAACAAGTCACACCAGCTCCTACCATTACACGGCTCTCCTTTGCCAAGAAGAGAACAGAGTCGAGTCCTGAGGCTCATCTCCACTAACAGCACAAGGCCTCAGGACAACCCTCACACAATCCAGCCCGAACAAATTATAGCTAAAGAAAGAGAAAACTACATCGACTATTGGACATCCACTACAAAAACCCAAAACAAACTTCAATGCTATTTGGCCCTAAACAGACAGAACACAATGGCAAACTATCTGACCGCTGTGACAGATCAGAAACTGAGAAAGATACTGACCAGGTACAGACACAGGCAGACCTGGTTGCCTAGAGAAGACAGGCTGTGTCCTCTCTGTCCTCAGACACAGGCGGAGACAGAGCAGCATTTCCTATAGTGTAGCACATATGAACACATCATAACAAAGGTCTTTACAAAAATGTAACGTAAACTCTAAGATTTTCACTCTCTGACCAGAGTAAAATCTACTTGGAGAGAATAGTGTCAGCTCCATAGATACAGCAAGATATGTCCATGCATGTCACAGCCTAAGAGACAACCCACACAACAACATATAGTTCATCTCGTCACAGACACACACACCTTCTTATTTACTCCTTCACTTTATGAGTTTTTCTTTCTTTAAAATGTATGTCTATGATTTTGTATAAGTACATTGTTGTTAATTGTTTCTGAATTTTCACTGTCTGACATTGTAATTGTGCATGGAAACACATAAGAAATGTCATGCCAATAAAGCATGTTTTCTACCATTGAGTAAACTGACGACCCCTGACTAAGTGACATATTTAATGGATATTAAATATCATATTCAATGCATAATAATGACAGCAAAGAACAACTGTACAATTAATCCAAATAGTGAAATCAGTAACTGAAGAAAGTCCGTATAAAGTGAGCAATTGGGATACATTTTGAGCAGATTATTTCCTGTGAATGTTGCATCAGAAATGAGGTTTCCTGATATTGTGGTAACTTTTTATACAATTCTCTGTATGTATTATGTATTTAGTTGTTATTTTTAACAATCACACATACCTGATAGGCTTCTTTTTTGACAAATTTCCTCTTGCTGATGCTTGTTCTGTGAGCTCTTAGTTTGCTGTTTCTGCTAAACAGCCTCATCACGCTGTAGAGATGTACGCATTTAAACAACCAATTAAATAGAATTCAATGAAATGCTGAAATATAGGCCGACTTTATATAAGGATTTTTTTTAGGTTTTCTCACATCCCTTAAAATCAACAAAGCCTCACGACGCCACGTGAAGCTCTGGTGACCTCTAGTGGGGGTCGGGACCTCCAGGTTGGGAGCCAGCGGTCTCCAGCACACAGCCTCACAGAGCTGCTGCCGTGGCTGGAGATCTGAGGAAACAACAGCATCTGATCTTTGCAGTGAAACATGGTGGTGTGACCTTTTTGCACCGCATCCTCAAAAACAACTGTATAACAAACAGTGTGAAAAGGTAAAGACAACAACTATTTGAAAACACACACACAGAAATGTGTTGAAAACATTGACAAAGGTCCAATAAAAGATGTTCATACAGCAGTGCCAAGAGGAGATGGCTGTCTTCCAGTCCAAACTCAGGAATGTGTCCAAACACTATTATGCTAAAAATGTATCACAAGCCACAGGCCACATCACAGGTCCTGGTTTATTTCATATCATTCGCATTAACGTCGACTCCTACCGGCACAGGCAGATTCTAAAAACCTCTTCAACATGGCGAGCTGTGAAAATAAGCTGTCACCAGTATGTGATGAAAATATGACTTTTAATGAAAAAGAATTTGCTTATAAACCAGCGAACTGTCTGTGGAGGGTTATTTGTGTTTATTATAAGCAGCTATTTGTATTCATCAGATGCTGTTTTTAAATCGCCTACTGAATCAGAGCAAATTAGCCTATAAATTACTTCTGGAAATTGTCAGTGGGCCAACAGCTTTACAAAGGATGATTATATTATGTCATGTGCCGCAGCTTTACTCACCACTAGATGTCGGCCTTTTGCTGTTTCTGCCTGCGATGACAGTCACATGTGCATCCACGCTGAGAGAGAAAGAGAGGGAGGGAGAGACGGAGTCTGTGGAGAGGAACAACTTGGGAAGTTTTGTCATACACTGAGGGAAGACGAGGGACAGCCGGGAGAGAGTGTAGAGAGTGAGATAAGTGAGTGGTAAGTCATTTTCACGTTTCTCTTACACTATTCAAATGAGCTGTATCACTTAACTCTTCCTCCTGACCTCTCCTCTTCTCTACTTCCTCCATTCTTCAACACTTTAATTCTGTATTCCAGCTCCAACACAGATGTCAGTGACCTTGTTTTAGAGATTTAACTTTGATAAATGGGGAGCTTTTGCCTGCTGAGTTTGTCTAATTAGAAGGGATAAACTATATCCTGGTTCCATTTATCTTGCATGAATTGGTTAATGAATGTTGTTTACTTAAGGGTGGGATTACATTAATCATACTCGAGCTCTCTCATTATATAATTTGCTCACAAAAGCCACTCTTTTACACTGGCCACTGTTTATTCCACTTGTTCGCTGTTGTTTGTACGATCAGTTGTTTAGTCAGAATGTTTTGATTGTAGAAATGTGGTGATGTGTAAGAGTAAAGCGCTCTGATTGGCTGAGGAATGTTTCCCCCCTGGACCTCGATGAAAGACAGAAATAAACTTGTGGAGAAGAACAACATTTCAGAATACCAACCATTCCTCAAGCCATTCCCTCCCTTCATTTTTTCTTCTCTCTGGAGGGGTTACAGGAACTTAAGGCCTCACTGATTCTCAAAGCCATGGCTGGCTGGCAAAGTGCAGAGGAATTCACTGCCATACAATGTGCCCTTATGTTAGGTTAGCAGAGGTCTTAAATTCTCCCAGATGAAGCTGCTCCATATTCCATGTGGCAGGAGCACATTAAAAATTAATCTGGACTTTAATGAAGGCAGAGAGGCTCTATTAAAGGGGAAATCTGCCCTGCAAACAGTTAAAACGGGAGATGCTCTTTGTTCTCCCGAACCCCGTGTTGTTGTTTTGTGGCGTATTTTTTTCTTATTGTTACATCAGTGGGATTTAAAAAGCAGGAGAATATCTCAGCTGTCCAAAAATATCAACGCTAACTGACAGCTTTCACATCAGGCCCTCAGAATCAAAGAGAAAGTTTTTATTTTTATTAAAGACTCCACAGTTTGTGCTGATTCTCAACAGACATACACGGAGGAATGTTTTGTCGTAGAGTGAGAGATGCTGTTTTATGTACGCTGACAGAAACCACAGTAGACCAGAATGCAATGCAGCTACAAGACGTTCGAATAAGAAACACTACTCTGACTTTTCCCAGCTAGAAATACTCAGTACGGAGCTACTGCAAATATTAAAAGTTAACACCTTTCCTTTAGGAGCTGCCAGCCATATTCCAAACACCCCACCTCTCCAGCAATTTTATTTAGTTTCCACTTTATTAGGTACACCTGTCTATGACTTATACAATAAATCCTTCATGACGTTAATGTTCAGTGTTTGTTGAAACTGCTTTAAAGAGGTGTTGGTTCAACTTTATGGTCATTTTGAGGATGTGTACTGCTGCTGCTGGACTGTATTTATTTATGTTATAGAGGTGTTTCTACTACAATAACATATAGAACAATATAAAGTTTATTATAAGATAAAAATACAATTCAACAGCAGCACAAACTCCACACTCAAAACTGACCATAAAGTTGACTCAACACCTCTAAAACACTGAACATAATAACAATGAAGGCAGAATTGCAGTGTTGTTATATCAGACTGTGTTAGTTTTAGCTGGGCGGCACAGTAGTGCAGCTGTAAGCACTGTCGCCTCACAGCAAGAGGATTTAGGGTTTAAACCCGCTGGCCAGCTTGGGCCCTTCTGTGTGGAGTCTCACAGCTTCCTCCCCTGGTGTCCTCCCACAGTCCAAAGATCCGGTGACTTTAAATTGCCCGTAGGTGTAAATGTGAGCCTGAATTGTCTGCATCAATAGTCTTGCGAACTGACCAGGGTGTACCTCGCCTCTCACCCAATATCAGCTGGGATCAGCTCCAGCCCCCTGCGACCCTCAAGGCCCAGACACATCAAACTGTCAGCAAAGAACTAGTGGTGATAAAGGCTGCCTCACATCATCCATGTCTCAGCCAAAAAGTAATGCCAAACACACTGCAAAGACTACAGCTAACGGTAAACTAGCACGAACATTCTGCATCTGTGTAAGGAAAAATAACTCTCAGTGCCGGCCAGTGGCCATAGTCTGTATTCCTCATTAAAAAATCAAATAAATAAATAAAAAAGACGCCTCCTGCGTGAAAAGGGAAAACTGACAGCACGGATTCAAGACATTAGTTAGTGTCTTGAATCCAAAACAACCTGATCCAAAGTGCTAAATTGTAGGCAACTGGACTTGCTTGAGTTTCTTGAAGATGTTTCGTCTCTCATCCAAAAGGCTTCTTCAGTTCTAAAGGACTGGTGTGGAGTCACAGGCTTTAAACTCTGTGTGGGTGCAAAACCTGCAACGTTTCACCTCTCCAAACTTTTTGAAAGAACAAACTTTATTTACTATTAGCTAGCGAACAATAACACAAACAATTATGAACCCTTTCTGCTCAATGACTAAAACATAATCTCACCTAATATATATAGCAAGTTTGTTTTGTTCTCATGCCCTCCGTTTGTTTACTTTCCTCACTTTCGTTTGTCTTCTCATGCACTGAGCTGACCCTTAAATCATTGTGATTTCTCTTACCGATGGGCTCAGCTGTCTCCAATGTTGTTTTAAGGTGCTGAATAAGCCGAAAAACAGCCAACAAGGGCCGACTAGTACCAACGGTTTGGAGCACACTGCAAAAACTATGGCGACTCACTGACAGCTCGAGATGGATAAATGGCTGACCATTGGCTCGTTGTGTCAGGGCCTTTAAGAGCCATTACAGAAAACTGATGGATAGTTTCAGCTTGGTGTACCTAATAAAGTGGCAACCGTTATGTGCCCATTAAAATAATACAAATAACAGTTAATTTTCACTTTTACTTTAATTCAGTTTAATATTCAAACAGAGAGTCAAAAGCCAAATGGCACCCTCAGATTATTATCAGGTTTGGGTAATGAAACAATAACTTGATAATCATTGAGTTATTTAAGTAATATTATAGAGTAAAACATGAAACATTTGCTGGTTACAGCCTCTTAAATATGAAGGCTTGCTGTTTCCCATTTCTTCTCATAATTAATTGAACAGGGTGCAGTGACTTGTAATTCCAGACGCACCACACTGACTTTCATTTTACTTTAATTTTATCTGCCGATAATAAGTACCAATCTAAAGTCAGTGTTCTTCTTTTCCAAATTAAGAATCTGAACAACAGCCACCTCACTGCTTGGGAACTCATTAACAAATAAGATAATATCATGCCTTGGGGGGTGCTGTGAGCACTACAGATTAAGCTGAATTAATGTAACTTAGAGCAGAATCACTGAATTTTATCATGACATTGATGAAAAAAAGCCCGGTCTCACCACCATATAGGTCGACTGTACAAGCAGGTTATTAGACCCATAATTATGTTTATTATGAGGCAGCACCCTCTAGTAGCCCTAGTAATTACTGCAGGGGTAGAGGAGGAAGTGAGGTGCTATAGGATAAAGGCCACAAAGTCCATGTAGTGTATTAAGATGGAGGAAGTCTTATAGGGTGGGAGGATGGGGCGGTGGCTCAGTCAAACAAGCACAGGACTTTCACCCAGGACATCAGTGTCCATGCCCCAAGTCAGAGTTGAGTTTTTTCAATACCAGTGTAGCATAGTATGCCAGTATGTGTAGCATACTACACTAGTGACGTATGTTACGTCTGCCAGGTGACATATATAATGTTATATTTAAGGCTGCTCCCCTGAGAGTCACAGATTCGAGTCATCAGTCAGAGACTCCTCAGTTGACTCAGATTCTTCAAGTTGAGCAGAAGTTTTTTTTTTTGGTTAGTCAGTGTGCACTGTGCATCTGGGGAAGCTGTGGTCCCCAGATTTAGCTGCAGAGTGAGCGCTCCTTGCTTTCACGCTGCTCACTGGTTCAGGCAGCTGCAGACCCAGACTCAGGGTGAGTCTGAGTGAGACGGAGGCAGCTGCCCAGAGGATGAGATAACATTATCTTCTGCCTGCTGCTTAGAAGTGCTCACTTTACAGCTCACGGCAACTTCATACAAAACAGTCTCTGGCTTTGGTTTGATATCTAGTGACGGCAAATAATGTTGCACATTTCTGATCCATCATTGGCTTAGTTAGCCCACATTAGCCCACATCAGCTTGGAAGGCTAGCTTGGCTTGTTTACTATATTACGTAGATGCCACTGTCGCCCTGAATGTCCTGCCGACCCCTGTTCAAACTATTAAACTCAAGTCAAATATTTGTTTTGATAATCCAAATTTTGTCATATAGATTACTGTAATTTGATTTTGTTTACTGTTCCGTACACATTAGAGTTTCAACAGTATGAGATTTTCACAGTATGATAATCGTCTCAGAAAAGGAAGGGTTATTTTCAGTTGAACAAACGTTTTATTACCATAAGTGAAACTTCAAACCATTTTTAAAATGGAAATATATGTAAAAAAAATCTCCCTTTTGAGAATAACTAAACTAAAGGAGAGGTTCTCTGTCCAGTTGTTTTTTTTTTTCAATATCATGGATACACAAATGTTCACAGTATGATAACGGTCACTTTTCATATCATGGTGTCCCTTAAAACAGGTGTATCACTGCAACCCTAACACACATCTAATGCACATCTGTCCGGCAAGAGGGGTCCCTCATCTTTTGCTCTTTCTGAGGTTTCTTCCACTTGTTTTCCCCATTAAAAGTTTTTTGGGGAGGTTTTCCTTATCCACTGTGAGGGTCCAGTGACAGAGGGATGTCGAATGTTATAAAGCCCTCTGAGGCAAATTGTGATTTGTAATATTGGGCTTTGAAAGAGAAACTGAATTGAAATGAAATGACTTGAACTGACAATCCGATTCAACTCATAATCCTTAGTCAAGCACAGCCCTGGTTTCATTGGTAACAAAAGTACGTATTTAAAACCAAAACATTGTGTTTTTTCTAAATCATATCACCTTGTTTTGTTACTTTATTCTATAAAGATGACTTTTTTTTATAACATTAAGGACATGTTTAAAAGGTCATATGTGTTGTTTTGGAGGTCAGTGGAAATGAGAGTGTTGCAAAAACTACATATAATATCTGTCTGATATTTGATCTGTAGTGAGGATGTAGTGTGTGTGTAAGGAAGTGGGTTGATCCTGATAGAGAGGATTGGATTTAAGCATCCCTGCATGACCATTTCTCATTGATATTTTCAATCTCAATATAGTATTTATAATAATATAATGAATATAAACTGATAGATTCATCAGCACTGGGAGAAACAGTCGCCTGCAGCTTGTGAAATGTGGTAAACAAATGTACAGTGACGGGAAAACTTTAGAAAAGAAGTACATTATACAGCTGAGTGACTCCTGAACAGCTCAGATTGATGAATCAAGCAGCGCTATTGAAGGGTACATTTATTCTTTATAAATAAACTCATGCTCTATATATAACCTAATGACGACTGCTCGTGAAATCTCCCTCGCTCTCCAGCTCACAGTGACAGTCAGACTGCTTTGACACATTCCAGGATGTGCAGACAGAGACAGTCAAGGGAAGGAGGCAGCTTCCTTTTCCCGTGTCCTCCCACATGTCATCAGCTCCAGCATGGCTGAACTGATGACTCTGGCAGCTGCCCGCTGTTTACACTTAGCCTGCAATCACTGGCCGAGACCAAAGCTGCTGCCGATACACAGCTTTCAATCTGTGTTCTGTGCTCGGTGCATATGGCATCTAGCTATTTTGATGGAAGCAGGGAAAATATGTTTTGGAGAGGAGGTGTTGAGTGTTTTCTTTAATCGTCACAGCTGGTGTTGTTTGTCCAACTAGAGCTCTGTGGTCGACTTGTGGGCTTGTCTAGGTGTGGCAACACTCTGGATAATTGCCCTGAACACTGGCTCTACTGAAGGTGAATATAACAAGGCTGCATTGTAGCGTGTGTGTGTGTGTGTGCACTGCTCTGCTCTAAATTCACTCACCCAATTTTCCCCCAGTTCTGTGTTCCTTCAGTACATTTTTTTTTTTTTGCCAGATTTCAGCCAGTCCTCTCTCTCTTTGTTCCCTCACTATATTTTTCAGCCTCATGTTCCCATTGCTCACTTTTCTTTTCTTCAGTCCTGCCAGTAGAAAAAAGGTGCCAAGAAGCATATACGTTATCTCAAATATAGGTAACATATGCTAGGTATTTCTTTAGTTTGTGATATCCATCTTTCATTCGTGCCCTTCTAGAAGAAACTGCATGAGCATAGGGATGAAAAACATCTTCAGGGAAATCAGGACTAAGGTAACGAGGTGATACGGGATAGATGCCCAGGTTTAGATTTGATACAGCATGGGATGGACAGTGAGAGGTAATGCAAAAGAAAAGTCATCTTGTGATAAATCTTGGAGGAATGCAACAGTGCAGACCATCAATTACAGGTACACCACCACAGCAGATATGAGATACTACAAAGTATGATAAGGCCAATATAAATTAATTATCGGGCCAACAGGCACAATATTAGATAAGATACCGGGAGATTAAACTTTAATGGTTCTGCTGGGTCAAATGAGGCAGCGAGAAACAGTAATAGGATTCAACAATGAAAACACAACATTACATCAGTTTCTGTCAGGACAGCAAATGAATCAAAGGAGAGTAATTGTAGCCGCATCATGTAGGTGCAAGGCTATCAGAAAAGCAATGTCTGCACACTTAGTCCATGCCACATGGGTTCAATGAAGATGTTTTCGATTCTATCTGGATCCTGGCAAACTATTTGACGTACCAAAAACTAAAAGTAACAGAGGATGGTAAAAATATAGGTAACATAGGTATAGGTAATGCATTAAAAATCTCCACATCCCCTACAACAGACCTCAGTATCCACACTTATTTGCCTTTTTGAAGCGAGTTAGATGAGATGATTGCACATTGGCGCCATCAAAAATTTAAGGAACACTTCACCCCACCAAATGACTAAATGTAAATCAATCACTCACTCATGTTACTTTTGGATTCGTGAAGAAAACTGTGATTTTCTTGCGTGCCTCCGGTGAACAAAGAATCTAAAAACTGAGAAAATTCTTGATGAATTGGAGCCATAAGGGTCTGTCATTAAATGACCAGTGTGTAGGATTTAGGGTGTTTTCACACTTGGTCCTTAACAGACCTCTAAACAGACTCAGAGCGGTGACTGAGCATTTTTTGCGCATATGTGAACGCTCCAAGAGTGTCACGTTGACTTGTGAGCACAAAGTGCTCCAGGTTCGCTTTGATCTTTGTCATTGTATTTAGCCCTCTAGATCACATGCTGTTGCCCCAGGACGCTTGAAAAGACAGACGAAACCACATCGGCCTGTAACGCTTGCGAGGACGCAGGACCCGGAGTAGTTTAGTCCATGGAAGACACTGCACGTCTCCAGATGAAGAATGTAGAACACATCAAACAGCCCACAGCACTCTACAGCTTCGGTCCCCAACCGCAGGGATGCGACCCCCTTAGAAGAGCATCAAAGAGCCCTCATCTGAAAGCGAGGGGCTTCATGACAACACTGCAGTGCCACGTCAAAGTAAAAGTTAAACTATGTCAATATATATTATATATAGTGTGAACAGAAAGAGGACCTCGACCGTTTAAAACAGCTGAACAGCCTTAGGCACAAGGAGGGTCAGGCAGAGGATCAAAGTCTGATAATTACGAGATATGGATCAATATGTGTGGGCCATGATATGAAACACAATAAACAAATGTTAAGGTTAGTACAACAAACAGATAGGTGTGTAATTAAATCACTATGATGAGCGCAAATTAATATAGTGGTGCTGGAGAACCTACCTGCTGGTTTGTGGTGTGCTGCTCAGCTACAGCAGCACCAGAGAGAGAGTTATGCGTAAGAACGGTAAAAACAGGACTGTGTGCTGGCGTTGCTCTGCAGTTGTAGGGGAGGGAAACATGGAAACATCCAACATCACCCAGATGTGTCGATCATCGGGATCACAGAGGTCAGCTCTTTATCCCCTGCTGCTTTCAGGCAGCCTTAGGACATAAAAGCAGAACGTGATACAGTGTATGTGTATAAATGGAAACACACTAAACATGATGACGCACACGTTCACCTGCACCCTTCTATAATGTAACATATAATGACGTGACAGCACACAACAACCTGCGGGGGATGTTTTCTCTCGTGTAGCTCTGGTGGTGGAGCAGTGTGACTCAGTGTAGATTAATGAAAGATGAAAACAATAAACAGTTTATTTCAGGTTGAAATATTACCCAAAATCCTGTTGGTGACACATTATATTACTTTGTTACTGCTGAAGAGTAAAATATTATGTGCTACTTTTGTGACACATTACCCCCAACACTGTTTCTAAATACCCCAGTATACTGTAATACTGACCATGCCTAATCTACATATGGAGCAGATCTTCCACGCAGTCCGCCGTGTTGTTTCTACAGTAGCCCACAGCGGACAAACCAAACACTGGCTGCTACACGCTTGGCACCTGGGGGAAGTTTCAGGTCTGCAACCTCACTGCTAGATGCCAGCAACACCTACACATTAGACTCTTAGCAACAGCAAAACTATGCCAAAATATCCAATTACAACTCTCACAGAACTCGTGCAGTAAAATCCGAATCTCATTAATGAGTGTTATATCTTGTTTGTTTAATCCATAAAACGTTGAAGTGTAAAAACAAAGACTAGTTTTATGGGCAGTTATGTGTGTAATGAAGTGCTGCTTCAACTTAAATACATGTAATCATCATCTGTTCTGAAGATAATGAACATATTTCAGTCTACTTGTATACATTTTAAATCTATATGTTGTATAGGTTCATGTGTAAAATGTACTTTTTCCATAAGGGTCGTATAGAGGACGTTTCTGTTCAAGGCTGAGCTTCCACAAAGACAAAGGGAGATAAGAACAGAGTGTGTCTGACAGCCAAAGTCACAGCGACAATAATTTGCACTTAACTGCACATACTTGATGTCACACATGGTGGTTGTTTTATTTTTCCGCCTGTCCTCTCAGGATGTGAGGCACCAGCATGGCCTCTTACATTTTGAAGGGTCTATTTTGTCCCCTCTGTTCCTCCTTGTTGAGAGCTCTGCTGAGATGTTAGTGCCGAGCGAAAACCACAAGCCATAACCGCACTCTTTCACTGCTGCTGACTCCCAGTCTCACGCCCAGTTTAACACAGAGGGAAGGAAAAAAACACAAGGCAGACTTTTTTTTTTTCCTCCGCACTGCATTTCTTGATGTTTCCTCGCCTCCTCACACCCTATATCTCACTCTGCCCACCATAATTTACTCCTGCTGGCCGACATACTTGGCTTTATGTTCTATTTAATTTTTTGTTTAGATGCCTTAGTAGTCTTTGTAGGTGATAAAAATAGCAGCGAGCATTTACATTCTGTATATAGCTGGTTCTTTTTAGCCTTCTTGGTGGTGCAACTAATCTTACATGACATGTAATTTTGTGTTGCATGGGGAATTCTTTAAACATGCTGGCATCCCACACAGTCCAAACACTTCCTGTATGTTTCTGTTAGTATGGTCAAAGTTACCCCTCGCAGTGCTTCATCTCTGCATGCTCTGTTTCTCCATCTGATTGCCTTTTCCACTAAGTTCTGTCTGAGATGTCTCAAAGTAAGAGCTTGAATCTCATTTGCATTCTTTTCCGGCAGCCACTCGGAGCCGGCCTTTGCTGATCTTAATAGTTTTAGTCTAACTTTATAGAGGCTGGCTCCCTGGACGCGGATCATGCTATTGCCTCAGAGTGAAAATCAATTTTCATGACTTTAAAATGAAGAGCATCTGTCTACTAGATTTGAAGTACAATGCCTTCAGAAAGTTTCCAAACCCCATGACGTCCTCAAGTGCGCCACCCTGAATTCAAAGTAAATTGTGATTTGTTGTTGACAATCGGCACAGAGTACCTTATAATGAAATATGTAGCGGAGCGTTAATTCTTTTGTTTTTCCACATTTTTTGTTATTATCCCATTTAAACAGAGACAGTTTGTGGCTGAAATTAGAGCTCCAGCTCCTCTTAGATGTGTCTTTGTTTGCTTGTCGCATCTGGATTTTTTTTTCAACTGTTCAGAAAGTGTGCAGTGTTTCTCCAGCTCAATGGGGAGTCTCTGTGAACAGCTATCTTCAAGTAACTGCAGAGACTTTGAATGGGATTCATTCAAGCCTGTTTTTCTTTTACTCAGCCACTCGAGCACTTACACATTCTAGTACTGAAGCCTCTCTATTTTGTATTTGGACTGGTTCTGCTGCACTTTTTTAAATGAAAAGCTGTCCCACACAATCAGTTGTAGCTTCTTATCCCAAGTTTGCTGTCAAATATCTGTTTTTCTCTTCATTTGATGTCGTTGTCTCAGTATGAATAGGCTTCTGATTAGAATAACGTCACGTAAGTAAGAGAAATCTGCCAAATTTGACAGATGAAGTAAACATAAAATGTCTGTTGAAAAGTAAATTGGCACTCCAGTCTATCACGGACTGTGGTAAACATGAACATTTATTTATGTCACCAAGTTTTCTGAGGGTTTTCTAAGGTTTCAATCTCAGTTTGGGTTTACTGCGCGTTACTGGAGTCTGAATGATTTGAAGACTCTTCTCAAGAAGGCGAACATGATCTGAAATCTCTGTTGCAACTGTATTTTTCAATCCTGTCTCCTAGAAATTAAATTTGGATATTACTAAATTGAATACATAATTACACTGTGGTGACAACCTAATTACTGTCTGGTTTATGTCCGGATACAATGCTACTTTGAGTTAAATATGCTGTATGTAAGTCGGGAGAAGACAGACTGTTGTGTCAAACTGACACTTTGGGTTGGTAGTCGGATCAAACCGCCAGCACAAAGCCGTGGAATTGGATGACCTGTAAATGAGACTCAACAATCAACTGTCTTTCTCCAGAGTTACAAACAGCACTTTAAAAGTTAACATTACATTTACGTGCTATGCTACACTCTCAGTGAGGTGGTCAGGGCAGATGGAAGACACACAAAGTGCACAACTGTGACACCAGAATTACAGGTTCACGTCCAGACCTCTGTCTGTGGCTTGGCTAAGGCAAAACAGCATTTTGGTTTATGTTAGGGAAAGACTGTGATTTCAGTTAAATGTTATACAACAAAAACAATGCTGTTGTCACTCAACATATCCTCACTCAACAGTTCATATCATATCCTATTAGTTAGCTCCCCATGAATGATGTCTGAACCTAACATAAAGTTACAGAGGTTAGGTTTAGGGAAAGAAAAAGTGATGACGTTCCTTAAAATGACTCAAAGTTCACACGATTCTGAATACCGGTCTCCTGAGGCAAAGTCCTGTGTTTTGTGACCCATCCACCGCTCCAGCCTGCCTCATTACGGGAACCACCTCCTCTCAGCACATTGGTCACATGATTCCAAACCCAAATACATGAGTTATGGTGGCTGTTTGCAACAATGCTAGCAACCACTGCAGTATAAAGAGCGAGTAAGTCCGTATCGGGAGGGCAGGATGGGTGATGGATGAGTCAAACAAACTCTGGACTTTCCTCTGGGAGCCCAATATTCTTTCCCCTGTGAAACCAAAAGTCAGTGAAGTTATTTTAATATCAGCGTGGTGTGCTTGTGTGTGTAGCATGCAACACTGGTGACAAATGTCACATGACTTTACATTACATTAGTAACAACTGTACTCATTTTAAGCCAAATTATGTTTTTCTCTAAACCTGACTACGTACTTTTTTCCCTGCCAAAACCTAAGGAAATAAACCTAAAAATGAAATGTTTAACCTTCGTTTCAACTATGCATTTAATGGGCAGAGACTGTAAATTTCTCGTGAAAGCATAAGTGTATTTTGAAAAGACATAATGCATGTAACAAGCACTAACTGACACGCTGTCCCTGAGTATCCAAAACTGACACAGCAGGGTACCTAGAGCGTCATGTTTTAAGTGTAGGTCCACTGATAAAGCGGCGGTATTTGATGAGTTGGGATGAGAATGTGTTGCAGCCACATACAGCACCTTTAAAAGGCAATATATGTCATCAGTGTTCATTCTGTCTTCAAGCCGCAAAGCCATCCAAAGAAACCACAGCAGATTTAAATAGTTTTTTGTTAAACTTACAATTGATAAAACCTACATAACTCTTTATTTCATTTCACTTCACAAAGAGACCCTTTGTCCTGTGGAAAAACGTAGGGACAGTTTTTTACATATAAAGAATTTAGTCTAAGTCTAAAGGATGACTCTGGCAGAATGAATGACTTTTCAGAGCCAGTATCTTGTGGCTATTTTTTTCCCGCATTACTTTGAGCTTTCTGTTTCTGTATGTAGTGTGACAGACAGAGAGCAGAGTAATGAATGTATTGTTTATCACACAAAAACACTCACCCACAGACACACACACACACACACACACACATACACACACACAGTGATGATATTACATGTGATGCTCTATAGTCTCTGTATTATGCAGCTGTTGCATAACAGCTATAAAGTTCAGATTGTTGTTTATTATAATGGTAATTATAATAATTTTGCCTCATGCTTTCAGACTCTTTCATCTGCCATTTTGAAGTCTCAGAGCTGCTGTCATGTGGCACTTTTTCCCAGCTCTTACTTCAGGGCTACTTTCCAGCCCACATTTGAGAAATAAAATGTTTGTTGTCCTTTTTGTCAAGTTTTTCTGCTGCATCAAAGCAACTCTGTGCTTCTGTTCTGATCTTGATCTGTCTCCTGACCTATGCAGGCCCTTTTCTTCTTGGTCGTTTGTTTGGAAGACTTGCACTAGGAAGAAATGATAAAGCTGCAGTTTTCTGCTCCCTAATGATGCCACCTGCTGTGCTCTTTAAAACTTTTGTTTCTAATGTCCTGCTCTCTGAATATTCCCGTCAGCCATCGGATCATGCACGTTGTGTCTTATTTTTGAGCATGTCCAGCCATTTAAGGTGAACACAAGTCGACACGTGATGTCAAGTTGCGGGGAATCAAAAAGATGTTTTGCACCCAAATATGATTTGAAGTTTTTGGGCAATTATTGCCTGAAAACATTTCAGCTTTTAATTTCTAATTAATTTGCAAACAACTGTGAACTAAAAAGAACACACTTGAACATTTATGGGTTAGTGTTTGTAGATCACAAACAAAAACATCCTGATTCAATCTATTTCAGAAGAAGACAGGGGATTTGTATTTTCCAGAAGTTGTTGGAGGAGAGAAAAAACACTGTAAGCTCAACTTCTACCTTCAGAAATGTTTTTATTTTGTCCTGATGAGTAAGAAATTGTAAAAACCCTTGAGAAAAATGAGCCTGGCATCTTTAAGCTCTTTATTTTTTATCACAAGTGCTTTGAGCAATACCAGTCTTTTTTCTGTTGAGTATCACTAATTATTGGATTTTCTTAATTTGTCTTTTTTTCTTTTTTAAAAGCAGGGTCACATCGAGAACACTGACTCTAATGGAATATCTTGTTTTCATGCCTTTTTGGAATGATTCATCTAATTATATCCCCAATCAGCTCACAGTGGCTAATGTCACACGTCATTAGGCCCTGTTAGCAGTAATTCTTCCAGCGCTGTAATCAGCCCTCATATAGAGGCCTTTGTTGCCTTGATTACTGTGCCCTTTGTAGGGTCTGCTCCATCCTGGCCAAACTAGACACACATACACTCACACATGCATGATATTGACATGGATGGGTTATTCCTGGGCACAGGTCCAAGTGTTCGGAGGGCTCCTGGGTCAGAGCATCAGTTTGAAGTGACTGTTAAGACTTCTTGTTGTTAATCAAATGACTACAAAGACAAGCCAAACCAACACAGAAAGACACAGATGACGACAACGGGACAGAAAACTGTCACAAAAAAAACAACAGAGATACAAAGCAACCACAAAGACATAAAATATGGCCACAAATAAAAGTAAAATGACAAAAAAGAGGCACCACACAACTTAAAAGAGACACAAAACAACCACAAAGAGATGGAAAACAACCCCTGAACAACTGCAAAGGTGCACAGTTTGACCAGAAAGGGACCATGAACAGATGGAAAATGAGAGAAAACAGCCACAAATAGAAACAAAATGTTAGCAAAGAAGCACCAAACAACCACAAACAGACGCAAAACAACTACAAAGCGACAGAAAACAACCTTTAAACGACCACAGAATGCACAGAAGCACCACAAACAGACACAAATGACAAAAAGTGACAGAAAACAGCCATTAAAAAAAAACACAAAATGACCACAAAGGGCTGCCAAACAACTAAAATGAGATGCAAAATACACAGAGACAAAAAGTGACCACAAAGAAGACGGAAACAACTGCAAAGATGCACAGAATGACCAGAAAGGGACCATTAACAGATGGAAAATGACCACAAAGAGACAGAAAACGGCTGCAAATAAATGCAAAATGATAATAAAGAGGCACCACACAACTAAAATGAGATGCAAAAAAAACACAAAGAGACAAAAAGCAACCACAAAGAGATGTAAAACAACTCCTAAACAACCACAAAGATGCACAGAACAACTTGAAAGGGACCATTAACAACTTGAAAATGACAGATACAGCCACAAATAGAAACAAAATGACAACATGAGGTGAAAGCAACCAAAACAAGGCACCAAACAACCACAAAGAGACCCAAAACAACTACTAAGCGATAAGACAACAACCCCTAAACAAACAACAACCACAAAGCAGAGAAGGACCACTAAGATGCACACAGGGGTTTGCAGGTTGTACCCAGGGGCTCATTGTCTAATAATCTGTCCATGCATATCGATATGCTTTATGTTGTTTTAGTGCGGCGATAGAAATCCAGACACACACACACACACACACACACACACACAGACACAGACACACACACACACACACACACACACACACACACACACACACACACACACACACACACACACACACACAGAGGATTGAAGTGATGCAGGACAAAACGGCAAATTTGGCTCTAATTTGTTGTGCTCCTATCTGGGTCTGTGATATAATTAACATTCACAGTCTGCCACTCCATAGTCCACAGTGACTTGTTCTCATTGAGAAGTTCACAAGGTACTCCTTTACTGCCACAGCCTGCGGATTAGTTGCCATGGAGACAAAGCTGTCGGAAGTCAGGAGGAATACGTTACCCGATACTTGTGTTTGCTTCCTCCTGTGGAGGATACGTTACGGGAAAGTTTGAAGAGTGTTGTTGACAGAGGCTCGGTAGCTCTCAGGGACTCAGTGTGTTTGGAAAAACATCTCCTCTTCCTGCCCATACAGCTCCTCTTGCTCTCTGGCTTATTCATGAAGTTTACTTTTTTATGTTTTGGTAGAGATTTCCCATTTTTTACACCTAATTTAATGGAGAGATTAAAAGCAAACTGTGCAACGTTTAAAAGAGAAGGAAGGGATCACAGTCCTGCATTAATAACCTGATAATTCCTTCATGAATTATTCACCAAGAGGAGCCACAGTATGTTTGCTTTATCTGTCCAGGCCACATTAACCTTGAATTGTTTGCACATTACTAACTCTAACTAGATGATACCATTGTAGTCCTCAGTTTTTATTCATTAGTACTTGAGAAGACACTACAGCTGCAAAGCATGTCTTGGATTCAAGACAAAAGCTGCTACAGCACATCCTGTTGTATTTTAACTACAAACACAGCCTGAGTGCTTTTTCTTGCCATAACAGGGAGGTTTATTAATAAGGACAGATGTTTTATAGTCTAATAACGCATTCTGACTCCTGTGATTCGCTGACATAATCTTGCACAGCCGGATCTATCTCTCCACTTTGTTTTAGTTAAGGGTACAGGTTCTGTTTCAACACTGGGGGGACACATATGAGACAGGGGGTTTGGGGGTCCTCTCCCCTGAAACTTTAAGCATCAAACACTTGATTTTTTATGCACCAATTTGTGCCTTTTCTTTCTCGATATATAGTGGAAATATTGTTAGTCACGTGGGTGTGTGAAAAGGAATAAAACTGTCCAACACCTCCTGGGTTTTTCTAATAACTTCAGTGAAGTCCAAACACAAATCAGTCGAGCCATTACACCTGCTCAATTCCACACAAGCGCGACTGTCCTCTAATTCTACCCAGTGTTCATTTTGTTGATGAAACTATGACGAAGATTTTTCATCAGCAATCTTTTTTCCATGACAAAAGCGAGACGATGACGAGCTAAAAATAAAATATTGATATTAATAATAAAAAAGACAAAATCAGTGTTTCATTTTCATTGATGAGACGAGAAGTGACGAAATGTTAATGGTGGATGATCGGACATTGAAAGCCGAGAACAGCCATGCTTGCAATTATCTTCAAATGCTGCATGAGCAACAGGCTGGTAAACTCCATTAAGTAGTCTGTGCCAGGATGCTTTGCTGGCCAGCAGTAACACTCAGAGCGGAGCGGCGTCAGCTTTTGGTGTGAGTTGGGAGCGGTAATTCAGCAGTGAATAATCAGCCGTGTGTGTCTGACTGTGGATGGTGGAGCTGCTGAATAGATGTGTGGAGTTTGTTAGTTGCAGCTGAGGCTGTTAGCAGTTAGCTCCACTTGTTGGCTGCTGAATGGCAGCAGAGCAAGCAGCCGCTGGACTTCACAGCTGATCCCCGCAGGACTTCACTCAGTCCAGACTAGAGAAGGCTTATGGTTTGATGGTGTTTGACAGGCAGGTAGGAGGCTCAGTTATCTGTGAGTGTAGCTGTGCTGTAAGTAAACAGTCCGCACTGTTTTCTCTGACAGAGATGAAAGTTAAGTTTGAATCATATGAAAGGACACGAGTTTAAACCTGCAGACTAACATGTTGCACAAGTTATTTTTCTGCTTCTTAACAGTCAGATGGATCAGTCAGAGTTTACAATGAAGCAGGGAACAAATCCTAGTTGTCTCACATTAGTTATTTGCGGTGTCAAAGTTTTTGAGAGCATAAATAGAGAGATGTTGAGCTTTTCAAATGATGATCAGTAAGTGTGTGCTTGTAAATCAGCCTTTAAACTTGTCAAACACTGCTGGAGAAATGACAGTTTGGAAGTGTGCAGAAATTATTTGTAGTTGTAGAAAAAAAGTTGTCTAAATGAAATTTTATTACAACCTGTCACCTTGATTCTAATTTCTGAAACATTAAATAGCCTCACTGGGTTATTTTCGTCAACTGAAATGTTTTGAATTTTTGTCAACTAAAACTAGACTAAAACTTCTAAGAATAAAAAGGGCTAAAATGAGACTTAAAGGAGACGGACCAGATCAAATGCCTTGTGTGAGAAAGCTGCTCTTGATTGGTCAGAATTTCCATGTGGGAAAAATCCAGGAAGTAAAGCAAACGTTGAAGAAGAGTACACTGTCAAGATAAATGTGACACTTTCTAATGTCACAATGGAGGGACAACTACGCAGGTTGATTTTAGCGCTGCTCATCGTGGACTATATTGCTGTCATTGTTCATTTGAGTCAAAGCATACAGTTTGAAAACGAGGCGCGGCTCCAACTAGAAAACAATGTTTTGATGCATTGGATGTGCTGAATGTGCATATTAAGGCAGTACAGGAGGAGGCGCACATTAATAATCCTCCAGGACTGTAACATGCTCATGTTTAACCCAAACAATGTGTCATGTGACTGCAGTTGGTTCAGATCCAGGTCTGAACACGTTCTCACCACAAACCAACCGCACCAGAGTTCATTTGGAACCGGACTGAGACCACCTCTTCAAGAAGGTCTCAGTCTGGTTGTCCAGTGGTGCACACCTGAGTGTGATTGCTGTGTTCACACCTGCCCAAACAAACCACACTTAGCAGGCAAATGAACTTGAGTTTGACTGAACCGAACCAAACAGGGCAGATGTGAAAGCATCCTGACATTGCTTCTACCTCCTCTCTCTATTTTTAACCACGAGAACTACCAGCTGCCTGAACAGTGCCGGCTAGTGTAAATACCTGATACCAGAATGTCTTAACATTAATGTAAACAGTAAGTATGTGTAAACAAGACAGTGCATATAAATTCAACAGTATACTAAACCTAACTTTGCACTATTATGCTTACATCACATGATTACACTCTCACGATATCTTTAATGTCGGCAAAATAAAAGTTCTTCTTTCATGTTTTTATTTTGGGGGGACAAATGTTCTAAACATTGAGGGGGACTTGTCCCCTGCATGCCCCCCAAAATCTACACATATGGTTTAAGCTCTGTGCCGGCACTGTAAAAAAAAAAAAAGGTCTATCTGAATATATCATAATTCATCAGTAAGAGAAAAAAATGCTGTGAGTTGTGTTTATCTTTTTACAACAATGATAATTGTCTTAGGTGGTGCTGAGCCTAGGATGAGGCGACGGTGCACTTGGAAAGCAGTGTTGGTATAAGGCGGAAGAGGAGAACACTTAAGTCTGAAACAGGCAGCCAATGGCAGGCTTATTCTACATCCTGTGAGTCAGACAAGCATTGACACAGTAAAGCCTCTTTACTCCCTGTTGATAATGGTGATACTGGAGTAACTGGAGTGCCAGCTCGCAGTTTTGAAGTTGGCCACCGGGAGCTAAATGAGCCATTTAGTGTGTCTGTAGTAAAAAGGACAGAGCTGGATGACTTCCCTGTGTACAGGATTAAAAATACAAACTGGCTGAAGATACAAGTCTGAACAAGATGTCTTAAAATATATGTAGGAAATATTTTCAGTCTTTAAAATGTTGTAGGTGTTTCTTTCTGTGGGAGAAAATAAACCAGCCAGACTGTGTTTAGTTTTCAATTTCGCCCTTAAAAGAGGAGGTTGGAGGGAATCTATATTTTCTTGTCAGCGAATCCTGTGAAAAGACCAAAGCCAACAATGAACTGATCCAAATACAAACCAAAGCTGGACATAGCTAATTCCTCTGAGCCAAAGACCAGTGTTTTCCAACCTGGAGGTTTGGACTCAAACTCTGGACTGTTTTCTTTGTGTTTTTTAATTTTTAATTTTAATGATGTGTATTTACAGCACTTTGGTAATGTCTTTTTTCTGCAGCTTTTTGATCAGATTAAGCTTTGTTTTAAAGCTCCAGTGTGTAGGATGTAGAGGGATATCTTGGCAGAGTGGAACATAATATAATAAGTATGTTTTCTTTAGTGTATAATCACCTGTTTTTATTACCTTAGAATGAGCCGTTTATATCTACATGGGGAGCAGGTCCTCTTGCATTGAGTCCGTCAAGTTGCATTGCCATGTTTCTACTTTAGCCCAGAACAGACAAACCAAGCACTGGCTTTGGTTAGGGCCAACTGCGTCAGCCACCTTAGTTAGCAGTCCCTCTGCAACAAGCAACGCCGGAAAAACACTTGAAATGCTTTAAACCACCAGGTCCATTTGTCTCGGAGAGGAAGAGACCTCTACAGATAATTCGGCTCACAGTAAAAACCTCCTAAACATCTGGACCTTAAGTTATCAGAGAATAAAGGTGCGCACACATTGTCGAGCACTGTGCTAGCAGTCCATATGTGATGTGCTGAACAGCAACAGATTTGTAACGTGAAGCTGCTTTTCTCAGTGTTATTACCAGTTTAAATCACCTGGTCCATTTGTTTTAGAGAGGAAGAGACCTCTGTGGATAATTCGACTCGCTGTAAAAGCTTCCTGAAAAATTAACACTGCAGGGATCCTGACCGAGAGTTAAAGCTTGGCACATGTAAGTAATCTGCAATCCTCACTGCTAGATGTCGCTAAATCCTACACACTGCTCCTTTAAATGTGCTTCATGAATAAACCTTACATACTTACTGATAAGGAAACAAAATAAATTCAAGAGGTTATGAAATAAGGAGAAAGAAGAAAAAATCCTGCTCCACAAAGTTATGTTTATTTTGTCAGACTTTACTTTGATTTTTCTTTTGTTTTTGTAAATTGCTGCATAATTTGACTTATTCAGGAACAAAAGAACTGTCTTGGTCATTACAGCATAGCTAATGCCGTCTGACCCTGGCTCATCCACAAATCTCAGCAGACTCGAGGCCGAGTGCCACAGACAAGACAGGGAAGTGCACAAGTGTTGAGAGGCGGACTAACACCCTGTTGGTTTGGATCTTTTCATGGGATTTAATGACAATGAGAAAAATATGGAGTGACAGCCAAATCTGAGAGAGAGAGTGTATGACATCTGCAGCTGCAATGCAAGTACAGTGTCTACAGTCTGGTGACTCAAGATTAAAGATTATATTATTTGTCTCTAGGGGAATTTGTGTCGGACATAAAGGCTGCCACACGCAGCAGCACTGATGTCTGGGTCGCCTGCAGAGCAGCACCACTGGAAACGCATGTGTTGTGACAAATTAAAGAAACTCCCAACATGATGTATCTAAATTGTCAGGTGTCGGGACATTACCTGACTCCAGAACATCTTCAGAAGTTTCTGCTTTTGTTATGATTTCACTAATTTACTCAGGTTTTTCTTTTAATGTGTCATGTGTTGGTACGTATCCCAGGAGGTCGAGTCAGGGAAGAAAGAGTGTGAGTAACATGCAGGTCGTCCTGCTGTCGTCACAAAGCAAATCCATTTTTTTTTATATTATTACATCAGTCTCAAGTTTGTTTGTTGTTTTAATTCATTTCAGTGGATCATGCACAGATGATGCCGCCCCCCCCTTCACGGCGCTCACATCCACAATAATACATGTCTCACCACATGACAAATAAAACCAGCTAACAGCTGTGTTGATAATAAGCTACAGAGGCGTCCTGTGCACTTAAAAGACAGCCTAAAAATATCCACCGTCCAGCTTTTTTCAAGGTGTGCAAGATGGCAGCAGCTATTACAGTAGCCTCTGAATTATCAAAGCCAAACAACATGTGTGAATGTTTTTCAATATGAGGTGGATATGACTATCATTATTCCATAATCGCATTGTAGTTGAAAGGACGCGGACACAGGGCAGCACACATCCAATCAACTGCCTGGTACTTTGTAGCAACATCTTTTAAAGAAAATGATCGTGTTCAGTGAAACATGTAATTGCATTCAGAAAAAATTTGCACACATTTGATGATCAAACCCTTTTCTCTCAGCGAGCAAATGTGAGCTGACCCGTGCTGCGTCAGGGCAGATCAGCTGCTCCTCCAAGGGTGGTGTGTAAGAGCGAGAAAAGCGAAACATACATTTAATAGCCTCCCATCACTGTCCCTATTATAGAGACTACACTGTACACAGTATAGCAAGCAAGTAATAACAGGGTACTGTTAAAACTCATTAATGATCTTACACTCTGAAAGTCACTGTAACATCAGTGCTGAAAATAGAGGTGCAGAAAAAATGCAGAAACAAGTTTGAGCATTCATGCACCTCTGATTCCTGCGTGTTGAAGTCAACAGTTTTTTGAATGGGTGTTTGCTTTGATAAGGAACAAGGTCTGTGGTTAAGACAAGCTTAAGACACTTTCACATTTGGTTTCACAACATTAAGTACATCAGTAAATGCCCCACTCTTTAATTTTGAAGCTTTTATGTGTCTTAAAAAAGACGGTTGCTAACATCTTGCTAAATGAGACAGAATGTCATCACGCCAAACACAGCTTTACAGCCTCCTTGTGATGGCAACATCAGGTCATGTGTCCATAATGTAGTTTGTTTGTAGCCTAACGTTAAGATTTTTACTTCTTTTGATTGTATTCATGCTTTAAAAATCACAGAAATTGATGTTCATTTGTGAAGATTATTTTGCTGAACAACACGTGTCGGGATCATGAACATTTGTTTGCCACAGAGCTTATTTTCTGCGAGAATCCAAAATCAGTTGGAAAAATCCCACTGGATTTTTGAGGAGGGAACCAGGGTGATGCTCATTTCCATGTCGGCCTACAAAAATACATCATCCCTGCAGCACTTGGGCTGTTCTCACAAACCGTTTCTATGTTTTCTAATGAAATGCAATGCACCAAAATTTGTACATATCCCACATATTTTGAAAGGCTGCGATTATGTCACCAATGTGCTGACTGGAGTGAACAAGGAAGCAGTCCTGAGCGGTCTTGTAAGGAGGCAGGTTAGGGTGGTGAATAGGTGGAAAGCAGGCCCGCTGCCAAGGGTGGTCAAAGGGTACAGATGACCCCTAGTCCATGGCCAAGGGGGGGCCCATGAAAAGGTCTATGGCTGACCCTTAACTGGGATCAAGTACAACAATTTACTCACTGAAAATATCCCTGACGATACAGTTTATATGTATTTACATGATAAATAACTGTACTTTTATCATTAAAACACATTTCAACGTGATACTCCCACCCCCCTGCAGGTACTGTGAAATGGTGCGGTCCGTCTGACATGGGTCAGGTGCCTGATGCGCAAAGCTCACAAGTGCTGCTCATGTAAACATGTGAGGCAGACTGCTGCCTGACTATTTCAGTCAGAATGCCTCATCAAAAATCAGGGGCCCCTAAAAGAAGAGTCAGGGTAATGAGGTCAGAGGTAATGGCCAAAAAAAAAACCTCTGAAGAAGCAGCACACTGGTATCATATTAAACTAGAGGACACAAGGCATCCATCGTTACCAACCTTGTTAAGCAGTGACTTTATTTGCCTGGACCTAACCTCTGTAACTTCACGTTAATTACGTAACTGCATGTCAAGGACGTAACGTCATTTGTGGGGGCGCGAATTCGTAGGATATCATTCTGTCATTCAAAGTGTTCTTATGAGAACACCTTGAAGCACTCTACTGAACAAGCAAACAATCATCATTTTGTCTTGTTTACTTTGCAATCTACTGTTTTATATTTTTCTTTTCGTTTTCCTCACTTCAGTGTGAGCTTCAGGTGTCGTCATTCGGGTGGTTGTGCAGCATCAGCGTCACCATGGAAACACAATCAAATGATCACCGAACAATGACCAAATTATGATCTATTATTTGTATAATTATTTATGCCCTAAAAGACAGAGAGGTAGATAGAATACTTAATTAATCCTGAGGGAAATTAAGGCACCCATTTGCTCTTTCCAAAACACAAAGCATACAAAGACACAGATACACGTGAGGACAGAAAAAATGGGAAACAAGAAAAAAAAAACACGCAGCAGTGAAATGATTGTCCAGCCCCGGGACCGCTACAGAGAGCTGTTACTACAGGAGATATGATGGTGGTGCAGATTTGTGGTTGACAGTGCAGGTATTGCAGTGTAAGGTGATTAAATTAATGTGTAAGAGCAGTTCAGGAGTAATGAATACTCTGCTGTGGATAAAAAAAATGTCATGTCACAGTTACTGTGAGCACACAGGCGTTGTTTATCTGAACTGGTTTTCAGCTTGGCAGTTTTGGACCTTTATTCCAGCACCACTATAAAACATGACGACAAAAGGGATTCAATAAAAAATACTTTACTGCAGCTCTCCTGGTCGACTTAAATCCATTTCAGCTTCGTCAGTTTTATGACAGAAGTTGCAGAAGGTAACTGTATCCTATATCAGAGCCCTTTAACACTTAATGCTCACGAAGAAAAATGCATGCATGATACATGTTATGACTTAAACATTAAGCGACATTAGCAGCTTTGCTCCTCGCAGCCTGTCAGGTTAGATAAGGCCACACTGGGTGCCCTTGGGACCGGGACTGCGGCAGGTTGTACTGTATCTATGTTTTAAATACTATTGACAGCCTCAGGAGAACACGATGGACCGAGGTCCTTGAGGAGAGATGGAGCTCACACACACACACACATGCCAACACAAAGACACACTTGTACATCAATAGATGTGGCTTGATCCGAGTTGTTTCATGTCTGCTCCAGGGACTTTATCGCCGGTTATCTCCCTGGTGCTCTCTGTCTCCTGGATCAAGCAGGTTTGCCTACACACAGCCACCTGTCTGAACACCCCTCTGATGAGATTACTCACACTGGGATTTCGGCTGTGTTGTTTTGTGCATGCGTTTTGATGTGATACTTTCAATGCTGCAAATGAGGGAGGACAGATGTCTGTGTGTGTTTCTGTGTGGATGTGGGTCTGACTGAAAAAAATGAAACGGATTTATTTGAAATGCAATGCCTGTTTATTACTATATCCTCAGCGAATTCAAGGAAACTACACTGGAGCAAATGCAAATTATTAGATTGAGTGCATTATGAACACATTCAGCTGAATGAATGTGTTCAATCTGCACATAAAGAAACTCACTGCAGCTCATTACGCTTCAACCACTTGTTCAACATCCCAAAGGTTCTTGGACATAAAACATAAGCGCACGTCTGCTATTGAAAGATACTGATTAGTGAAATACTTTCTGAATACCCTGTGATTGGATGCACATGCACTCAAGAGTCCATATATTCACTTTGTAGTGCTTGTAATAAAATGAGCAATGCTGATGTGACAATGAAAGCAGCACCAGACCGAGCACATTCTGCGCTCAAGGCAACCCCCTCCACCCCAAAACCCTCGCAAATCATCTCGTGGACTTACTGTGTTTATTATGAGTGAGAACAAGAGCAATAGAGAAATCAACAAACGATCAAATAAACAACTTCCCCAACAAACAATAATAACAAACCAGAATTAGGCCTCTGTGAAGCAGTCAGTTCGCAGTTTCAGTTTACATCCATGTCTAAAAACATGGACGCTTCACATGTCTTTCCCCCGACAGCACAGAAGATCTATACGATCAGCGCAGTTTCAAGGTGGACACCCAAGATTAATGTCACCAATTCAGTATCTGATGAAATGTCTCTCCTTCTGTTCCTGAGCTATGACGCTGAGCAATGGCCAGAAAAGTGTTTTATGCAGAACATTATGATGTCACAGTGAAGTTGACCTTTGACTTTTAAATATAAAATGTCATCACTGCATCATTTTATCTTTTTAGACATTTTTGTGAAATGTCATAATTAGCATATGAATTCTTAAGTTTTGGTCAAAAACATGATTTGAGAGGTCACAGTGACCTTGACCTTTGACCACCGAATTCTAATTGTTTAATTTTTGTGTCCAAGTGAACGTTTGTGCCAAATTTGAAGGTGCACTTGTGATACCGCGTTCACGTGAATGAGACAGAAGAGTCAGTCACCTTGTGATACATTCTCACTCTGATCTCGCCACATATTGACGTGCTTGGTCATGGAATTTCCATGTCCGCATACGATATGAAACGTACTCCGGGTGTGTTGGTTGTTGATGTTCTTGGACACCTTCTCAAGTTCTGCCTTTTACTTGCATCGTCTTCTTTCAAAATACACTTCCATTTCCACAGGAAATTTAACGTTTACATACAGTCTCTTTCAAAATAAACACACTACCTCAGTACAACACGGTGAATTGACTTGTTTTTTTCCTTCAACAACAAAAGCACGTAGTTGGGTTTAGGAAAAAAGAACAGGGTTTGGCTTTAGAATCTTACGGGACGCAAACACCACTCTCTGGGGTGAAAGTCGGTGTTTGTTGGGCCCATCCAACACCCTCCCTCCAGCCCCACACGGACATTCCCTGCTTTAACTTTCGCCGGGCGCTGTTACATTATAACGGCAACCGGTCGCGTATCATGCCTACGTTAAAGGACGCCTTTTTTCGTTGGTTTCTGACGCCACAAGTCACTGCCCAAGTGCCGGTTTCCAATGACTTCGGAGTGACACCAGGCTCGACCTTGACTTCTGATCTTCAGTCCACCAAATTCTAATAATGTCACAGTTGAGTCCAAGTCGATGTTTGTGCCAAATCTGAAGAAACTTCCTTCAAGGTGTTCTTGAGATATCACATTCACAAAAACGAGATGCATGCAAGGTCACAGTGACCTATAGCCTTTGACTATCAAAATCTAATCAGTTCACTGCCAAGCCCATGTGGACATTTGCGCCAAATTTGAGGTAATGCCCTCAAGGCCTTCTTGAGATATTGAGTTCACAAGAAGGTCACAGTGACCTTAACCTTTGGTTAACCCATCAAGTTCTAATTGGAATTCACTGTTGAGTCTGAGTGGACGTCTATGCCAAATTTGAAGAAGTTCCCTTAAGGCCTTCTAGAGAATGACATGGATGTACAGTTACAGTGACCTATGACCTTTAATCATCAAAATCAAATCAGTTCATCCTTGAGTCAGAGTGGACGTTTGTGCCAAACTGAAAGAAAATTCCCTCAACGATAATGAGACAGATGAAGTCACAGTGATCTTGACTTTTGACTACTAACATGGAATCAGTACATTGTTGAGTCCATGTGACGTTTGTGCCTGATTTGAAGAATCAGCAAGGTGTTCTTGCAGAGGCATGAAAACAAACAGTAAAGGAATACAGCATATGCGACTTTGCAAATTTCCTCTTCTTCTTGTTTATTTTGTTTTGTACTGCGACTCAGATGGATTTTGCCTTTTCATTTTCTCTCACTCTAACGCTCTCCACATGCAACCCTCTCCCCTATTTCTCATATTTTATGTCCCTGTTTTGTTTTGGTTTTTTTTGCGGGTGGGGCAGTTGTGGGCGGCCGCCTGTGTCGCCTACAGGAAGATCCGCCACTGAATCAAAGGCTCGATTGGCAGTTACATTGCAGACATTTCATGCTTTTCAGCCTTGGAAGCATGAAACTGATTTTCACAAATCAGATTTAAGGCCCTGATTTGATATTCGACTCAGATTTAAAGACATGTGTCTCAGTCTGGCGGCGCAAATCAGATTTCAGCCTGTGTTTTGTGTGTGGGCATGTACGGCGATGAAATGAGACAATCTAATTTGTTTTTCACTCAAAACCATTGGATACACCATCGAAGGAAACATTCATGAAGTAAACCTCAACAACATTGCAGCCGTGTCAGTTTTATCTGCAGATGAGAATTTGTTAGATAATTTCAGTAAAATGGGTAAAAATAAAAGAATAAACAGCACGATGTGAATGGATGTTTGTTTTTTACAGTATAATGTGATGGTGGGAGTCATGTTCTCTACAAAGGGGATTTCATATCCTTTCATGTATCTCAGCGTATGAGACTGTCAACTACCTATCACCATGTTAACACAGTGGGGGTGGTTGTTCATGCATGTGTGCATCAGTATGTTTTTACATATGCAAGATGTGTGTTGGTGTCTGTGAAATGGATGTATTTACAGCAGCCCCCCCACTGCTGCTTTCCTCCCGGGGGGATTTTTTTCTTCCCTTCATGTCCATAAATACATGTCCACACAGAAAGCATATTTGTCTCTTCTTGGGCAGCGTTTGACTGGCAAGCAGGGTAATAACCTTCCAGCTCGGAGGGATTAGCAGCAGAATGCAAACGGCAGCTGTGACACATATGCATACATCATGCTTGCAGGTGCACGGAGGTTTTCACGCTGGCTGTTCAGAGGTGTGGAGAGGAGATCAGAATCGGTCATGAAGCCGCTGACACCCCATATGGCAGAAATGTTTGATGAATTGATGCAGATATTGATGAAGATGAATAGATGGGGATATTTATAGCGGTAAATTACCCCTCTGTGCCAGGTTGGAAATATTTTGTCAGACATGTTGGCAGCGTTTGTTACAGGCTGACTAATGCTGCATCTGGAAGTCATTTCCTTGTCAAAATGTGCAGTGATAGAAAATATAACGTGATAAAGTCACAGATATCAGCTGTTGGCTTTTGTGTGATCGTCGGCCACGGGTTATTATATCACATGAATTGGACTAATGAATAAGCCACAAGGTGTAAATAATGGAGGCTAGTCATGCACAGTTTTATCTTGTTAACAGCCTGGATATGTTAATCAGCCTGCTGCTATTACTTACACACACAGTGACATATTGATGTATGAACCATTAACCTGGTATGCTGCTTGCCACTACATGTGTTAAAGTCGAATGTCACAGCTTGTGCTTTAATGTATTCACTTCCTGCAACCTACCACTGCTGTTTGGCACTTGCGCTGTTTGAAGGAAACATTTTGTTGGTAAATTCAGATTTGTTTCACCTTTACAGGTTGATTATGATTAAAGTAATTATTCAACCTTACGGCATGTACACTTATTCGCTTTCTTCCTGAGAGTTACATGAAAAGACTGAGACCATGTAAATATATGCACTGTAAACATGAAGCTAGAGCCAGCAGCCTGTTAGCTTAGCTTAGCAGTAGTGTCTTGGGGAAACAGCTAGCTTGGCTCTGTTAAAAGGCGAGAAAGAAAACTGCCAACCAGCACCTCTAAAGTTCACTAATTAACACATTGTATCTTGTTAAGTCTGCAAAAAAAAAGTGAAAACGACAGTGAAAAATAGATTCCTGTGCTGACTGATGGGTTTCATTAGGAATATCATGACTGCAAAGACTCCATTTATTTATTCATACAGTAGTATACAGAGAAATGCTATCATTCACTTCCAAATCATATTACTGACAAAATAATATATTTGGTTTAAAACAGTGCTAAAAAAAAACATCAATTAAGAAGAAACTTAAGTTAAGATTAAGTATTCTTTAGCCTGGTTTCATCGGCACTCTCTTCTCCAGCTTCTTTGCATGTGACGTCATACATCAGTGCGCTGTCCACATGGACGCACGTCAAGTCCCCGCCCCTAGCACATGCTGCAGCGCGTCAACAGATGACCACACAGAGTTATTACTACTTTAACTGAAAGATCTGTACATCCTCCACCTCTGCATTAGCCTAAACTCATGTGTGGACAGCCCCTAATTAAACTTGATTTCTCACCTGATGAGCCGATCTCCAGAGCTATGACTCACCAGGCAACACCTTCTGGCTATTGTCTTTATAATGACGGGACCGTGGGTCGTTTAGCTCGGGATATTTCTCAGCCTCAACAACCAGTCCCTCATAATCAAGTCTTTGTCACACATGAGACACAGCAACAGCTGCAGAGTTCTCTTTATGCATCAACAGTGATGAGCGGAGTCGAGCTGCTAGCGGAGCAGAGAAAGAGAGCTGCTATGGGAGCTGGTGTGTACAAGCAGAGAGCGAGTGGTGGGAAAACACATGTAATTAAGGGGGCAGCCAGGCTGGAAATAGGACAGTGGCGTGAAGTGCCATGGGGAGGCACGTCTGGGAGCACCGATGCGCGTCCAGATGGCGCCGGTGTGGGGCTGTACATTGAAAATAATAGGGGTGTTTTTTTTTTACGCATGGAGTTTGCTGCTGGCTGTTCCAAACTGAGGCTGTACCCGTCTCAGAATTATGTCAGTGGAATCTGATTTGGCTGTTCTGAATACTCAACGGTTCTTTTGTTTTATTTCATAAAAAGTTTTGAAGTTTAAACAAGCTTTGCGGGACGCTAGGAGTGACAGGTGGCAGCGCCTGCTAATGTGTGCTCACCTCCTCTCTCTGATAAGATACAGATGTTGAGGAGGTTTTTACTTTGAGCTGAATTATCCAAAGAGGTCTCTTCCTCTCCAAAACAAACAGACCTGGAGATTTAAACAGATAAAAACGCTGAATAAAGCAGCTTCATGTAAAAAAAAATCACTGTTTCTAACATTGCTTTTCATGGAGGGGCTTCTAACTTCATAGGCCTGACGTGAAAACGCAAATAGCCCTACCTAGAGCCTGATTTAGGTTTGTCTGTTCTGGGCTACAGTAGAAACACAGCAGTGCAACCTTGACAATCTCCATAAGTAGATTAACAGCTCATTTCGAGGTAACAAAAAAATGACGAGTCTTATTTTCAGGTAATTATACACTTAAGAAACATACTTATTATATCATGCTCCGTTTCTGTCAATATACCCGAATACATCCTGCACACTGGACCTTTAACTGAGTGATGTGACATCCGTATCGATCCTCTTATGTAATTCTTGTCAGACATTTCAAAATGTCAGACTATTAATTTTAAAGGTAATTCATGACAATCAAATGACAAAATGTCAAAACAGCGTTAGACATCAGGTGCACAGAAGATAAAACAAGAGAAAAACAAGAATATGTAGGTACGAATTTAAATGTCTTTCTGCTCAGAGGGAACACTGTGTGCAGAGGCGTGTATAGGGGCAAAAAGTATTATGAGCACTTATTGAGAAAGGCTTTTAAAAGTGAAGTAATTAAATCCCTGGTGTTCACACAGAACTTTTTTCCTAGTCTACTGCTGTTTCTCTGTTTGGATGCGGTTGGCATTTCACACGTTTTGTCGTGACTTTTCAGACAGCTCACCTTGCCATATTAAAATTTTGCAGTTTATTTTGAGGATCGCAGCAGCACTTTGGTCACAGATGATTTGGCCTCTTCGGAGCTCCTTTGTAAATCAACGTGCTGATTACCAAACCTCTTTTATAGCTCATAAATGCTGCCACTTAGCACTAATCCTGACTTACCTATTGAGCTAAATTCTTAATAATGATTAAGTCACTTCGGAATTAAAGTCAGTGCCCTGATTACAGTGTTTGTCTGCCTCCTGTAGTCTTATTATAGCGTTTGACTGTCACAAATAATGCACAACGCTGCTTAGCCCCTGAAAAGCAAGGGACAGCTCTGCAGGCAGCAACTTAAATGTATGAATATTTTAAGACTCTTTGTTCTTAATATTTCACCACAACCATTGTTTGAGTCTGTGTTTGTAGTGTAATCACAAGATGACAGGCCGTCTTTAAATATACATGGGAATTATGCTCATGTAAGGCACTTTATTAAGGCTAGATCTATCTTTTGTTTCTGGTCTTGTCTCGTTGGAGAACATGAGGAGACACACACCTGCTGATAACAACTTTAAGCCCAATTAGTCTCCTTTTTGTGGAGGCAGCCTGTGCTGTAAAAATGTTATAAATAATTAAAGTTCAATTTCCTCAGTTCACCTTCTCTGATGATGGGTAATTTACCTTAAGGCTGGCTGAACCAGCACCAAAACAAATGGTAAAAGATGCATGTTTATTCTCTCTTAGCCACACCGGCTGTCTGGCTGCTTCCACCACTCATTAACAGTGACACAAAGTTCAGATGACTAATGCTAATTGGGCTTAAAGTTGGTTACAGCAGGTATGAGTCTCCTCATGTTCTCAAATGAGACAACTCACATTTCTGTTTAGCGAGTGACCCCTGTTAGGATAAAGCTGAAATGAATCTATCATTCCTAAATACTCTCGGACAGCTTAGCTGTGACGCTGCCCTCAAGGAAATGTCTTCCATATAAAAACATACATATTCAAAAAGAGATTACAAGTTCACTATCAAATGAAAAAATGATTTTTTTTTTATTTATGGCTGAGTAGATGCGAGTAAATCTATAAAATTGAAGTACGGTCAAGGTGAACAAGCTTTAAAACAAGCTTTTGAAACGATATATCATTTATTAAACAGTTGGGCATTCTGGTTTTTAGCCAATGTTAATCAAAGATGAGAGAATAGTACTTTAATGAGGAGTAATGTAAGCCACATATTAATATGCAGGAGGAGAGAACGAATGATGTATTGGGAATAAAATAAAATACAGTGGTCATGTTGATCACAATAGAGGAAATTATCATTCATTGCAACAGTGAGTACGTGTACACGCACAATAATATTATTCTGAATTAGATACAGGTCATGTAAACAGCATATTCAGTTTGGCCATTGTGAATTAGGCCTTTTTCCAAATGTATTTAATTGTATTGCAATGTAAGCAAGTCACATGTTTCAATAGCCAATCAGCTTGTAGTGAAGTCCGCTGGTCAAGTCAAAATGACCGCAGACGGCGTGTTCACTTGCTGCGGCAGGTGTCGGATGGTGGGTCGCTGCTGCTGCTCACTTTATGTGCTTATGCCCCCTCCGCCCACACACATTCTCATGATTGATTAATTGCTGCTGGTTATTTATATTATTGCGGTGCATTTATTTTATTTATTTACATCACTACTATAAATGCAGCTGTAGCCAGTATCTCACTATCACTATCCTCATTCATATTTTAAGAAGCTACAAATTATATTCAACCACAAAATAAACCTGAAAATCTGCAAATCAGAACAGAAGTACAGGGAGTTGTTGCTTAAAGATGATACATCGTCTCATCTAGTTGCATTGGTGTGAACCAGTAGGTTTTTAGAACATTGCAGAACGGTGCATTGCAAGTAGTTGCCTGTTTCAGCTCGTCTCATCGCAAATCTTTGGTCTGTACTGGGCATAAAGATATGGTTTTTCCTTATCTAAAGCTCACATATGTAATTTTACTTGCCTAAGCAAACCCACAAAACTTAACTTTCCCAAACTTAACTGATTTAAGTTAATGTAAAATATGTAACTATTAGTGAAGTACGTAACCTAATTCATGAGGCGCTATTTCATTCAGTATCGTACAAATGTGCATTTTTGTAAACTCAGTGTTGCCAACTCTTTTCCAAAGAAAGCAGCTAGCGCTAGCTTGAAAAGTTGCTAAAAATTGGCAGATGTCGTCATGCACTCATTTGCATATCGATGACATCATCGTGCATTTAGTGCAATACGGGAGCGATCAAGAGCCACGCCCTCCCCTGCGCCAGGCCCAGCCCCTGCCTGAGCAATGGTGCTGCTCAAAAGGTGAGAGGGAGAGAGATTTGTGATGGTTTAAATACGTCGCTTAATTTGTTGCTGGTTGCTTTTAGAGATAAAGTTGCTAACAGTGTCTGAAAAGTTGTTTGAAAAGCTCGATAACACTGCGTAAATTATCATACAAACTATTGTATGAGAATATGTTAAGCCTGAGAGGGCGGAGTTTGCTCTGTTGTCATGGAGATGGCTCAGCTGACATGGGAGTGATTTTATCCACAACATTTTAAAGTTACATCAAAAAGCTGAAAGATGCCATAAAGCTCCTTAAAGAAGCTGTAAAGCAGGTGCTTATTCTTTGTAAGTTCATCACCAGGAGCCGCTCCTTACACATCACACAGTCTTTTGATTCATTGTTGACATAAACATTTTCATAAGTGCAGTTTTAAGCTCTGTAAGAAGCTGGGAGGAGGATCTTAAGTTTCTAAGGTCAAGAAAAGGCTAAATGTTCTGGCTTGAACAAGCTGAAACAATCCTTTAAACGGTGCATGATGTAACACTGTGTGTTTGTTAGCTGCTCGGGGTCGTTTCTGCTTTAAGCCACACAGCCTCAGAACAACAGCAGTAATAATTCTTTTCCTTGATACACAGATTTACAAAACACTTGTCTTGATGGTCTCTTTTCTCTTTTACACAAAGAGCGCAGGTAGGCGTCGAGCCATTCTCTCCTGCCGCCCACATCACAAACTCTTTGCATGTGCAGTTTATCAGTTTGGCTCGGAGCTTGGCGTACAGCGTAATTACATTTCACCGTGTCGTGTTACACAACTGCAGACATCAATTGGCTCATCCACAAACACATGCCTGACGAACAATAGGTTGGCTCACATGCTTTTCATGCTTACTTAATTGTTTTGTGTCGCCTCTTGTTAAATCCCCTTGTTGAATTGGTATATTAATTAAATCTTTGAGTTTACAGCTTTAATTACTGTTAAATCATATTGTACGAAGGCATTAAGTCACCACGTTCAGCTACCAGTGACCCAGGTGTGAGTCAAACCTTTTTAACTCTCTGACTTTGTGGACTCGTATCATTTATTTATAATGGGTGAATTAATTTTTCTACTTCATGTTTTATTTACGATGTTAGCCAGTTGGAAACAATGTCAGGATGTTTTTGTAAGCATCACGGCTCTTCACACATTGTTGCCCTGCGATCGATATTTGTGCAGTCTGACCTAAACAGTGGTGAGACTCCTGGGAGGGAAATGTCAGTCTGAGCATCAGTTCATTGGTTCAAAGCCAAATATTTTATCAACTATCGGATAAACTGCTACAAAATTTGACACAGACATTCATGGTCCTGAATGTTGGAAGAGATATTTACTAAAAACATTCCACTACAGATAACAGCTCTGCATTCAAAAGTATTAAAAGTAAAATGACTCATTATTTTGACCTGCTCGTTAGTGTTATAATTGTATATGATTAGGTCATTGTTTCTGATGCATTAATATGTACGTTACTTAAAGGTTCTCTATGTAACTCTACGTAATCCTTGTTTTCAGTGACACCTCTCTCCGAGGCCATTATGTGAAATGTAGTCAGCATCCTCAGTGGCTGCGTGAAGCCACCAGGCCCACAGGAAGTGCTCTGGGCTTTGAAGCCAAGTTCTGTAGTGGCCAAACAGTGGAATTACAACTGCAGGGTCCGCCACGTTATGCCCTGCGGCCCAAAAAGACTTTTTCCTATTGACTTCCATCGTGAAGGACACGTCAGTAAATCAGTGGAGCAATTTTTTGGAGCATCACGACCCCCACAAAATAACTTGTTCCACTATCAGGAATTTGATCCATTCAGTCTGATAACATTTTGAAAGTCCACAGGAGCCGCATGATTAAAGAATTTTATCCCCATTCACGTTAGTTAGCTGCTTGGCTGCAATTGGCCGCTGCAAGTCTCTAGCACCCGTTTCATGACGTGCACAGCGCTGAAGTAGTGCCGAACATCCTCGGATCATCAGGTTAGCTTTATACGCTGCAGCTGAACCATTTTGGTGTCATGCGCCACTGAGCAACTCTCAAAGGTGAACGGGGCGCTGCGTTCAGCGCTGTATCCAGTTCTTTTTATACATCCATGGAGGACACTTGCATTGACCACAACAGTAACTAACAAGAGACTGATTGTGATTGACAGACATCAGGTTGATGAAATACTGGAAAACAAACTACAATTAAATTCAACATCAATCAAAATCCATATTTTACATGTCAGTGTTTCCTCTCGGGAAGGGGGGCACTAAATTCAATGACTTTACTGTTTATCAGACTGGGGCGACTGGCGACTACGCGAAAATTTTAATTAAGACTATTTGACTGGTCTAAAAAAGGGAAAACACTCAGAAAACAGTCAAAATTTATCACACTTTATTGTTAAGTATTTGAAACATTGTCACAAAAAATATAGTGTGCATTAAGAGCCCTTTGAAGCCTTTAATCTCAATCTTCAACAACCATGTTGGCTTTTAAATGCTGCTGAAGTACGAGACACTTTGCACTGTGCGGTATGAATGTGAACATGACGGCAACACAATCAAAAGTTAACCACTAAAATAACATCTAAAATAAATAAACTGCCTCTGAAATGTGGGGCACATTGAACCTTAGAGATTATCCGACAGAAATAAAAGCAGTTCACTTTAAAGTTAATAAAACAACATCTAAATTGAAAATGAGAGGCATTTAGCTGCGTGCAGTATGAATATAAACCCTGCACATTATCTGACAACAACTCACTTAAAGTTAACAAATAATATAACGTCTCAAAAAAGATTAACTGCTGCTGAATTCATTTTCTAGATCAAAGTACTGCCACTGGTTTTGTGAGAGAACATCGCTCTTATTTCCCACTGTGCTGTTTTAAAACTCCAGTCTAGTCGAGCGTTACCGCGGGGAGGGGGACTGCTGTCTGACACCTCTGTAGCACCCACTAGTGGCGGGCGGCTGCATGACAGTTAAGCAGCCTTGTAGATGAATAAAACACTTATTGGTTTAATCTACTAATATTCTGGTGCCGACTAGCGAGGGGCGGACGTTTAATCGTCTAGACGTTTAATCGTGCGCATCCCTATATCAGACCACAAATGAGACAAGAATTAGCTCGCTGTCCTTCTGCTTCTCACCCACCGCACCACCACACTGAAGTGCAAACAAACGTCTGTGGACCTTTTTGTGGCTATCTATCCCAGTTACATTGGCGTGTAGGCGTCTCCTCTGCCGTCCTTTCTTGTTTGTCCATTGTTGCGACGCACCCACGACAATTTTTTCGTTGTCCCAAGAAGGCACAGTGCCACAGCAGCCCTAGGACACTGCATATATAAATACATCAAAGTAACATTAAAAGGATGCTACTCACCTGTAATCAGACAGTGACTCTTGTCAGATATCACAAGAGGATATCTCGATCTACACAAGACTACATGATTGAATAAAATTACATCTATCTGCATGTTACACAAATACATGCCAAAAAGCGAGCTCTGCTTGTGCAGCCAGTCCATTGCTATGCCAACAGTACTCAGTGCTGTCTTCCTGTGATACTGAATAAACCCACCACTTTAGATTTCTGCCTGATAGTTGTCAAGAATGTGAGGCCACATTTTGCTTCAGGTAAATTTAGACACAGTCGAGGTCATACTGCAGTTCATTCAGTGCATTTACTTCTCTGTTCTGTTGTCACTGTGCATCAGAATTCTAACTTAATATCTAGAGGTTTTATAACAACATGCAAGAAAAATGCTACAGGAACCTTTTGTTAGATCAGCCTATTGTCTTTGAAGACACTGGGAGACTTAAAATAGATGTGATTTTCTGTTACTCCCAAACAATTCTTTTTAATATAATATCTTTTGTTAGATCAGATTACCACTTCCACTAGAATGCACTTTCATGATTTATTTATCATTTGATCTTGTGTTTTCCTATTTAATTAATTCTGCAACGTTGGTTTCTGTTTTAACCAAACACTGCATCTGTATCTTGATGCGTCTATTTTGGTTTTACTGTCCATAAATCTCAATTTTGTCAGTGAGGCGAATCTTAAATCCCCTGCGAGTCGGCCCAGTTGGGTAAAACGTGTATTTCCCATCAGTGCTGTTGTTATTTATCTTCATGGCTCTGATTCCTCGATGATCTTTGGTGTCATGCTGCTGTGAAAATGTGCTTTCAGTCGGCTCATGTGCCTCACACACAGCTGTGTTTTTGGAAAGTGAAATCTTGACGCCACCTGAGCCTGGCACATTCTCAGCTTCTGTTTATTGAACCTTGGTCACGATGTGATATTCTGGTGTGCTCATGGCCAGGGACTGTTGTGCAGACTTACAGTACAGCGACTTTTGTGGAGTTTCAAGGTGCTGTCTATTCTGCATGTGGGCTGATAGGATGAAGCTGTTTAATGCCTGAGGACAGTTTTCAAAAAAGATTCGAAGGCTCAATCCCAGCACACCCCTTAACCCCACCACTTAGCCCTTTCCTCTCTGTTTTGTGCATTAAATTAGGAGCAGGGTGTCCCAACTCTTGGAGAGAGGGGTAAGGTGAAGTGTTAGGGCTACATAGCCATCTAAACTGAGGTTTTTCAGGGGCACACTCCAAACCGAGTGTCATGAGAAATCATCAGCAAGATGGCTGCACAATCACAAAAGATACCCGCAAATGTATTTTACTCATTACTAGATTTTAAAAACTGCAATAATCATTGTATTTCCTTTTTTAAAAAATGTTGTTTCGATGCATTATGCTCCTTGTCTTAAAAAATAAATAAAAATTAGTGGTATGCTGCTGTCGTTGTAGCAAACTAGCTACCTTGGTAATGTTACATTTTTATGGCTGATTTGCACGACAGTCCAACATTGTGATATATTTCTTCCTGTGATGGCACGTAAAGCCTAAAATATAACTTAAGTCCAGCAGTGCAGTTGCTGCACTTGTTACTGCTTCCCTAATACATACACTGTAAAAATGATGGACGAAGCTACTGTCACATCACTAATTGGTTTGTGAGCTCCCGTTTTGAAGCCTTGAGGGCGGCATTTCTGCCATCGCCATCTTTGGGCGAAAGGCTGGAGCTATGAAGGAGAGAGGGGTGGTTCTGACTGACAAGCCGAGGACACTATCAGCAGACAGCCTAACACTCAAAGTGGCCAACCCTTTATTATGTGTAACTTTAGGCCTTAATAAATGTAAACAGGTGAGTTATATAAAAATCTCCCCCCCATGCAGTTGTCATGAATGTTGAAATTAGCTATAGAGACCAAAACTGTTTTTTGCACCAGGCTGTAAACATGATTATTTCTGCTTACAAAGTTGGGCATTTTAACATGGGGGTCTATGGGGATTGACCATAGACTGTATAAATAATGGATGCAGCTGACCTGATGTCACTCACTGGTTCGTAATCTGCTGTTCTGAAGCCTTGAGTTTGGCATTTTGGTCGTTGCCTTCTTGGTTTCAGTGGAGCCAGAAATGACCACATTTGGGTGAGAGGGTGGAGCTGTGAGGGAGCAAGAGGTGGATATGACTCATAGACTGTAGTGACGCCTCACAGACAGCCTGTCACTCCAGCTGTCCTGCCTCCTAAATACGCGTAACTTTGGGCCTTAATAAAATGTAAACTTGTGAGTTATAAAAAGAAACCAAACTCACCCACTGTGCAGTTGTTACGTTGAAATAAGCCACAGAGACCTTTTTTTTGCACCAAGCTGTACATGTTTATTTTAATGGGGGCCTGTGGGGATTAACTCTGCTTTGGAGCCAACCTCAAGTCCCCATTCGATGAAGTGCAGTTTTTAGAACTTCCCATAGGCTTCATTTTTCAGCCCCTGATGTTTCCACCTGCCTTAATATAAGCGCTGACTGGCAGGGTGGGAGCACAGGTTGCTAACATTAGCCTACAGAGCAATGCTAGTTGCCTAGTAATGAAGCAGTGAGCGTTTGACAGCGTGAAACCTGAGTTGTGAGCAAACTGCGAGTGCCCACGCTTTTTTTCCTCCATCAGATTAACAGTAAATGAACTGTCCATCCATCCATGTTCTGCAACTGCTTATCCTACTCAGGGTCTCAGAGGACTGGAGCCTTTCCTAGCTGACATCTGGTGAAAGGAGAGGTAGCCTACACCCTGGGCAGGTTGCCAGACTATCACAGGGCTGACACACAAGCCCTTTTTACAACGAGATCACGCTACATGGCCACTACGAAGTCCCTTATTTATGACGCCTTTGCATTTTTACACAGAACCAAACAACCGCAGTATCATGTCAGTCCAGTATTGACAGTAGTACAGCATGACTGCATCATGGAAGGAAAAGAGGCGTGACAGGCGTGACATGTAACACATCAACGTTGCCCTTCAGTGTGACCTATAACATGTGTGTCAGCAGCATTTTATAAACAGTAACAATTGCATTAACATGGCAAAAGCAGTCATTTACTGTCTGTTATATGGCGGTTGATCTCATCCTTTGTTTGGAGGGTAAGGAGCTCCACGTCCTTGTTGTTTTCCCAATTTTCAAACATTTTTGGCCGCTGTTCCTCTTCTTTGAGTTAGCTGCTAACTGCTATCAGCTGCTTCTTAAGTGTCCTGGGGGTGGGTTGCATGCATAACACTTTAGCCCCTTTTACACTGCCAGATTTTCCGCGAATGTTGGGCCGATTTGCCGGCAAGCTGCGAGCGTGTACACACACAGAGCCGGATTCGCGAGTTGATCTGAGGCGCCCAATTTTCCGCCTCGTAGAGTAGTCATATCGGCGGAACGGTTTTAGTATAAACAGAGAGAGGCGGCTTTCCGCCTCGGGAAGGGCTGTTGATGACTTGTGGGAGGGGCTGTTGATGACGCCGCACGTTCAACCCACTGGCGTGGACTTCAAACCAGGAAACAGCTGATAGCAGGAATGAGTATCTAGCAGCACTAAGGAGACGCAAAGCAGAAGATGAGCAACTGGGAGATAAAGAATTGCGCTCCCTCCTTGCCCTTGCTAATGAGGAGGCCATTAACCGTCAGATGACGGGAACCGTGAAGGACGGGCCGATGTACGAGAGAATCGCCGAAGGACTGACCAGCCGTGGCTTTCCTCAGTACATCACTGTTTACGTCACACGCTGAGCTGCACGTTCTGTTACTAGCTCACGCCCCCCATTGCCCCGAAAAAGGATTCAGCATTCTGTATAAACAAAAGTAGGCAGGCAGCATTTTGCTGCACTCCCCGATTTTGTTTTTATACTGCCAATGCGGAAAGAAGAGGGATTGGGCTTTCCTGCAAATTTGCACAATTCCTGTGTAAAAGAGGCTTTAGTCACACCCGTTTCATCCATTTTCCTGTCCCGCTGGCTGTCCCGTTTACACAGAGGTTGTTTTGCCGCTGATGTTATTACCTCTGATGCCGGCTTGAACGAGAAACAGCTCCGTACCCCATTATGTAATGGCGAGGCTACATAATAGCATGAAATGACATCCAGTCATGCTCACATTTGCACCTACAGGCAATTAAAAGTCACCAGTCAACCTACAAGGCATGTCTCTGGACTGTGGGAGGAAGAGCAAATGTCATTGTGATAATACCATTATTTATCTAAAACGCCATTGATGATGACGATACTGGTGTTGTATCGGGGTCTTGAGGGGTTGTCCCGTTTCATAGGGGAAGATTTCAACCACTGCCCCTCATAACTCTGTTCCAAGGGTCAAAATGACACTCACAAATGAGGGATAGGGGTTAAAATAAGAAATGGGATTGGGCCAAACTACAATACTAGCAATGTCAAAAGCTGTGCTTTTCATTTTGTAGAGTAATTTAGGTCATTAGAGTTGTACTGCCAGGACAGTAACATGTAGAGATGTTATTAACTGTGGATGACTAACATTGGAGTTTTGAGGCTGAGGCAGATTTGACAGCAAAAGGAAACCAAATGTTGCTATATTAATATTTCAAATTACATTTTTTGTCTCAAACTCTTACCTTGGGAAATAATATAATTACCACAATAAACAGAAATTCAAATGATAATTCATAAGTGACAAAGAAATAAACACTTGATGAAATATTAGAACCAAAGCTGCTCTGCCTTCTGCATCACTGTGAACATTACCATCATGAATGCACATAAAGGACGCTTCGCTGAATCGTGGCGCTGTAACATTGATTTATAGCCTTCTAATAGTGTCCAAGGAGAAACAGGTTGCCTTGAAACAGGCATACAATGTCTGAAATTTTAACTTGCCCAAAATAACATCAAGCATGAGCTGAAATGATTGCAGTTGCATAAGCTAAAATTCTAGCAGGCAAACAGCTCTAAATAATTTGCCAGTCTTGTGGAAAGCCATTCTCATTTCATATGCTTGTATTGCTGCTCTGTGCCCACTGCAGTTATCCTTGTAGCCTGTTTTGTCATTTAGTGCAGATATTCATAGGAGACTCATATTGCAGCCTTAAACAAGGGAAAGCAAGCCAGACTCACACCCCTTTATGACTGCATGGAGACCAGAGTGCAGCACAGCGCACTTTGTGTATCTCACTGAGCATGTCAGTCCGGTTACATCCTTTTTTCATAAAGCACCATTATGTGCCTGTATATATAAACTCTCCGTCTAACAGAGATGGATTTCATCATGTTGTGTATCATGTTTCCTTGCTGCAGCCAAACCTCCTTTTTCTCCCTCTGTGTGTTTGCACATGCTGAGGACATCAAAGCCGCCGCCACCCGCGGGGTGCCACTGCACGTTTACTTAGTGTGCTGGTTTGTGTGTGTGTGTGTGTGTGTGTGTATCTAGGCTAGAGATGTGCTGTGTGTGGTGGTTGATGTGTTAGGTCAGAGAATTACATGAATGACTAACAGTAACTGCTTGTCAAGTCATGTGTTTTGCTTCGTGGCATCACAGTATGCTAATGGCAATCCACTTGCAGACGTATAAGGAGTTTCCTGCTGCATGATTCATCTCAGTCTGTATATTCAATGAAAGTCACAGCAAATTGTGCCAATAACTGGCACAAGCAACTTCTAAGTGGGATAAACCACATGCTGTATGTGTGTGACATACAGTCTATGGATCATGTTTCAACACGCTCAGCAGCAGAGACGAATATCTTTGTCTACATTTGTATAGACAACAGGATTTAAGCTGTTCCTACACCTTGCTGGATGGTGGATTGGCTGTGATGCAGGACTACAGGTGCATCCACATATCTTTATTTTGCGTATAAAAACAGTTGGATGGAAACGCAGAAAATTCAAAAACAAAATGCAGTATTAAAGAAAGCCTTTACACTTGGTTGAGGTGTGCAAAGCTGGTGTTTCTATAGAAGCAAAATGCTACAAAGTGCATTCAAAAACCAAACTCAGCCACTAAATCATGCCGTATATGAAGCTTCTGCTCCACTGCAGAGGCAGACACAAACATCTGATCTGTGTGGAGCGATGATGAGAACGTAAACTTTCTCTAATCACTACTTGAAGCAAACATCGCTCTATTAATACCATCCTCTTGTTGCACCCTCTTCTGTAATGGTTATAACGACACTCGACATGAAAGTTAACCAACACCAACTTGTCTCTTATCTCGTCAACTCATCTTGATGAACCAACTCCTAGTGTCTGCATAATAATATTGCACGTAAACACACACAACCCAGTCACCAGAATAAAGGTTGGCATTGTACATTTCGGCAAACCAAGGATATTACATTTATTACATTTGTATATTTATGATATGTATGTATGATGATATTTTTAAGGCACAAAAAACACTTGGTTATGGTTAGCAAAAGATCATGTCTTGGCTTAAAATGCCTGCTTTGGTAGCTATAAACGCAGTGGGACTTGTCCCCAGCTCTCGTTAAAAATACCCATAACTGCCACCAGAAACATGGCTGGACATGTCCTAAACTATTGTTAAAAACCACATGCTTCTGTTGCTACAAACTGCTAGACATGTTTCAAACTCTTGTTAAAAAGTACCTGCATTTGTCACTATAATCACAGCTGGACAAGTCCCAAACTTATCTGCTTTTGTTGGCACAAACACTCTGAGCATATTCCACACTCTCATAAAAAAGTACCCGCAATTGTTGCTATAAACACGGTTAGACACGTGCCAATCTCTCATTAAAAACAACTTTTTTTTAGCCGCAACAGACACAGCTGGACATGTCCTAACTCTTGTTAAAACATATCCACTTTTGTTGCTACAGGTCCCAAACTTTAAAAAAAAAAAAAAAAAATACCCACTTACGTGGCTACAAACACGCTGGACATGTCCCAAACTCTCATTAAAAAGTGCCCACTATTGTTGCTACAAACATGATTGAACATGTCTGAACTCTTTGTTCAAAACATTGGCTTTTGTTGCAACAAACACAGCTGGACATGTCTTAAAGACCCTGTTTAAAACACCTGCTTTTGTTAGTCTACAGTAGTTGCTGCTGTCTGCTGCTTGGCAACTGTCCTGCAGCCATTTAGGCGCAAAACTATTTGGTTAGTGTTAGAAAAAGATCAAGTTTTGGCTCAAAATACCCAGTTTGGTTGCTACAAGCATGGCTGTAAATGTCCAGAACTCTCATTAACTCTTGTTTGTTGGTCTCATACGGTGATCAGCTGTTATGTTTAAGTGTCATGTTGTCCACCATCCACATGTAATCTGAACCGTTCATACATATGAAATGTACAAATGTAACACAGCCGTGGTTTTTTAAGCAACGTACAATGCCAATGTCTTTAAGCCTTTGCACACTGAATCCATTTTCTCTGCATAACGTTTTTACAACTTGACTTCTGATAAAAAAGAAAAACGTACGGTCCGGTATGTGTTATTGTTCCATTTACTGCGAAAATTCCCAGTATGAGACAAAATGATGAGACACATTTCCTCACCTGCGTCTCTCCACTGGAGTTACCTTCTTGGCTGTTGCCACTCTTTCCCCACGTCTGACATTTGGCAGCGCGGCTGAAGGGGCCAAGCTGTCCTCCCTCTGTGTCTCCACACTTTGGCTCTCTGTCAGTCTGTGTGCGGTCCACATCCTCCTCCTCTCGTCATCATTATCCACCTGAATATTCCTATCTGACCTGCTGAAAATGAGCTATCTGAGTTACGAAATGATACTGTACGACCCGCTCCTCTGTCTTGTCACAGATATGTATCCTGCTGCCACATTCTCGTTACTGATTCTTGGTCATAAAACTCTTTTGACTGATGCAAAAAAGAGAAAACAGAAAATCAAATCTGTTCCAAAAACGTTCATGATGGACAAATGTTTCGGACACAGTGTGCAAACGTGACAAAATTTCAGACCAAAAAACAGACTCTGCTTTTACTCTGGCGACACACAGTAACTAGCTTTTTCTTTTGCTTGTTGACCTGCATGCAACTGAAGCCATTTTGTATATGCTGTAAATACTATTAAAGTCCAGAATCTTTCTTATCATTTTGACATTGCTTCATGTCCAGTAACCTTTTAGTCGGAAAACACTATTAGCCCAACAGTAGTGTATGCTCTTTTCAACAATGTCAGTCGGTCAGAGAGTCACATCCACTCTCTCAGACCACCTCCTCCACGCTCTGACAAAAATACATGCAGGAGAGGAAACAGAAATCCATTAAATACTTGATGCAGCCATGAACTCAGTCAGTACCTTTACAGCTCTGAAACGTCCCTGTGGACTCATAAAGCCACTGACCCAGATGGCCACCAGGTTGCGGGGGGGCAATGTTGCAGCAGTGTGGCTTCCCACAATGTTCGAACTGTGACACACTTTAGGTGAGTTGTTTGTGGTGTGGAAATCAGTGCAAAGTGTGGCAACATTGATGCTGAGTGACCCAAGTCGAGGTCCAGAGGGGAAGAGGGAGAGGGGAAACATGACTGAAGCCAAGCGTGCAGAGAGCAGCCTGGGTTGTGCGCAAGAACAACCTCTGCATATGGAATGAGTTCCAGGCAGGAGGCAGAGAGGAGAGGAGGAGGAAGCACTAGCGCAAGTGCAGCAAGCTTCTCAGCACTGGTATGTTCACAACACACTAGGTTCTGTGTGTGCTTGTGTGAGCATATACATTGTGTGTGTGTGCGAGTGTATGTGTGAGTGTTATCTGGTTGATGGTAGGGCATGATTGGCGTGTGCACGAGGGAGGATGGGGCTGCGAGACACTGATTGGTTGTGCTCCCTCGTAGGGTGTGGCCAGAATATGAATGACTGCTCCTGCCTTTCGCGCTGCCAGGTTTTGGGGACAGTTACCGAGGAGGGATGGGGTGTTTGAGATTGTGCGTGCTGAGGGGAGAGCATCGGAGCTTGTGAGGGAAGGGAGGAAAGAAAAGGGGAGGGGGGTGAACAGAGAGAGAAAGAGAACAGGAGCTTGTGAAGAGAAAGAGGGAGGGAGCTTCAGGCAGCGAGACTGGACTACCGCTCAAACACTGCAGTCTTTCTTTTTGCCTCTCTGTGGAAACTGTCTTTCTCTTCTCTCTGCCTGTCTCTCCTTCTTGCTTATTCTTCTCTCGCTGCTTTGCAATGACCCTGGTGGACACCTTGATCTCCTTGCCCACCTAGAGAAGAGGAGAGAAATGCTGTAGCGGAGGAAGGAGAGACGAGAAGAGGGGACACCGCACACTTTGCTTCACTGATGAGAGTCTGGAAATTAATTAACCGCCGTCAGCACAGAGGGGGGAGCGCAGAGAGGGGCTCAGTGTGAGGTGCAGGGAGAGAATAAGAGGGAGTTGAAGAGGGCGAATTGCTAGATGTGTGAAGAGCAGGCTGTGGAAGAGAGGCAGGGTAACCCCTAGACACTTTTCAGAGACAAAAAGGACAAGTTAGGGCAGATGCAAAAGAAGCGAGGGGGGAACTGGGCAAGGCAGGGATACTAATCCAAGAAGCCAAAGAATGGTCCTCTCACATGCGTTATTCATCCTGTCACGCTTCTTTTCATAGCATCATCCCTCCCTCTCATCTCCTTATCTGTTTTCTTTTTGCATGTCAGCAAAAGCACATCGACAACCACATGCCGAACACTCAGCCACGACTTAGACCCGAGCGTAGCGTTTCATTCTCAGCTGATGTGTTACTGAGTAAGAGAAGTTGATTGGCCGATTCAGGGGTGCCATTACCTCCCGGCCGAGAGCACCTGCTCAGGAATTTCTCATGAGACCAGGTAGGACGTTTCTGGATCATTTCTCCAGCCCAAAACAGCCGGAGAGGTCGAGCCGAAGCCCTCCGGTCGTTTACCTGATTGAAGCGTTAGGAGATGAAACCGCAGACCGGCTTATCTCTCAGAGCATGACACCTGTGTTTGAGCGATTACAGAGAGGGAAACAGGGATGTGCAGATGTGTGTGTGTGTGCTGGGATTATGTCCTAAATACACAGAATTACACAGGTGTTGCAGCAGGATTATGCAGAGTCTCCTGCTGAATATAGTAACACTATAGGATTAAAGAGACGAACTCAAGTCAAGTGGATGGCAGCACATTATCTTCCACAGATTAAGTCAGATCAAGTGTGATCACACCTGTGGTAAAATTAAATCAGCCACTCCAGGGTTTGACAGGGGTTGTAACTGTTTAGAGGTAAACTGAGGACAGGTTGTAAAATCACCAAAATCCATCTCTCAGCGCCCAGTGGAATAACTTGTGGTCCCTCGTTGTGGACTTTGCTCAGACCTGAAGTACACAAAGTGACTATAAAAGACTCTTAAAGGCTCATTCAGCTTCCATAATGAGACGCTCGAGCACAGACGAGACTCCGTACCGGCGCAGTCCGTCTCTGGACAGCAAACCTGACACGCCGCCGTTCACTTCTGGGTTTCACCGCTTCAGCGGGGAGTTTGAGTATAAGCGGCCGCCGTTTGCGTTCGGCTTTCACACGACAAAAGGGCCGCAGACGTCCAAGGGGCGCTATGCCCAGGGGAAGAAGTATGTGGTGTTTTACCTGGACCTCTCCTTCATATTCCTCCTAGAACTGCGGCGCTGCAGGATGGCCGAGGGTTGCATGATGGCCCTGCGATATGGAATGGTCTTCTTCAACCTCCTTTTCTGGGTGAGTCCCTTTTTATCTTCTTCTACCTCTGAGTGTGTGAGAGTTTTGGGGGATGTTTGTTTAGAAGGCAGTGCTTTTTCTGCTTTCTTGACTTTTGCATTTTTTAGTTTCTCTGTTACTCATATTTTTTTTTATCTTGTTTAGAGGGAGCTCTCTTATGTGTGTCTGTGCAACCAGAGTGATGTGAGAGGAGTGAGGAGGGGGGGAGTGTGAGAAAGAGACAGATCATGCATTTAGATCATGTGTACAAAGCCCACTGTGTGGGTGAGTCGAGCTTTTTCTGTTCCCTATACAGTACTTTAAGTGTGGGTGTACTCTGCATTGTTTGCTGTGTTAAGCTTTGGCATATTTGGAGCTTGCGTTATGTGTACACTAGTTAATCACAGTGTTGCCGCTGTGCTGTAATTCTTCACCTACCTCTGCTTCACCCTCCTCCCTGCGCAACAGCGCTTTCTCAGCCCATCAAAGCATCTGCTGTCAATCTGCTCTATCTGGCTGATCGTATCTGTTTGCCGTGGGGACGTTTTGAGCCTCGGTGTCTGTCTGCCTCTGTCAATCCCACTCCGATAGCCCCACAACAGATCACTTTCATTCACACTGTGAAGCCTGTCATGTTCCACAGCTGAGCTTCACATTTAAGGATCTCGATCTCTGCTTCAGCTGTGTTTTATTTTGACTCCCTTTTATGCAATCGGTTGCACAACTTGTCACAGAGTTTTGAAGAGATGCTGGCCCGTGTGGTTACCTTGCTGGGATTACTTTGATTTGTCATACTTCTGTTCTTATTGGTTATGGAATGAGATGAGGCCTTGAACGCTGAAATGCAATCTAGCCGCCAAGATGCAATCTCCCTCGGGGAATGAGTGACCTCTTCACCTCTACATCTTCTCTCAGCTATAAAGTGCTGTCAGAGAGGGGGCGCAGTGTTCGTTATTAGCACACTCTCACGTGTGTGTGTGTGTCCTCGCTGGGGATTATTAATGACCACATGACCACGCAGGGCTTCTCCTCCTGAGAAGCCAATCGTGTTATGATCCTCCAGGTAAGAACAGAGTAGCTCTTCTAATATAAAGCCTGTCTTCGACAATAACATGTCTGAGTCATACTAGCAGCTGATGGCGAATGTCAGATCTCAGTGACGCCACCGTTTCAGCAAATTACAAGCTGTTAGATGTCGAGTGGTTCGTCCAGACCCAGTTTTTGCACGTCTCATACAAAATTTAGACGGTTGACTTCATGGATTTTGAATGTGACCTCAATATTCTGTTGACAGTTGGGTGGAGGGGAGCTCGGGCTCGACAGTCAACACAGATTATACGAACAATTTCAACTTCACTTCCAGAGAGATGGAGCAAATGAGAGTTTACATCCTGCGTGAAAAAGGGGAGCGCAGTACAGTGGGGGCTCTCATCAACAACTCTTGCTTATAGATTATTTATATGAGTGAGATTTCCACCTCCACAGACTCAGCTGTTAATAAGCTCTCACATCATGTCTGAGGAAGAGATCTAATCCAAAATAACACCACCTTAATCAGTCCATAAAAGTAGAGGTGCAATAAAATTCTTAAAAAATCTATGCTTGTGATAAAACCAACCCCTGCACTGTGCAGCAAGACATACAGGATTTATTATTGGACTAATTATGGAAAGGTGAGTCGAGAAGTGAGAGTTCATCGCAACAGTCTTGCAGTTTGACTTTTGTAGAAACAGATTTTGTCAACTTCACATACATCAGATTACACAGATGTGGCTGTGGCACATTTAAAGGTCCAGTGTGAAGGATTTAGGGGGATATGTTGGCAGAAATGGCATACGATAAAATAAATATGTCTTACTTAGTGTCTAATCGCCTTAAAATAAGAATTGTTGTGTTTTCAGTACCTTAGGGTGCGTTTGGAAATACGAATTCAGAGTGCAGGACAGCACTCTGACACAAACTAGACTGTTAGTAAAGTCGGAGTGCTGCTGAATCTACTGTTCAGTCATTCAGAAGCCCACACCCTCAGAGCAGCAGAACACACTCTGGGCACTCTGTCTGGGGAGACGAAGCATCAGAGTGCCATGTGGAGTGAATGTGTGATTAGCTCATATAGAAATAGAACGCTCAGTTTCTTCAAACGACAGGGCTTTCATTTTGGTGTGGAGCATCAGATTGGATTTACAAAGGCATCCTTAAAGTGAGTCATTTACAGTAGCCTAGAATGGATGAACAAAACACTCGCTCTAAATAGACCCGTTAACCGTTAGTAAACAGTAATTTTTTGGTGGGCGGGGCTTAGCTGGAGGCAAAACAGTTCTCTACAGACATTAGCTAGTGCTAGCTAACAAGTTCTGCTGGCTTGTTTTTGATGAAGGAGGAAGATGATGAGAGTGGTGCATTCAGAAATACTCATTCTGAGTGTCGGAGCGCACGCTGGCACAAACTGGACTGTTTGTAAATTCATAACGCTGTCAGACTGTAACGTTCACTTATCCAGAACACCGCACTCTTGGAGTGGCAGAGCGCAGTCTGGACAGCGTCAAGCGGAGTGAATGTGTGATTAACTCAACCATTCGTTAATTCATGAAGAGACATAACGCACTTCTTCGACCAGCAGGGCTCTCATTTTAGTATGGAGCGTCAGAATTTACGAACGCACCATGTCACTCACTCTCCGGGACCGCCAGCGTTACTTGAAGAAGTAAACACTGACCAACGGGACCAGACTGGCCGACCCGTACGCTCTCACTCAGTGGATGGATGATGTCACAGGAAGCAAATCTTACGTACAAAGGAGGACCACACTTGAACGGTTTCCTCCAGTTTGTTTTGCTATCGAAGCTAATGTTACCCAATGCACTAAAAAGTTATAATTCCATGACTCCTTCTATTCTGGCTCCCAATAACACAACAAGACCACATTTTAAGACTCCTATGTAGCCTACAGCCCTGTGGGGGAGAGGCAGGTATTGCCTCCAGCTAGCAAACTGAAGTCATTGTGACGTTGGCCCTAAAAGGGTCTATAGGGCCATTGGTGAGTTTTCAGGCTGGCCACCATAATTAGCAGCCCCTTCGGGATCAGAATGTCAAATCTTAAAAAAGGTGAGCATACATTAGCAGGTGCTGGGATAGCAGCCCATCTGTGCCAAATAACACTGGAGAAACACTGATTTGTAATGTGAAATTGTTTTACTCAGTGTTTTAATTGGTTTTAATCACCTGGTCCGTTTGTTTTGGAGAGGCAGAAACCTCTGCAGATAATTTGGCTCCCGGTAAAAACCTCCTGAACAATGAACACTAACTAACCAGGAAAAATTTCAGCAGGTTGTAATCTGCAGTCCTCACCACTAGATGCCACTAAATCTCACACACTGCTCCTTTAAATGCCTTCAAAACTAACAGTAAACTGGAGAAGAGTTCAGTAAAGATATTGTTGATATTTTTGTGTAAAGTAATACTCCACCATGGCTGAATAAACTGCCTGAGACTCATTTAGTGGCCTTGTATATAACAAATAGGTCCGTTGGGGAAATCATTTATTAATGTATCGTTATTGCTGATTTCCCCAAACCAGAAAGTACAGTGGGGTCGGCAAAGCTTCCTCTGTTGAAACAGTCATTTCATCAAAGTAATTTACCACCATCAAAGTGAAAGTGTGTGCTCCGGTGCGTGCACCATGCACGAAAATAATAATTTTCCATTTTGAAAACATGTCACAGGATAACAGGAAATGTCAGTGGGGTAATTCTCTGCTTATTTCCTAACGGACAGCGATCATTCTTCCTTGTGAAATATTGATTCTACATTAAAGTTGCTGAGCTATACAGTTGTCATTTATTTAGCCCATTTCCCCTGCGATGATATCGGTGAGCAGGCGGAAAACAACAAGCAACAAGGACAAAAGGAGGACGCACTGCCAGGAAAACAGATTTTATAAGAGATGACGATCATCAAGTGTTCACCAGAGGACCACAATGACAATAAGCCTTCAGGCTTTATTGTGTTTACATCCTTGGTGATTTGTAATGTGCAATATTTAATGACTGCAGTGCAGTGTTATATGTGTTTTAATCGTTAAATAAAATCAATCAATCAGGACTGGCTTACAACATGTGACAGCTATGTGTAGGAGGGGTGTTCACAAAGGTCTGCATTAGCTGAAAGTGAAACTCTAGTCTAGATGACTGGGTTCAATTATCAGTTTAGTAATTAGCTGATTAATTAATTAGTCAAAAAGAAAATTAATCACATTTTATTTAGATGATTGCTTAGTTTTAAAATTAGTTTTCAAACAAAAGCCCCAAATTGTTGGTTCCAGACCCTAAACTGTGAGCATGTCCCACTTTTCACTGTTTTGTATCACTGTAAATTTAATACTTTCAATTTTGGGACCGCTGGTTGGACAAATGATGGAATTCGAAAACATTTTTGGGCTCTGGAAAGTTGTGATGAGCATTTTTTAGTATTATCTAATATTTAACAGCCCAAATAATTTATGTATTAATTGTAAACATAAAAAAAGATAATGAAAATAACTTCTTAGTTGCAGCCCTATCCAAATGCCAGCTGGTTGGAAATTTGACTCAGCATGGTCTCACTCCCCGGGCATCAAAATACACCGCTTCAGCAGTGTCTAGCTGGTGGGCAGTGTCTAAACATTGCCCCCGGTGTCACTACAGTGAGGCCTAGGGCAACGCTTAGCATCCGTGTGAGATGCACAGGACTTTCCAACGACTCCAATGTAAACCCATTTGCATCACTGTTGGACGCTAGGAGCAACGGACAAGGGTTAAAGAGCATTTAAGTTTGCTCAGGGTGGGCAGTAGTGGAGGTGGAACATTGGTTGTGGCATTTGTGGCACTACTTTGACTTTTAGCAACATCTGTGATCTTTTCCCAACTATAACCAAGTAGTTTTTTTGCCTAAAGCTACATGCTAACCCCTTCTGCGACAAGATACAACGCCCAGGGCTTCTGCCCAAAACATAACAAGTAGGGATAAGATCACGTTGGCTAGCTAGGTCAGACCACTCGTTAGTCATGTGATGTGTGAGTATACTTCAGTGTGAACAGTCCGCGAGTAATTGCTTCGTTAATTGCTTTGTTTATTTAGCAGGCAGAATGCAGTGCAAACATATTGAGGATATAGTAGGCAGTATATTGGTGTATGATTCCGAACACAGTGTTAAATCCAAGATGGCACCTAACCACCTTCGTAGAGGAGTCTTCCGCTAAAAAGCAAAGCACTTTTAAAAGTGGCTGGCACTACAGCTGCGATGACAGGCAGGTGCTTTGGTGAACACTGACAGAAGTGAGAGCTAGCTTTTAGCTGCATACTGTAGCAAGACAAAGGAAATCACTGAAACAACCAAAGATTTCTCCATATTTGGACAGTATACCCATCGTCTGAAGTTTGGTGAGAAGGTTATTCCAGGCCCAGTTTTGCTTCTGGTTGTCCTTATAACTTACTAGCATTGTCACTCTGTGTATTTACACACTAACATTATCAGCACCTCCATCTCGGCTTCTTTCTGCTGACGTGATGCCTCCTATTTAATCAGCCAAAGCCAGGCAACAACCACCACAAGTTCAACACGCTGAACTCTGTGCGGCAGAGCAAAATCTGTGTGTGTTCACGTGGGCAGCATGCCCCTCAAACTCTTACAGCCATGTTGGAAACCGCTTCCTCTCTGACACCTTCCCCTCAGTGAAATGACTGGAGGCGGCGAGTTGCAGCTTCAAAAATTCACATTCCTCCTGGGTTTGCATCATAAAGATGCATTTGATGCTCTGACAGACATTTATGAGCTTTAAATGCCAGAATCCTTTGCATCGCCATCCAGGACTTTTGACACAAGACCAAAAAGTTCTCCGTCATGCAAGAAGCTAAGTGTCTTTCCAGAGGCAGCAAGAAAAAAAAAGCCCTGAAGAAATGGGTCGTTACACTATGTGCAGTGACAGCTTTGGCCGAAATGAAGAAAAAATAAAACTGTGCTACTGAGAGAAAGTCAGACAGGAAAGTGTGAAGTAAAGACAGCCCAGTACAGGCCTGACTGTTTAACTGACAGAAGATAATAATATATACACCATAGCAACAAGAGCTTAGCACTGAAGACACAAATAAGAGAATCTCAGCAGTTGCCACTCTAACCACTTAGACTGAAAGCTAACATAAGATACCAACAACATCAGGAGAGCGGCATCAACGACAAACATAATCAGGAGCACAATCAGTCTGTCAGTCTGAATTTGTCATGTTGCAGGAATCACATCAGATTAGAAAGCGACAAACTGCACGCACACACACACATATACACACAGAAAACCGTCAAGTGTTAATATCAACGACAACTTAAATAAACCTCGACAGAGTCAGCACTGTTAACTTAACACCATCATGTTGACGATGTGACTCCACATGCTGCGTGAGAAGACGGCGTGACACGTGAAGAACATTTCAGCCTGCAAATATACAGAACAGCTTGTTTTGAATGTAAATGACTGAGTGTCTGTAGGCTCTGAAAAGTTTGCATCTTAGCTGAGGTCAGATTATGTTCACAGCACTTAACAATGTATCGCAGTAACAACTCAGGGACACGGCAAATAAGAAAATATCAAAACATCAATAGAAACTTCTCAAAGCACTCTTGCAGCATGATCCACTTCTCTGCTGTCTATCTGTATTCTCACTGTGTAACAAACAGCCGCATTTTCACCGAAATACGACAAAAAAATGGATAAATTCACAGCTTTCATTGGTGTCGAGCCTCTTTGTTGCACCACAACTGGGTTTGCTTAAATTGGATCGCAAACAATGTCATAATATTTGATGGAGTTATCTCAAACTGGATGAAATGAAAAAGATAAGTCAGAGGCCTTGTGGAGTGTGAGCTGTCTCCCAGCGGAGCGTTTTCAGGTCGAGTGAGTATTTGGGTGTTTAGGATTGACGACAGACCTCCCTGCTCTGTTTTCCTCCCATTCTGGCATCACGTCGCTCCCTCGTGGTGGGCAGCAAACTGCCAATCACCCATGCTGGGCTGCCTCGAGAGCAGCAGGAGGCGGAGGAGAACCAAACTGTGGTAGAAAAGGTGCTTTTTGTTCTTGTGGCTGCTAAAATAAGACCTGAGGAAGACTCACATCAGACTACCCCAGCTATGGTGTCTTAATTAAAAGGTGAAATGTTTGTTTCCCTCTGACAGTGGTGTTAATGGTGGATCTTTGAAACACTTAAAACTGGATTCATCTTAACAGGAAGTCACACCAGTTTTGACACGGTTTTATTTGTTTGTCAGCAGCTGTTGCAGTTAACACCTTTCACTTTAGATAAAGATCCCTGAGAGGAAACTCATCTGTCCAGCAGCTCATGAAAGATGAAACTACTTTCACTTTCACAGTAGGAAGTGATGCTTTTCTCCATTACATTCATTCCCCACTGCTACCACACATATAGCTACATGTTAACACTGGTTGCCAATATTCAGAATTAGAATCAGAATCAGAAATACTTTATTGATCCCCAAGGGGAAATTGTTGCGTTACAGGTGCTCCTTATAAGTGTAGAAAGAAGTATCATATAGTGCAATTAGAAGTAAAAATATAAGAAAATATAATAAGATAATTTACCAAAATATATACAGTAACCTTAGATACAGAATGGAAATAAGAAAAATTAAGGGTTATGTACATTATCTTTACATAGCAGTGTAAAAAGAAATGTTGTATGACGGTAGGGTTATTGCACAAGTTAAATTATTGCACAGGTAATAATATAGTTCGTTATCAGATTATTGTGTTAAGAAGAACTGTGGAATAAATATGTAATAATTTATTTTTGAGTTGATGACAGTGGGTGAAACAGTCCAAGGGCAACTCAGAGGGAGGAGCTGTACAGTTTGATGGCCACAGGCAGGAATGATTTCCTGTGGCGCTCAGTGGTGCGTTTTGGTGGTCTGAGTCTCCCACTGAAAGCACTCTTGTGCCTGAACAGCACATGGTGGAGTGGGTGTGGGACATTGTCCAAGATAGTTTGCAGCTTAGACAGCATAATATTGTAAATTTCAGGGCAAATATTGTAAATTTCTGTCTGATTGCTGCTCATATTCCTGCTGGAACATGTGCAGTTGTGTTTTTAAGTTTTTATTGGAGATTTTTTCACAGTAGTTTGTGCAACTATCCTCCGTTACAGAGATAGAGTGCCACAAGAATGAGCTCTAGTACCCCGAAATTAGTTAGTATTTTTCCACTTGCTTCCCTCATCTTGTAGTCAGTGGGTTTTTACAGACTTTCACGTTTTGTTTGACAAAATAAAAAACATCAGTAAATCCCCCACTTGGGAATTTTTAAGCTTTTATGTGTCTTTAAAAGGACGGTTGCTAACTAGTGGCCAAACGAGATTTCAAAATGTCATCAAACTGAACATGGCTTTACAGCCTCGTTGGGGTGGGGACATTAAGTTAGGTGACTGAGGTGTAGTTCGTTTATGGCCTATCTTTAGCTATTTAGCTCTAGTGATTGCATTTAGACTTAAAAAAATATGAAAGTGGTGTTCGCTTGTAAAAATGATCTTGCTGAACAGGACATGAAAGTATTAAAAACATTCATGATGCTTATTTTCTGCAATAATCCAAAATCCAATGGAAAAACCCCGTGGGCTGTTTGACGAGGGAACCAGGGCGACGCTTACTTCCGCATCAGCCTACTGAAGAACATCGTTGCTGGAGCACTCTATTCGCCCGGCTGCATTGACGGTGTAGAGCACAGTGCTGAAGACCCTGAAACGCTTACCATTCAGAGCAGACTGGTCCTATTTTGGGAGGGAGCTTTAAAGAGACAGGCGCTAAAATTGGGTGTTTCAGACAGAGGGTGAATACAGGCGTTCCAGCACGGACAGTCTGAGGAAAATGAAGTGTTTTTCTGACCAGTCAAACATGTAAACGTGCTCCAGTAGAAACCTTAAACACAAAGAACCTGAATATGAGAATAAGAAGTTCTCTGTAAACAAATTAGTGAAATAACCAGGAACACAATTAAACTGTGTACAAACAAAAGGGATCTTTCACAGTGCAAGTTTTTTTTTTTTTTTTTTTTTTAAATATCATTAAAAATGGAAAAAAAAAGAAAACTGAACCAAAATAAATAAATAAAGTATAAAGTAGTTGCTCAGTCAATTAGAGGGGTCTTTTGTTCTTGTCTGTTTATATCATGTTTGCTGGAGCAGAAGGTCTTTTGTGAATTTTACCCAAAAAAAATTCCATCTGCCGTGTGACATGGTTCTGCTACCTCTTGTTGGCTACTTGTTTTTGTTCCCACTGACTCAATGACTTCATCAATTCATCTTTTACTTGCTGTTATATAAAGAGCCTTGAATAATGGACTAATTACCAGACTATTAAAACCCCTGCTGGGTGGAAGCAGGTGCTTCACTACACAATGAAATACAATTTAGCAAATATCTAGAAACCTCTGAATATATTCCAAAAATAAAGCATTAGCATTAAATCTACTGTATATTTCTGTCGAGTGAAGAAGTGAATGATGTGGTTTTGGTTGATTAAATCTCTGCGCTCAGTCGGGCTCATGACACAACAGCCAGAGGTGTCAGTGTCATTTTCTGGGACAAACTGTCCGCTCATGCCGGTGTCACCGACTAATTTGCTCTCAAGGCAACAGCAAGAGGTCAAGAGGTCAAACTGTGACGGGTGAGTGAGAACGATCGTTCTGATTGAGGTCAGAGCTGCTGGTCTGCGGCGACTGAACAAACCAGGGTGATGGGAACAAGCGGCAGATGACACTGGATTGAGCTTAATGCTGTTTTCCTGCAGGACGAGTTAAATCTAAATTAAAACTTTAAAACAACTTCTAAACTCGAGCTTTAAACCGTCTCTCTAAACAAACATTTTGATGTCATGCCCTTGTATTTAAATGTTTTATTGCTGTTTATTATTCATAAATGTCCTTGGCAGTTCTTGCAGTGATTTTATTTATGATGATATTATTGTCTGAAACACTTCTGAGATAAGGGCTCATTGTTACATTGTTTTTTTCCTTCTCCTTTAACCAAATTAGCCTCGAAAGTAAACAGTTTTTTTTTGTTTGTTCAAGGAGCAGATTGGTTTAAACCTAGTCTCACTCTGATTTTATGTCCCCAAGCATCCAATTTATGTTCGCTGCTGCAGACACTTATCACCCCTGCTTACATTAAACAGGGTCCTCTTGCAGTGTTGACAGCTCAGACAATGCTTCTGGTGATAAAAAAGGGAGGAGAAAATACAAATCAAGTGCTAATTATGCATCCCAGTTCCTCAAAGAAAGTTAAAAAAGGAACAGATAAACTGCAGAGTGCAAATCGCGTTTTTTAAAATCTGTTTTTTGTTGCCATGCCATTGTTTCAACAGCCCAAAATTCCAAAGCACCATTAGTCCAAACAATGTCCCATTGGACTGAAAGCACATTTCCCCTATAGCCTGCAATCTCCCAAGCAAACGATTGATGCTCCAAAGTCATGTTTCTCTGAAAATACACTCTCCCTGCAGTTAGTTTCAGTTTTCCAGTGGCGTTTGAGCTACTGAACCTAGATGTTATTACTGGACCTTTGCAATGTTTCTCAGGGGTGTCTGAGTCACCGATCCCAGGTGTAGTTGCCAACCATTTGCAGCATTTCCCAGCAGCGTTTGGGCCACCAATCCTGGGGGTTTTTAGAGATCCTTTGCGGTGTTTTCCAGCAGTGTTTGAGTCACCAGCGCCAGGGGTTTTACAGACCCTTTGTGCCATTTGCCAGCAGTGTTTGCGCCACTAATCTCAGGTGTTTTTCTTACCATTTGTGGACTTTTACCAGGAGCATTTGAGCCACCAATTCCAGGTGTTTTTATTGACTCTTTGGGGTGTTTCCCAGATGCAATTGCACCACTGATCCTGGGCATTTTTACTGACCCTTCGCCCTGACCCTGCCCTGCTATTCCAGTGACTTTAGTGCCACCAATCGTGGGTGTTTAAGCCAAATCATGATCTTTTCCTGACCATACGCAAGTGGTCTTTGTGCCTCAAGCTAATCACACATTCACTGCAGCATTGTTGACAAATGTAACATAGCCAAGCTTTACAGAAAAGTACAGTGCAAACATGTTTATAATGATTTAGATGTCTAACTGCAAGGAATTGTATTTACAGAGAATAGGGACTTTTCAATTTTGTTTTTGGGATACCTAACTGTGGGAAAAATGAGTTTTCAGTGCAGTCAGAATATTTTCAGACTAACAGGGCTTCAGAATTTTAGCACATTGGGCAATGGGCAGTCTCCACTTTTTTCACCTTGAATTTGTGTTCTTATTTGATTTTGGCCATCGAAATAGCCTTACATCCCCATCTCCTATCTCAGCCCCCATCTCCTGTTTTATGAGTGCTTAATATTGTACAATGTCTTTCTTGGAGTTGGAAAAGATCAAATTCTCCATAAGGGGCTCGACAGGTACATTTCATTACAACCGGCAGCCCCTGATCAATTATGTAAAGAGCCTGACCTCTCTTTACCCAGAATGACCAGCAGGATGAGATGATAATTTAATATAGCAGTTGAAATTTCACTTTTGACAGACAATGCACTGCAGTGGCCCATACTTGTACACTTTCCCCTTTCGTAATATATATATATATATATATATACATATATATTTTTTTAATTATTTTATATACATACTTATTTCATTTTATTCATTTTTATATGTTTTTTTTCTCCCTTTGCTTTACATTAATGTACCTCAGTTATTCTTCTTATTATTGTCCTTTTATTATCGATATGTTATGTATGAGGGGGCTGGGTGCAGATTAATTGTTGGAGAAACTCATGTCACTAAAGGTTTTGTGACTGTGCCCAAAGTGCTGACAAAATATGTTTAAAAAAAAAAAGAAACTGCCCTTCAATATATACAGGCTATGATGTTGTTTATCAGTAAAAGTACATGCAGTAGTCTTATTAGAGTTGATATTATACATTTCCTTTTTTAAGTCTTTGTGTCTCTCTCAGAACAAAGATGTGGAACAAAGCCATTACTCTGTCTTAATTCCCATTTCATGCTTTTATGTCATTAAAAGGTGCATCAACTTGCAGATTGTCATGGAAACAAGTCTTTTTCCAAGCACTGCATGAAAAGAAATCACAAGGTCTGCGTTTGTTTGTCCATGAATATGTGTGTGTGTGTGTGTGCTGCTCACATCCGTCACACATGTCACACACTTTAGGTGCTAATAGGCTCAAAGTGGAATCCAATGGCTCTTCACACACTCGGGGCTACAGTCAGTTACTCTTGCATTAGTTTCCATTACTGTAAGTGTGAGAAATAAGCTCAGCACTCTGACCTCGTACTCTTTGAACATCTGTGTGGGTGAGAACAGACTGAATATCACACCAGACAAAGCGTCAAAATAAATAAATATATATATAAAAGAAAATGGAGAGACTGGCTTCTGCGCTCCGGGACAAATGCTGATTATATCCCCTAAATGTAGCAGCATTGACTCCACCATAAAATTGCAACAGTGGGCAACTCAAAAATATGCGATGATGCACAACCCTAATCGTCTTCAGCGGAAACCACCACAGAGCTGCAAAAAGCACCCCACAGCTACAAAATACCAAAATAAGACTCTCATTTACAGCCACTTTTTAATTAATCTTGTTAGCACAAATGTGGCTTTTCCACATTGCGAGGGGGGCGGGGGGAGAGGGGGGGATGAAACCGATGCAGTGAGGCTGGGACAGAAAGAGATAGGAGGAGAGCTGGCAGAAGGAAGAGACTGAAGACGTGTCCTCTGAAGTTGTGTTTACTTGTCATCGTAATGTAGGTCAGAGCCCAACGGAGGATCCATAGATTGCCTGAGTTGTGAATGGGTTGCATCTGTCTCCACCGATTTAGCCAGATCAATAGAAATCGTCTTTCCACTGATTTGAGATCTGTCTGCCCCGCCCCCGCCCGGCCCCTGCCTTCACACAGTCCATCGATTCGCAGCAGGACCGCGGGGACGTGCACAGCATGAGTGGTCCAGATAATGGGCCTGCAGCTTGCTGAGTTTGGCATGTTTGTGTACAGAGCTCGCAGGCAACATTGCCACACCCACATTCGATCGTGTGGAAACTTCACACTCTCTCACGCTCTGACACTGTCAAGATGACTAAGTTAGCAGATGATAAAACTCTGGTGGGAGGTATTTCCTGTAATGATGAGACAATTTACAGGAACGAGGTCTCCTCTTTGGGCGACTGATGCAGCTGAAACAAACTGGAACTGAACATATTAAGAACTTGTGATGGACTTCACTAAAGCCCAGGGAGGGGTACGACTGTTGGTCCTCAACAACCAGGTGGTACAGAGTGGATCATTTCATGTTCCCTTACATGGGACAGCCTGGTTGCCAGAAGAAAATCGCTGTGAGCCACAAAGAAAACAGCTGCTTTTTACCAAGACATTACTGTGTTTTCATGAGGGATTGTTCCCCTAAAACAGGGGATCTTGAGTGACCATAACCAAATGTTTTGTTTTTTTCTTCCTAAACCTAACCACATCTTCTTGGTGAGGCGCCTGTCAAGCTGAAGACCACTGTCCGAGACCAACAGACAACAAAACTGGTTGTGTTTTAGCAAGTCATCACTGTTTCCAGCGAGTTTTTTAGTCCCTACACGTCAGTGTTTTTTAGCAACCTGTGACTGTTTGTCACTGTTTGGGGATAGTGTCACGAAAAGGTGGCTGGTTTTTTTTTTTGGCCGAGATGTTACTGTGTTTCCTGCCAGGATTGAGCCACAAAAAGCAATGTTTTTTTATAGAGATACTGCTGTGTTTCTAGGTGGGATTGTTCCCTCAAAACCGGGGATTTTAAGCCAAAACATGGTCGTTTCCTAACCATAACCTAGTGTTTTTTTTTTCCCTAAATCTTTCGCACGTTAGGCACAGTGCCGTTGAAACATATCTGCTGCATAATAACGTACAAATGCAACGTATCCACAGGTTTTCAGAAACGTACAATGCCAATATTTTTTTTGTTGATTGTGTTGTATAGGAAAGACAACTTCATCATCATCCAGGAGAAAGCTCACCACCAAAGACTATTCCTTTTAAGACAGCTTAGAAATTTGAAGTGTCAAAGGTTGTGATGTTAACGTCTACAGAGTGGTAACAGAAAGTGTGCACACCTTTTAAGAAACTGAATTTTGATGATTCTACTGGCCCACGAGAAAAAACTGATTGACAGAACTGTGTGCACAGCAAAATTAATTGGCTTTGTAGTCACCATCGTTTCTGTACTACAGCACATCGACATTCAGTGAATAGGTTTGAAAGTTATAAAAGAGTCTTCACATCCTGCAAACCCTCCACTGAGTCTTGGCCCTTTGGGTAAAAGACTATGCAGTATTAAGAACATCTCGCTTCCACAATAGCTCTTATCCTCAGGCAATCTGACTCTTAAATGCTTCACTGATGTATAAACACGCACGTCGCACTTTAACCTGTCACTTTAAGGGCATGAGGCATACGGTTGCACTATTATATTTATTATGTAATAACTGTCACTGTATTGTAATTGTTGCAGTGAGTTATCCTGTATAAACGCTCCTTGTTGTGTGTACTATGTGATTATATGTATTGTTATTAAAGTGCGCACTGAAACAAATCTCTAATCAGCTGTGGCTGATGCGGCAATAAACTGTTAAATCTAAACTGCATCCTCATACTAGGAGATTACATTTGGTTTTGTTGCACCTTATACTTTATTTTCCTCGTACATGGACACTTTTATGTGCCATCTAGTGCTAGCAAAAGCTTAACACACTAATCCATGTAAAAACAAGATGGCAGCCATCACTGCATAGTCAGCCTGCAGCCGATTCCAATACTAAAGTGGACAAAGTAAAATACCTGATTCAATTTCATGGTTGAAACTTGTTAATTTTTACTTAATAACATTTAAAGTTTGATATGGCATAAAAATTTAAGCAATGGTAACAAAATAAGACACTATTAATAAGGAAGTTTTTGAGGCCATAGGAACTTTATTATCGTATTATCGCAGCATTTTACACACATCGGGTGTGGCAGTTTTCGGACAAAAAGGACATTCCTAGTTTGTAATATAGAGCAAGGAAAACTCATACAGAGTTACAAAACACACAGACCACAAGGCTTTTAGATATGCTGCATTATTTGCGGTTCAGTCATGAACACTTCAGTCAAAAAAAAAAGAGTCCCCGGGAACAGAACAGAGCAGCATCAATGACAAACAGAAATGACTTTGATAAGTCAGACACAGCATGAAAAGGAGGAGCTGGGGTGGAGGTGGGTTGCAAAGCAGCTCGCAGAGGAAGCAGCAACAGTAGGCAGGTCAGAGCAGTTTAAACAGGTGCCCTGAATAAGATTTGCTAACTGGTTACATAGAAAGGAATCATGTGATCTATCAGCTGACTCCCTCCATCAGTCAGCTGCTCCATTAGTTGACTGGGCTGTTTGAGATCAGCTGATGTAGCTGGGATGTGAGCTGAGCTTGACATCGTGTCCTCAGGCTTTGACACGAACAGTTTTGAACAGTTTCATACTCAAACAGTGACCCCTCACCCAAAGATTTAATAAACAAATGTTGCATTGCAAGTATTTTTTGCACAACAATGTTCAGGCATCGAAATAAAAGGGTGGGTCTATTAAAAATAAACCTATCATCCCTGTATAGGACATAATTTTCCCAAAACTACTGTTCAAAGACAGTGCTTACTTGTTGTTTTTTTCCAGACCCTTCTGATCCCATACAGCTAGGAGAAATTAAAAGTGCACACCAAACAAAAGCTCAGGTCTCAGGAAGTTACATCTTGGAAAGGAAAGAAGCAGCAACACAGGAAGTCTTCATTTTCTTAACATCACTATCATGTTTAGAGCTGATGACATATATTTTAGCGTCTTAACACCATCAGCTGTTTTATCAGGTCTGTCACATTAGTGCAGTACGTGCTGGGATAAGTAGTTAGTGCTGAATGAATTTGAATCTTTGCACAATTTAATACACCCTAAATACACCAGTGTTTACCCTCTGGCAGATTTAGTTGAAAGTGTCCTTTAATAAAGCTCTCCAAGGTTTTTATTGGCTGAGGAAGAGGCTTAGGTGGTGCTGCTCTGACTTTATCATCCCTGCCAGTTTAATACTCAAACCCCTTTGATTCCAGCTCTCAGCTTTTATAGACACCAGATTTTGGCATTGCCATAACACTGACCTACTTGAAGCATTCTTTAGCTTTTTAAAATCCAATTTTCTTCATGTTTCCATGGTTATGAAAAGCAACCGCCACATAAATGTGTCAGTTTGAAGTCATGGCTTAATTTGTTTTCGCCAGTTATATTTATAAGTGATCTGTGAGCAGTTTTTATTTTCTAATGTTATGACAGCATTGGCACAATTTTCTGCTGTTAGTGCTAACATGTTTTTAGACTGATTCAGCCATAATAATGCGCTGACAATTACATGTTTGTCCTTTAACCTCTCTGGGTTATAACAGCAGCAGAAAATGCATTCTTCAACTGGATTACGTCGATGTATAAATACAGAACGTGGGCTGATGTTGTGCCTTCTCTCTATAGCCCATAAAAACATATAAATTAAACAAAAGCAGAGAAACAGAGTTCAGATGAAATTGCTCTTGTTTTCATCTTTAAATGCAGCCAGGCTATACCAGGCTGTGTGGGTTTTCATCCTATGATGTTGTTTAAAAAATTCATGCTAAGGCATCCAGGAAAGCCCCTTGATAGCAGAAAGTATGTCAGTTACTGGCTTCCATTCAGTTAATAAACCTGACACAAAGCTGATCTCGGGCCTGTTTTGGCAGCCGTGCTGTGTGTTGTTTTTCTCCTGCATGTTTCCCAGCATGCTCCTACATTACCTGGGATGTTTGCCGACTGATTTTCAAGAGTTGAACAATGCTGCACGTGGTGCTGATGCCACTGATAACATGACTTGTGCCCTTTGTGGGCTGCCAACTTGCCTCACGTCACAGTCCGTTTCTAACTGCCTTCATAAGAAGCTTATTTTTTAAATGTATTTCTATTAACATAGGTTACTGAAATTCAAAACATGTCCTGAGGCGACTTTATAATAAATCTGTCTGTGCTTATGTCTTCATCGCTTATTTAAACTGGCAAATATACTAACGTCGATTCTTCAGACACTTGGGCACATGCCAGCAGAAAAGTACAAACTATTGATATATTCTTTGTTCTGTGTTGTGAGCATTAAGTTTGAGGTCAGGACCATGTGGCCTGACAACACATTCCCACTCCAACCTCATCATAAATCAATATTTGGTCATGGACTTTCCACGTCTACATATGACGTCCAAGGTACCCTGGGTGTGTTGGCTGTTGACACTCTGGAACGCCATGTCAACTACCTGTTACATGCATTGTCTGTTTTTTAAAATACAGTTATGTTTTCACAGGAAATATACAGTTTGCAGGGTCTCTTTCAAAATAGGTAGTTAGGTTTAAGAAAAAAAAACAGGGTTTGGCTTTACAATCTTATACCTCTCTCCTGGGTGAAAGTCAGTGGCTGTTGGACCCGTCCATCACTCCTCATGCCCTACTCTGACTTCCATCCCCTTAACTTTTGTTGTTGTCCCCCCCACGTTTCCTCCTGAATAACGGCGATCGGTCACGTATCATGCCAATGTGAAAGGACAAATCTTTTTGTCAGTGTCTGAAGCAAGAAGTCACCTACCAAGCTGCGGTTTTTCAGCGACTTCAGAGTGAGACTAGCCTGAGCCTGATACCAGACGTCTGAATCACCACACACATCTCAGATCTGTTTGAAAAGTTTCTGACGTGCCTATTAAGGAATATTTCTGCAAGTTGGAGAAAGACTTTAGTAGGTGGGATAAAGAATTACAACTCTTAATTGGTCAGCACAAAACAAATCAATAACAAAGCAAACAATAAATTGACAAGAACACTGCACACAATTTTACATGAGTCTAATTATCAGGGTTTCCTGCGTATAGCATGGCAGATTAAGCGATCAGCATAGGACATGTTCATCAGTGAGCTTTAGCAGTGCTGGTTGCTGTTTCCCCCCAATTTCATTTTTATGCTAAGCTAAGCTAACTGGCTGCTGGGTGTAGATTCATGCTTACCATATAGACATTGAAGTTATAGCAATTTTCTCATCCAGCTCTCAACAAGAAACAAAATAAACACATTTCCAAAACCTTGAATTTATGCTGCCACTCTTCATGTAATATCAGGGTTCAAAATGCAGGGGAGCAACAGGGAGCCTGGCTCCTCTGAAAGAGCTTCCTTGGAGAAGCTTCCTGGGTAGATGTAGGGAGAGCTCTAAATTATCTTTATTTTTGGTGCTACTGTTTTTTCTCTGTATAACTTTATATTTTCCAACATAATTAAGTGGCTGAAATAAATAGGCAAGTAGTAAAGCATGTGCGTATTTATTTGGGCATCTAGTCCAACGATTTGTGTCTAATAAACAAAATGCTGCTTATTCCTGCTGTGGGGGCACACGAGATTTGCAGCTGTGAGCATGTTCATAATTTTCAGCCCAGTCACTAGAAGAAGACGCTGGCGTTGTAAATTTCCGCAAACATGTTGCATTTGCACTTTTCATACGTATCATATCAATGTTTTAAAGGTGATGTGATATATGAGCTGACCTTGTCATCAGGTGGTGAATGGTGTGGATGCTGTGACATTTAGGTGAGACGTCTGCCAAGCTGCAGACCACTGTTCGAGACCAACAAACAACAAACCCGGTTGATTTTAGCGAAATCATTGCTACGTTTTCTGCAGCTTTATAGGCACCGAACTTGAGTGTTTTTTAGGAACCCACTGTTGTTTTTCCTGCAGCTTTTAAGGCCCCCAAACGTGAGTGTTTTTTAGAGACCTGTCACTGTGTTTCTTGGTGCTTTGGAGCCCAAAAACATGGGTGTATTTAGCGACTCCTGCCTCTTTTCCAGGGGCTTTCCACTTTTTAGTGACCTTGGGCTCTTTTTCCAGTGGCGCTTCAGCTGGTAAAAGTGGGTGTTTTTTTGCGGCTCGTTGCTGTGTTTCCACCAGGATTAGTGCCATAAAAAAGCGGTCCCTTTTTTACTGAGACATTAATAGTGTTTCCATCCACCTATTCTTATTCAAATTTTCAAAAATAGTGAAAATAAACATTAATGGAAACGATAGAAATTCGAAAAAAGGGAGAAAATTCGCAAAAAAGTTTTTACGCTTGGAGGGGGTGGATTTGTCTGTGTATCGATAAAAGGAAAGTACGACTTTTTGCTATGGAAACAGGTTTTGCGGATAAACGATGACTGGACCGGATATCACATCACACGTCTGGACCGGATACCATGTCACACGTATACGTTGGTGGTACGCGGTGGTCTCCTTCCAGCTATTTCCGACAGTACTCTTAACATTAAAATTCTTCCTTGTCGTCTCTTCTTCAGGATGGCTCGGTACGCGGTGAATGCTGACAAAATGGTGACCAGAGTTCTTCCGAATGCCGACAGGTCGATCAGGAATCTGTCCATGATCAGTTGTTGACTGTCAGCCGAGTGTGTTGTTTGTTTTGTGGCAGAGAGACGCTCTCTGATGATGTCATCTCATGGCGCACTCTCCTCTCAATAATCGCAAAATAATAACAAATTGAAACGGGCATAAAGTCGCATTTTCTTTTTGCGCATTTTCACTAAATTCGCTCAAAAATTTCGAGACATTCGGATGGAAACCTGACTATTGTGACATTTCCTGCTGGGATAGTAGCACAAGCAGAAATTTCAAGCCCAAAACATGATCTTTTCCTCATCACAACCAAGCGGTTTTTGTGCCTAAACCTAACTACACGTTAACCATAGCGTTGTTGAACATACATATGATGTAGCAAATATGTACCTGTGGAAAACGTACAATGCTTATGTTTTTTTCTGGCAATTAGGTTGTTATTTTCATGGGATGCACCTTAGGTCTGGACTGTTATATCACATACAGGAACCTATGGCCTGTCTACTGTGCGTTGGCATTTTCGTGTCAACGGAGAGCCATTAAAAAAATGCTGGACCAGTATGTACTTTTTTTTGTCCCACTCTAAATATTCCCCGTCTGAATTAAAACGTATTGGAAGTATATTTTTGCACGTAGGCGGGTGCTTTCATGTGAACGCGTGCATGTGTACAATACCCTCACATCCCCGAAAAAAGAGGGCTCACCCGAAAGCCACGATGTAATTCGAACACTGCATAATGTGGTCCATAACAGTAAACATGTTTGTGTTTATTCACTGAGTCACCCATCTGAGAGGGGACTCATTGTCAGCTACAATTTACTCGTGAGGAAGAGCTCTCACTTCTCCCCAACACTTTCCCAGATTAGCCCGGGGACTGAGTGGAAGTACTTAGTGAGGGATGTACTCACTATTTTGTCTGTATTGTGACAGTGAATTCTTTCCTCCACTGCATCGGTCTGGCATGACTACAGTGAGGCTGCTCTATGTGCACTGACGGCCTCATCTTATCTTGGTAACAGAGGACATCTCTTAAAACAGGTATAAATACACTGTAATACTGCAGTTCTAAAGAGGAAAGCCGATGCACAAGAAAATACTTGCCTTCTGTGCCTCTAAAGGTCTCTGCGAGTCTGTTCAGATTAATAATTATTTTATTTAGTAATCACAGTTGACAGATAGTCCTTTATGATATTTTGAAATATTCATAAAGGGCACCTGAGGGTTGAATGTGTCAAAGCGATGTGCAGCACGGTGTAAGAACAGCATGGAGCTGCACTGTTGTGATAGGTTCTTCTTCTACTGTAAAAGGTGGTTCATCTCTTTTCTCTTTTTTTAGGTCACCATGAGAGGATTAGGATGTCACATGGCAGGCGTGGTAAATGAGCGTCAGCCTATACATTGATTTGAATAATCACCCATTTAAGTGAGCTTTACCCAGAGTCAAGTGGCTGCCCATCAGTATAATCCCACCACTTTGTTTTACTCAGCTGACCATGTAGGGGGGGTTTCATGGAAAAGCAAGGCTGGAAATTGATACTGTGCGCATGATGTTGTGTTAGACAAGGACGTATCTAAGCTGCGCATATGGAGAGGTTTTCTGTGTTAGTATACAGCAGTGGGCTGTTAAGAGACCTCTGTCGGTCTGTCTCATTACAGATGGAGACCAGATGGAGGCAGCGAGCTCTCACACCCCACCAACTCGGCTGACGTAGGGAGGAAAAAAGCCGCTCGATACACCTAATTGACAGCATGGTGTCATGAAAGGAGCTTTAGTTTAGGGTGCAGTGGAGTCCCAAGTGGAATGCATAAACAGCCAAGTGACACTGATCGGAGCCGAGCGCATCCTGCTGCGACTGCAGAGGAGATGCTAAAGGGACCGAGCAGGAACAAAACTTCTTGTTCTGTGATGCAAATAAAAACAAAGTCGGTGTTAATTATCGATGGCTCTCGGGGCATGCTGGGAAAAGGCGAAAGATACCTTGGGATCTCGTCTTGTTTTGAAGAACAATCAAAAAGGAGATCCGCATGTGTGATTATTTCCAAGGATTCTCAATGAGATATTTTCAGGAGGGTGATGGAGGGGGCGGGCACAGATCCTCAGTAACAAGTCATTTATGCTTAAGAACAAGCAGCCGTGTATAAGTAATGTCAATTTGAGAAGAGACAGAATTTCTTTCTGATATGCGGTTGTGATGTTCCCACGCACTTGGTAGTCTCTCTTTCTCTCTTTCTATTGATATTCTCCTTCCTCTCTGCGGTCTCCATTACCTCTGTGGAGAAGCTGTGCTGTGCTCTACTGCCATGAAATATTTCTTGTTGTATGGCTTATTCAGTGTAAGATTGGGAAGGGCAAGTCAAACTTTTATATAGTATATTTCACGCATGAGGAAAACACAATGTGCTTCACATAAAAACATTTAAAATGCATAAGAATCGGCAGAGATAGGTTCAAGAAGAATAAAAGAAGAAAAGGGCACAGGAAGGCTTAGAAAGAATAAAATGATTTTTCCTTTCAATTTCCCCGTAAGACGCTTCAAAACCCACACTGTTTGGCGGCACTACAGTCAGTATATATCCTGTATTCACCTGATCCAGTGCTTCATTCCAGTTGTATCAAACAGAACGTACATTAAATGAAATATTGGATTGCAGGATGGCATTTTTTACGGCTGCATGATTCCATCAAACGGGAAAATTGTAAATGTCTTAGGCATATTTTTATACAGATTTTCCTGTAAAATCAACCTTGTACTTGGCATATCTGAAAGTGAAGTTCTTAGCTTGACTGTGCAAAATGACTTCACTGATTGATTGACTTTATTATCCAAGAGGGAAACTGGTTTGTGGGATTGGCACAAAATGAAGCACACTATAAAAACACACACAGTTAAAATGATAAATGGACAACAGTGTGCACATAGTAGATACCTACAATAAATGGTGCACTAATACTACACATCACTGTCCTGCAGTGCTTATAAAAGTACATAACTCAATATAAGAAACTGATGTTAGTAGGTAATGCAGTGCAGCACATAGTAATACACAAAATAATAGTGGCCCAGTGACTCAGTACAACATTGCCATTAAGTTTGGGAACTCACAAGAGACAAAGCCCTGCATCCTATAAATTAAAGGTCCAGTGTGCAGGATTTAGGAGGATTTATTGACAGAAGTGGATACTTATAGTTATGTTTTACTTAGCTTATAAAAGAATCGCTGTGTTTTCCGTACCTTAGAACGAGCAGTTTTTATCTACATACAGAGCAGGTCCTCTTCCACAGAGTCTGCCATGTTGTTTCTAACAGACAATGCCAACACTGGCTCTAGGTAGGTCAAATCACATTTCGCATTGGCCACCATCTTTGTTACGTGCCTGGCACATGGGAAAAGTTTCACTTTGTTGCAATCTGTAACTACACTGCTACATGCTACGAATCCTACCCACTAGACCTTAAAGCTGTTTACTACTGATTTGCAACGTCAAAATGGCAAATGAAACATAACGTCACCTGATTTAAGTTTTTTTTTCCAACAAAATTAGGAAACATTAATAACCATATCTGCAAAATGTTCACTTAAAACAGAGTTGATTTGTTTTCCGTGCAATATCTGTTGGTACTGAAACATGTCTAACATTTCAGGTTATGTTCGGTTTATTCAGACAATCATATTACCTGGTAAATGTTCACGAAAAATTGTGGTCTTGGTTACTCACTAAAAAAGCTTTAAGTGTATCCCAAGGTTGCTGCTTGGAAAACTCAAAGCTACAATCTTACCCTAACCTTGGCTAAACTCGCTTTGTCGCCTAAACCAAACCACACTCAAGACTAAGGATGCAAACTTGAGTCTGTGGAACTTTCGTGAAACCTCTTTGTGGTACAAAATTGTACAGTGGCGCTTCCTTCATTGAAAAAATGTGCCACTAAATAAGTGGTTGCGTCTCTCACAAATTGTATTTGGCCATACATATTAGTTGTACAAAAATGTTATTTCTAGGAGAAGCAAAGAAAGAAAGATCTTGACCTTTAGTCCCTTATGTGGTCAATACCATGTTTTCCAACCAACCAGTGTATAATGGTTCATATAATATCTTTCGATTTATTACCATGATACCTTACAAATTAGTGCCCCTAGTGGTAGGGTCAGGTTTAGGAAAAGAATCATGGTTGAGTATCGTAATGTGACAATGTGAAGAGATGGGATGACAAGGTGACATTACGTAACCTAAAATAACTCAACACTGATTTCTAGTTTCACGTGGGACACAAACACCTGTCTCCTGGATCAAAGTCCTCTATTTCTGTCGCTCTTTATACTACATGATGTGACTTCCTCCTTTACTATCTTCATTTGACGGAGGGCAGCCTTTAGCACATAGGTCACATGATCACAGTCACCTGGCTCAAAATTATGTTCTCTTACCAACTCGTTAAATACCACCACTTTGTCAGTGGACCTACATGTCTAAATATGACACGCTAGGTACCCTACTGCATCTGTTTTGGACGTTCAGGGATGTCAGCTCAATTTACGCTTGTTACATATATTGTCTTCTCAAAATACATTTCTGTTTTCACAAGAAATGTATTGTGTCTTTAATGTATACAGTCTCAAATAAGCTTACAATGTAGGTAAAACGCTTTGTTTTTAGGTTGATATCCTGAGGTTTGGGCAACAAAAGCACATGGTTAGGATTGGTTTGGCTTAAAATGAACTTAGAAACTGAACAGCGGGCTCCCAGGTGAAAGTCCTGAGTTTGTTTGACCAATCCACCACTAATCTGCACTCCCAATACGAGATTTCTCGCTCTTTAAATTCTTTAAATTAGAGTTGATGCTGCTTCCCGGTTCATAGCAAAGGGTGCCTCTGTACTTCTATGTCTGGCTCCAACGTCCACCAACAAAGCAGCAGTATTGGGTGACTTGAGTTGTTGCCCAGTGCCAGAAAAGGTGACGCACCCAGTGTGTATAATACCGCTGGGAAAGGTGCCACTGTGTGACGGTGTCTGGCGCTGACATCACTGACAAAGCGGAGGTATTTAACGAGTCGGGAGTGAGAGGTGGCTGGTTAAATATATATTCCAAATTGGAACTGGAATGATATGCCTCCAAGCTTATCAGTTCCTTTTATCAACACTAGCATATTTTTCTGACAGTTGCACTTTGCAAAACAACGATGTCCAAAGCATGGCTTCACAGTGCTGCTTGTAATGTCTGTAAAATGATAATTTCATGCAAAGACGGAAACACCAGCAATACGCTGAAACATCTCTCTGTGCAACATGGGCTTAAATTCAACAAATGCCATGTATCTGACACTATGCATGAGCACCACTGCTTCCTAACCGAGCAGCATGTCCGTTACCCAGGGTAAATATCCTCTGTTATAATAACATTAGCGCCACGCAGGCAGGCTTAGCACGTTTTTTTCTCTGACTGTGAAAACACTTAAACAGTGAAGCTTTTACACAGCTCAGTCACATGCAGCTTCTTCTTCTACTGTTTCTACTCTGTGTTCAGAGATGATACAACAGCCGTGTTGATGCTGAAAACATGTGACGGCCTAATTATTTCCCTCAGAAAACTGATGAGGAATCAATATGTGAATGGGTAAAGAATCAAGCCAATAAGCAGAATCGATAATAGGATTAATATCAATAAAATCTTATCAATTCCCTCCCCTGTTACATATGAATTATAGCATTACTTTTTGCAGGGTAAAGTACGAGCAGTGAATGAGAACAGCCTGAACCAATAGCATCATTTCTTTAAATCGTGTCTAACTGATAGCGCTCACATCTTTCTGCCACAGGCTTTCTGTCACATATTTCTGGCTTCCAAGCCCAAAATAACCTCTGATCACATTGCTAGGATTATTTTCTCAGACTTAACAAAACACCTTCAGGAGCCACAAAAGATGTTATACATGATTTGTACTCCCAGTGTCGAGTAAACTGACCTGTATGAGTAAAATCCACATTTAAATACACATTGCCAGCAAAGGAACAATCAATAGTTCCACACAAGCCCCTGAATGCACTTAAAGACACCAAACAGATGCTATTTTATAACATAAAAATCACCTTTATAGTAGAAAATAGAGCAGGACAACAAAGTGTCATCTGTATGTAGAGGTGGTGTGATTTCTAGCAATGAGTCAGCGCTGTCGGTAAACTGAGTAAACCAACTCCTTCCTCATACAGAGTAAGTTTGGCACTGACACAGTGCGCGCCCACGCATCATCTGAAAACCTTTATCAAATCAGAAACATGCTTCTTCTAACTACACTCTCACACACAAACACACACAACATTCCCACTACTTACTTAATGAAGTCCATGGCAATCTGTGATCTGGTACGTCACAGCTAATCACACATGTACAGCCTTAAGTTTCTCCTGCCACGACAGCTTTATGAAGCAAGTTTCACCTCCGCCAAGAGCATGCATCACTTTAATTAGATTATGCCAACAACGTTCACTTTGTAATTATGCCCAACACCTGCCTGCCACCGTCACACTCCTTCAAACTCACAGTCAGATTGCAGGGAAAAGGTGATACATTTCCATTTTCATGCATTCATCATTTTTTCGGTCTTGGTCAAAGTCAGCTGCGTGGTGTAGCGACCTGACAAGGCTAGTTGTCGAGTATGAAGTGATTCAATTTGGATAAATGATAGCCTTTCAAAATGAAACTCTTTCATAGAAGACATTTTAGACCTTGAGGTGTTCAGAATTGCTTTTCATAGTGCTTAACATGTGTGATATTTTTCAAAGAAGTGGCTGAGACTTATTTCAACGCTGATCATTCATGTTTCCTTTTTTTAATGCTGCAAATTCTGGCTTACCTTCAAAACATGACAGTGAATGTCGTTGTGTTTTCCACTTTTCTCTGCAAGGCACAGGGGTGGGAGGGTTTATGTAGCTGGCCAAGAGCAAGACTTCAGGTGCTCATGTTGTTGGTTTTCATCCCAGCTTTATGTCACCAACCTGTCAAACAATTTAAAGAATCAGTGTGTGGGATTAGCGGCATCTACAGGTCAGGATTACAGACTACAACCATCTGAAACTTCTCCCATGTGCTAAGCCTGAACTCCCAGTTAGGATTTCGTTAGTGTTCATTGTTTAGGAGATTTTTACTGGGAGCTGAATTATCCACAGAGGTCTATTCCTCTCTGCCTCCACTCAACAGAAGGGTTGAGCACCCATAAATAAGGCTTAAAGGAGACAGAGAGGAATAGGTTCAACAACAACACCAAAACAATTAAAGATGTTTCTGAAATAAGGGTGGGCGATATAGCCCTAAAATAATATCACAATGTTTCAGGGTATTTTGCGATAGCAATATTCTTGACGATGTGACAGGCTGTAACCTGTGACAGGCTGTTATGCTGCCATTACTATTGCACACATTTACATGCATGTCATTTTTTGTCGAGCCCAGGCCCCCAGGAAGTGCACTGGTCCTTGAAGCCAATTTTCGTAGCTGCCAAACAGTGGTACTGCAATTTCCAGGGTTTGTCAAGTGATGTCCCAACAATACCTTTTTCCCATAGACTTAAATTGGAAAAGAGATGCCTGTACTGTAAATCAGTGGATACATTTTTTTGAGCATCACAGCCCCCGTGAAATGTCTTGTTTTAGTATCAAGATTTGATCCAATCAGTCCGGTAACATTTGGAAAGTCTAGTAGAGCCACAAGATTACATAATTTTATCCCTATTCAAGTTAGCGGAGTGCTAAAATGGATGTCAGCCGCTTGAATACCCTCAGCCGTGCTCAGCGGCCGGAAGTGAGCTTGCTCTATGGGTCCCACAGCGCGGAAGATCCGGGTACATTTATACCACGGAAATTAAGCATTTTTGGCTTAATGTGCTACTGAGAAACTTTCAAAGAACTGAAAGGGGTCTCGCCTTTAATACTGTATCCAGGTCTCTTAATACATCCATGGAATGGTCCTATCTAGAGCCAGTGTTTGGTTTGTCCGTTCTGGGCTGCTGTAGAAACCAGCCTGATCTCACTCTGAAGTCACTGAAATTTGGTGCTTGGGTGGTGACTTGAGGCGTCAGACACAGACAAAAAAAGCTGTCCTTTAACGCTGGCACTATATGCCATTATAGTTTGACAGGGCCTGGCAGCTTCAGGGGGAAATGCGGCGGGATAAGAACGAAAATAAGCTGGTGAAAGTTTGAGTGAGCAGGCGGGAGGGGAGGTGGATGGGTCCGCCAAACACTGACTTTCACCTGGATCCTTGCATCCATCTATGTGCATTTGTTGTTGGAGGAAAAAAACGCCAATTCGCGGTGTTGTACCGACATAGTGCTTTTACTTTGAAAGAGACTGTATAAAAACTGTTAATTTCCTGTGAAAACAGAAGTGTATTTTGAAAGAAGACAATTCATGTAACAGGCAGAACTTGACATAATGTCAGTAACCAACACACCCAGGGTGCCTTGCACATCGCACCTGGACATGGAAAGTCTGTGACCAAACATGGATATGTGATGGGGTCAGAGTGAGAATGGTTTCTAGAAACATGACGGTACAACATGGCGGACTCCCTGGACAAGGATTCACTCCCTCTGTAGATATGAAAGGCTCCTTCTAAGGTAACAAAAACACAGTTGTTATATTCAGGTGGTTACACACTAAAGAAAACAAACTTATCATATTATATTCCATTTCTGCCGATATGTCCTCTCAAATCCTACACACTGGACCTTTAAAACTTGCACTAGATAAGACTCAAAATTTTAGATCTAACTCGCAGAAGGCAACTCCGCTGACTCTATCCACGCCTCCTCTCCTCGCCCTTTCAGACCTCCATTCACACACAAACACACATACAGTATATTTGCATTCTCTGGCATGACTCCTCGGTACAACATGCACATACACAAACATTATTCACTCTCTCACACGTTAACAATAGTGAGAAGATGCAAAAGTGAGTCCCCGCTCTTTCAGCAGGCTATAAAAATAGAGGCTTTTATTAACACTGATAAAAATTCCATCTTCTTATCGACAGGGGAAACGGAGAAGGGCGGGAGAGTTTTGCTGCAGCGCTGCTTAGAATAAGGATGCTGCTGGGCAGAGGGAGAGCGAGAGACACCCAGAGAGAAAGAAAGGGAGACGAGTTGGGTGCGGGGGAGGGGTGGGGGGGAGTATCTGTATTAAAGTGAAGCCAAACAGAAGCAAAATGAATCTGGACAATGAGAGGACCAGATGGTGGTTTGGGGAAAAAGAACCAGGCATTGAGAGATGGAGAGAAGTGGAAGTACACTAACTACCACCGAGAGTTAGAGAAGGAGAGAAAGACAGATGGAGAGAATGGATGGAGGCAAGGGGGGGTTGTAGGGGTGGGGAGGGTGGGATTGTCTTAACTGCCCTTGTTCGTGTAATTGAGGTTCGGCTGTAGCAGTATGGGAAAAAAACGACCGCAGTGTGGTGCAGCAGCAGAGAGTCCGAACAGCATGGATGTACAAACCGAAGGATGCCTGTGCACCTTGGGACCTGTGCTGAATGCAGGTGGAGTGGTGCAGAGCCAGAAGAGCTGATGGAGGAGGGGGGTTGGGGGGAGTGGTCGGCGTGGATGAGTGAGGGATGAGTGAGGGAGTAAGGGAGAGATGTGGAGGTTGCAGGAACAGGTGGGGAAACAGCAGGTGGTGAAGGGGTAAGGAAAAAAATGTCCTGTTAACAGCCCGGGCAGGCTGCGCCATAAAGCACCTTGATGATGCTTTAATGACCCAAACGTGCTTCTTTGTGGAAAATGAGCTAAAAATACATGGAATTAAAACCTACATAATTTATTAAGCTTGATATTTCAGTGGATTCCCTCATGAATTCTGTATTTATCTTTCCATGAGTGCTTGACCACGAGGGACTGTGCGAAAAATATCCCCAGCCTTAAAAATGTTTTCTTTGGACTCTCACCCCAATATCTCAAAATGTAGATCTGAGCTGGTACAACTCATTTCACCATTAAAGGGAAACTCCACAAATTCGGCACATCAAAGTCTGTTTATATATTTATGCTGGGGAGTACTACTGCTTATGTAGAAAAAAGTTGTTAAAAGCCTTTTGTGGCTCCAGAGGGAGCTGCATGAAATCTGATAAACTGCTTCAAGTGATGTCACTTGAGTCAGCGTCGGTTAGAGCTGAAAACTACAACTCTGAAAATAGAAAATAAAAAAACTATGGAGCAAGACATAAGAGAGCTTAGCAAACCTCTGTAGCCCAAAACTCATCTCTGCTAACATAAGCATAACACAGCCAAATCTCTCATAGAACTGTCTGCGTTAAGTTACATTGTGTTGTGTTGATATTGTAGGCGCCATGTTTTGACAGGAAGAGGAAAAAAGATGATATCTCTGCATCTGTTCTGCTGCATCAGACCTCTTTTTTTAAACTGTCCATTTTCAGTTGTATAGAAGTACAGGGCTACATCAGTCTAGTACTCTTTTTATTACTGAAAGATGAGAGAGATGCATAAAGAATTTGAGATGCTATAATCCAATATGAACCTTAATATATTAAAGATGGGATAGGCAGTTTTATTTTAGCGTCATTAGGCATTCATTCATGTTCCATAATCGCGTCCCGCTTATCCTGTTCGGTGTCGTGGGGGGGCTGGACCCTATCCCAGCTGACACTGGGCGAGAGGCGGGGTACACCCTGGACAGGTCGCCTGACTATGACAGCGCTGTCCCATAATAATCTTAGGGCATTTTGAAATCCAAGTGGTCCAGGAGAAAACAAGACTTCTGCACCAAAAGAGCCCAATCACAGGTCATTTTAGAGAGAGGGCGTTCCTGTTGGCTGTTCTGCAAATGCAGATGTACGTGCACGTCCTGTTAGTAAAAGTCTGATTCAACAGTAGAGAATCCTGCACAGAAAGTTGCTATTCCAGCATTGGCAACAACTGCCTACACTGCAAAGCAACCAAAAAAAGCGAGATGGACTTATCAAAAAGAGAGTCTGACATTAAACAAAACAAAGCACACGTGAAATGGAGAGTAAATATAGCTAATAGTTTAGCTTTCTGTGAATGGGAGCCAAAGGCTCAAAGCTGCGGCTTCAACTTCATGTTTATGTAGCTAATGTTAGCTAGAGTCTCGAATCACAGTGTGTCCTCCGCCTCACTCCCCGCCACTAAAAACCACCTCAGCGACCGGAATCAAGCCAGCGGACAGAGACCAGACAGCCCAGACTCCCCGCCAGATCAGCAAACTTTCTGTTGCTGCCATTACACATATCAGACCAGCCACTAGCCACCAGCCCGCTGTGACCTGCAGCGTTAGGGGGGGTTGAACTGGATGAATTCAAACCACTACAGCTGCCAACAAAAGGTTCAGAGCTGCTGCCAGCTCTCCTCCCGGGGAGGCAGTCCACAGCGGCGGGGAGCAAGACGTGGAGAATGGCTATGTAGCTAATTCTTGTCTCATTTGTGGTCTGATAATAACAAGTAATGGTATAACATTAAATGAATCACTGTATGGAAAACACTGGGTTACTATATAAAGCATGTGCATATGCTTGTGGTCGTCTGGTGGGAGGGGCTTAGGACAGAAAGGGGAGAGCTGCAATAGGAGGGCTTTCAAATTAATTGTTTATTTTTTTACTATAGTATGAATAGTCATGTACAAATTCATGGGAACTGCAACTCTCTATTTTAGAATACACACATACTAAAATAAAAGGCTCAAACTGAATTTTAACACAGCTCATCTTTCCATCACTTTATAATACAGCTCGTCCTTTGCAGTGTAATTTTGTTGTATGAATCCGGTGCCACTTTTATACACTATTCAATATCCACTCTATCTGAGTTTTGAAAGACTTTACTTCACTGCACCTCAATAGTTTCGCTAGCATATTGTAATGTTACACCATAATTACTTTATAAGTTCTGCAGAGTATCCGTGTTGTTAACACCATTTCTCCCAAACTCCCCAGTCCTGTACCTCGCAGGTATCCAGTATAAGTATAATGTTTTTCTTCTTCCCTCTAAAATGCCTAATTGTTATTCCCTTGATCTCAGTCGTCCTGTTTTCTTCCTCTACACCTTCATATAAGTAGTATTTAATTAGTATCTTGTTCAAATAACCAAATTACCCATTATATTGCAGGCTGCGTTCAATCGCTGATACCCTTACTTTGTGTTTATAATTGACACACTGGTCCCATTAGCTTGTTGATCGTAAAAATAAGCCCCAAAACAGTGACAGGATTGGAAGTACTTTTTTTTTTTTTTATCTCACAAAGAAAGGCTCAAATATATGTTTATCCCTTGAGCAACAAAGGAGAAAAAAGCATCTCCTCCCCTTTTCTGACCTCCTTTCTACCTAATAATTTACTGAAGTCCCTAATAGGCTTGACTACATTGTAAGCTGCTCAATATTGTTGTCACATTTATCATGTTTGTGCCATCTGTCTCTCCACACCATGATGGAAACAAGCCAGAGGATTCAGCTCGACCTTGCTGCACCTGACACATACTGATGACTTAGTATTCAAGTGTCCTCCCAAGGTATCTGAGTTATCGTCAACCTCATCGTTCCCACGCACTCATGTCTGGCCTGGCAAAAAGGCAGCGGGACTCTGCCTTAGACACAATAGTACGCTCAGGCGAGATAGAGAAATTGGCTCTCTAAGGAGGCGAACACTCGTCCAATCAATCTCTCCACAAAGCAGAGTTCTGCCTGAATATTTCCAAGAGGCACCCCTGCCCTGTCCTCCTTTGTAGCTGCCACAATGAAATCCTCGGTGGAGCCTTGTACTGATCAAAGGCCATTCCCTCCATCTTTTAACAAAAAATGAAGGACATCCATTCTTATTAAACCCTCTGTTGCCTTTTATTGAGACAAGTCCGAGTCTTTAGGGCAGGCGTGGCGTGGGCACACAATGGGATGTGAAGTGATACCGCGGGGCGCAGCAGCCTTTAAGACAGCTTTGTTAAGTGTTGACAAGATAAACATGGAGCCCAAACCCAAATGTCCTCATGAAATATGCATCTTTCCAAAAGGATACGGGGCATGTTTATCTAAAAGGCTGTGTGCTGCCAGTGCTAAAACATGAGAATCCACCAGTGGCCTTATTTCCCCAATTTCTATAGCAGGAGCGGAGCCTGTGATGACAAAGCTAAATGTTCTTTGGAGCTGGTTGTGCAGTTTCATCCAATACTGTCTACAGTGTTCCCACTGGTTTGGTACTTTCTGTACATTTCCTGCAGATACTCTGAAGTAACAGACCACAGGACGTTTTATGACTCCAGCAGCAAACAGAGTGTGATGAGGGACTAAAACCTCGACCTTCACTTTGTTTGCTTTAGTGTTAAATCATGATGAAATTTAATGAAATGTTTTCATTTTCATTTTGAAAGTAATCATGTTGAACCAACAGCCCCAAAACCCAGAGATATTTAATTTTAAACTTCTGTTTGGGGTTCTGGAGACTCTGCGTCCATTTAACAGCTCATAAAAACATCTTTAAAAGGTATAGTTCATCCAAAGGCAATATAAATCGTATATAGTGCTCACCAGGCCAGGCAGTGGGATGAAGTGACCTAGGGGGCTGGTTAAAATTGTGAGGGGGCAGTGTTTTTTTCATATAATAAAAACTCACTGATTTAACCATGCAAAAGCCTCAGAGAGACTAAATAACAAAAAAAGAAGGCTATTTTTTCAAAATCAGAGAATAAATTTGTTACTCACTTAAGAATGTAGCACCAGCAGAGTGCTAAATATTTTTGAGCTTATGAACAATTCTAAAAATCATCGAAACAAAAGCAAAATGCCACAGCACTTTCTCTCAGTTTCTCTGCTCACTTAACACAAGTTCCAAAGTACTTGCATGTTTCTACTGCACAGAGAGCTGGGTTTTATGAATCAGACTAATTCTACAGCAGTGAAATACTTGGCGGAGTGCACAAAAACTGAAACCATATCAGTGCAATCAATAGACGTTGGAGGCCGAACGCAGGCGCACAGCAAATTCCTTCACGGGAAGATTATCCAGAAAATGCTTATTTAATTCCCCTTCCTTTAAGCCCACAAATGGGTACAAGACACTTTATAAATATTTTATAACGTTTTCTGTCTATCATTCATCCCCAACTGACAGCTCAAAAAACACCCTTAGAAGGTATAGCTCATTCAAAAGCAATATAAATCCTATATAGTGCTCACCAAGCCAGGGACCAAGATGAAGTGACTTAGGGGGCTGTTGAAAATTATCAGGGGGCAGTGTTTTTTCCTTTAAAAACAAAAAAAAAATCACTGATTTAACCACGCAAAAGCTTCAGAAGGGCTAAATTACAACAACAGAGGGCTATTGTTTCAAAATCAAAGAATACATTTATTAATCACTCACTTAAGAACGTAGCACCAGCAGAGTACTAAGTATTTTTTGAGCTTATGAACAATTCTTTAAGTCAGCAGGGGGGCTCGTACAAACAGCTGCTTGCAGCTCTCACTCTTTGTCTCTCATTCTCTTCATTGATCTAATCCGCTCTGTTTCTGTACTATGGACAGCAGAGCCCTAGCTGTTCCATGCATCTCGGCCAATTACCTACTTTTGTAGTTTCTGCTATTTTTCTATAAATACATAAAGATTTAACAGAGAGTGCAAAAAATGCAACTGAGGGGGCTAAGCTTCCTGAGGACCCCTCGTGGCGCCAGGCCCAGTATTCACATCCTTAGGCTCTCTGTGGTCTCACAAGAGGGATACTTTGCCAATTTTCAACCAGTTTCATATTATAACAATGTGGGTAATTTATGTAATTGACCTTTGATAACCTTTCCTCCATTTTACCAGCACCCAGATCTCTTAGCTCAACTCCTCTGGATGACGCAAACTGCATTAGCTCTATGGCTGCTGCTCGATCTACAGATTATACTTGTGCATTTTTGTATGCCCGCCACCGTGGACACAAAGAGTATAGAAGCACATCAAGAGGGTAGAACCACTCATCTCTCTCCCAAACTCAGATGAAACAGATAGGGTGCTTTCACACCTGCCCTGTTTGGTTCGGTTTAGTCGAACTCAAGTTCGTTTGCCCCCTCAGTACAGTTTGTTTGGGCAGGTGTGAACACAGCAATAACACTCAGGTGCGCACCAAAACAAGCGGACCAAGACCTTCTTGAAAAGGTGGTCAAAATGGCCAAGCTTGTATTAGGGGCTGTACACATGCCCCATTTTTTGCGCCCTAAAATTAATTGTTTTCAATATAGACCGTCGCGTGACACCATCGCAGCACGCATGCATTCCTGAGCACCTGGTGCAGTGCATGTGTTAGTGATAGTTATTGGTTTTCTCACAGCACTTTTCTCTGTTTTCTCTGTTCATGTAGCACCAATTTAAAAAGTACTTTTGACATTTTTTTTGTATTGCATCAACAGTCGAGTCCTATTAACCAGACCATCTCTACAGCAGTGAAATACTTGGCAGAGTGCAGGAAAAATAAAAGCATATCAGTGCAAAGATATTTCAACAGAGGGCAAACGCATGCACACATCAAATTCCTTCACAGGAACTTTACCCAGAAAATGCTTTCTTTAACAACAGTTAAAAAACAGTTACGTCTGGAATTCCTTTGAGCCCATGAATGGGTACATGACACTTTTTAAAAATATTTAAGAAATATTTATTTATTTTACATGTCTGTTTGGACTGATATGTTTTCATTTTATGGGCACTCTGCTCTCCTTAATGCCATTCAATAAAGAACTTTTTCTGGGACTGCAGAGAGTCTAGGGAGGTGAGCACTATCTACAATTTATATTGTATTTAGAGTGAGCTTGTCTTTTCAGCTTGATTCTTAACTTTTCCTAATTTCATAGAAATTGCTTAAAACATGATGCTGAACTGATGATATGACAACAAAACAATGTCACATTATTTCCATCTCAGAGGCCTTGGCTGTAAAACATAATTAAATACAGTGGATTTTCATACGCTCTATATTTGTGATTTACTTTTCACACATCACTACACTCCTCAAATCCCAAATGAGTTTAAATGGATTTCTGTTAATGGAGTTTCATAACAATTTGTTCATAAGAGCTCTAACGGGAAGTTAAACCTCTCTGGGGTCTCACTGACCTCCAAAAGAATTAACATCAGAGTAGGATAAAGCGCTGTAGATCTTTGGTTATGAATGACTAATGACAAATAAAGCTAACACATATTTGTTCATGCCTACCATACTTTCTATGCCCCAAACACCAAAAAGTAAAGACATACTACAAACTAAGACCCATTTTTTATGTACTAATCTAGTTTCTCTACCTGTGACACAGAGAAGTCGAGAGTGGAACCAGTGGAAGAAATACTAAGATCCTTTACTTAGGCTACGAAAAAGTAACAACAGCACAGTGTAACAGTACTCCATTAAAGGCAAAACATCTGAAATCAAAATTCTACTTTAGTCAAAGTGTTAGCAGCCAAATTTATATAAGTATCAGAGATGAAAGTGCTTACAATGCAAAACGGTCCATTTCAGAGTGTTAAATTGAATTTACATACATTTTTCTCACTGAGCAATTAAAAACTTTATTATTTCTTATAAGTACAAGTACAGTAACTCCAGCCCATAGACTGATTACTGAATGGGCCTACTGGGTACAGGCCCCAGGGCCCAAAACGTCAAGGGCCCCACCAGCCTTCGCCTGCAAAATGTCACTCAAATTAACACATACCAACGAAGAAGAGACTGTAAATAAACTGCAAAGAGAAACAAAATAACTACAAAATGGGCAAAACAAAACCAAACAAAAATGATTTTAAGAAGACAGAATGAACAAAATGACCACAAGGACACACAAAATGAATACAAAAAGACACAAAATGAACAAAATGACTTAAAAGAGACACAAAATAACTTAAAGGAGACACACAACAACTACAAGGAGACACCAAATGATCAAACAAGACACAAAGTGACTACAAGACACAAAATGACTACAAGGAGACACAAAATAATTACAAAAATGGGCAAAACAAATCCAAACGAACACAAAATGATTACAAAAGACACACAATGACCAAAAAGAGACACAAAATGACTACAAAAATGGGCAAAACAAACCAAAACAGACAAAAAATTATTACAAAAGACACAGAATGACCAAAAGAGACACAAAATAACTGCAAGGAGATACAAAAGAACTACAAAAAGATGCAACATGACTACAACAAGACACAAAATAACAACAAGGAGACACAAAATAACTACAAAAATGGGCAAAACAAACCCAAACAGACAAAGACTGATCACAAAAGACACTAAATGATCAAAGAAGATTGAAGAGAAACTGAGAAACAGTACTACAAAAAAATAAAAATCAGAAAGACTACAAAGATTAACAAAAAAGGGAAGCAAAAAAGTACTGCAGAGTCTGTGTGTCTTGCTCCTATGTAGAAGAGGTGGTGGGGCCTTTTACATATCTGTGCCCAGGGGCCCATTCTCTTATAATCCGCCCATGCTCCAGCTTAACCACCTGTGAAGGTACGGGAGGCCTTTAATCTATAACGTTACACTACCACAGTAGGACAACCACAGCAGTTAAATAAATGTAGAGAAGTAAAGAGTACAGTTTTATCTTCTGGATGTAGAGGAGCAGAGGTACAGAGTGGCATTAAATGGAAATACTTGAGTTAAGTAGGTACAGTACTTGAGTACGGGCCAATCCGGTAAAAGTAAAAAATCGTATGTTATTTCATGTCATTAAAATTCTCCAAATGATACACTGCGCTAAAGGTTAAAAACAAACCAGTGCATTAGCTAGTATACCATCTGTCACGTTGATTAGGCTCCCATGTGGCTAACTGATAAATACAGCAGCCGGAGATCACCAGCTTTAATTATAGATCTGTTTTCTCACCCCCATATGCCTGGGAACCCAATTAATGCGTGTAGCGCACACTCGTCACACTGACACCCTGATACATGTTGGTGCATGTGAATTCTCAGCAATCTCACACTGACCAGTAATTATGAGACGCTGTCCTCATAACAAGATTTCTAATTTGAGTCAAGTCAAAGCCACTGCTAATTTATGTGAGTAAATGTCTCCTATTACGGTTCTGTAAGAAGATAATGTCTGGTTTTATTGTACATGCCAAAGATTAATGACAGATTGTTTTCTGAGGAGATGGAGGTAGATTTTTTTTATCACCAATCTGCCTTGTAAACATAAAATCTGTAGGGTTGTGAACAATATGATTGCTTTCAAGTGGCAGAGGCCTCTGACAGCTGTTGGAATTAAGACTCCTGTCCATCATCACACCGGCTGATTCTTAACCAGGCAGTAATTTTAACCCAACCCATGATCTTTACCTAAACTTAACCAAACCTTAAAGGTCTAGTGTGTAAGACTTCCATGTTCCAAGCATGTAGAAGAACTCTAGAACATGAATGGCCCTCTCTAGATCCAGTGTTTGGTTTGTCCATTCTGGGCTACTTCAGATACAACATGGCCAACTCTGTGGAGGAGGACCTGTTCCATTTCAGCTCTATTTCAGGTGACTATACACCAATGGAAACATACTTATGAACGTTAAATTCCATTTCTGCCAATAGATGCCTCTAAATACCACACACTGGACCTATTGAAGAAATAGTTTGCCATTTCGGGAGATAAGCTTATTTGCTTTCTTGTCAAGAGTTGAATGAGAAGATTGGTTCCGCTCTCATATCTGTCTGCTAAATATGATGCTACAGCACATTGATGGTTAGCTTAACTTAGCATAAAGACTAGAAACAACAGAAAACAGCTAGCCAGGCTCTGTCTAAACGTAAAAAAAAACTTCCTATCAAGCATCGCTAAAGCTTTCTAATGCTGTGTTCACACCATGAGCAACACAGCAACAGGCTACAAGTCAGTGACACAAAGCTTCAAACTGATGCCCAACACTTGTCGCTGCAGACGGGCGTGACACGCTATAAATAAAAGTTGAACTGGCGTCAACTTCTTTCAGCGCTTAAGTAATGTGGTGAAGCAGCAAACAATCATATGTTTTTGTTTCCAGCTGTGATACTGTGTTATTGAGCTAAGTTAGCTGATGCTATGCTAGCTTTAAGTGCGTTGCATTGCACATGAAGATGCAATGGGCCAGTGAGATGTGATGTTAAAATGGGAGCTCAGACATAGTTCAAAAGCATACATATTTTTGACCACATACAAACCTTCCATTACGTTCAGTCGAGGTGTTTTGAGACACCCACACAAGCCCATGACAACTATGCTTAACATTTGAGCAACAAATCAATGCCAACTTTACGATAATCTAGCGAGTCATTTGTCTCATTTGCTAAATCTATTTTTAAAAAAAGTTTAAAAATGAAAGTTGAGGTTTTACGATTTCCTGGAGCTGTGGGGTCTTTAGGAAATTACTCTGCTGGTCAAGAAATAGTCTAGTACATAACATTTAAAGGGGAACTATTCTGCTTTTCCTCTTTTCTGACCTATAAATGTTGTTACAATGTGAGATACTTGTGTTCAACGATGCCAAAGCGTCAAATAATGAGGTTTATGCATTTGGACGTGAGCCCTGCAAGCTGTTTTGGGTGGCTCTGCACGCTGTGTTTTACTGTCTTTTTTTAACAGAGTAGTCCCATTGATGTCAATGCGTACCGGACTTACTTATTTGGGCATGCCCAGGAATACGCCGCAGAGGTAAGCAGGTAATGATAATAACAAGCTACAGCTAACGGCTAACATTACTTACCATTCAGAGACGTCTTGAAGTAACCTCTGTACTTTGGAAACTTCAGGCTGTCCAGTCTCTACCTCCGGATCGGATTTGGGATTTAACACATACGGCTGTATTTCAAAAGTTGACATTTTCAAAAGTGAAATTCTCTCAACTTCCGCACCGGCAAAATAAGGAGGTGGGGCTTGGCAGCCCTTCGGAAGTCCTCGGGAGTGTGACCAATCACAGCGGAGTGGGCTCGGGGCCGGGGGGGTGGAGTAAATAAAACAGACCGTTTTTGCGGGATGCAGGAAATACAAGGAAGCGATGCAGAGAGAGACACAGCGTCCCGAAGATCTACAAAGCTTTCGGTGCGGGTAATCATGTGTAGCTGCTCTATAGGAGTCCAACAATCAAATACAAAGGCCCGAAAATTAGTATAATAGGTCCCCTTTAAATAGTAAATTGTTGTTTTAACACTTAATTTCAAGCCGACGAGACAATCAGTGAGCCTCAGAGGTGCAAGTAAGAGGATTCTGTTACCTTTGCACAGAGCCAGGCTTTATACATAATTAAGCTAACTAGCTCCTGGCTGAAGCTTAATATTTTATGCACACACATGTGATTGGTATCAATATTCAATATACCATCTAATTCTTAGCCATAGTAGTGCCAAATCAGAGGCAATGGTAATATATTTTAATTAAAAGGTCCAGTGTGTAGGATTCAGGGGCATCTATTGGCAGAAATTGGATATAGTAATAGAAACGTTTTCGTTTGTAAGAATAAAAATTGATTTGTTTTTGTTAAATTAAAACGAGCCGTTTATATCTATGTATGGAGCCGTTCCTCTTCCACAGAGTCTGCCATGATGCTCTACAGTAGCCCAGGACAGACAAATGAAACACTGGGTCTAGATAGAGCCATTCACTTTTTGGCAACAGCCACCATAGTTCTACACGCAGGAGAAGTTTCAGTCCTTCAACCTCACTGCTTCATGCCACTAAATCCTACACACTAGACCTGTAACAACAGGGACTGTGGTATAAAATGTAAATTGGCTATGACTACATTTGGCAAGTCAATGAAAAAATGTTTAAAAAAATCTCAATAAAGAAAGAGTGTTTTCCATTGGAGGCAGCTGCTGTTCAGAAGTTGAAGATCTGCAAAATGCTTTTCATTGAAAATCACTGATTATTTCATTTCTTTTCAGAACTCTCTCGTTTTGTTCTCTGACATCTCTATTGTCACAGAGATTTCATTCCACCTGTGGTCCCCATCTCTCTCTGCTCGTCTTACAAAAGTAAAAGTACAGGAGGTGCCAAAGTGAGGGGTTGGAAGCGAGAAAAAGTAATATCTGAGCATTGATCAGCAATGCTGCAACCCCCCCCCCCCCGCAGAGGTCTCATTAGTGCTATAAAGCAGTGAAAATCTCAGTTTGTGCACTTTGTCATAATAACATCAAAAAAAGTGAAATTGGCTGACACTTGAGACATCACACCCAACATGTAGAGGAATCAGGGTGGATTTGCAGCTGTGAAACTCACTTGAGACTAAAGAGGTTTAATCTGGTTAATTACTGAAGGAGACAGAGTGATTGGGTGGTCAGGAGGGGGCTCTTTAATTAGGTAACAAGGCCAACCATTTCTTTGGAGGGTGATTGGCCCCTTGACATTCATGTAGCTGCACTGATGACACTGAGGATAGTTCAGCTAAATATGTGTTATTGCACTTAAGTCTGGGTTTTTAATTAATCAGGGCTGAAATCATTACTTTTCTGGCATGTTGTCTGTTATTGGCTCCAGTTACTCCACACACCGTGTGCAGATCTGCATCCGTCTGAGGATTTTTGAAGAAAACTTCTGCTCCTGAGTCAAATTAGACTCTGATTATTGCGCTGGAGTCTTTAGCCGGGAGGCAATTACACCAAACTTAATATTTCTAAAAAACAGTTTCAGTTTTAATGCCCGGGATCAATGCATTAAACAAACATAATCTGCACCTGGACTGCAGGGACTGATCGGTTTTATAACGCAACAGCATTAAAGCTGTACGCGGTGTCAGTGCTCCCTCTTGCCTGATCAGGAACTGGGCTGCGTTTGATCACTCCTCCTGTGCACCAGTTTTACTTCCCCGGCGCATTCAAAGCCGTTTGATTCTGCGAAGTACAACACAACCCCCCCCCCCCCCTTTTTTTTTTTTTTTTAGCCTCGTGTTTTCTGGCCCGCCCCATTCTATTTGATGCACAGGCCTTTTGAAATATTCAGTGCTAACCCCTCCATCTTATTACCTGCGTATCCAACTGGATATACAGTGGCAGAGGGCCCCCTGCTATGCAGCTGAAGTGTGGGTTGTGTGCGAGCAGAAAGAGCTCAGAAACCCTCTTTTATTTGATTAATCCTCTTCTTAACACTGCCTTCAATGTCCGCTCTTCGGGGCAGCATTGGGCTTCTTGAGCCTGCTCGTGACTAAGCCCCTCTCACCCCGGGTGGATTTGCCATATCGAGGAGGCCGGTGGACATGGTGGTGATTTGAACTGGTCAAAGTTGGCGGAAGATGAGGGGAGGTGAGGATGAGATGAAAGGGGAGGCGGATAGCAAGAGTGCAGATAGGGTAAAAGAAGGATGACAAGGTAAGGATGCAAAGGGAAGCAGAGAAAATGGGGGAGACGGGGCCACTGAGAGAGAGTGATGTGAGAGTTGGCGGAGAAAAGTGAGAGCTAATGATGGGAAGAGAGGAGAAGACAGAGGAGGAGGAGGCTGAGGTGTAACAGAACAAGGGGGGAGGCTTTAGGGAATGAGGTGTTAATGATGGGAGTGTAGGAGGAGGAGTGAGGAGAGGTGAGGGTGTGAGAGAAGGGAAAGAGCAGCACAATTAAGAAACAAGGAATTAAAATGTCAGAGAAGTCGTCTGGGAGAACGAGAGAGACAGAGTGAAGGAGTGTTAAGGGGTTTATAGATGGCCTCGCTCAGCCGAAGCGTGAACACACTCACAAACACACACACACGCAGAGATTGGGGCAGCGAGGCTGAGTGACACAAAAAACAACAAACACACTCGAGAGCACCTCCAGGACTGAGAGAAGGGGGCTGTTGAGAGCCGGCTGGTCAGACTCAGGAGTCAAACTAAACATTAAAGATTCATTATTTTTATGATTAAATGATTATTTGTTTAATCTACAAAATGTCAGGAAATAATTAAAAATGCCCAAAACAATTTCTCAGAGCTCAAGGTGACGGCTAAACTCAAAGATAATTCACAGTGATGAAAAACAGAGAAGATATCAGCAAATCTCCACATTAGAGAAACGGGAGCGAGTGAATTTCATTTTTTTTTCTTGAAAAATGACTTCAAGGCTGATGACAGCCATATATTTGTTTCTTAAGATTACTCTTTTGGCATTTCTGCCTTTATTTAATAGGAAAGTCTGGTGTGAACTGGGAAGATAGATGGGGGAATGACATGCAGCAAAGGGCAAGAGTTGGAGTTGAGGCCTTGGCCACTGCTGTAACAACAACGCCATGGTACATGGGGCGCCCGCTCTAGCAGGTGAGCTAGTCCCCCGTGCCCTGTGGCCACCATAAGTTGCAACCTCGCCAGTTCAAGTCCAATTGCGTGTTGTTTCTCATCTCATTTCCTGTAATCTCTCAGCTGTGAACTTGGTTATAAAGCAAAGTATCCTCATACAAAGGTTTATATGATATCTTAGAAAAATGAGCGCTCAATGGTTCCTATGATAATCTACAAATTCGTCCCCCCAGATGACGTTACATACATATCATAAAGCTGCATACTTAAAATTAAGTCACGTAGGTTTGGTTTAGGCAAGTAAAGTTACTGTGGTTACGTTTGATAAAAGAAACATGGTGACGACGAACCTTAAAATGACTCAAAGTTCTCTCAAAGCACACATGGTTCCCAAGGCCCCGATCACACAAAAAACAAGGCGCACCGCACTGCCTTGTTTTTTAAAATTGAATGCCACTGGTATAAAAAAACGCTTGCTGCGCCTTTTTATTGTTGCCAGGCAACCACCTCATCCCATCCTTACACTAACCTTCCTGTATATCATCAATCAATCGTTTTTTTCCCCCGCAGTGATCAGTATCTAGTTCCTGACATGTTGAAGCAGAGGGTACTGTCTGTAGCTCTGGTTGAGGGTGAGAGGCTGTCAGCAGATAAACAGAGATCTGTGTGGGTACATGAGACCCTAAAAAAGAGAGTGGATCACGGGGAGTACCACCAGTTGGTCCAGGAGCTTCTCCTACATGATGGCCGTTCCCAGGCATATTTTAGGATGACTCAGGGGCAGTTTGACAACCTGCTGTCTATCGTCTGGCTGTATAGCTCTGGGTATCCAGCAAACGCTACCACCAGTTTCTCCTCCATTGTTTACCCACTTTAAACTTGTCGTGACCACCACAGAAGGCCGGCCTCTCAAATCGTGCGATTGGACAATAGGAAAAAAGATGATGTGGGTCGTTTTTCCACTCTGAGTTAAAGTGTATTTCAACTCAAGGACTTTTCTGTCAGTTTACAATGAGTCTTCAAACCTATCACTGAAAACCCTGGATTATGTTTGATGGCATTTTCATATTTATGTTATTTTCTTCAAAATTTGTGCATGACAACTCTAGTATGGTTAAAGGGAAAATCTGCCGCCCTTTATGTACATGTCCAGTCAGTGTTGATGTGTAGTCACGTTAAGTAATAAATTCCTCAGTGCAGGCTATATTGACTCATATTTATGAATGCTCCTGCTTTCGGAGCCATGCCAGTAGTGCCTACGTGTACCAGGTTGCATTGCACACAAGCCAAAATAAAGCGCTAGGTGACAAAAATATTCACTCACCGATCATCTGCCCTCTTAGCCCTGCTGGTCTTGGTTGTCTTAATCAGCTTATTTTCAGGATTCTGATAAAGGTCTTTGTTGAAGTCAGGAGTAAAACTTTTGATGCACAGTAACACACGCACAGTCTCTCTTGAGGTTTGTGTTGGTGACAGCATCCAACAAAAACTGCCCACGCTGAAATATGTTGCAACAGGATGATTCAGTTTCTCTTGGTGTCTTGGTGGAGGACAATTTGAGCAAAGGCACAGCAAGTTGGTGTTTGCTCTTGACAGCTCGGGTTCTGAAGAGTCTCTGGTGGCTCTTTCCTCTAGCACAGCTAATGCCAAAACATTTTCATTAAGAACTCAAATACCGCTGATGTGTCAGCAATTTTGATGTCAGATACCTATGCACAATGATATGAAGAGGTGAAAAGTCCCTACAGGGCAGGCAGGAGGGGAGGTGGATAGGTCCAACAAACCTGGACTTTTAACTGTGAGCCCACTGTTTGCTTCCTCTGTCAGTTTTAACTCAAACCATGATGTTGTTTTCTAAACCGAACCATGTACTTTTAACGCCCAAGAAAATAAATGAGGTGTTTTACAGATGTTGTAAGTATATTTTGGAAAAGACTGTATGCATCTAGGGAGCAGAACTGAACATTTCCTGTAAATAAGGAAGTGTATTTTGAAAAGACACAATTAATGTAACAAGCTTAAATTGACATGTCATCCCAGAACGTCACCAACAGACGCAGGAGGTATTTAGACGCAGAAGTCCACTGACAAAGCAGGTGATATTTGATGAGTTGGGATTAGAACATGTTAATGCAGCCTTGGCTACTCTGCACTGCTTTTCTTTGGCCGTATAGTCTGGTTTGAATTGATTCAGCTGAACAACTGAGTCACTGAACGCTGTAAAATGTATCCTCATCCATAACATCCTCGGCATTCATATTTTGGGAGGCCATTTTTACTGTCGGAAACATAGCTAGAATTCGATACAAGCAAAGACAACAAGGAAGTTTTGTTTTGAAAATATGTTTCATTGATTTTCAATGCCTTTATCCCACAACAACAATACAAAAATGTATATGTATAAACAACCATTCCTCCCCTGACTATAAATTGTAGAAATTACATAAATTGACAACTTGAAATCAGAATCTCTGATTCCATCCCTACCACTGTGACCACCCATCCATGGGATTGCAGGTTACAAGATACATTCAGGTAAAGGAGGGAAGCTGCCAGAACTTCACCAAATAATTGTATTAACTACTCAAACAAATGTAGAAGGAGAGGGGAAACGGACGAGAAGAGAAAAAACACAAGCAAAACAAAACAATGCATCCATCTGCTGTCATGCAACATTAATAGGTACCACCTTATTCTTTATCGAGGGGTTCCTGTAGCAAATTAAGAAAGTCCAAAAAGGGACTCTAACCCTTAATAAAGGTTTGAGAGAACAAGTGTGTTTTTATTATTTTCTAACTTTAAGACATACATAACATCTCTGACTCAATGAGAATAGGATGGAGGAGCATGTTGCTTCCAACTTAGAAGCATCAAGCATCTTGCCAGGAGAGTAGTGAAAGCTATAACTGCGTGGGTTTTATTTGATAAGATAATACGGGTTTCAGACATCTTGGTAAAGGCTTTAAAAATACTTTTCCAGACAGTGGAGAGGTCTGGACATAACCATAACATATGCATTAAGTCTGCTGGCTGGCCTCTACATTGAGGGCATAACGGCGCATATCAGAATATATCTCTGCCAGTCTAGCATTAGTAAGATGAGCTCTATGTACCACTTTCAGCTGTATTAAGCTATGTTTAGAAGATGTTTATGATGCATATATAGAGTCTAAGATGTCGCCCCATAGGTCATCTGTTAGAGCTATTCCAAGATCAGAGTGCCAGGCCATTTTTATATTTTCAAGAGACTGCAGAATAATATCGTTAATGAGCTCGTACATCAGGAATATCAATCCTCTACCAGACAACAAGGACAACAAGGAGACAACCAGAGGTTAAGACTAAGAATCCCAGTTGAAATAGCCTGTAGTTCTTCCTGCCTCCAACTACATCACTGTCACGTCAAATGACAGCGCTGGATGCAGGTTGATCAATAGGTTATGCAGTTGCAATCTCTGCTTCTCTGACACTGTAGCACGCACTGAAGAATGTATTGCTCTAGTCAACTATTTTCTGCATGGTGGTGCAGTGGTTAGCATTGTCACCTCACAACAAGAAGGTTCCTGGTGTGAACACCAGGGTGTGGGAGCCCTTCTGTGCGGAGTTTGCATGTACTCTTTATGTCAGCGTGGGTTTCCTCCAGCTTCCTCCCACAGTCCAAAGACATGCAGGTTAATTGGTGACTCTAAATTGTCCGTAGGTGTGAATGTGAGTGTGAATGGTTGTCTGTCTCTATGTGTCAGCCCTGTGATAGTCTGGTGACCTGTCCAGGGTGAACCCTGCCTTTGGCCCAATGTCAGATTATGGAAAATGATTGAATGAACTATTTTTACCATCAACACTGATTCAACATCCCCATAAAAGGTGGCAAATTATCACTTTAAGGTTAGGGAAAGATCCAGGTTGGATAAATAAATCCCACACATTAACTGCTGCTCTGTGACAGGACACAGACTCCGCGCTCCTGCATGAAGGTCAGACACACTACACGCCCATCCACCACCCCGACCTCCACACTCTCACTCCCTGGATGTAAATCATGACCTGCAGAAGCATGTGATATGAACACAGCTCCACGGATACCGGCTGTGAGTCTCAACATCAGGATGTGGAGCATTCGTTACTGTGAATGCAGCCTCACGAGGGCCGCCCGCTGTTTTAACAACTCTCTGATTGAACGAGCCCACTGGTTCCTCTGTCATCTCTCTGTGCTTTGTTGACCCACTCTGATTATTTCCATCTCGCCGCACTCCTCCTCCCCACCCCCCCCCCGTCTCTGTCTCTCTCCATCTTATGTCTCATGCCACCTTGTCGGTAACGCTGCCTGCCACTGCATTTTGTCATGCCGCTCTCATGGGACTGTTTGTTACTCTTTCTATCGGCTGGCCCTTTCTTTCCCTCTCTGCTCTCCTTCCTCCCCGCCTCTCTCTGTCTATTAATAATTTATGCCACTCTTGCTCTGCAGGGCAGTCCTCATTGGTCTCCATTTCTCTCTCCTCCAGTTCTGATTTGTTATGCCACTGCCATTCCCTCGTACACGTCTCATTGGTCACTGTCCGCTGAGCTTTCTATTACCCTCTCCTTTGCCTTTCTCCCACTTCACCCCCTCCTCCCCATGTTGTTTGATCTCATACTTTGGCTGTCAGAGATTTGTTTCTCCCTACAGCATGCTACTGAGGTGTTTTTCATCTGCGACGCCTTTATCAGCAGAGAACACAAAGGGTGCGCAGCATCGGGAGGCTGCGTGTGAGGCCAGCAGTTTCGGTTTGGTCCATATCTCCGTTCAGGGGGAATTATTTAGGCAGTGTTGCACACACAACGCAGGCATTGCCATTTCTATCGGTCATTAGTATCACCTGAATGCACCAGAAGGCATATTAGCAGGCTGACTGGGAATATGGGGCCATTACTGGAAAACAGAGAAGGCATATGCTTTGTGAAATACTGCACTCCTGTTTCCCGTTAAATGTGATTGTGTGTGTTTGTGTGTGTGTGTGTGTGTGTGTGTGTGTGTGTGTAAAAGAAAACGAGGACCAATTTATGGAAATACCAAATCATGACAAAGGAACTTTGAAGTCAGTGAATCACAGTGATACAGGCAGCTACGCAGGGAAATCGGTTTCCACTGAACGTTAACTAGCAGGAAGTGTCAACTTTAAAAAGATGCGAAACAATTGTCTCTTTAATATGTGAATTCTAAAGGGACTAATTACCAAAAAAAAAAAAAAAAACTGTAAAAACATCTCATGTCTTCATGTCATGTGCTTACAGCTATCCGACAGCATAGATGGTATCTTGGTCTCTTTGATACGTGATAATTGAGCCTGTCTGCACCACAGAAAAGGACAGCATCATTTGTTTCTTCAAACACTTCAAATGTCTTATGTTCACGTTTTACTGACAAACGAGCTCCTGCAGTGGTGAGAGTGATGACTGCCTTCAGTAGCAGAGACAGAAACAGCGTGACTTTGTTTTGTTGTCGCCACCCAAAAAAAATCAGTCTGGCCAAAAGAAAAACGGACAACAAGATCATTTGTGTGTCTTGTGAAACAGGTGGTGTCGGGAGTGACTGCTTGAAAGGCAAGTTGGCAAACTACTGTGGGTGAAGAGCTGATGCTGCGTTCACACATTAACAGCTGAATCGGAGGAACAGGAAAAACTCCCGTCATTCTGTCTTTGGAGCATTTGTGCATTATTCCAAGATGGTTGCCCCCACTGTACAGTAATGCAGTTTACTTCAAGGCACTGAGGAGCAGTACGTAGCCTGTTGCTGCAGCTCGCTACTTTCATTGTTTGTCTTATTTTTCACTCTGTGTATCACGAGCACTTTATGCAGGCTTGTTTAATGCTCTTGTATACCACTAGTTTATATATCTTAATTTCATTCTTGATTATTATATTTTTCTTTACCTTTGTTGTGTTGCTGCAACAGCCGCTAAGGATGAATACATTTTTGTCTTACCTGCCAGCGATGTAGCCACACCAGATAAATACTGAAAACTAGCTTCTGTCGCTGTGTCACGTATTTGTAGCGATCTGTTAACATGTCCATCCAGGTGGTTGCAATGTTGTGATCGTACCCAATGCCCTTTTAATCTGTACAACTTTGTAATTTTGTCCATTTTGTCACAGCAAATTAGAATATTTAAAAATGGTAAAATCTCATTTAATTGTAGAGTATTTATTTACTCAGCCTCTCCTTGACCCCCGTCTCTCTCTGTTTATCATGAGACTACTGCTGCAAGAGTGTGAGCTCTGCGTCTGGGACGTGGTCACACAGCGTCCGTACCATTACCACGCCGGTGTACGCCTTCAGTGTGCAGAGTAGGTGGAGTCTGCACACCATCTGATGGGTATTGTCGCAGGCAGACACGCCAGATCTGCTGCTAAATTTGAGCAGTGAGAGCGGCGTACACGTCAGTACAACCACATGGATCATACAAACACAAACAAATCACGAGGGACCAGTCATGCATACATAAAATCATACTGTGAACATTACTGTCCATGTAGGCAATTACTTTTTCAGCTAAAAAAACTACCATGGCTTTTGCCTCGTAGGCTGACATTCTTTGTTTTGTCAGCTGACAATTACTTTGTTGCTGCCACTGGCTGACACATTACACTCCACTAAAACAGCTTTCCCGGGCCTCGCCGTTACGTGTTAAGCAGTGCACCAGCGCACTGAATTGGAGCGGATACACACAGACAGCATCAGGGCTAACAGCTAGCAACACATGGCAAACAATACCCACCCATTATTAACGAGTTTAATGAGAGACTTCAGCAGTTTCGGTGCTGGTATGAGATAGTTGGGACTGTTAAACAGGTCAGTGTTGGATGTTAGCTGCTGCTGTGTTAGCTCGTGCTAACTAGGCAGAGTAGAGCAGGAGGAGAATGGCTCATGGAAACAGTCCTTCAGCGCTCACCATCACAAATAGATTCTAATTCGGTGGCAAACACTGAATGCTCAGAAGAACAGGCTTTAAATGCAAGACAGCATCATAACTTTTTTAATTTTCACTTGCCCCCTACATTTCTAAAACAAAAAAAGCCTAAAACATCACAACATTCATTGCAACATTTTTGAAAAGTTGCCATAAAATCAGGCCATTTTAGACAGCAACAATCCCCAAAACAGCCTGCCAAATCCTGGAGGGACCAGGGTGAGCTGAACTGATTTTATCAGTGATAGTATTGAAATCACTTTCGATGTAACTGCCAGTGATGCTGGCTTTGAAGCCAAGTTGCTGCTGTGTTTGTTAACAATTGTTACAAGGCTAAAAATTATAATATTTCAAAGAAAATTATTGTATGCCAGTTATAACCATAACAATAATGATAATAATGTGTAATTTTAGAAAGCACCGTCTGCTGCTGCATCACGTGCTGCGTTTACCTACATGCCATACATGGTAAATGGATCTGCATTTGTATAGCACCTCTCTAGTCTTCCAACCACTCAAAGCGTTTTTAACACTACGAGTAACATTCACCCATTCACACACATATTCATACACTGGGAGCCGAGGCTACCATACAAGCTGCCACCTGCTACTCAGTTTTTAACGCACTCACACACCAATGGAACAGCCATTGAGAGCACTTTGGGGTTCAGCATCTTGCTCAAGGATTCTTCGGCACGTGGACCGAAGGAGCCTTGGACAATTGCTGATCTTCCGATTAGTGGATGACCTGTTCTACCTTCTGAGCCACGGCAGCCCTTAAAGACCCACTCCAAGAATTAAGGCCAGAAATACAACTCAAAAACATTTCTACTTAAAAAATATCTTATCAGATGAGGCTTATCTGAGAAAAGAAACATGCATGTTAGAAGCTTTTTAGGCAGTGTGATGTTTAGAAGTTGCACTAGGCCAAAGTCCAATTTGCTGTGTCTCTCTTCTTAGCTGTAGATGTGAGTTTTTAATTTGCCACAGCGCTGGAAGGCAGCACTTGACGTAGAACGTACAGGTTGCTCTGTACTACTACTACTACTACTAGGTGTCACAGAGTGATCAAATTATCTGACTTCATGGGAATGTGGACATTATTGATAGCACATCGTACAGACACAAAGACAGTCAAGACTCTTTGCAATTGGGTGAGAATACACTAAACTTCTGCATAAGTTTACTTTGCCTCTGCAAACACCCGCTGCAGTGATTCATCTCAAATTAACTGATTGCTGTTGTAAATAGTGGTTTGATTGGGCACAGCAGGAGGTCAGGGTGGATGATGTACACTCATGTAAGGTCGGGTTGATTTAGCGTCCTTGATTGTCGTTTAGGTCTGAAGACTTGATGTTCTGAACAAGAAAACACAGTATGTTGTGACCTCAACGAGCCACATCGAGTTACAGAGCTGCCATTCAGAAATCACTTGCATCCAAGGCTGGACCACAACGCAGTGGAAACTGTTAACTCGGAGGTCTGATGAGCTTTTCTTACATCCACACAGATTCATGGTTGTAGAAGACAGCTTTAACTCCGTCTGTCAATGCCTGCTGCCACTGTTAAACGCGGGGGTGGATCTGTGCTGGAGTGAGCGTCCATCTCGTGGGAGTCATTAGGTCTGCTGATTGCTCTGCACAGTCGTATAAAGGCCGAGGTATATGAGGGCATTTTATAGCACCAGGTGCACCTTAAAGTGCAAACACTGCTCCCCCTGATGTTCTCAGATTCCAGAAGCATTAACTCCCACCAATTTAACAGTTTACTATTAAATTCAAGGCTTTGTGGACATTTAGTGCTTTTCGTGGCTCGCTCAGTCAAAATCTAAACATCTGTGATTGTTTCTTTTTTTTTTACATCTTTATTCTTCCTTTGAGGAGTTTTGCTGCATTTGTGACAAACATATGCAGGACATGAAAGAGGATGGACACGGAGGATGCCTTTTCAAAACGGCCTCTTCCTTAAATATCCTCTCTAAATACTTAATGACATCGACGTCCATTTTCTTCATCCGTCAACATGAAGAAAGGTTCAGTATGTCATTGCAGCAGTCCAAGGTGGATTAACCACCTGAGCCCAGATATTAAATGTGAAATTTCCCCTTCAGAGTCGCATAAAACATCCTCCCAGCAGTCACATAATTATTTTATATCAACTTACGTGCTGCAGTGAAGCCACGCAAATGCTCATATTGAGGGAAATTAATGCATTTATATAGAATTTAGCATGACATACTGTGTGTGTGGTTACCTGGAATCTCAACATAATTTAAACTAAAGCTCTCTGGGTCTGAACAATGTGCATAATGAAGGATCTGCTGAGGAGGTTAACCCTGCAGTGTCTAAGGCCATTTCTGCAATTTAACTCGGCATGAAAATGTGCTATTCATTAAAGGTGGCCATTGTGCACCACCTGTGCGTCTATTGAAAACAGATATGAGGCTCTTTACACCCTCAGGGTTTAAATGCTGTGATGTAATATATAATATGTTACAGACTGAGTGTATCGACGTGTTGGAGTGGTTTAGATACTGCACTTGATGATGGTTTTACCGACGACAGTGCAATGCGTCTTTCCCTTCTATTTCTTCTGCGTTTTTATCTTATTGATGTCTCTATTGCCTGATTGCTCTGGCATCGATTTATGTTGACGTCTTCATTACGCTGTATATTTCTTGGGCTTTTTTTTGTGTATTTGGACCTCGGGAACTATAAATGTGTTGAACTGCGTTTCCCATGTGTCCTTGCAGAAAAATAGCACCGGTGTGCTCTGCTTGGTCCCATTATAAGATGTTGGATTTGTTTGTGTCAAACAGCATGAAGGTCTGCACACAGAAAGCAGGCTTTCTTATCAAACATCTGCATCTGACTCAAGTTTATAAAGCCTTATTTTCTTCTTTCTCTCTTGCATGAAAATATATTCTAAATTTTGAAATATTCATCCTTATAATGTTACATTTTTCATGGTCAAATTATTCAGTATAAATTATAAGCCTGGCTAACATCACTTCCACTTTTATTTATATCACATAAGGATAAAAAATGAAAGCCAAGTTACACATGATTGTTCTTCTTTGGTAACAAATCCTGCTTTTCATAGTCACCAGACTTTTAATAGTTTTCTCTGCTTGTTACTTTATTGCACCTACAAAGACATCTCGTAAGTGATAAATGTATTAATAGAGGTGATAAAGAGGTGTTAGCACTGGTGATAACTGCTTCCTTAGAGCGTTAAAGTTATCATGAAGGTAAAGGAGGTGTTTTCTCCTTATTAGACAGTCACTAGTCTTTATGTTTGTGCGTCAGGTACCTTTGTTATTATCATTTTGCGATACATCCTGCGGGAGCTTTATGCACTCGTGTGCATATGGCAAAGTGACTCGAGCACACAGAACCTGCTCTCAAATGAGGGCGCATTAAGATCAGACAACACTTGAGGGGACCGGGGACTGAGGGTAATTTACCTCAATATGATTCCCCTGTAATGAATTCAAAAATGGCTGCTCAGAAATTGAGGAAATTTCACAAATGAGAGGCTTGATGATTTCTACGGCTTTGAAACTGAGTCACAAATTTAGGGCATGAGAAAGCAATCTCTGTAGGTCAAACGACACAACTTCTCTCCATTATTCTGAGGAGAGACTCAGTTATTAACTCGTAAAATAACTATGCATAACATTAAATAAGACAACAGTAATGTGTTTCTGCACCGCTGATGGGTTTAACTCGATGGTTGCTGTTTAAGATGTGCACATGTACCGACGCATGATTTACGGGGCAGTTTTAGCACCTGGCGTTAGGGAAATAAGCCGAAGCATATTAGCCGTGTGTGAGCTGGTTCCTCCACTCCGACTTTGCCCTGGGACTTGATGACTGCTGTCACCACGTCTGACAAACTGGGCGCCGCTGCAACAAATCAGTCTCCTCCCAATCCCAGTCGATATAATGAGACCAGACCTGCAGGCAGCTGGAGGTCTGTGTGTGAGAGTATCAGTGTTTATGTATGTGTGTGTGCTCCTGGCTGCACAGAGCGATGGGGGGAGGAGAGAATACTCAAGAGATTAGAGATTTATTGATTACCCTTTGCAGTGTCTCACCCTCCCTTTTCCCTCCCTCTTCCTCTCACCATCTTCCCTGGGTCTTCCATTCCATCCAGTTTATTTATAGAGGGTCGTAGAGGGCAGTGTTTTCGGCTCTGCAATGTGTTACAGACTTCTAGTGACCCAGCTTCTCTAAAACTATCATTCCAGAGGCTTATCGAGTGCACAGACAACGGCATCAGTGTAATGGAAGAAGAACATGAAGCCAATAAGCTCTTGTATCAAGCAGGCCCCCCTCCTCCTCCTCCTCCTCCTTCTCCTCCTCCTCCTCTTTTAGTCTTTATAAATGCGCCATGGTGTCTCGTGCAGCTGCACTTTGAGCAACCTCATGCAGGATGTAAATGCAGGATGCACCCGGCCTTTGCAAGTCTGATGGGCATTAAAAAACAGCAAAATGTTGACATGCAGATGACTGTGCTGCACTTGTACTTGTGCTGTCGGATAATGACTGTGTTTAGAATATGAATGAATGGAAAGGCAGGGGGCGGCGGGGGCGGACAGGGGATACAGGGGCAGTTATTGGATGAGACTTGGCAGTTTGTGTTTAGATTCACTGGAGGCTGCAGGCTTTTTGCACCAGGATGTGTTGGCTCTGGCTGTCTCCCATAGGAGCAGACCTATCAGAAAATACGAGACTTTCTTCCCAAGAAAGAAAAAGCATCATCAGTTGTTTCAGCAAATGCCCAAAAAATGACATATGTTCACACTAACATTGGCAAAGTCCTCTAGCATTAGTAATCACTGAGATTCTCCACTGTTGGGAGCACAAGACGAAGTTGGGTGACGTTGTGTTAGAGTCACAAAGTCTGTGTTGAGTTGTAACTAGCAACGACTGTAAAATACTGAGCCAATAGCTGATACTAGGACTGCCCCCTAATAGTGGACCAAACGTTAGTCAACCAGAAAGGTCATTAGTCGCCAAGATTTTATTGGTCGCTTAGCTTCAGAAAAAAGAGCATCAAACTCTATTAGGAGCTGAACCTTGTCAAAATAAATCAAAACCCGTATGACTGGACCATTAGGGACAGACACAGGAAGTGTCCACGCTCAGCAGTCAGACAGGAGTCAGGTTACAAACCAATCGCAGCCGACAGATATCTTTCCCTTCTTCTGTAAATATTCAGTCTGATAAACACGGAAAAGTTGATCATGTTAGTGCAGGGCTACCCAGAGCTTTACATCTGTCCCACGGACAATAGGCCTACACACTTATAAACAGCCCCTGGAAGAAGATCAGCTCTGCACTCAGGATTTCAGGTAAATGGGCTATATGGTGCTTGTTAAGGTTGCTTAGCAACTTCAGATGCAACCTGCCACTGCGCTCTTGAAAGCTGGCACAGAAAAGGCACAAGAGTAGTGCCTAGCGCCCGACCTCTCGTTTAAAGACACAGCATGTGTACAGCCCCTAATTTCCAGGGCTGGTACCTGCGGTTATTCCACAGGCTAGTTAATAACATGTGGGGCAGGAAATCCAAAGTGTGGGATCATTTTGAGAAGGTGAAGGACCAACCCAAGGTGATATGTAAACTCATCTTCATTGGTCCACTACAAACATGACGTATCATGTGAACATGGAAGTAGCTACATGCCCATTAGCCCACAGCGTCATTAACAGGCGGCTCGCTCAGTGTGTGACGTGCACTTGTAGATAAAATATAGGCCTATATTAATGAAGGTTCATTAGTACGGTTTGTATTTCTCTGTAATGTAGCACAGTGTTAACAATGTTACTGAGACTATTCTTTCTCACACCTTCAACTCAAACCACCAAAATATATCATTTAATCATAATATTAATATCATAAACATGCAGGCGACTAGTCGACTAATGGCCCTAAATGGCGACTATTGGTCGACTTTTCTTAGTCGGGGGCAGCCCTAGCTGATACTTTGTTCATGTTGTTATTTATTACCCCTATTATGCCAGGCGAAACAAAGACATCTTCATCTTAAAAATCAACCTAATTATCTGAAGTCATTCAGTCCTTCATTACACTACCTTTAAAATGAGCACAAATTCAATCATACACATTTATGTAACAACCTTTAAAATAACCATTTGCATGAAAACTTTTCCTATCATAATTCATTCTCTAATATTTATGCTACATTGTTGTGAAGACATCAACAAATTTATCCTTCAAACAGCTGTATTTATTCAAGTTTCTTGCCGAAAACTACATTTTACAAGATTATATTTGAACACATCATGAGAACGTTATAATTTACCTGCACCCAAATCTCATTTTTACTGAATAGAGCTTGAGTTGCATTCAGTTACATCATGATGTGACTCCATCAGCAGTTAGTTCCTGGCCTCCGGCTGCTAACAGCTAACGTTAACTAGCTCTTCTCCTGCGGAGTATATCATGGATATGTTGTTTATAATGAAGCATCAGGGAAACAATAGGGTGCGTCCTCTGATCCTCAATGGTGAGTTTACTGCACCCATACGTCCCAACGGTGTCCTGAGAAAGACCTTTGTCGACGGGAGTCTCAAGCCCTTCTTTTTTGCCTGCACAAAATTGATGTAACACAACAGAAAAACAACTGCCACTGCCATCAGTGAATATCATCTTATTAGCAGATAAACAGACAATAAGCCAAGTATCGGCTTATTACCAGTGATACCAGTGTGCAGCAAATGAATGGGTGCATCCCTAACTGTAACCATGTTAGTTTTAGTCCTGTTGATAGTGGCGGCAAATCAGAAAACACTTGTTGTTATGGAGGGCAGTCACAAACAACGTTTTTTGTCATAGAGTATCCAAACTCAATGTCTGCACACATACAAATGAGGAAATGTACACACGCCAAAAAATATTCTGATTTGTAAAACCCTGCGTACCCCTGCCAGTGCACTGTTTCCTTTAAGAAATTCCAAATCAACTTGGAATTGTCTGCACGTGGATCAGCCTCATATCCTGCCCTCTGCACCCCCACATTCAACTACAAATGATCAATGCAAAGCACCTAAAGAATGTTGCTGCATAGACACAGCCTGCTGATCAATGATTCTTTTCAGTAAATCATGGCAACAACTGAGAGGAAGACAAAGAAAAGGAATTTTCTGTTACAGAAATCGAAGTGCTTGTGAGTGAAGTGGAGGTTAGAAAGCACATATTGTTTGGTGGCCACAGCAGCTGGCGTCATAGTGAAGGAAAACAAAAGCAAATGCAGAGTGCAAAGTGGAAACATGTTGCTGCTGCTGTTAATGCAGTGAATTCATAAAACAGGATGGTATATGACATTTGAAAAAAAAAAGTGGTTGGATCTAAAAGTGGAGACAAAGGGAATAAAAATAATTGCACCCCACTGTCTCTGCTAATTTACACAACCCACATGTGCAGGTAGTGAAGATGTGCCGGGTGAGGTGACTGCCACTGCATCGTCTCACAGTCATGTTCACTGCAGTGATTTAACACATTGTTCGATCTTGGATGTCTACATCCAATGACTATAACTTTTTAAGTTAACAGGTATGAGGTGAAAAAGACTCAGTGTGTTTACACTTAATATCAGGCCAGACTTTCTTGAATCCTGCCACCTGCCACCTGCTACAGCCTGGCATCATCCAGCATTTCAACAGCTGACCATCACACAGTCCAGCCCTGTCCTTTGCACTCCGCGAGGGGAATGTGATGTTGAGACAGCACGGATGAAATACTGAACAGAATTTGATTTGAGATTTGATATCTTTAACAACTGGAAGAAGCTGATTAGGGTTGGGAATCGCCAGAGGACCCACGTTACGATATTATCATGACACTTAGGCCACAATATGATATTATTTTGATATTGTGATAAAATATATTGCTATTTATCACCTTTTTTCCAATTGAATTTCACCAAAGAAAAACTTTGTCAACATCAGTTTTACCTCCTCAGATAAAGTTTTCAGTCTGTTAATGTGACTTTAATCATTTTTATTGCAGCACAACGTGATGCAAAACAGACAAAGTGACAAACACCGCCATAAAACCTGCCAGAAATGCTGCATACACCTGACAGACTGAACTGTGGGCAGATTTAACACCCTCTGAGAGGACAGATTAAGTATGTGAATGTCAACACCCATGTTTCAAGCGTTGTCTGTTACAACATTAGGTTTTTGTCAGCAATCCTGGGCTGAGTTTTGGAGGAGGTCTGCAATGACTGCTCCAGTGTGACTCTGGTGTACTGCTCTAATTTGGAGAACGTGAGACAGCAGTCTCCAGTCCTCTGTGAGATCATGTGCAGTTACTGTCACATTTGAATCCACTGACTTGAAGTCCCGGCATCACAAGTTAACGCCACACTTCCTGCTGTACTCAAAGATTCCTCAGCTTTATGCTTCACTTCTCTATGGAGCTTGGGGACGGTCACATACCTGGGTTACGTGTTTTTAGCATGTAACAAAAGCTTTTGTTTTAGCAACACTGTATGGACGCAGATCTTTGCACATGAAGTAGGTGATGGACTGTTGCACTTTCTCTGCTCTCTGAGAGATGGATGGTAGTTTTGTTGAGCCAAGTGTGTCCAGTGTTGGTTGGCAGGTTTAGCGTTAGCTTGGCCGTCAGTGGCTAACGCTATCTCTGGATGGTGAAGTGTGAGGTCAGCCCTTATGCTCGTAGTATTCCCAGAGTATTTTATTCTCATATTCATATTCTCAAGTCCTTCTTTCCTTCTGGGTTAAAGAATCCAAAATAAGCGAGAAACCTATGAGCAATGCTTGTGTTTTTAATTGTTACTGTCCTTAAAATTGTCGCACTTCCACTGCAAAATTGTTGAATTTTTACTATATTTATTGTTTGTAATTTTATTGCCTTAATCTTTCTTGAATTTTGTATTTATTATGACGTGTGCTGTTGACCTCTTGGCCAGATCGCCCTTGTAATTGAGATCCTGATCTAAATGGGACTTATCTGGTTAAATAAAGGTTAAAAAAAATAAAATAAAAAGTCCAGATGACGATTTTTCATTTATTTCTCCGGTGCCTCCATCTTTGTTTTGATGAACATGCCAAGTCCGTGTATTGATACAATATCACCACCACAAATCATGATACTATGCTGTATCGATTTATTCTTTCATCCCTACTGCTTATGGAGTGACCACTGGGCAACCACTGGGCTAAATGTTTATGATAAAGCAAATTGATAGTAACGTGTGATGTGAAGTGAGATTAAATGTATCAGGAGCATTATCATACATATAGTGATTCCTCTCACATTTACGTCTACAATCTGGCTTCAATTCACCACCTCACCACCTGTGTTTGCCAATTCATGCCCTTTCCTGTGCGTACACAGTGGTTATAGATGAGGCCCCTGCAGTCAGTTGTTCGGCTAGTACTACTCTCTTCAAGAGTCCCCATCTCACCACAGAGCAGAGAAAATGATGCAATAAGAAACACCTAATCCAGGGCAGTGAACGGAGATCATGAGTTTTATCGAGCATTGTACCTGTCGGGGGAGACACCAAGCCTCCAGCCAAACGCCCTGCAGGGTTAGCCCATTCTCCATCTTGGCAAGAAACACCAGATTTAGACAATACTTCCAGCCCAAATGAGTATTTTAATGTGTTCCAGACTTAGAGAGAGTGGGAGTGGGAAAATGACGGCAGGAGGCTTTACAACACAGCGGAGGCTTCATGGCAATATTTCTCAGCTTTCGCTTGTGTGCGAGCTGCAACAGTATGATTTTATCACAGAACATCAAAACACCTGAGGGGAAGTATATTTCTTTTATCACGCTGCACCCTCCTAATAGATTGGAAGATATTAAGTATCTGAGTACAGACGTCTTTTTGCAATAGAGTAGAGTACAGATAGATAATTTAGTGGAGATGCTGTGTGCCCCGGCAGAGAAGCCAAGGTTAAAAATCCATGTACTTAGAAACTAGAAAATGGCGCTCTTGATATATTTCCGATGCAGATATATTCCTCACTATCCATGAAAAATGTGTTGGTATGGGCTGTGGATGGGTAACATACATCTGCAGTGATACATTTACCGAGCTGCCATCCTGTGCGTGTTCGGTAATGGGTATCTTAATGTAGTTTGAGAGCTGAGATTTCATTTGGATGGTAAACAGAATGTAATACACACATGCACACACGGCACCTTGGGAATAAACTACCAGCAGCACAGTTTGACCTGCGACGTTAAATACCTTTTGATTTACATACTGGGAGAAATTGAAGTGGAAGTAGACCAGCTGGGTTTTTATTTAACTTCCAGGAGGCTCCTAATTCACTCAGTCAGTTCAGTTTATTCAGAAAAATATTTAAAACGAAATTCAGAAGCCTCAATGAAGATGTGAAATGGGACATCCTGATGTGCTATCTAGAGCTTTAGAATAAGAACCCAGGTATTAAATAGATAGTATTTAACCTATATGTTTACTGGAACATCCCAGTCTCACTCCGAAGTCATTGAAATCCAGCGCTTGTCAGTGACTTCTAGCGTCAGACACCAACGAAAAAAGCTGTCTTTACACATCAGCTATAGTTTAACAGCACCAGACAGTCTGAGACCAAGCGCCAAAAAGTGACGAGGTAGGAGTTAGAATGTGTTGACGAGAACGTCATGTAGATTTTTAAAAAAGAGCATGTATTAAACATAAACATTTACAACCTATGAAACTCCTAAGACTAACTAAAGACTCTGAGACTGAACTACCTTAAATCTAACTACTAAATGGTCCTCAGATATTTAATCCATCATTCTGAACAATGGCTATACAGGTAAGATACAATAAATCGAGACATACGGCAAGTGAAAATAACAGTACAATTCAGGTGGATGTGAGAGTAACTACTTCACAAGCCTCCAGCCCGTAAGAGTGTTAAAGCTACAACATATTTTTGTTGTAACTGCTGCCCAAAGCTCCTTCTGAAAACAGACACAGATAATATTTTTTTATGGTGTTATCAATCGTATTCTATACCTGTGGACCTCTGCAAACCCCACTAAAGCTTGTACATTTAAGTTTATGAGTTTTTACCCTTTACAAGATGCTTTTTTACAATCTAATGTGTATGAGACAGAAAGTAAATCAGACTGAAGCCACAAAGTCAGTCATTGAGCATATACACAACATTATACAAGTATTATGAAAGACATTACATTCAGTAAAGCTCAGAAGACTGCAGCTTTGGAAAAGAGGGTCAGTGGAAGCATTTTGGACCATGGTATGACATGTTCTTTGGAGAAATCTGTAATTTTTTAGCCCTTATGTACATTTATATACAACTAATTTAGAAGACCAAGTAGGTTTTGAGGGAAACATAATGACCCAATTACATATTTTATTAACATTATGAAGAGGGTTAGGGTTAGCAAGTCTTAAAAATGTTGATAGTGAACATATCAGAAAAATGTTCACTGACAATATATTTCAGCTGTTTCCTGCCCAAACAGGCAATCTTGAAATACAGTCTCCATTTTTATTCCTTTTTTATTACTACATGGAACTAAACTCACGGTCTTTTCCTAGCCTTCACCAAGGTGCTTTTGTTGCCTAAATGTACTGTAAGACAATAGTCTGACCGTGAACCCAGGGTTTTGGTGTCACAGTCCTGCGTTTTGTAAGCCTGCCATTCTCCTTGAGATACGCGGTACATAAATGTAGTGTTTTACCTGAAAGAAACATTGTCTCTAAACATAATCCATGCAGCCATTACACTGCCACAACAACGGAATTAAGAAAGCACTTTGAGTGGTTGGAACACTAGAAAGGTGCTATACAAATGCAAGTCCTTTTACCAAATGAGTTGACAAGTCAAGGAAAGTTCCAATGCTGCAATCATCTTTATCAATAGTGTCAGTTTCAGTGCTTTTTTTCTAAAACCAAAGTGTGATGGGACAAGAATATTTTATTTATCTAAGTAATCACTGAATCTAATATGCACAATTCTCTTCAGCACTTTGGAGGTTGGTAGTTATGTGAATCATTTTTACCACCAGACTGGTACAATTCAGGCAATCTTTGTCATTGTAGACACAACCCCATAAAGTAAAGGGATATTAAAAGAGTAAACAAAAGGTTCCATTATTTCATCAACAGTCACTATAAGAATTTTGCCACAGATTTCATTTGCACCAGCTGTATGTGAACTTTTCATGTCCATAATGAATTAAGAGACTTTATTCTGTCAGTTGGCATCAAAAAGAACTAATTCAAATGATTCCCTTGAAGATATTGTCTGAGAGTAGCACCCTTTGATTGGCTCATTACGTTTGAGAGCTTTTCACTGATGGAGATAAAATGATCGCTAAAACTATCCACAAGATCAGTAATGTCAAAATCATGGCAAGCATGGTGTTTGATTTTGAGTGTCAGAAGGAACAGTGGTTTAGTGACCCTGGCTGATGACTTCATTGAACACCTTCAAGGACTGCTTTTGATCACCCTGAGAAGCTTTTGATAAGTTTGGTGTCTTTACTTGTTTATATTACATGAGAGAGCTTATTTCTGTATTTTATATAAGATTATTTAACCGCATCACCTAGATCATTGATGTTTTTCTTTTTGTTGATGAATCATAAAATACCAGAGTAAGCCACAATTTCTGATCTGCAGCTCAGTGTTTAATGATCTTTTCAGGGTTGGTGCTATCAATAGAGTCAGTTAATGCATCAATTAAAGCATTATATGCAGTGTCTGGATCCTTACAGTTATAGACTGAATCCCAGGTTTTGGCTTGCATGTATTTTCATTCAGAACTTTAACTTTAGTTTTGAGCTAAATCAATGGAGAGTTTAAGAAGAAAATGGTCTGTAATGTCCAAAAGTATTGCACCTGAGTCAATGTCATCAATGTCATATGTTAAAAGAATAAAACAATTTTAATATTTCTATTCATGCAATATAAAAGCTCATTCAGTTTCAGAGTCTCAAGGTCAATAAGTCACTTCAATAATGACTTCTTTTTTTTTATCATTTTACAATTATTTCAATGAATAGAGAATCTGAGTGACCATCTTTAATGATGAATGAGGTCGTCACAAATGTTAACACAGTGTCCTAAATCTACATATAGACACACTCCAGCACCTGGTCTGCCAAGTCTATTTTTGTTACAGAACTTGTAACCATCAAGGTTCAGAATATTCCCATATGATGCATCATTAGGCCAGGTCTCACTGCAGCCAGTTACATCAAAACTACGACCTATTTCAGCTGGTCAGGTGTAAAACACTTACAGTTTAGCTTTCCACCAATGTCAAAGCAATGCTGTTCAAGGACTTCATAATATTTCAATTCAATGTCTAATGCAAACAAAGAGGCCAAAACAACTACATCAAATCCAAGCCAACAAGAAGTAAATAAAAAAGAAATGTAATCAAGTCATCCAAACTTAATATCTTTAAAACTCGTTGAGAAAAGTATGGCATCGTCTGCGTACAAACATATGTGATGTTCTACCAGAGTAGAATAGTTATACCAGACATGACTTCATGAGCTTTTATGGCCATAGTCAATTGCTCGATAGCCTATAAAGGCTATAAGGGACACCCCTCCTGGTTGATCATTGGAGAATAAATGGTTTGGAAATGTTATTATCGGTCAATATCCCAGCAGTTGAGCTTGTGCACAAGAGCCATATCCACTTCAGAAAACCTACACCAATTCCAAATCCCAGAAGCACCTTAAAAAGATATCCCCACTACATCCCACCAAAGGCTTGGCACACGTCTAAGGATAACAAAGCTGGATCTTTAAAATTGTATTTTTAATGCAATATATCCAAGACATGCCAAATATTGCGAAATCTGTGTCTATTTTTGCCAAAGCCATTTTGCTCATTACAAACAAGGCGTGGAGGGTGTGATTCTAGTCTTCTGGCCAAGGCCTTGGAGAGTATTGTAGTGCCACACCCCATCAAAATAATTGGTCTGAAAGAGGAGCACTCATTTGGGGGTTTGTTTGGCTTAAGAATTAACGTTTTTATTGCAAGTCTCAAGGATGGTGGAAGTATTTCTTTTGTGTAAGACTTCTCATATATGGCCTGAAGTGGGACCAGAAGTTTTAAGTCATCCAAACCTTCTGGTTTACTGCCAACATACCATTGGTTTGAATTTGTAAGCAGGTAGATGCATCCATGTTCAGTGCTTCTGGCCACAAGCTCATCTGTGTGATTTCTTATGCAAGTTAAAAAGCAGTTTCACTCTCATGGCTGTTAGATTCTCCAGTGTGTATCTTAAGTGTAGATCCTTTGAGACTTTGCTTTGAAAACCCCATTGTTGATGCTGTATTGAGCAACCTTGACAATAATTCCTCCCCTCGGTTTGGCTTTCTTACTGTTGGGTTTTGGTCCAAGGCGATGGCATCTGTCGATTACAAAGATTTGCACCTTTGTGTTGAGATTGTTTTTAGAATGTTTTCTTGTCTGGTCCTCCAAGAACAGCAAGACAATTCCCTCTAGATTACTGCTCTTGTTCACAGAAAGTGCCCTCTGAATCATCATACTTCTTTTGTACTTCATCAAGTTTTCCAATCATGTTTTTGAATTCATACTTCTGGGATTCCTTTGCTGATTTTGAAATGGAGTTTGTCACAGCTTTCTTGGCAGGTTCAATGAGAGGATCCACAAACATCTTGCTGATTTTCAGGATGAAGTCAAAGTCCTAAAATAGCATATCAATCTGCTTGCTTATTGTGTCTATGATAGCAGCTCTGGGCACATTTAGTCTTTGTTCAGACTCTTCAAACATACCCATGCCATCGCTTTCCTTGAGCACATGTGGTGTGTTGAATTGTTCGATGGTTGGCGGTGGGAATCACAGTTTCTTGCCACTAAACTAATGCTTTCATTGCCATGAGCAGCAAAGTAAGACAATATAGCTCAGTTTCAGTGAGTTTGTTTTGCATGGTGCACATGTTTCAGAGGTCCATTAATAGTGCTTGTTAATTCTGATGTTATTTAAGTTTTTATCTTTGTCACACTCTTTCTAGGTTAAGACTGGAGCAACATCTAAGTGCCTGAAATGGAAGTGTAAAATGTGCTAAATGGAAAAAGGAAAGTGGGAGCTGGGAAGGAGGTGTGAAGGATTAAAGTGACTTTAAATCAGATTGCCATGACTCAAGATCACAAGATCATTTTGCTGCACAGTTCTACTCACTGTTACTTCCTGCCCTTTTTATCCAACATCCCTTAACTTTCTTTTTCTGCTGACCGGGCCAGACTGTCCGATTTTTAAAGACTCCTTCCTCCTCCGAGTGGAGAACAAGTCATTTCCAGGCTGAGCAGAGGCTGTCAGGCTTTTATGGTGAAAAGTAGGTCAGCGTGCTGGTGCCAAGTGTGCCCTTTTCTCCAGGTATGGAGTGGCTAATACAAGCAGTGAGAGCTAACACTGAGGTAACTGTCTGTGAGCTCGCCAGGCTTCATGAGATGCTGGAGTCTAAGTCAGGGGGATGCTGAGATGCCAGAGGCAGGCTTTAGTATTTACAAACACTCTAATACCACACTGGTGTGTGTATATACATATTTGTGTGTGTATGTGATGGAACGAAGCCAGGTTCAGATGAGAATAGCTGCAAAATTATACAATATCCAGCGGAGGAGAGGTAACATTTACACAGGTGCTGTACTTAGACTCAATTTGGAGGTTGGGTTTTTAAAAGTCAAAGGAATGGTTCTCAACCTTTTTGGTTTGTGACCTTTTACAAAAATAGAAAATCAGTGTGTAGTTGGGGCTCCTTGTCATGTTTAGATGTCCATGAGTTGTTAGCAGTGGAAACAGAGAAACATTTCACCTCCAAACTTCTTAAAGGTCCAGTGTTTAGTATTCAGGGGGATATATTGGCAGAGATGGGATATAATATAATGGGCTAAGTATGTTTTTTTTAGTGTATAATCACATAAAAATAATTATCATTGTGTTTTCATTTTCTTAGAATGAGCCGTTTATATCTACATAGAGAACAGGTCCTTGTCTATGGAGGTCGTTATGTTGCTCGCCATGTTTCTACAGTATACCAGAACGGACAAACCAAAGACTGGCTCCAGATAGGATCATTTGCCGTTTTACATCAGCCACTGTAGTTAGCAGCCCCTCCGCTACAAGCAGTGTCAGAAAAGCACAGACTTTTTAACATGGAACTGCTTTATTCAGTGTTTTTACTGGTTTAAATCACCGGGTCCATTTGTTTTGAAGAGGACGAGACCTCTGGGTTGGGAACCAGAGGGTTGCCAGCTCAAGTCCCTGTCTGGACCAAATAGGTAGCTGCATTGGCCAGTTCACCTCCAGGGCACTGCCAAGGTGCCCTTGAGAGAGGCACTGACCCCCCAACTGCTCGGGGCGCCTTTCCGTGGGCAGCCCCCTCGCTCTGACATCTCTCCATTTCATACATTTATAGATCCTTTTTGTGCATGTGTGTGTATTTCAGGCCTGTGTGTGTATATCACAAAAGAGAAAAAAAAAAAGAATTTCCCCTCGGGGATTAATAAAAGGTATATTTTCTATCTTCTGAACAATAACAATGGGTGAGAAATATGTTAATATGTGCATACAGGTATATATATGTTTCCCCTTATGAACCCGCACAGACCGGCGGATACGTCCTTTCTTCCTATGTGCTTCTGCCTTCCCTTCACCCAGAGCAAGTCCCCTACCTTGTGCCAACATCTTTCCTCCGCAGATATTCTATATCATGCCAAAAAGACCTGACCAAAGCGTCTCAGCTGAAAAAATTCTGCGCCTCTCAAGCACTCCCAGCTGGGCGTTTCCTTAATACTACTACAAATAAAGACATGCAAGCTACCTAAATTTACATCAGTAACTTACCATAGATTGTTGGTGTAGTTTGTCTACTTTGGATGGAGAGATAAGGTCGGTGGACTGGGCAGCATCAACGACAGGTATTTCTCCAATGCAGCAACCACACGCAGTGGGATTACTGACTGCTGAAAACAGAAGAAGATGGTATGCTTTAAATAAAGCATAAATTTAAATTATAAATTATATTTTTTCACTCTGTTGTCATACACACACAGGCCCAAAATACATACACATGCACAAACAGGACCTATACATGCATTAAATGGAGAGATGTCAGAGCGAGGGGGCTGCCCATGGACAGGTGCCCAGAGCAGCCTGGGTTTGGTGCCTTGCCGGGGGGCGCCTCGGCAGTGCCCTGGAGGTGAACTGGCCTCTCCAGCTACCAGTCCACACTCCATATTTGGACTGGACAGGGACTTGAGCCAGAGACTTACCGGTTCCTTACCCGAGTCCCAATGGACTGAGCTACTGTCGCTCCGTAGGCTCTCTGTCTTCCTTACTTTTGTGGCATCGTTGTTTTTTTGTTCATTCACTGAATGACGGCATTGCGTACTTCTGACCGTGCTGACCGGATGATAAATGGATGCTTCAGCTGGTGGTTGCCTTCTTTAGCTCTGCATCCCACATGACAACAGGTGAATAACTGACGCAGTGACACTGAAACTGTCAGTCACAGCGGTGTGTGTTATAGAGTATTTCACAATGGCTTTGAACACAGCTCAGCCAATCATAATCAAGGACTTTTATAAAAGTAGTACAAACCTGTTAAAACCTATGGAACAAGTACATTTATTTTTGATGCTTTAGGTACATTGTACTGATGATGCTTCTACACTTTTACTTGAGTTGGATCGTGAATGCAGGACTTTTACTTATAATGGAGTTCTTTTACATGAATGTATTCATACTGAATACTTCTTTCATCAAAAGAAGTGAATGTGATGTTAAACTGGATGAATTAGTTGGCTGCACTTGGCACAGCTGCCCCCAAAAAGCTTCAGGTATTTTCTTTTACTGTTTCCATACAATTAGCGGTTCATTCACACTCACTCTGTTACCTGTTAGAAATCAGCTCATAAAGCCCCGACAGACGTAAGAAAACCTTTAAAGCCCAGAAGATTTCTTTCTCTCTCTAGGAGTCAAATGGGACTAACGAGCTTTTGACTCGCTGCACAATCAAACACTGAGTGATATTAATCATAATGGTAAGTTGTCAAGGTGGATCTGTGGTTAACCTTGATGCGTCACAGCAGGACGACATTGCGTTCCATTTCCCGCCTTCTCCTTTGTTTGAAGGAAATAAAATCGGTGAGCTTTTGTTGAGTGAGGTTATTGTTCAGGTGTCAAATGCTGTGACGGCTTTCAGAGTCTGCAGACCGTAGCCCTGTTTCAATTAACCAGACTTTCACTCAGTACTTGTTGATTCATACGCTGTATCTCATTAGGTTTTTACTCACAGCATCAGCGCCTCAGCCCTCAGAATTGTTGCATTACTTTTCCTTTAATCTCTATTTCTTTAATTTCCTTTGGGTCAAAACAAAAATCCAAAGCATACCTGGATAATTTTAAAAACATTAATTCTAATTAAAACTGCCAAAATGAGAACCAATATTTGGTCCTGCTAAATATGAAATTGTTTCTATAGAAAACTGTTTTTTAATTTGTTTTTAAAAGTGTTCAATCATAAAATAAATAATAATGATAAAAAAAATAATACAAAACAAAAACAAAATTTTGGTTAAAATCAAGAACTATCTGATCAAACAACAAGTAAACAAGGTAAAAATCTGACCACATAATGTCTGACTGACCATGTGTAAGTGGTGCAGGGATAAGTCCCTTGTCTTGACACCCATGGGTCTTTTGAATGTGTTTTGGGTTAGATGCCTGACATAAGGTCTGTGGTTAAGACAAGCTTGACAGATTTTCAGGTCTCAAAAAGGCTGCTGCTGCCAAGTGGCTAAACGAGACTACAGAACATCATCATCATCACCACAGCTTTACAGCCTCACTGTGGTGGTGATGTTGAAGTCATGTGACCACAGTGTAGTTTGTTTACAGCCGAATGTTATCTTTTTACTTGTGGTGATTGCATTTATGCTTCAAAAGTCATCTTATTGTTGAGCTTTAGGTCTATTAGACCTTTATCATAGCATACATAAGGCAACAATGGACAGGCTGGTAAAAGAAACCAATCTCAGTCGAATCACTGACAGTATAACTCTCATTAAAAACCTCATTAAGGCCTGTGGGCTGAAGGGCATCTAAAGTGTCGATCCAGAAAAAGCTTCCCTTGGCATATCTTTCTTTCCTGTCTACCAGTCTGGACTTATTGATGTTTCCAGCGCCTTGCCAAGACCAAGCTGGGCGGAGCGGTGGTTGTTCTGCTTCAAAATTCATAAAAGCGGTGTTCATTTGTGAGGATTATCTTGCTGGACAAAATGTGTAAATGTTTGTTTACCACAGAGCTTATTTTCTGCAGTAATACAAAATCCAGTGGAAAAGTCTCATGGGATTTTTGACGAGGAAACCAGGGCGATGCTAAAATCTGTGTGGGCCTACAAACAAAAACGTCTTCCCTGCAGCTCTCTTGTCCTGGGAGTTCACAGCAAGTGAGTGAGTGTGTTGGTGACGTTTTTTATCATGTGGGTCACGCAAAACCAGAAGAAATCAAACACCCAAGGGGGAAGAAGAAGAAGAAGAAGGGTTCTTTACATAAAAAATGACTAACTGGAGAAATAATCAGGAATTCCTGTGGGTAAGAACCAAAGCTCAAAGCTCACACTAAATAAAAGGAACAGCGAGAGACTCTGTTGTTTGTGACCAAATTACAAACCGGCTACATGACCGCAGTGTAATCGGCGTCATGTCCTGCCAACACGGTCTCACTCCAAAGTCGTCAAAAAAAACAGTGCTTGGGCAGTAACCTCCAGTGTCAGACACCGACAAAAAGCCGTCCCTTCACAATGGCATGATACACGGCCAGTCGCCGCTATTATTTAACTGTGTCCAGCGATGTCAGGGTGAAACGCAGTGGGACAACAACAAAATTCGTAAAAGTCCGAGTAGGGCAGATGGGAGGGGTGGTAGATGATCCCAACAACCACCGACTTTCACCCAGGAGGCTGGTGTTTGCTTCCTGTATGATTCTAAAGCCAAACTCTGTTCCGTTTTCTTAAACCTAACCACACGCATGTGTGCTTCTGGCATTGACAACCTCCTCTTTTGTGCTTCATGTGTGAAAGGAAAACTTCATACAATGTCCAGACCTGATTCTCCGAACACTGTCTGCAGTTCATCTGAGAAAACAGCTTTAGAGTAAGATGTGTAATATAGTATAGGAAGATGTGGATTGAGAGAATAGGTATTGAGGGCTTTTATAGTTCAAACAACTGTCAAACAAAAGCACAATCACTAAAAATTTAGTTAGATTGGAGTAACAAAAGCTGAGAAGACGTATGAAGTGAGGCAGGGAGGTTTGTTTACTCTCTGAAAGACGGAGACTTCAAAAAGGAAAATAAAGATCACACAGTTGTTTGACAGTTATGAAAGAGCTGTTGGCAAATATTCACCCTAGATACTTGTTTAATAAATTATTAAAGAGCAGAAAAACTGGCAATACTAATGCCTTTTATTTTGCTAATAGAAAATGAACTGGCTTTTGTTCTTTTGCTGCACTTTGTAGGACTTTTGGCCCCATCAGCTCCATTGTTATCTTTGCTGAAATTCCATTACACGCACGACGGGGAACTAGCCTGCTAACGCCTAAAAAATGCACATCATAAATGCAGCAGGGACTAGAAAACATCATTTCACAGTGTCCGTCTGAAAAACGAATCAGGAAGAAATTGATTTTTACAGACTTCGCTGTGACAAACAGATTATGAATTCTTTTATGTAACGACTTCATTGTTTTGGAGTTTTTCTACATGCTTGTTATTCATAATGTTTATTTGTCATTCAATAATTAATTCATTGCCACTTTACAGAACTCTTTATCTTATATTACATAAGACTCTCTGTTTAAAACCCACTTCACAGGGACTTTATTGGATCAGTATAATATTACTGCAAGATTGTTTGATTGTGTAACACTATATCCTCCTGGCTTTTACTACATTTTATCGCACCAAATAAAAGAAGAGATTTGTTTGTTGGATGAGGCGTTCAGGGGTGGAAATGGATTAGTGAAACTTGCATGCTGTCAGGGGAGTCTTCAGCACACACCCACATCAGGTAAACCCACAGTGACAGCACAGCACTTAGGAGTCCTGGCATTAACAGGACAGTGCCAGCGCCAGTTACCACCCTTAAATGACGAGAATGATGTGACTTCAAAAGGGGTGCTCCTGAAAATGTGTGTATTTATGTCATGGTGGATTAATCATAGATGTGACCTGCCAACAAACTCTCTCACATAATGTCATATAGTTCAGTGGTACTGGCAGCAGGAATTCTAACCCCAGTGCAGACAAACAGCACGAGACAGCATGACAAGGTAACTAGAAGAACAACGAGCTGAAAATCAGCGCATTGCTGCACAGCTGTGGTTAAAGTGTGTTCTGCTGCACCCATAAACAACACCCAGCAGTGTTATTATGGTGTAATGATGACACCTTGGAGTACACTTCTACATCACTGCAGCAAGATGAGGAGTTCACTGTGGGTGGTCAGCAGAAACAACAAAAAATGGGGAAGTGAACTTCCTCTCAAAAAACTCCTTTAATTCTGCTCAAACCCTCCCTCTGAGAATATTTAAAATATGCAACAGAGGCCACATGTTGTGTGACGCAGGGACCACTGACTTATCACTGCTTAGTGTAGCATGGACAGTAACGTAGAGCTGGTAATCAGACCTAACCAGCCATGAAAAGCATGTGTCAGGCTCTTAGTTTTCTCTGCAGGAAAAATGGGGAATCTGGTGGAGCTTTGATGGTCTCTATGCAATCTAATCCAAATTTATTTATAAAGCATATTTAATAACTACAAGTGTCAGGCAGCCAGCCCAGCTGATCCCAGCCACTCCAGACAATTCTTGTAATTCCAGCAGCGCATTTCAGACATGTCCCAGAGGCTAATAAAAATACATGCTTCGTCTATTTTTGACAGAGCTGCAGCATTTTGCAAAGAGCAGATCGATTTATCCTGCAACAGGCACTGAATGTAAAATACTGATACAAGGTATTTGTGAGGATTAATGTATTTTAATAACTACAAGGCAGCCAAAAATCTTTGATCCATGTTGTTCATTACTGGACTTTTAATGGTATTAAATTTGTAGGTTAAAGCACAGCAAAGTAGGAAATAAAAACAATAACCACAATTAAAACATACGAAAAAACACTTAACTTTCTGGCCTGCTTACTTACTGATGGTAGAGGCACAAATATCAAGAGCAAAATGACCAACAGTTACAAGTTGCAAATCTACAAAATCAGGCAGGCTGCTGAAACGCTCCCGGTTTGATAAGACAGTGTGCAGCAAACTGAACTGCAACAGACAATAATGCTTGTTGTTTTTAGCCAAGACGATATCTGAAAAACTTGGGGCCTCTACTGGCTGGTTAAGAAAAGTGAGAAATCAGCAGTCAACGATGGTATAAAACAGCTAGCTAAATTATAAATCACTGCAACCACAAGAGGTCCTTGAGCAAACAGTCATACATGTACACATTATTAGGCTGATTGGTCCAGTAGTTTGCATGATTAGCTGCGCAAAACACACACATGACCAAACGCATGATAATAACAGTTGACCAAAGTGTGGCACAATTAAAAGTAACAAAAAAACGTAAAAAGAACACAAAAATAAAATAAGAATTAAAAGAATAATTAACATAGAAGAATTAAAAGCCAAGAATTAAAGATGTTATTTATTTAAAAACAGGCAGTGTAGGGTCCCGCCTAACGTGCACACAAACAGAGTTCGGAGGCTACAACTGCAAAGATGCAGTAATGCTTCAACCTCTATCTTGGGACAACCAGAAGGACCTGGTCAGCGGACCTGACTGACCTTGATGGGACGTGTGGTTGTTAAAGTTCAGAGAAATTGTTTGGAGCTAGTCCATTTAATGATTTGTAGGTAAACAATAAAATCTAAAATCAATTTTAAAACATATAGGGAGCCAGTGAAGGGAGGTCAGTGTGGGGAAATGTGCTGTCTTGCATGTTCCTGTTGAAAGACGGGATGCAGCATTTTACCCAACTGCATGCGTAAGAGGGAGGCCTGGCTAACGCCAACATAGGGTCTATTACAGTAGTCGTCAGGTCAAGATAAAAGCATGTATAACCCTTTTGAAATGACTAAATGGTAAGAACCAGAAGCACATTTATGGCCCTTTGAGAGTTACTGTGTGTAGGCCATTGTTGTAGCTGAGCTTATGACCCTACTAGAGGCTCTCCAAAGTGTGTGTCCTTTGGGAATGTCAATTCATAGATGTAAATGGTAAATGGACTGCACTTGTATAGTGCTTTTCTAGTCCTCTGACCACTCAAAGTGCTTTAACGCTACACGTCACATTCACACACTTATTCACGCACTGGTGGACTGGTGGTCGAGGTCACCGTACAAAGTGCCACCTGCTCACACGATGGACAGCCATCGGGAGCGATTTGAGGTTCAGTATCTTGTCCAAGGATAATTGGATACCTGGATTCTGGATATCCAAGGATAAGTACATCATTACACACTTCCCGTGGGTCATAAGTGATGAGTGAGAGGGACTACTTATTTATGAGTCTACACATTGTTTTTTAGGAAAATTCTGCATAGTATTCTGCATCTGAATGCAGCACAGTTGCTGGCGAGCCCATGTGTTGCGTTTACTGCCACAGCAGAGAAATAAATCCTGTTCATGGACGACTTTGGTTTTCCCACTGGCCCTTGTAAAACTTCTCATGCTAACATTATCAGCAGCTCTGTGGAAGTGGCTCAAATCAGCCCTCAACAACAGAAATTACATACAATTTAGAAAATAATAATAATGGCACCTCTGAGTTGCTGTTCCTTGCTTTAAAGCAGGACTGTCAAATGTATGGTCTGTGGGACAGAGAGGGCTCACCAAGGGGTCCAATCCAGGCCATTGTATGACTTGACACATCTGATACTAATGCACGTGAAAAAGCTAAGAGGTGCCAGGTTTTAGGAGCAGGTTAAACAGAGAGTGGATACTTCATATAAAATGCTGCTTCAGAAGCTTTCCACCCTGACAGGAATACAATTCTCTGAAAAAACAATGAAGACTTACTGTGGTCACTGTGCAGAATGTTGCCAATCAGTCGCTTTAGGACAAAAGAACCTGTATCATACTTCTATCTTAAAACAATATTGCTAAGGCACTGCCAAAACTTCAGATTTGTAAATGGTTTGTAAGGCAGGTGATAACTTAACCTGCTTCCTCTCCAGCTTCCACTTTAGTTTGGTGAGGTGATGCCAGCAGGACTACACAGGAGCGGAAATGTATGGAAAAATGTAATGACAGTGAGTAGTTGCAGCTCAGTTGCTAGAGGGGATGTTGGATGGTGTGTCACCTAGGTGCGATGCCTGCCAAGCTGCAGACCACTGATCAAAACCAACAAATAATTTCAGCCAGTCATCACTACCTTCCAGTGGATTTTTTGTCACCAAATGTGGGTGTTTTTTCGTGACCTGTCACTGTGTTTCCATCGGGGATAGAGCCATGAAAAGCATTTGGACATCACTGCATTTCCAGCCAGGTTCGTGCCACCATAAGCAGGTATTTTGAGCCAAAACATGATCTCCTCTGAACCATAACCAAGTAGTTTTGTGCCCTGTACAGCATTGTCATCTTATCTGCTATGTAACACAGTCCCTCTTCACAGCAGCTATTTTAAATAACAGCACTGCATGTTGAGATGTTTAATGGTGTTTTTTTTTTTTTGCAATGAAACTGCGCTGATTTCAAGCTCATTATTATGAGCATTCATTTCCCACAGAATTACAATGTACTTGTGATGGTAGGGGGTGCAAGCATCCACAGCTCACTGCAGACATTCAGCAGCGCTGAGGGACTGACCAGTTTTAAACAGTCAAATCTGCGGTAAAATTGTGGTGACTGGACAAAATTACAAGGTTGCACAGAATTTCAACATGTTCTAACACCTAGCTCGTCACATATCGCTGCTTGTTAAGTGGACTTTTGACATTGCTGACATTCTAGGATCACAGGGCATGTACACTTTCTGCTTATTAGATGCATGCAGTCTTTTTCAAAATTAACTTACAACATTGCTAATATACCTCGTATTTCCTTTCATTTCTTTGTGCAACAAACACTCACCATTAGGTTTAGGCATCAAAAGCACAAGCTTTAGAAAAAAAAACCATCATGGTTTGGCTTAACATCCATACAGGAAGCAAACAGCAGGCTCCTGGGTCAAAGTCTGGTGTTTGTTGGACCCAACCCTAACCCACCTGTCTGCCCTATGGCAGCGACAGTTTGAACTAACACCGTCTGGTGGCATTATAAACTGACACAGATGACTTTTCTTATCAGTGTCTGACAGAAATTCACTGACCAAGTGGTGGCACTTGACGACTTTTTAATGACAACAGGATGAGAAATTACAGAGACTGACTGAATTTGTATTAATTGTTGTGATCTAGGGCTGATCAATAAGAAGATATTATATCTTTATCAACATATGAGACTATATACCGTCTCTTTTTTGATATTGTTGTACTGTGATATGGCATAAATGGTGTTATTTCTCTCGTTTTAAAGGCTGCAAGTGATGTAAATTTATCAACTTTCCAGACTTTTCTATCTGTTTTAACACTTATCTTAACCCGCTTAGTCGTTACAGCCACATCATTGATGATAACTGATCAAAAATCTCATTGTGTTAATATTTTCTGAAAGAAAAAAAAAACATTGTCGCATTAATGAAATGGTTTTGCGATTTAAAAATATTGTGATATATATTGTGTATCGAGATATAGCTGAAAAATATCAGGATATAATTTTCAGGACACATCACCCAGCTCTATTGTGATCCCAACATCGCAACATCCTGGAGGGACTAGTGATGTATTACAAATGTTTGTAGAAACCTAAAACATTTATTCTGCCGATTTGGGTCGGTAGTAGACTGAGTGAATGAATGTGGAAAACTGGGACATATTGTTGGAAATGAACTTAATTTTTGAAAGACATCTCAGGCTGTTCATCATCTGTTTAGATGGATGAATGTTAACAGAATGTACTTGTACTTATCTACACTGAAAGAAATATACAAATGGAAATATTCGCAGATGTTGTTAGCTATAGGGGGCTTGGGGGGCTTTTTGCCATTAGATAGGTCAGTTTAAGCCTGATAGGGGGAGAGAGAAAGCAGCAAAGGGCCACAGGCCGGAATCCCATCATGGGACGAATGCTCCACCCACTAAGTCACAAGGAGCCCAGGTTAATGGTTTTACTGGTCTGGCCCACTTGAGATCAAATTGAGCTGTAAGTGGCCAATAAAGTACAGTGATTTTGACAGCCTAGCTTTAAATTGTGACGACTTTTCAGTAAAGCTGACATGAACAGATGACCAGGTATCTGGAAAATGGTGGGATTACCGGCAGAGGTGGGACGGGGGCGACTAGTGGACAGGTGAAGAATTACTTTGAGTGTGAAGTGTGGGAGGAAGACTTTGTCACAGTGACACAGAAACCTCCTACAGCAGATGTGACAGTATATTTTCTGTGGGCTCTAATCTGTGCCGCCATGAATTGCAGAATTCTGGCAAAGCAATTTCATGTCAAAGAAGATCAAATGAGAGATTTGTGGGATGAGATTTCTGTGTCCCTGGAATGGCTTGACAAATCTCTTAATATAAGAAGAAGCGAATACATTTTTTATACGATAAAAAACGTGACATATTTACATACTTACAGTTCAGCACGAGAGCGACTGGTTACGGGAATGTCTGTGGTTAAATTGTGTTGCATTGTGCTTTATTCGATAAGAGGTTGAGTGGATAAATTCCATCACACATTCTTTCGCCTTCTCATGGAGCAGACATTCACAGATTTATTGTAGGTTGTGCTTCAAGGCTTTTGCATTTCAAAATGTTTGTAAAGTGACGAGATTATATATATTGTAACAGGTTTATGTAAATCTTAATAAGCCTCACCAAAGAGTTTTGTTTTTTCTTAATGTAAACTTTAGTTTGAGTGGCCTTGGTTTACAAAGCAACTTCAACTTCTGCTTTGATGTTTGTCAAATTGCTCAGAGAGTGAAACTGGTTAATACGTTCTGTGTAAATTCATTTTATATTCAGAAGATTTAACAGCCTTTTATGCCTTTCACTTCAATGATGGGAGCATAATAGTGTATCTCCTGCGACAGTCCAGATCAATGAGACGTGAATGCATTTCACCACTCCATTATTGACTCTTTGATTTTCGGCTCAGTCATGTGAGACCGTGTTTCTCACATGCTGTAGCATTCCTGCAGCAAACAGAGACGTGTTTTTGTTTTTTTCTCCTCTCTCCTCACCACTGATGAAAAATACTTTCTCAAAATGAACAGATGTAGGGAAAAACGGCATAGCTGTAAATTAATTCAAATGAAAAATGGATGGGGGGGTAGTTTTGCATTAGTTAAAATAAATTAATTTGTCTTTGCAAATGGGCTGCTGGTGTGAAACTTGATTGGTGTTAATAAGCTCCCACTGATTTAGGAAGCAAGCTATGCTCTCTGACAAAATATGCAATGTTTTCAATTACCAATTTTATTTTGGTAACTAACATATGTTCAGCCACATTGGCTTAAAGATGTTAGTTTGTCATAATTTAATTAGTAGTCCTAATTAGCACTATATTCTGCTGGTGACATCTATCTAATGTGCTTCTAGCTGCATGAATTTGAGTCTGTGTTGAAGTGTCTCTCTGCACTTTAGCTGTGAAAGAACCACAGAGGATGATGCTGGAGGGAACTTTGGTGTTTCCGCTCGCCGTAGCAACAACAGGCAGGATGTTTAGCATCTTTGAATCCCCAATCTGAAGGTAGCAAACAGCCTCAGGTGTCCTGTTTATACAATGGCTTACTATCAGAAACACTAATTTAGCAAAAACATGCAGGAGTTTGGATGAATTTTTTTGCAGTCTCAAAGGAATAGTGTGTTAGAGTTAGGGAGATTTAGTGGCGTCTAGCTGTGAGGATTGCTGAATTCAACCAGTTAAAACTTCTCCAAGTTAGAATCCTTTCAGTGTTAATTTTTCAGGAGGTTTTTACCAGGAGCCAAATTATCTGCCGAGGTCTCTTCTTCTCCAAAACATATGGACCAGGTAATTAAAACAGTAAAAACACATTACAGATCAGCGTTTCTTCTACACTGTTCAGCTCGTCACACTCACCTTTTTTCTCTGATAACTTAATGAGTGCTCACCTTATTTCTGATGCAGGTGTTCTGCTAAAATATCCCTAATATTCTGTAATTAAACACAGAATAAAACAGTGTCACATTAAAAAAAAAATCTGTGTTTTTCCAATGCTGCAACATGACGATCTCCATAGATGAGGACCCACTGACTATGTAGATATAAACGGCTCATTCCAAGGAAACCAAAAAACACAACAATTCTTATTTTCAGGTGATTATACACTGAAGAAAACATACTCATTATATTATATTCAATTTCTGCCAATATATCCACCTAAATCCTACACACTGGACCTTTGAGGCTCAAAGTTTGTCACCAGATAGTGCTCCATGTCACATGTAATAAAGGACTACAGAGACAAATAACAGTGTTAACTATAATTACTGCCTCACAGTTGTATGCTTCCACCAACCAGTCAAGTTGCAGTTTACACCCATGTCTGCCCAGACTCATATGTAGCTTTAACAACTGACAATGTTTTAAATGTGGATGTTGCTGCAAAGAAGCTACAAATTCTAAAACATGGATGCCTCACGCACGTCTTTCCCCCAGCAGCACGGAAGATTTATGCAATCACTTTCAAGATGAACACCCAAGATCACTGTCACCAATTCAGTATATGACCAATGACTCTGCTTCTGTTTCTGAGTTATGACGTTGAGTAATGGGCAGAAAAGTGTTTTTGCAGAATGTTATGATGTCACAGTGAAGTTGGCCTTTGACCTTTTAGATGTAAAATGTCATCACGTTATCACATAACATCATTTTATCCTGTTAGACATTTGTGTGACATTGCGTCATAATATTAGTGTATGAATTCTTGAGTTATTGTCAAAAACATGTTTTGTGATGTCGCAGAGACCGTGACTTTTAACCACCAACTTGTAATCAGTTCATCCTTGAGACAAAGTGAGTGTTTGTGCCAAAATTAAAGAAATTCCCCCGACGTGTTCTTAAGAAATTGCACTCATGAGATTGAAAAGTTTGTGAGATCACAATGACCTTAATCTATGATCACCAAAATCTAATAATTTTATCTTTGTATTATCAGGTAAGGCTGCAACGATTAGTCGACTAATCGATGACTAATCGACTATTAAAATAATCGGTGACTATTTTAGTAGTTGACTAATCGGTTTGAGTCATTTTTCATAGAAAAGCACTATAAAAGTACCCCAAAATACTCTTAGTGCAGCTTCTTACATTCAGATATTGGCAGCTTTACACACTCTCCCATGACGGTGAACTAAAACCCTTTGGTGTGAGTACAAAACAAGACATTAGATTAAATAATTTCGGGGTTTGGGAGAGACAGACCAACATTTTTCAACATTTTAATACATTTTTCGATAAAAGCCCTATTATCAGGTCGACGTTTGTGCCAAATATCAAGAGAATTCCTCATTGTGTCCACAAGAATGGGACAGATGGACGGACAACCCAAAAACACAGTGCCTCCAGCCACAGCTGTTGGCAGCGCTTAGGCATGACAACAAGAATAGTCTCTAACAATAATAATTTTCTAACACACATTCTTGTTCGGTAAAAATTCTCAACACTACATATTTTTTTAGAGTATAAAGTCCTGAGTTATGGCCAAAAACATGTTTTGGGTCACAGTGATCTTTGACCAACACATTTTCAATCAGTTCATCCGTGAGTCCAGGTGGATGTTTGTGCCAAATTTGAAGAAATTGCCTCAAAGTGTTCTTGAGAATTACATTCACAAGGATAAAGTGTTCATTAGATCACAATCACCTTGACCTTTGATAACCGAAATCTTACCATTTCATCTTTAAGTCCATTGAGTCTACAATGGGACGGACAGACAACCCAAAAACACAATGCCTCAAGCTAGCATTGTTGGCAGCACAGAGGCTTAAAAAGAAGAAGAAGAAGAAGAAGAAGAAGAAGAAGAAGAAGAATAGTCTCTAATAATTACTCATTACTACAGTTTATAATATGTAGCTCCCTGCCATCATGCACTTTGTTGTTAGGATAATACAGTGTCAATTTTACATGCCAATCTAATCACTTCATCATCTTTATTCTATTAGACATTTGTGTGATAAAGTTCATCCTTGAGTCCAGGTGGACGTTAGTGCCAAATGTAAGGACAATGCCTCAACGTGTTCTTGAGATATCACATGCACGAGAATGGGACAGATGGACAACCCAAATACATGATGCCTCTGGCTACAGCTGTTACCAGCACAGGGCATAAAAACACAGCAGTGTATAAAATGAAAAAGAGGCAACATTAACATGGCAATACATAGCCACATTAAACTTTAATAAGATCCAATGGAGCTTTGTACAATACTTAAAATGTTGAAAAGGAGCTCCAAATAACTTAAAGTGCTGAAGCTGTTACATTTTAATGTGCGGGGGAGGTAGTAGCCAATACAAAATTATGTATCTAAAAAAGACTGTTTCTTCTTTTCGCTGCTGCATTTCAGGGCTCTGAAACAGCTCTCGCAGAGCAACATTTTAAACTCCTCTATGGGGGTGACCACCACAATCAAGGATGGCATTTGCCTTGCTGAGCAAATGCCTTTCAAATATTTCAGCCAGCTGAGCCCAATTCTAATGATCACGCCTTCAAAAGTACCTTCAAAAATCCCTCCAGTCTGGTTTTGTTGAACATAGGCAGTGTTGCAAAATTCAGGGCACCAGACTGAAACTTAAAAAAAAAGCTTTCAAGTTTTCCACAAAGATCAAAGATTGATCATGGCACGATATGTGTGGAGACTGGTGACAATCGTCAAAAATAATCCTCCTTGATTTTGAGACAGATAATAAGGCCGTATCCATCCTCTGCCTCCAACAGTAGTCCAGGAATAACTGAATGATCAGCAGACTTCACGGTAAAGCTGTTTTCCTGCTGACAACGACTGCAGCTTGTATATAAAACAGCTGGTGGATAAAAAGAGTGTCTTTAAGTAAGAACAGTTTACTCTCAAACACTACAACCTGTTAGTAAGACAATCTGCTATCCAGTCAGTGAAGTTCATATTTCACTTGAGATGAGTTCAAAGCTTTTTAGCCAACACATGTGGCTGGACTGTGTTGAAGGCATGGGTCTTATCACTAGGGAGCAAATGTTTCCCAGAATCTACCTGCTATAAGAATAATCTGCAACAGACTTCTCACCTCCACGATGTTGTCAATGCATTTCTTTATTTATTTTTCATTGTCAAACATGTGAAGGCTCACTGACTCATCCTGCTGCAGACAGCATAGAAAAAAGAAGTGCTCTTTCTGGTGTTTGTGTGGTTACACTGAGTGATCCACAGACTTTGACTTTTACTGGACTTTCAAACAAATATTTGATTCTAAGGATGTATCATATAAAAACACTAGGGCTGCCACAGCCTGAAAATGTTCCTAGTCGACCAACAGTTGTCATTTGGGGCCATTAGGCGACTAGTCACCCGCATGTTTATGATCATAATTTATTATTAAATGATACATTTTGGTGCACGTCACACACTGAGCGAGCCGCCTGTTAATGACGCTGTGGGCTAATGGGCATGTAGCTACTTCCATGTTTCACATGATACGTCATGTTTGTAGTGGACCAATGAAGATGAGTTTACATATCACCTTGGGTTGGTCCTTCACCTTCTCAAAATGATCCCACACTTTGGATTTCCTGCCCGACATGTTATTAACTAGCCTGTGGAATAACCGCAGGTACCAGCCCTGGAAATTAACCTGACTCCTGTCTGACTGCTGAGCGTGGACACTTCCTGTGTCTGTCCTTTCAAATTTAATACACACATGGTCCAGTCATACAGCTTTTGATTTATTTTGAAAAGGTTCAGCTCCTGATAGAGTTTCACATTTTCTGTTTCCTTTTTTTTCTACGACTAAGCGACCAATAAAATCTTGCCGACTCATGACCTTTCTGGTTGACAAACATTTGCTCGACTATTAGGGGGCTGCCATAAAAAAGACTTTATTTCGTGATGCTATTGAGTTTTTCAAAATATACTTTTTATTACTGTGGGAAAGACAAATTAAATCCCATTTACATCCAGTTTGAATTTCATTGACAGCACAGGTCTTATTGGCAGAAATCTCAAAACCTCATAAAATACATACAAAATTACATACATGGCGAAATACCACTAGCAGTTAGGAACATTTTTTTTTTGTGATATGGCTGAGATGACTCCTTGATAAGATCAGCTGATGAGGACTAAATAGTCTACTAATTGTTTACAGTAAGCTTCCAAAATCAAACCAAGTCATTTGTCATTTTGGACACATTGAACTTATTATTTCAACATAAAGGTCTAAATTCTGCTTCAAAAGTCCTTTCCACACTCCCAGGAAAAGTAAAATGGTAGTTAAATGTAAGATGCTTGATTTATTTTTAGTTTTAAACATGTTGAAGCTAAAAATATATATATATAGTGGAATTAGCCAAAGAAATACCATGTATTAGGTTTGCTTAATTACATAATGTAACTATGCCTGGGTTGCCAAAAATCTCAAGGTCTCACTGTCCTCAATGATGACTAATCTTTTCCAAAGCATTACCAAGCTGTTTTCTAAACTTAACTTCACTTTAATAATTGTGACACATCAGAAAATGTTTATATGAGTCAGTTTGAAACATTTAGTATTAGTATTTCCTTCAAAATGACCTTCCTTGTTGATGTGTGAATGAGAACTGATTGTTTTTAGCAGTAATTATACACAGCTTTGCTTTTTACACTGTGATATGTACTGATGGTGGGTAAAACAAAAATATTACAAAGTTGTTTGTTTCAGTCACGATTGGCAGCCACATGGCAGAGTTTCACGTTGGCAGCCATGACTTGTTCTCAAAAGTTGCTCAGTACTGACACCCGGGAAGTGTGTGGGCTGACTGTGGGTATAAATAAAAATGTCACATGTAAACATTAACCAAATGAAACGCGTCAACCTCTGATATTATTCAGGAATGCCTTGGGCAAATACAGTCTGACAGAAATTATTAACTCTCCAAGTTTTATTAAAATCAAACTTGTGAGTAGCTTTAATGGCCTTTTAAAATGTTGAAGTTTAATTTTGTGCCTCATCAGGCAAATCAGTGTAAAGTTCCCTAACGTTCCTTTTTTCTAATATCAAATCAAATGAGTCAGTGCAAAGTGACAGGGTTGTCTCCACTGAAAATGATCTACAGCTCTACACAGACTCTTAGCCAACTTAAAAATCATTGTTTTGGTTCTCAATCTGCATGTAAAGTGTGGTTGAGCCCCTGAGGCTCACACCAGCCCTCCCATATAAAAGGCTGCTATTTCTAGGACAGCAGCTTAGACAAGCCAAGTGTACACTACCTGCCCAGCACCGAGAGGCAGAGGGCCAAAGCAAACATGTGGCTTGTGGAAAAAGTCGAACATCTAGGACTTTAAAAGACAGATATTTTTCTCAGAAGCTGGTGTAGACCAAGCCAGAGCTAAAAGAAGAAGCCCCAAGAGAAATGGCAGCATCACTTGTTGAAGTAAATGCCCCAAAAAACAACATTTTCAAGTACAAAGTCTTCTAGGAATTGTATGTTAGGAATAAAGCAGTGTTGATGTAGGTATTGCCAGACTGTGCAGAGGATGGATCAACCAAAGGATTCTGACTCAACAGAGCACCGTCAGTCAGTTGTTTTTTATAACCAGGATCATGATTGTTCCTGAATCTTAACCAAATCGCTTTTATTGCCTAAACCTAACCACAGATAGGAGTCTGGTGCACTACTTTTCGTAGCTATACATACAAACAGTGCATGTGAACAGCCTAGTGTTTTATTTACCTGCAAATGTTGGAGTGCTGCTCTCCTTACGACAACCTACTGTGTGAGCGTTTCGCTGCGGTTGAAAATTAGAGTGTGTGAATAGGAAAAATCATTCAGGTGCTAAACTCCTACTATCTCATTCTCTTTCTCTTTAGTGCACATGACATTCAAGTGTCAGCCTCCCACAAGTGCAACAATGATACGTTTTCTCTCTAGCGGATCGCACCACGTCAATTTCAGGAGTGGCATTCAACTTCTGTTCATTTCATATAAATAATTGAAGCTTATCATCTCAACACTTTTAAACCAGGACCCACAGTATTCAAATTAAGTAGCTCATTAAGAATAAGGTGCCAAATTCATTAGGCTACAGCTGTTATTTCAATGAGTCAGATACATATTTAATCACCACGGCACATATTCTGCTGCTTTTAAATACGAGTATCAGCAGCAACTTGATTAATACTTTTAGCATATTACCCCAAACAGTGGTGATCAGATTTAGAACTTTAACCCCAACCAAAGTGCAGAAGTACATATTCCTCCAGTTTTTTTCCACCACTTTCATAATTCAAATGCATCACAAAGGTAATAAAGATCTGAGGGATGAAATATATTAAAAACAAACTCACCAGGCTATATCCATAAGAGCAGATTTAAGGACCAGGATTCCCTCTTTTGGGACAAACTGAATACGTGATTCACACATCAAAGTGCCACAAAAGAAATAAAACATGAAGCATGGGAATTCAAACTAACATTTCTCGCTGTGTTGCTGTGCATGAAAACTTCCTTTCTTCTACTAATCCCTGGCCCCGAGAGCATCCCGTTTTATTCATGTATGAGTAAGAATTCAGATTATGACCTTAATCATACCAACATAATTATATTAATATGTATTCCTGACCCATGCTCGGGATACAGCGCCCATAATTGCAGTGAGATCAGAGCAGTGATAGCAACGCACTGTGAATGTAGTCATTAAAACATCCACCTGTATTATACATCGTGAGCCCAGGAGTCAAGTACATCTACTGCACATGTATATTTTATCAGGGAAATCATTCAGAGAGATTTCCTTTCATCACTGTATCAAAATGGTATCAGTGTGGGTATTTCTGCTTCACTGGGCCAACTTTTGTGATGTTTCAGATACAATAAGGGCGGTTTAGTTGATAGGTATTTATTGAAGAAATCTGTACGTTCTCTCGCTGGGCCTTAATCAGCAGCCAGAGTCAGAGGCTCTGCTTCAAATACATAAACCTGCTGTGAGAAGAGAAGGCAGCCCAGATGGCTGCATCAGTTTAAACACTGCAAATCTGTGCAACGGAAAAGGTTTAAGCTGTTGTTTTGGGGGGACGGGTGCTCATCAAGACCAGTTGTGATCAGAGTGAAAGTGAAACTCTTTGTACAAAGCTGCTACAACTAAGGATTTCTTAGAACCTTCAAAACTAGTCGCAAAAACAAGACCGCATTTTGGAAACTGTGATGATTAAATGGTGCGAGTAGCCAGTCTTACATTATAATATTCAGTGCTACACAGTGTGCTGGTGCTGCAATGACTGTCAAGCTTATTAATACTGTAGGAAATTCATGGAGTGAAAATATACAATTGTTGGTTTTAGTTGTTCAAAAGTTCAGAAGGATTTCTTTCTTTAGCTCACTATAAATGGAAGATATTTTCCCTCTGGACTGTTGGTCACAGGAAGTATGGAATTTAAAGATATCATCTTTGGCTCTGGGAAGTAATGCTGGGTATTTTCACTATCTTTAGAGTTTAGAGACCAAGGTGAGGTAAGGTAGGGTACAACTTTAATGTCCCCGAGGGGAAATTTGAGATACAGCCAGCAGTCATGAGTACAACAAAACAGATAACTCCAGTATCACAGTGTCAGGGGTAAATCATGGACATTAGTGGTCACTGCTGGTTAAGATAAGTGATAACACATGGGACAAAGGACGATCTGTAACGCTTAGTGCTGCATTTAGAGAGGCAAAACCTCAACATGGAGGGGATGCTGAGAGTGTGAGACAACAGACCAAGCTTTAAAGTCGACCTCTCGTCATACAGATGCTGGAGGTCATTAAAAATAACACCAGTGATGTTACAGCACAATTTGTTCTTGTTTTTAAGGCTCATGTTACCAAAAGAAAGAATGGACTCAATAAAAGCTGAATGATTTCATGACTGTCCTATCTACATCAAAACTCCTCAGCTGACTTAAAAAGAATAGCCACAGATGCTGTCAGTGTTCACATCAAAATTCAACTAGCATCTAAGACAGTGCCCAAATACTCACACTGCTGCACTGCTGCCAAGCAGTTTTGGTCTCTAGTTATATTCCTCGTGTATGATGACTGTAAATGAGGTGCATATTTATATAACTCACAGGTTTAAATTCTTCCAAATATGGCCACCTCTGTCTCCTAAAATCCAAGAAGGCAACGACCAAAATGCCAAACTGGAGGCTTCAAAACAGGAGTCCACAATATAATGCGTAACGTCGCGATGACTACGTCTATTATTTTTACACACTCTCTGTCAAATGCACACAGATAGAAAATGAAACTACAACGTGTTCGCCTGAAGAAGATTACTGTAATTTAAAAAATGTGGGAGGGTGTTCCTTATCCAAATCAAAGGTGTAAAGATGGAGGGTGTCATATACTGTAAGGATACTGAAGGTCCTTGAGGCAAATTTCTGATATTGCTAAATACATGAAGTTGGCTCAACTTGAAAAATAATGACTTAATTATCACTGGATAATTTCTAAAGCAGAAAAAAAACTAAAATCTTGTGCATCAGATGCCAAATATTGTGCAAGCATTTGTCTTTACATTATCGTCCTCTCATATCTGAATAAATTGTTGAGTAATGGAACAGACATCCATTTTTAATTTCACCTTCCAGCAAAGAATTGAAAGCAAATATCTATCAGTTAATCACATTAGTATCATGCTGATATATTTCGGCTTACTGCCCTATATATCTTCATGTGTAGCTGTACGGTTAATAAAAATGAATGTTTCTGTGGTTAATAATTTGTTGTAGTTTTTAGGATGACTTGTCCTTGGCCCTGCACGTCTGTAGAATATAAACTGCACCCATGTTGTTATATCCTCCCCTCCAATGAGCTTGAGCATTTGACCTCAAAATGTTCCCCACCACCATTCCCAGCATTTCCTTTTCATCCTTCACCCTTCTCACCGCAGCCAATCTTCATTACAGAATACACTCTGGAGCGTAATAAGGGTCCATTGTGAGCGACAGTGACCCAAAGACCCTTCATTTGCAAGCTGCTGAAGTCTCCCAGCCGTGTTAGATAGTGAACAGAAACCTTCCTCTGTGAATGGAGCCCCACATGAGTGCTTTTTATTTTAGCCTTGCCCTACTTTGAGCTCAAGAGCTCATTAAATAAGATCTTGTGTTAGGGCTGGAAATAGAAAGAAAAGTTGTGTGAGGGGGGGATACAATAACTGTGTATTTAGCCATGTAAATCTTATTGCCTTTGGGAGTTCTGGCAAGTGGCCGTTGAAAGTGTGTACAATGACTGTGTTCCTATGGATGCATCTGAAGATCCTTGCACAAATGTGTTACTGTTTTTCACCCTTGCTGTTATTCTGTGCGTCTGAAGGCAAACATGCTGTGGTTCATAAGTAAAATATTCAAAGAACAAACAGGATCCACTCTTTGGGCTCACAAAAGTGCAGATTTCCTCCCAAAGCAGCTGAATTCTTTAAACACTGGCCCCGACTGACTGTAACTGGTCTCGTAAATTAAACCTCTTTCGTGGAGGTGATAATTAGCCTGATATCGTGATTCTGTGTGTTTAATGGGAAATTCATACTTCGTTTCTTTGAAATGTTTCAAGAATTACAGGCTTTGTGGATCAAAACTATTTTTATTAATGAAATGAGGCAAAGTGGGCCAACCCTGACTACGTTCACATGCATACTAATATTCCAGGATTATCATGGATTTGATACAGGTCATGTAAACAGCATATTTCATTAGGATATTCTGAATTAGACCTTATTCTAAATGAAACATTTTCCCCACTAAGACATGTGGGATATGTCAGTTCTTCATTACAGCATTCTTTGGACGTGTACACAGCACATTCAGATGATTTCTCAATTGAGATTTTTACCACAGTCAGCTCTGTGTGTTGTTGGATACGCTGCACACAAACCAACAAGCCAACCATTTGCAAAGCTGTGGTAGAGATGTATGCTCATAAGAAAAGACCACACATCTGACTGATGGAAGCATCTCAGACTTTTCCAAGTAGGTAGTTAAGGGAATGGTAAAGGGAGGCTGTGTTTGCACCAAGCTGAAAAATGAAGCCAACACAGAAGTGCCAAAACTACAGTTCCTTGAATGGACAATTGAGGCTGGCTCCAGAAGTGAGTAAATGGTAAATGAACTTGCACCTCCATCCATCTGTTTTCAACCGCTTATCTGAAGCCGGGTTGCAGGGGCAGCAGACTGAGCAAGGTATTGCAGACGTCCCTCTCCCCAGCAAAGCTTTCCAGCTCCTCCTGGGGGACCCTGAGGTGTTCTCAGGCCAGATGAGATATGTAATCCCTCCAGCCTGTTCTGGGTCTGCCCAGGGGCCTCCTACCAGTTGGACATGCCTGGAACACCTCTAGCAGGAGGCGCCCAGGATCCTGATTGGATCAGATCAGGCATCTGATCAGGATCATGCACCTCTATAGCACTGTTCTAGTCCTCCTACCACTCAAAGCACTTCTACACTAGTTGTCACAGCCGTCAGGCGCAATCTGGGGTCCAGTGTCTTGTCCCAAGGACACTTGGACATGCAGACTGACGGAGCCAGGGATCGACCCACTAATCTACATATAAGTGGAAATCCTTTTCTGCCTCCTGAGCCACGGCTGACCTTTAATTTCCAGTGACCCTCATGTTAAAATACCAAACTTTACAGCAGACATTAACAGCCTAGTACAAAAATGAGTTTGGTCTCTGTAGCTCATAAAGTTATTCATAATCAAGGGCGTGGTCACTTTGACTGACAGGCTGTCTGCAGATAGCATCCTCTGGGTCTCAGTCAGATCCCTCTTGTCCAAATATGGTAATTTCTGGCTCCAAAATAAAAAACAAAATGGTGATGTCCAAAATGCCAAACTGGAAGGTTCAAAATGGGAGTCCACAAACCAGTGGGTGACATCATGGTAGCTACATCCATTATTTAACACAGTCCACTGTTGGCACGGTCAAATGAGTCTGCCAAAGGTGAATAACTTTGAAAAAATCCTATTGTGAAGCAAAATGAGACAAGCTGTTTACATGGCTCCAACTGTTCCACTTTTCTATATTTGGACGTGATAAACGACATGTTAGAGCATTTACCGGCATGTTAGAGCATGTTAAGTGTGCCTGGCTGCATGTAAACAGGAATGTTATACAATATTCATTTTTATCAACCGTATAAACAGCTTCATAGGAAGTCCTTTGTCTTTTTGAAATAAAGGCAAAAAGCTGAATATTTTGTGCGTGTAAACACAGTAACTGTCTCCAAGAAATTATGTTAATACACAAACAGAAAGGTGCTTGCATCGTTCAAGTTGTACATGCAGTACAAGGCCTGAGATCAGGAGATGCTGGCTGCAGTGACTGCTGGAGCAGCTGCTTGCTTCACTGACAACATGCTGGAGTATGGCCTACTACTGAACATTTTATCACTTGGTTCAAATTGCTTTTTTTCTGGGTTGACTTGTTACATAACAATATGAACCCTTTCAACTGTGTGTATTTTTGTGACACACACTTGTTAGCCTAGTTGCCTACATATGCAAGATTTGAAAGGAAATGTACTGCTGATCAGATTATGTTAACTATAAACATAATGAGGACATGTTGTTAATGAAGGCATGTTCACTTTGAAGGTAATTAATTGGTTTTCTGGCAAAATATCCAGTCTTGCAATATAATATTCACTCTTAGTGACAACTGTGTGATTTACTTTTCAATGGTTATATTTAGACACTTGGTCGTGGTGAGGGAAGATCGTGGTCTTGGTTGAATACAGGAAAACATCTGCAGTAACGTGAACCACAAAACACGACATTATCATCAATATTTAACTGAAATCTTTCTTTAACCTAATCCGAAGTGCTTTTGTTGCCAAGACGTAACCAGTTGATTAGTACTATTTAGTAATATTTTAGTAGTATATATATATAAATGTAATTTCTAGGAGACAGGATTGGGTTGGCCTGCAATCTAAAGCCCTCTTTTACACCTAGCTCGAGCGATAGAGCTGCTACAAATCCCTCCATTATGCCACCTTTGTTTTTTCATACAGATCCAAACAACAGTGGCATAATGCCACCCCATTGTGTGTGATTTTAGATAGCAGGCTGCCAATTCAGAAACATAAGAAGCAAAACAGATGTGAGATGTAACACCTTCCATAAACAGCTTCAGCCTCTGGTGTGACATGTAAGTGTCAGTAGCACTTTGTATACAATAACAGTTGCACCATGGCAATAACAGTCATTTACCGTCCCTGTCTTATGGCAGTTGATCTCGTCCTCTGCTTGGAGGGAAACAACCTCATTATTTTTCCTATTTGCGGACATTTTCAGCTGTTGTTCTTCTCCTTTGAGCTAGCTGCTAACTGCAACTAGCTGCTTTAAAATGTTATCGCAGTGGGTCGCACGCATATCATGTTGTCAAAACTTCACACTTTTCATGTCCATAGTCCTGTCCTGCCGGCTGTACCTTTAACACAGACGTCAATTTGGCTCTGTTACTACCTTCACTGCCAGCTTAAAAGCGAGACCACTCTGTTCCCCCCATTCCACAATCATATCTTTTATACAGAGTGGCAAGGCGGAATAACAGCGCTAAATTGCCTGCTTGAACAGGTAGTAAAAGGGGCTTAAGATGACGGTAAGCACTGTGATTCCAGTTCAATGCGAGTTGAGAGACTTTCTTCACATATTATTCCTTCTTCTCCTCATGTTTCTTTTACTCTCTACAGTCACTGTTATAAGAGAACTATAACTGAACCCTAATTATTTACCCAAACCTGACCCAAATTAATGCCGCAAATGTTACCTTGTAGGTGTGGTGGCAATTATGTTATTGATGCAAATACTAATTAGTAGTTATGTTGTGAAAAATAAATACACTTTTTTGGGGGTGTAATCACAGGGTTTAGCATTTCAGACGTCGCCATCCTAGCTTTTTGGAGCCACACGTGACCATTAGTGCATTTACATGTACATAAATAACCTGTTTATTGATGGGTTATTGGAGTATCCTGTTTGGTTTGGTTCTGGTTTGGTTGACTGGTGTGTTTGTGGTGTGGAAGCAAAGCAGACGTACTACTGGACTGTGTGAGAGTAGATGTGTGATTTAAAATGAATGTGTAAGCTCAAGTATTTTTGCTTATTGTGTGAAGAATGTAAATGCTCAAAGAGATCTAATTAAGCACCCTCTATAACTCTATATAGTTACGCAAGATCATTTGGTGAACATGCTAATGTGTCAGCACATGAGAGCGGGGATTTTCCCTGATACATCAGAAAGATAAAAGAGAAGTTCCTCATTAAAAAGGGAGAGAAAGAAGCGACCACACAGTAACTATCCTTCCCATAATATTACAGTGCAAGATGTTCCCTTTTTCCATCCTGTTTTCTACCCACTTGTCATTATGTATCATATATTAGGGGCAGCTGCAGTCAGGACTAATACTGATCATAAACAGATTTGTCTCTGTGACACCAGAGAGGTCAAATAAAAACAAAAAGGTACAATAATGTGGTAGGTGACTCACTACATGAGTCACCTGTGGTGCTGATAATGCATGATGACAGTCAGCAAAACCTGTCCAGTTACCTCTCAGTCCGTATGACTTCACATTTACTGCTATTACATGGTTGTAATAAGTCTGTGTGAATATGAAATGCATTAAAAAATAACAATTCATCATTTCTTAAATGTGTGAAAATTCATTTAATATCTTTTTTTCTTTGGTCAGGATCATGTGAACTGAACTACAGGTGTAAAAGTGACATTAAAAAGTTTGACATTTTGGGAAATATACTTAGTCCACTTTCTTGCCAGCAGTCAGATGATTGAAGATTGACACCACTATCTCATGTCTGAATATGTAGCCGACAGCAAGTTAGCTTAGCAAAAGACAGTCCTTCGGGGCAGAAAACCCCTGCAGTACAGTATGTGCATAGAATAAAATGGCACTGGGCAAACTCTGTTTCAACTGATTCATTAGTTACTACCTAAAAAGGCCCACCTAAAAACATCAATAACGGTTTACATGGGGTACCCACTAGCTCACCTAGTAGAGCAGGCGCCCAATGTACGAAGGCTTTGTCCTTGCCACATCAGCCATGGATATCAGTTCCAACCTACGTCCCTTTGCTGCATGTCATTCCCTCTCCTTCTCTCTCCCATCACACATAGCTGTCTAATCAAATAAAGGCAATAAAGCCCCCCAAAATATCTTAAAAAAAAAAAGTTTATGCTATATTTAGAATGTTTTCACCACTTTATCTTGCTGTTAAAAAGCCTTTCAGATTGGCAACCGAAACAGTTTTCTCAAAGCCACCAAAGTCCATTGAGAAAAACTGTAATTTTAAGTTGCAAAACACGGGAGCTGCCAGCAAAGAAAGTGAAAGCAAAGAAGTGAAAATATTCCAAATATAGTAATTAAACATTTCATCTAAACTTTTTTTTTTGGTGGCTAAAATGCATTTGGTTCGGCCCCCGTCCACAGCAGTACACTGTTTAGCTTTAGTGCCATAAAAGTTACAATTACGATCGAAAATGTTAACAGAAATAAACAGAAATAAACAAGTTTGCCAATTTTACATATCTCCGCAATTAAAATCAATCGCCAGTTGTCTACCTGGAAGTAATTGTTGTTGTTAGCGTGACATCACAGTGATTCAGTCTATAAAACTATAACTTGTCATTTTTTCACTTTGAGTTTTGTGCAGCTTAAACTGACAAGATTTGACATGTTAACTTTGGAGGTGCTAGTATGCAGATTTTGTTAGTTGCATGGAGCCAAGCTAGCCATCTTTCTCCAGTTTCCAGTCTTTGTGCCGAGCTAAGCTAACTGGCTGCTGGCTGAAGCCTTGTATTTACAGGAAGGATGTGAGAGGGGTATCAGTCTTCTCACCACCTCTGCAAAAACGCAAATAAGCATGTTTTCCCAAATGTGGAACTATTCTTCTAAACTTTTTGTTGTTTGGGGACTCGAGCTGCTTTGTTCTGCTTCCTCTGTTGATCCAATTGTTTCTGCTGTTCTGAGTCTTTGACAAGAGTTTTTTTTGGTTTTCTCTCTTCAATCTTTGCACGTCCTCACCGCCATGCAGTTTAAAAAAACACAAACCAAAAGCCACAAGTCTGCAGATATTTTTATGCAGCACAATGTTTGACTGTGTTCCTGTTTAGGATGAGTTTGATTTTGTTGTCTGACAGCTTTACACCTCTTTGTGTTCCCTCTGCAGCTGGGAGGATGTGGCATACTTGGGGTGGGAGTGTGGCTCTCAGTGACCCAGGGAAACTTTGCCACCCTATCATCATCCCTTCCCTCCCTGTCGGCAGCCAACCTGCTCATCGCAGTGGGGACCATCATCATGGTTATCGGCTGTTTGGGCTGTGTGGGAGCTGTCAAAGAGAGCCGTCCTCTGCTGCTGACAGTAAGTTATTTGCCAGAATGGCATTTGATGCTATTGCTGACTTTAAACACAAGGCTGTGTTGATGTGATGATGCTACGTTCTTCTATAACATTTGTTGTTGCATGACAAAGAACATCACTTACTTTTCATAAAGTAATAAGCTTTGACACTCTCGTACAGCACGAGTTTCTTTCTTTCTATCACCAACTGATATGACACGCTGGGGCTTCAACCTGTATTTACTATTTTTACTGTGAACAGCTGCTGTCAGCTTCACAGTGGAAAACATCTCTCTAGTCTTTCATTTTATATTTGAGGTTTGTTTGTGATAGAAGCAAACAACAGAAAGCAAAAGGCACACTTAAAGATGGAGTCAGTGATTTTGTGAAAAGATTGTTGATATTTGAACTCAACATCCAAACAAACACCAGGACCGCCCATTGTTTCAACGGCCCCAAAGTTTCTGAAGCCCTGTTAGTCTGAGAAATGTCCCATTGAACTGAGAGCCTGTTATCCTAAAAACAAACTCTCATTGATCCAAAATCCAAAAAATGCTTCATTGTACATGTTTGTACACCACAGATATGTTACATTAGTACATTTTGTAGCATAAGCATAGCAACTTTACGTTTCTCAACAATGCTACAGTTAATGTGTGATTATGATTAGGCACAAAAACACGTGGTTATGGTTGGAAAAAGATCATGTTTTGGCTTAAAACAGCCACGTCTTGTAGCACAAAAGCTGCTGGAAAAGCAGGGACGCGTCAGTGAAAAACACCCAAGTTTGGTGGCTCAAACACCATTGGGAAATGCTGCAAAGGGTCAGTAAAAACACCAGGGTTAGTGTCTCAAACACCACTTGGAAAAGGTGCAAAGGGTCAAGAAAAGGGCCAGGGATCCATAGCTCAAACGTCGCTGGGGAACTGAAACTAATTGCAGAGAGTGTGTGTGTGTTTGTATAAGCAGGACTTAGAAACAATGGGCATTTGATTTTGGGATAACAAGTTGTTGGATAAATGGGCTTTTAGTCCATCAGATTAATGGGGCTTCAGAATTTTGGGCCATCTCAACAATGGCATGACACCACAATGGGAAAAGCAAGGACTGGTTGGTGAAAAACACCAGGAATGAGTTGCTCAAATGTGCTGGGAAACAAGGAAAAGGGTCAGTAAAAACACCCAGGTTCAGTGGCTCAAACGTCACTGGGAAATGCTGCAATGGGTCAGCAAAAACACCAGGGATCAGTAGCTTAGATGCTGCTGGAAAAATAGTGCAAACAGTCGGTAAAAACACCAGGAATCTTTAGCTCAAACACTGCTGGGGAACTTAATGTAATTGCAGGAAGTGTGTATTTTCAGATAAGTGAGACTCAGGAGCAATGGCCGTTTGTTTCTGGGATAACAAGTTGCCGGAGAAATTAGCTTTTTAAATCCATTGGACTAATGCGGCTTAGAATTTTGGGCTATCTGAACAATGGCATGGCACCACAACTGGAAAAGCAGGGACGGGTTGGTGAAAAAACACCACGGATCAGTGATTCAAACGCCATTGGGAAATGGTGTGAAGGGTCAGTAAAAATACCTGGGATCCATAGCTCAGACGTCGCTGGGGAACTGAAAATAATTGCAGGGAGTGTGTATTTTTGAATAAGCAGGACTTAAGAGCAACAGGTGTTTGTTTTTGGGATAACGAGTTGTCAGAGAAATGCGACTGTCAGTCTATCTAATCAGGCTTCAGAATTTTGAGCCGTTTGAACAGTGGCATGGCACCACAACTGGAAAAGAAGGGACAGGTTGGTGAAACAACCTGCGACTTGGAAATAGCACAAAGGGTCAATAAAACACCTGGTATCAGTGGCTCAAAGGTCACTGGGGAGCTGAAGCAAATCGAAGGGAGTTTATATTTGTTTTTCTTCAGAGCGATGGGTATTTGTTTTGGTATAACGGGTTGTTGGTGAATGGTCTTTTGGTCCATCAGACTGATGGGGCTTCAGAATTTTGGGCCGTCTGAACTATGGCATGACACCACAAAAACACCCCTCCCATCATTTACTGCTCCTCTCACCCTGTCACCTTCAGCTTTACACATTCATGGCCTTTCCCCTGTCCTGCACACAAGCACAAACACTCAAGTGGCTGGATTAGGCTCGGCCCAAGACACTTTGTTTGTTTCCTATTTACAGAACCAAGGCTGTGTACGAACACCGGATGTTTTTTTCAGCACCCACACAGAACAGACAGCTCGCAGACCATACGGAGATACTGGCTGAATTTGACAAAAAAATATACTGGATTAGAACTGCTGACTGCAGCTTTGATAAGAGTCTGAATAATCACCATGGCTTTATAGATGAATGAAAGATCCTATAGTACTGACAGAAACTTAAATGTTCAGACTTCTGACCATTATCTAACAGCTGGCAGTTTACACTCAGCAGCTATAGAGCTAGCTGCCAACTGCCCGTCTGAAAGTGACGTGATGTGAAGCCAAGCCGTTTATCTAGAGGAAGACCGCCCACCAGAAAAAAAGACACTCTGTCCTCTCAAACATCGACATGATGAGAGAAAGCACCTTTGACCAGGCTTAAACAGTACAGACGCAGACATTTTCACAACAGCCAAGAGTTTCCTTTGTGGTTAATTGACAAACCCACAGAATTAACATTAATTAGCTGCAGCTGTTTCAATTTGCCATCGAAATTGATGGTCATGACTAAAATGTTCCCCTTCTGCTTGTTGAGACACTGTTAAATATGTAAATGATGGCGTGAAGGCTGCACCAGCGCACGCTACAAATGATCAAAAATAACCCGAGAGGATACTTGACCACAACAACTGATGGACTGTGAAAACTGCACCTTTATTCAGACCCTGTCTATGTTACCTCTGTTGTCTGTGTGCAGACCGCTCACAGTAGCAACATGAGAAATGCATGTCTGTGATGTAACACACACATCTTATCCGGGCAAACAATTCATAATTCATTTAAGCTGTATAACCTCCATGACATGAGCAACTTGTGCATGCTCATACAATGACGGCGGCTATTCTGCAGACAAAGGCAGTAAAGTGGCATTGACAATATCTTGCTGTTTCCTACTGACCTTGTTGCCCCAGTGGATCTTTTGTGAAATTGTTTTCACTGACAAAACCTCCAGAGCTCCATCGTCTCCATCAGTGCCAGCCGAGTTGTCTGACAAAAGCAAGGAAGATGACATAGCCAGCAATTGACTGATACATATAGTCTGTTATATATTATCCCATATATATTACTTATAATACTTCAGCACTATACAATATTACACTTTATTGCTATACAATAGTACACCCTATGTTTTACTATAGTATTACATTTCACTTTGTACAATATCTGTATATCTTTCTATGTTATACATTAATATAAATTGTATTTTCTATTAGATAACCATATTAACAGAGATTTAAAAAACTAGTGTCATTACTTTATGCTTAATACTGTTGACATATATTAGACTTGCTGACTCAGCTGCTATTAACCACAAGACTGTCACTTTTTCCTTGTAATTATGTCTTTCTCATGTAAAGTTTCTATTTTTACTACTATTCCATTTTAGTTTATATCAGGGGGTGGACACAGCATAGTATTGTGTGGCAATATTGTATTAGTAAATGTATGACGACAGACTGTGAGAGGACACTGGAGTATCCGGAGAGAGCCCACAGAAGGGCTCCCCCACCCAGCTGTGAGGCAACAATGCTGACCACTGCACCGCCCGCCACCCCAGATAAAACACATGTTGATGAAGTTTTCCTTTGGGGACAAAATTTCCTGTTGAAATAAGCTTATACAGGCTCTCGCAATATATTTTCGCATAGTACTCATGTTCGGGAATAAAATCGCAGTAATACTGGATCATGACTTAAGTACAGTGATAATATCATGGGACCTCTGGTGATTCCCATCCCTAGTTTATACACATCTTATTGTTTTTATTTTTATTTTTTTCTTCTGTTTTCTGATTTTATTGATTAATTTCTGCTGCTACAACAACAGAACTTCCCTTATGGGAATCAATGAAGGCTCATATCGTATCGTATCGTATCGTATCGTATCGTATCATATCGCATCGCATCGTAGCGTAGCATAGCGTATCATATTGTATCTTTCCTGATTGTGGTACTTGACTGACACTACTAACATCCCACAAGTTGAATTCTGTGTCAGTGGCCACATCTGACTGTTTTTACACATTTTAAAACATGCAAACTTCATGACATTTCCCACATCTTAGTCCAGAGACACACAGTTTCCCTAATTTTAAGACACTTACTGAAAAATGTGCCAAACACAGCCATGACAACAGAATAGAAATACAGTGGCTATTATGTAGCAGAGAAAATTTAATCTTTCTGTGAAAAACAAAATTATATTTTTAATAGGGACGCCTTGGCTTCCCTGGGCTTCAGAGAGAAAACTCTCTTGCAGTTTATGGGGGTCTAGCCTTGTTGTCAGGGACACTGGCCACTTGCGTGGTTGCTCATTTTTTAATTCAGTTAAATGTCCGGAGATATCAGTAGTAGCTCCACAGATCTCGGTAGAACAGCCCCTGCTTGTTTGTTTGGGGGTTAAACAGCTGTTGTCAGTCATGTTAACATACTGACATCACAGTTGTAATTACAGCAGAGAGCACTGTCTGCAACACATCCAAACTTTGACTTTAAACTATTATGGTGTCAAAACAATGTTTATCTGCTATAATGAAAAAATCTCCCTCATATCTCACTTTGTTTGAGTCAATATAGAATGAGAAAAGGCCCATTATTCAGCTGCCGCACAGTCAGTCATGGCAATGATTTATGGTTTTCTTTTCTTTTTCTTTTATAACTGTATCTTAAATCATCTACTTTCCTCCATTTTAGCCAAAATTGCATTTTAATGTCGTGTGCTGGTTATTTTAAAGACTAAATCAGCTGTAGAAGTTCCCAAAAACTAGACATTTCTAAATAAACCTGTTTACAACAGGAGTGTCTGACACTTGACTGACACGAAATTCGCTATGGGAAAGAGTCATATACTCACTAATATGTAAATCAGGAGACAGGAAGTGTTCATCAGCCAACATTTTAAGCTCCAATCTACACACATTTTGCTCCAGTTTCAAAGCATGCGATCCTGATAAAGTGTGAACCCCAGATCCTTGGAAGATTGATAGTATTTTGATAAACAAACACGCTCATGTAATCAAGCAGCAACACTGTGCAGCATTTATCAGAAAGAATAATTCTGTGTAGGAAAAAAATAGAATTCATCATTAGAAAAATGGCACAGCAGGAGTGAGCAATTATGGGCTCTGTGGGAATGAGTCTTAGTGTCGATCATTAGCATGATCCATGACATTTTCCCCACAGTGACCAGGCCGATTCCTGTGCTGTGTCATAATAATGAGACCGGGCGAATTATAAGTCTGCTTTAATGAGTGACAGCGCAGCGCGTTCTTCATGGAGATTAGAAAAGACTCTTCTCCCTTCAAATTTCAGGGCTAATTAGCATGTTGATAGCTGATGAGGGACACACTATTGCAACATCGCTGTGAGATATTTGAGGAATTACTGTTGCGCTCCGTGCTTGGAAAAGTATTATTGCTTTTTGTGTATCTTACAATTTGTTGCAATAAACATAAGACTTAGTGGTTTACTGTTTTTCAAAATAAGCTTTTGCAATTCTGTGATCTGGAAGACTTCAAAGACATTTGGAGCTTTTATATGGATAGAAAACTGCAGACAAACACAGCCAGTCAGTTCCTTGTGTGAGCTCCAGCCTTGATGTGGTATTGCAGCAGCATTTTGACAAAGTTACTAAAGAGAAAATTTGGTTGCGATATTGAAGTGGAAACTGATCACTCAAAAAAAGGAGCCTTTAAAAAGGCCCTGAAGACCTGTTTTCTCAATCAGCTCCATACTATGAGTGGTCGAAACACTATTTCCTGCCAAAGTAACAACAACAGTATTTCCAAAAGATGTAAGGAGGTATTTCAGGTGCCCACAGTTCTAAAAGTGAAGTCTAATTCATTTTCTGCATTAATGATGTTGGGAGTCTGTCGGAGGCTCAGATAGACATTAAACTCTCCGGCTGTAATCATCAGCACAGCAGATGAGCAACTGCATTAAAAAAATATCTGGTGCTTTGATTAAAATGTCAAAAAGTTACACGCCTGCCAACTTAAGGAGGAAAGTCAATATGATTCCCAAGCTGCACTTCGCACAGTAACATCCAAAATTTGGTTGTTTTTGCTGCCAACAGCGAGTAAAAGCTAAAATGTAACACATATTCAGCCATTCACTCCCAGATTCTTTGTAAACTTTGGGTGAACTCTGCAACTATGGTGCAATATTTTGTTCACAAGTACAACAAATAAGCAAATTCTAATTTGCAACAACTCTGACTTCTCCACAGCAACTCAAACTTACTGGAGTTCTGTCATTACAGTAAGGTTGCCAGGCAACCAGCACAGGAAGTCACTGTGCCAGGCCAAGAAATGTATTTTTTCTTTTTCTTAAAGTTTCATAAAGATCAGAGATTTGTATCTGCAGCTGGATGGGAGCAGAGTCATGCATTAGTTCAGGGGGTGGTTGTGGTCGTGTGCTGTGAGTGTGAGATTGCCGTGTCAGTGAGGGCTGGGAGGTTGATTTTAGAGACACTGAGCCTCATGCAGCAACATTCTCTTAAACTTCTCGTTAGTTTTCATTTAAGAAAAAAAAAAAAAAAGAGATGTCAACTCCAGATGCAGTTTACCTTCACCCCGGTGTGCTGAAAGATGAATCCCACTTGATCATTGTAACCTATAAGCATAGGTGACGCCCCATTAACACTATATGAGGGCAGGTATTGTGCCATGCAAGCCCAAGAGCTGGAGAGATGTCACCAATAAAGTCAAAAATGAACATGTTCTGTAGTGTTACTTAAACTACAAACTTAAAAAAAGTAAATGTGACGTTCCAGAGAGTCAGTACTGGTGTTAAAGGAAAACCAAAAACCCAGATATGGCAAAATATCTGTGGTGCTGTAAATGCTATGTTGGCAACAGTGGTGGAAGAAGAATCCAGATCTTTTACCTGGGTGAAAGTACTAATACCACAGTGTTAGGCCCCTGATCACACGAAAGCAGCTTTACGCTCACTTTTTTGCATTACTACCTGCCTCGCGTTTCGGCACTCTTAGCACCTGGCATTTTGCCGGCGCACTCTGAACTTCTAGAGCTGAAAAAACTTGAACTGAGAGCGCCCCACATCATCTACGCTGTTTTCCCATTTTCCAATCAGATGATTTGAGAGGCGGGCCTTCTGTGGTGGTCACGACAGCAAGTTTACAGTTGGTCAACAATGGAGGAGAAACTGGTAGTAGTGGTTGTTGGATACCCAGAGCTATACGGCCCGACGTCATCCTAAAATATGCCTGGAAATGGCCATCATGGAGGTGAAGCTCCTGGACCAACTGGTGGTACTCCACATGATCTACTCTCTTTTGTAGGGTCTCATGTACCCACACAGATCTCCTAAAAATGCTTTGTTACGAAGTCCTGTATTAAAAGTGTTCCTTAAGTTAAAGTCTGCAAGTACAATCAGCAAATATATTTAAGTATTTATGGTGAAAGTACTCATGCAGAAAATGTTCAATCAACTTCATGAATTGTAAATTGTACTTCAGTACAGTACTTGAGTAAATGTACTCAGTTATATTCCAGCACTGATCAGCAGATAAATGCACAGTAACTAAAGTTACAGTAATTAGGATCAACAGACCAAGTATCGTAGTATTTATTCAGCCCAAAGATTTAATAATCCAATTATTATAATTACTCTATCACATATAATAATCTAAACTAGATTCCTGATATTCATGCATTTCTATGTGGACTGTGAAGACTGTGCTCTCAATCACTTGTAAATTTTCCTCACACCAAACAGAAGAGCAAAAATAAGAAAACAAGACCGATGCCCAGAAATCAATGGGTACTAACAAAATGAGAACAAATTGTGAATACGAACAAATACAACAGTTCGTAAATCGCTTCTTGCATGAGGTCCAATGTGTGTGATTTTTCTGTTCCTGTTGGTGACAGTGAGCAGGTTGAAGTAGCATGTTGAAAAATAGAATGGGATGGGCTTATGATGCTCCTGTACAGGAGGAGCAGAAGGTGGGGTGGGACCGAGAGTGCCCGGAATTTCCGGATGGCGGAGAGCGTCTGTTGGCAGCATTTGTAGATGTTGGCAGTGTCATGATCAAAGCTGAGTTTATTGTCAAGGGTGATTTCAAAGTACTTGAAGCTCTCTGCCACCTCCACTGGCTCACAGCTGATGGGAGATGTGGCAGTGGGGGGGTGCTGGTTTATTACAGGTTTCAGTGAGGTGTTCCTAAGACCTGATGACATCCAGGAGGAGGTGGTTTACTGTGCACCACTGAGTGAAGTGGGAGATGGAGTGCTGATGGGCCATGACTGAGTTATTGTCTTTGAGAGGTGCAAGTATGGCTGTGTCATCTGAATATCTGAAATACTGTTCAGTGGGGGAGGGGCTGAGACAATCAGTGTAGCTAGTACACAGGAGGCAGCTCAGACTACAGCCTTGGAGGGCTGTGGGGTGGTGATGATGATGGTGGGTGACGTAGTGGTGCCCGCCCTGAAAGCTTGGAGTCGGTAGGGGAGATATAAAGATAGTGGAGTTTGCTGATCATTGTAGCGTTGGATGGCATTGCAGGCAAAGCTAAAACCAATGAATAGGACCCCGGCATAGCGGCGTCAGGTTTCCAAGCGCTGAAGGAGGGTATAATAGAGACACACCACAACATCCTCTGACCCTTGTTGGCCTTTATATGCAAACTGGTCGGAGGAAGCTGTCAACAGAGACGGATGATGGATGGGATGGATGATGGAGTTCAACACCAGTATTTCATTACTATGCAGAGGGATGCTACTGGTCTGAGGTGATTTGGCTCAGACAGGTGTGTTTTCTTGGGGACTGGTACTATGGTGGATGTTTTCCTGAGAACAGTTACTGATGCAGTCTGGAGGGAGTCAGTCAAGATGGAGTTTAAAAACAAGTTCAAGCCGCATAGGTTTTAACCATCTGTCTTTGGATGCCATCCAGACCTGAGGCCCTGCCAGGCTTGTACCTTACCACCTGCAGCCAGTCGTCCTCCTCCTGTTAATAAGATATCCAGTTTTAGGTGGCTTTTTGCTGATCAGCTTTTCAGGTCTTTTAAAATAAAGCACAAAAAGATGTTTCAGATTTATTAGTTTTATAAATGTTGACTTCCAGTGTGCTTAAAAATATTTATTTACATATTAGTATTCTCAGAATTTTGATAAGTTCATCAATGGACTTCAGCCCAAATACATGAAGACATACTGAGCATGTGTGAGTCCAGTATGGCAACAGCAGCAGCAGCCAGTTGTTTACAGTTGAGGTCTACTCTTATAATTGTTCCAAAATTCACTGCTTGTTTGCAGCCCTGTTTTTTAAACATGCGACAGCCAAAGACGTTGACCGGGAAGTACTGACTTCACTGCATGACCTCTCTAACTGATTGAGCTCTTCATCTGACAACATTACATATCAGCTGTTTTTTTGTTTTGTGTTCTTCTCATCCTCTTCCAACCATCCATCAAAACTAAGTCTGCCATATAGATCAAAATTAACAACAAAATGATGCAGTTTTGTAGCCTTCTGGTTTTTACTCCAGCTCTGGCCGTAACAATGTCGCCATGGAAATGGCAGTGATATATTTAGGGGCTGTACACATGCTGCATTTTTTGCACCCTCACATTTATTGTTTTCAAAGTTGACAAGTAGCAGGTGCGCTCAAACACCAAAGCAATACCACAGCGGCACGCATATGTTCCCAAGCGCCTATATTTTAGGGTACAACAGCTGCGCCCTGAGATAAAGTTTAACTTTTGAAACACAGCAGCACACACCGCATGTCAGTTGACAATGAACAACCAATCACAGCCGGCAGATACCTTTCTCTTCTTCAGTAAATATCAGTCTGTGTTAAATAATAAGAATAAGTTGATCAATTGAACTCAAGTTCGTTTGCCCCCTAAGTGCAGTTCGTTTGGGCAGGTGTGAACAAAGCAATCACACTCAGTTGTGCACCAGAACAACCAGACCAAGACCTTCTCGAAGAGTTGGTCTTGGTCTGGTTACAAACGAACATTTGTGGTGAGAACATGTTCCAACCTGGATCTGAACCAACTGCAGTCACATGACACATTGTTTGGGTTAAACATGAGCATGTTACAGTCCTGGAGGATTATTAATGTGCGCCTCCTCCTGTACTGCCTTAATATGCACATTCAGCACATCCAATGCATCAAAACATTGTTTTCTAGTTGGAGCCACGCCTCGTTTTCAAACTGTATGCTTTGACTCAAATGAACAATGACAGCAATATAGTCCACGATGAGCAGCGCTAAAATCAACCTGTGTAGTTGTCCCTCCATTGTGACATTAGAAAGTGTCACATTTATCTTGCAAGTGTACTCTTCTTCAACGTTTGCTTTACTTCCTGGATTTTTCCCACATGGAAATTCTGACCAATCAAGAGCAGCTTTCTCACACAAGGCATTTGATCTGGTCCGCTTGTAAATGCTGCCGTGAGAACACCAACCAACTCTAGGCAATTATACAACTTTGGAAAAAATTAGTCCCTGATTCAGACCAAAGGAGACAACTCTAGGTCTGAAAGCACCCTGACAAAACAACGTCTGGAAGAAGATCAGGTCTGCACTCAGGATTTATAGTAATGAGCCTATGATTCAGTGCTAGTTATGGTTGCTTAGCAACTTCAGACGCAACCTGCCTCTGCACCCTTGAAAGATGGCACAGAGTAGCGCCCAGCCCCCAACCTCACGTTGTCCAGGTGGTTAAAGACGCAGCATGTGTACGGGCTCTTAGTGATGAGCAAGGTGTGCTGTTATACTGATTCGAGTACATTCTACATGTCTTGATGACCAATCAGATTGCTTGCTCTGAACTACTTGTTGTATAAGCAATAACATTAGTCCTTTGCAAATCTGCATCTCAACGATTTGGGGTCGTATTTGGGTTTTTGTTTTCTCTGTGCCTTTTCTGACATTTCCCAGTCGAGTATTATGGAGACTGCGTTGGCAATCATAAATGAAAGCTCTGACAGCATTTTGTGGGAGGCTCATCTCGCTACACAGCATACAAAACCATTTGTGGGTGAGGTGGGGGGGTCATGATAAATCACACAAGGTCCTCTGGTTATATCAGTCCTGTGTAAATAAGGCTTTAGTCACATATACATGTTGTAGAGGAATATTTTTTTAAAATGGAGTATTTCAAGTGCTTTAAAGAAAGCAGACTTTATATCATCTGAGTGCAGTGCACCGGTCATGACATTAAAACTGATTTTGGAACAAAATCCAATACCCTGTCCTTTTAGGTTGAGAATGAGAGCTATTTGAGGACATAGAATTTCTCCAGAAATTCAATTTACACCAGGGTTATGGGTGATTAAAGTCATGTTTCACACCAGTGAGTCTGGACAGTCAATAATAGTGCAAGTCAAAGGCTACAGACGAAGAGTGGTGGGTCTGTGACCTAATCTGCCCACAAATTAGTCAGTGAGGTGAGATCACTGCGCTGGAAATGGAGGCAGGTTGTTTAAACCGAGCACCTCTTACATCGGACTGAGATATAGAGCCTGTAAAAATGATTAGACCCACCGCACGAAAAGAACACTGCTATCGCCTCAAAGGCTTCCCTGCAAATACGCTCAAGGCAGGAAAGATCCCGAAAGGTATTGATTTCAGAGGAGCTGATGGACTGAGTGTCTAACACGACTGCTTCGCCAGTCAACACACAAAGAGTCTCTGTAGCCTTCACACTGCGTGGAAATCACAGCATGGATGAACACGAAGGAATCAATCCCTGTGCCTGGACTTTGATTATAGTTCTCATCCCGGGGCCCTAGTAAGACATCAATCTCTGCTAAACAGGGATATCACCACTGCTGGCCGAACAAGTCATAATATAAATAACAGTTACATTCAAGAGGGGGGTGTTTGGAGTGTATAAATTTTCATAATGCATACAATGTGCACTTAGTCTTCAGTGGCCAATAAAAGCTACAGTTCTTCAGATACATTTAAGTCCACTTAATGTATAGTAAATATCACAACATAAATCCAAACTCTCTGCACTAATTGCAATGCTGTTTTCTGTTCTGCTGCAATAAAAACAAGCTGCCAGCATGGACATGCTTCAAGAAAAGCTTAACCCAGAGGAAGCTCTATTCTGGTCCTTGTGACTCGGTGTCCTGCAGGTTTTCGTTCCCCCCTGAAGGCGACAGTTAGATACAGACCAGCTGTGGCTCATTAACTCTCACGGTAGAAAAACTGTAATGGAACAAAAACCTGCAGGACACCGGCCCACCACGACAGGAATTGAGAGGCCTTAAAGGACCACTTTACTGAGTTTTATCTCTCTTGTGATAGACTGACATGATAATATACACCATTACATGTGTCAGCGTTATCTGTTACCAATAGGCTTGAACAGTGAGAGCTGTAGCCAGCTTTTTCTTGGTTTCACATTCTTAGTGTTATCTGGAGATGAGAAATAAAAGGTCTGGAGGCGAAAAAAATTAATCTGTCTTGCTATTGCTCTGCTTGTGACTACATGATCAGAGTGAGGATTTCAGGGATGAAAGCAGCTTCCTTACAAGATACAGAGAGTATCAAATGATGGTTATATAGGGATGTCATACTATACAGCGCACAGTGGTGGAAAGTACATTTAATTGAGTGCTGTGCTCATGTGCATCTATTTCAGAGAGAGAAATATTATACTTTTTACTTCACTATATTTATCTGAATGCCAGAGATTATGTTTCATGTTAAGCTTTAACATTAAAAACCACATGATAACCTTATAAAATACTGATTACTGTTAAAGATAAAACCAGTGGCTTCCAGCCTTTATAGCTTGTGACCTTTTATATAAAAGCAATGTCTGATTGGGGCCCCTTGTGACATTTCGGGTGTTTGCAGGTCATTATCAGTTTTCACCAAAGACTGATTTCTCTTCTATACTTTTCAGATTGTTTCATTAAAATGAGTGTTTAAGACCTGAAAAGGCAAAATCATCCTATAGTTCATGATTCAGCCCTGTCTCCTAGAAATTACATTTATATCCAACTAATGTGAAACAGAAAACATGGTTTGAGGGAAACATAATGCCAAACAAAGTATGTTTTCTACATAATGAGGAACTGCTGCTAATTAATTTGGCAATGAATGTGTATTTCAGTTGTTTTCTGCCAAAATAGGCAATCCTGAAATACAGTACAGTTTTTTCTAATTACTTTTTAAATTAACGTTTATCGAAATATTGATCTTTTCCTAACCTTAACCACAGTGCTTTCTTTTAACCTAACCTGAGACCGAGGTCTGAACAGGAACCACAGACTGTATAAAACAAAAGATATAGCTAACATGATGTCACCCGTTTGTGGACAGCCATTTTGAAGCCTTGAGTTTGGCATTTTGTCCATCACCATCTTGGGTTTTTGGAGCCAGAAGTGACCATATTTGGACGAGAGGTTGGAGCCACGGTGGATCAGACTCATAGACTGTAGCTACACCTCGCAGACAGCCTGTCACTGAAGCAGCCCCACCCTAAAATATGTGTCTCTTTATGTGTTAATAAAATGAGTCAGATAAAAATTCACCCAGTTTCAGTTGTCAGAATGGAGAAATTAGCTCTAGAGAACAAAACCATTTTTGTAAAGGGCTGTAAACATGTTTCTTTTCTGCTAAGTCAGGCATCTTAACATGAGGGTCTTTGGGGATTGACTCGCTTTTGGAGCCAGCCTCAAGTGGCCATTAGAGAAACTGCAGTTTTTGTCATTTTGCTAGCCAAGAGATTAAATGATCATCGAATCATGTGGCTAATCTAAACTATGGAATTGCTATTGGACAAAAGGAATCATATTCTGACAGTGAAACACGTCATTTTGTGGGGGATGTGACGCTTAAAAATGAATCAGCTGATTTACAGACATCTTTTTGGGCCCAATGGCATCATGTGACTGACCTGGAAGTTGCAGTAATAAGTTTTAATCACTATGTCAAATTGGCTTCAAAGTCCTGCACACCTCCTGGGGGCTTGATAGTTCAAGCAACACCCCAAAGCCTGCACAAATATGCTGGCAGGCTTGAGCTGGGAGTTGCAATATTGAGGAAAGTTTACCATATTTCTACACTGTTATGATACAAAGCTGGCTGAAAATGAGCAAAGTGTCCCTTGAAAGTAAAGGATCTGAGTTCTCCTCCCACCACTGACAGTAGGTAGCAATACGTTTGAGAAACAGCAGAATCTGTGAACATAAGAATGTTGTTTGACAACAGTTTAGAAAGCTATAAAGCTTTTTGCTCCATAGAAAACCTGTTTATAGCCCTATTTTGTTTCCTTTTACTCTGATCTACTATAAATCTTTCCTACATGCTGCTGGAAGCCACGGCTGCAAACAGAATAACGTATTTCAGTTTGAATGATGACAACTCAGGAAAAACATATCGAGCCTGCTTTGGTCCTTTTGTAATGGGATCCGAGTCTTTGTTTATAATAAATTATATCACAGTGAGACACTGAGTGCACAGCAGCACAAAACAATCCCAACTTCTTTAGATTACGGCTGAGATGTGCTGTAACCGTGTTTATTTACACAAACCTTACTGAAGTGCCATGATTAAAACAGATGTAAATGTATTTTCACTGCCTGCTGCGTCTCTGTCACAAACAAGGGTGTCATTATAGTCTCGTTAGGCAACAGCCTTTTAAAGTAATTTGGAGAAAATTATGCTGTTTTTTATTTTACATCTCAATTTAACCTGTTTTTTTTTTTTAACTCAGAGAAGTATTTTTTCAACTAGCTGTTCAGTTGTTTTTTTTTATAAACTATGATTAACACGACTGGCCATTTACATCTATCTTTAAAAGAATTATGTTTCATCAAGTAAGCAAGCAGACCGATTCCTCTGCACTTGATTAAATTGGCACACTGTTATTGCTCTTATTATTATCATCGGCCGTTCTACTCACTTCACAAATGGGTTTTCATCATTTACAGTTAATTTCTGCAACCCATTAGATAATAGTAACCCATTCAAGGCAGCAGTTTGAAATCTTCCTCAAGCTAATTCAATAGCCTTCTTGGTGTATATCATAAAAGCAAAATGCAGCCTTCTGCCATCAAATGATCCCATTGAGTCCGCCTGTTGCCTGTGGTCCAAAGACGAGGAGTTAAATTTCTTATTAAGAGCAGATTAATGGGGAAATATTCAGAGAGCCACAGGGGATGGGTCTGTTTGTTTTCCGAGTGGTGGTATCACTTTCTCATTCTTAACGATGTCCCTTTGCTCTCTGGTGTGATTTCATGGTCTCGAACAAACACCCCCGAAAAACGCAGTCGAGCAAACAGCCTTTGAGAGACGGGAGAAAAATGAGAGAAATGAGAGAAAGCAAAGATTATGAAACTTTTTTTTTCCTGTAGCTTAAATGTTAATTTCTTTGCCCATGTTAAGGTTAAAGTTTAAACATTTAGGACCCCCCTAAAGATATCTCCGTAAGTAGCAGGGCAATGTATTGAAGTAATTTTTTAAGTCAAATGACTATGAGTAATGTCTGTGGCTGCAGCAGGCAGCTGTTTTCAGCTAAAAAGATAAAGTCCCTGTGCTCTACCTGCCCAGCACAAAACAACAAACAAAGTTAGTCACCAGCTGGTGAAGAAATGCAAACATCCTGCAGCTAAAGACTCAGATATTTTTCTCAGGATCTGGTGGAGACCAAGAGCGAAGAGGAGTAATTACTGAACTTAACTTACTTTATTTTGTGAGACTAGAAACATGGCTCCAAATAAGTGTTTTGGTTTCACACCTCTGAACTGCTGTTGACATCAGACTTTTCCCAGGTTGGTTTTGTGTCTATTGTGTCTATAATATATGATGTTATCTGTCCCTAACACCCACGACTGTCAGCCCCACCTCTGTTGACAGGAAATGAAATTGATACTTTAGTAAGTATTGATCAATTAGAGCAGAATGAGCCCCTTACAGAAATCAGATAGCATGTTTGTCAGATGGAAAAATGAGGTTAAAATGCAAAGACCATTATTGGGGGCCATGTCCACTGAAGCGTTTCTTGTTTGAGGCCAGTGTATTAATTTAATTCTACGCTACAAATGTAGCCCTGTCTCCTAGAAATCACATTTATATACAACTAATTTGGAACAGCAAACATATGTTGAGGGAAACACAAAGCCAAGCAAATTAAGTTTTCAATTACCATAAAAAGAAAATGTTGCTAATTAACGTACCTGTCATGAAATATTCAAAACATTTCAGAAAAATGTTCCCTAACAACGTACTTCAGTTGTTTTCTAGCGAAATAAGCAATCTAGCAATACAGTATCCACTCTTTGTGACTACAGCTTTATGATTTTTATTACTTTTTTTGATTAACATTTAACTAAAATGATAATCTTCTCCGAGACATAACCAAAGTGCATTTGATGCCTAATACTGCATTCACACGACGAGAGACACATCAAGCGTGTTACCACTGACATTACTGCAGCGTTGCCGTGGCGGCTCACCATAGCTACGTTGTCACGGGCTTGTGTGTGTCTACTACTGGCCACAAAACACCTAGACAGAAAAAATATCTGTACTTTTGATCAATGTCTGAGCCCTGTTTTAACATCACAATTCGCCGCCCCGCTGCATCCCTGTGTGCACTGCAATGCACAGAGAGCTAGCAAAGCATCGGCTAACAAAAGCTCAATAACAGTGAGCCATAGCTGAAAACAAAACATATACTTGGTTGACACTTCACCACCTGCTGATAAAAGTTGAGGCCAGCAGCGACAAGTTTCAGATGTCAGTTTGTAGCTTTATGTCACAGCTTCCATTGAAAATGAATTGTAGCTTGTTGCTGTGTTGCTTGTAGTGTGAATGCAGCATCAACCTAAGACAAGAGTCTTTGTTATTATGTTTTTCATCCAAATATTAACCAAATCATGATCCTTCCCTAACCTTAACTGAGGTGCTTTTGTTGCCTGAAGGTAAGACAGAAGTCTAGATGCAAAACCAAAGTTCTGGTGCCAAAGTCATGCACTTTGTACACCCAACATCCTCCCTGAACACCTCCTTTCCAAGCCTACATGGTACATGACTTAAGTGCTTTGTTACTTGAAAGAAATATTGTTGGGAACCACTACTGTAGATAAACCTCTCCTAACTGCAAACGTTCGTCACTGTCACTTTTTATTTGGCCGTCAAATCATGGTGGAGGGGGAGCAGACAAAGATACCACAAAGACCAACTCATATTTTACATGTACAGGTGCTGAGCAACAACCGCAATATGCAAAACCATAAATATGTTAATGTGCATTTGTTAGTGTGCATTTTAATATATATTTCCTCCCAAAAACCTTCATTTCTTTCCCTATAGGCTTCAGCCTTCACTTCATCCAGAGCAAGTTCTCTACCTTGTGCTGAAATTTTTACTTCTGCAGATATTCCACTTCATAGCAACCAGTGCAACCAAAGTGTCTCAGCTCGAAAAATGCTGCGCCTCAAAAGCGCTCTCAAGCGCTCCAAGTTGGGAGGAACGTCTGGTGTTTTCAGATGGGGAAAAAAATGCTTTGGTGGACACAAGGCCTGAGGCTGCACGGCTGCATGTGTAATAATGAGCTTTTTTTTTTTAACAGATGTCAGTCCTGTGCGTCTGTCACATAGAGTCATGGTCTGCTAGTTTTGGACTTCCTGTGCCTTCTGGTAGTCAGGAATCCATTAATGCTCCTCTAAGTCAGACAAACATCACCCAGTAGGAAGGTTTAAGTGCCTGTGGCTTCATGAATCTACTCTAGAGTTCTTGACCAGACACTGAATCTAAATCTCTTGCAGAGTAGTTGCACATTTGACCCTCCACTCTCATAGCACTGAAGAGGGAACAGATCAATAGCAGGTCAAGACATATCACAAAAAGACAAAATAGCTCAGATTCAAACTTGACTTTTGCTAGTTTTTTGTTTTTTTTGTAAACCTGCCTCTGTGTCTCTGTTGGTCTGTCATCCTGCATTTCTTAATTTTTTTTAAAAACTCTTTTTGGTTGCAGAACTGTGGTGCATAATAAAAAAGGCAAATATTATGCCTGTCTGGGGTTGAACCGTCAAAATGTCAAATACTTGAAGTTAGGAAAAACCGAAGTGCTTCTACACTTGACTGAATTGTATTTTGACATTATCCACCAGCTTGTTAAAGGATTTCATCAGCCCGAAAAAGGTGGAATTTTCTCAAATCCACAGTGCAGCGTACTTCTTCAGTTTAAATAAACCCCTAAAAATCCCCCCAAATTGAAGTTACCAGGAATTTCACACAACACAGAGCATAACATTCAGACAATGTAGCCTGACAGAACAATAGAAATTGATTTCAGACGGTTATTTGAGAGCATCTCTTGAAAAGAGCACGAGTGAGTCAAACACACCGTGGGCTATATCCTCTTACCTAGTCGGTCTCTCACCTTCCAGTGTTGCCATGTTTAGTGATTCATTCATGCAGGTGCTGCCAAAGGAGACCTCGTGGGGCAACTGACAGCCCTGCTCGATGCCATTTCGTGGGAACCAGCAACACTCACATCCACTGTCAAGCTGCAATACACAAAGGACGTGTAACCATGATGTCTTTGAAAAACATCTCTACTTTTAAAATCTGTTTTTGAAACCTCTGAGATGGTTTCATGGTTTCTGTGCCTCACTAAAAAAAAAAAGAACAAGAGTACAAGACTACAATCATGTTTGCAGCTCTGTGAGGCTGCACTCATGGACAGTGATGCTGTGAGCTAAATTCTAACACTGGGAATCATAACTGAAATCAGATCACATAAGCATGATGCTCATATATGAGATTCAGTACATTTAACTCCCCCTCCCCCTTTCTCAAATCATCAGCTCCTAAATCGGCTTAGAAAACAGACAGTCCAGAACTTGCCTGGCCGAAATTCCTCCAAGTGGGTAGTGGTGACGTCTCGCCAAGCGCAGCCAACCTCCCTCAATCCCCCTTCTCACCCTGAAACAAGTACATTTGTTGTGAGACTCAACTCACGTCTGTCTGTGCAGGAGATCACAGAAACAGACGTTTTTTAAAGTCTCTGTGTGTTCAGCTCAGTACTTTTGTAGCTTTAAACTGAAGCTCTGTGGTTTGGAGTTTCTCTCCTGCATCACTGTTTGTACTTTAGATATCTTCTTTACTGTTTCATGTTCACTTTAAGTCAGCCCTGTGATAGTCTGGCCATCCGTCCGGGGTGTGCCCCGCCTCTCGCCCAATGTCAGCTAGGATAGACCCTGTACTAGGACAAACATTTACAAATAATGAATGCATAGATGAATGAATGTTTGCCTTCAGCTGTACAGGGGTCTCGTTAAGTTACTGCTGATGAAAACCCAATATTTCTGTATTTTGCTGCTTCATAATGAAAGCTTTTACATGACAAAATAACAGGGGACTTTTATTGTGAAGACTGTATGGGTAATGACGTGTTTATCACTGACTTAGCAGAACTTTGTTGGCAGCTAGTCTTTGATACAAACTACTACTGATACCACTGACAAGAGGAGTAAAAGCAGAAACAGCCACAATGAGATGTTTATGAAGCGCTGCTGACAGCAGGCTCTAACTGCACCTCTGCAAAAAGCTCACCTCCAACAGGTTCCTTTACCTGCCCTGCTGTGTGTTGTTAGAGCACTTATAAAGCAAAATAACGAGGGGATTTAGCTGTGGATCAGCCCGTGGCTTTCACACGTCATCACTCAAGACAAGACGTCATACCTTGCAGACAAACCCTCAAGCAGGTATCCCTGTTGTAATGGAGACACAAATCCCTGCTACGCACGAGTGTGGAAGAATGGTATTTATGCATTGCAGAGACCGGCACGACGTCACTCTCCAAGGTGTGTTTGTGTTTAGAGAGAGACAGTGAGAGGGGAGAGAAGGTGACCTATTATATATAGTATAAGATACTAAAAACGTACTCAGAACACAGCTTTATCGACTCAATTCCTGCCTGCCTGAATGGCCAGTGATATTTTCTAACAAGATTAATGACTAGTTATTAGCTGGCATGGTTCCTGTTATTGTGAATTGCAGTGTTAGGCCCCAACACACCCAGGAAACATTTGGCTGTCTGTCAATACTGGGTCATCAGTGAGCATTTGACACCCTAGTCACACCGTTGCCCCTCGTCATGCCCCATCGGCTATTTGTTGGCTGACTCGTCATGTTAAATCGGCTTCAGCAACGGCACAGTGCGTCTTTGAATGAAATCCCTCTGATTGGCAAGAGAAGAGAGACGGGGAGAAAATTAAGAGAAGAGAAACTAAAGTGAAGAAAGTTAACAAAAGGCTAAAGTCGTGAGAGGGTGAGACCAGACAAACTTTTAAGGTCAGATTGTTTTCTTTAGTCACTGAATTCTTTAGTAGAAACATGTTGTGGTAGTTTGTGTTGTTGTTCAGTGGTGGACAGTAAATACACTTTCGCAAATATGCTTAGATTGTGATGTGCTAACTGACTAACGAGCGTCAAGACAGTCTTGTGGTTTCCCTTTTTAAATAATGAATACAGACAACTGGCCTCTGCTGGTATGGAGAGTCATGTCCTCTCATGCAGGTGCAGAACATACAAACTGGTTGGTCACTGGTTGTAGTCTTTGCGGTGTGTTCATGTAAAACTTCTTGACCAAGACACGACAATGTCAAATGACATAGCAGGGGGCCTTGATAGTTCTCTGAAGTTGATTTGGTGTGTCTGGGCCTTAAGTGTAGTGTTTATTTTAAAAAACCATAATGCTTTTTGTAAAGTAGTCAAAATAATTATTAGATATTTTAATTATAAAATATTATTGTAATTTCATGTTATAAAACTGTGGAATTGAAGAAAATGCAATATCAATTAGTTTGCACAAACATGTCAGCACTTAACTGTGTGTAATATGTGTGTGGGGAGGAAGAAGCATATACAGCCAGCAGCAGCAGCAACCCACTGTCTGACACCAGCACACTGTGAGGACGGAAACAGAGAGCTTGGCGGGGATGAAGCACCTGCCGCACCGAGCGAACACCATCTGCTGTCATTTTGACTTGACTAGTGGACTTCATTATAAGTCAATTGACTGTAGGAAGAGGTGACGTGCTTTACTTTCTAAAACCAGCCACGGGCGATTTGACCAGCTGAGTTGCAGGTGACATCATCAGCTGGCTTGAGTCGAGCTCAGAGCAGCCAATTCACACCGCTGCAACTTTTCTCTGCAACGGTCTAAAATGGTTTCGTCTTGTAGCGACTCATTGGTCTGAACTGTGTGTGGTTGGTGAATGAGGTCCAATGAGAGCACAAGACTCGAAGCACACACACACCTTTCCAAGGTGTGTGTGTGTGTGTGTGTGTGTGTGTGTGTGTGTTTGTGTTTGAGAGGAAGAGAGATAAAGTGACAGAGAGCGGGGAAGAGATGGTGGAAGGTGAACTATTGCACGCAATGTTTCTCTAAGTAATTAACCTAATAACTTACTCGGAAAGCTGCTTTGTCACTTTTTGACTTTCATAGTTTCCAGTGAGCATCCCCATGAAAATATCTCAGAGTGAAGTTGCTGAGATATTAAAGTCCCAACTAAAAAACAGCCGACCGACCGATCTCCCGTAGACCCCCCTGCGGCACAGCGTCGACGTGCACAGATGTATTCGTCTGCAGACACATCAGTTGATAATCTAGTGCCATTTCATCAGGATCCTTGTGTGACCCTCTGGAACATTATACCATTGTTTCTCAAATCATTTCAACCCTCCCTGGTTCAGACAGTCACTCCCATGCGTGGGAGACATGTCCCTGGCAGAGTGGTTGATGATTGAGCTCGTAACTGTTTTAAGCACTCACACGGGCCCACAGGAAGAAGATGCATCACCCATCAAGCAGCTCATCCAGCAGAGGAGGGCTGGGTGGAGACGGGTGAGGAATAAAATGAGGCTCCTTTAACAAATTCAGAAGTGGATAGAGGAAAACTGTATATCACTTCTCCCAGTCTGCCCTACTTACTATGATTGTCCCACCTCCTCCTCTGCCTCTCTGCTCTCTTGACCTGTCAGTTAGAAATATTGAGGCTGAACGATCTACAGCTCTTCGATCGTCCTTACTTCTCCAACTCCTTCTCCTTGTCATTCTACGGCCATTTTATTCTTTCTTTTATTACTTTTTTCCTTCGTTCCCTCTCGCGCCGTGGTGTCGGCTGCCTCTCCCCTTCTTTTCAATTTATACTTCATTCATTCTTCACAGACAGATGCTTATTATCTCCCTTGTTGTCATTTCCTCCTCTCTGATAAATGGTGTGTTAAATAACTCCTCTTTCTTCCCCTTGTGTCTCCACAGTTCTTCATCCTCCTCCTGCTCATCTTCTTCCTAGAGATTCTGTCCATCATGCTTTTCTTCATCTACCAAGACGAGGTAAGACACCTAAATTGCTCCCAGCATGTTATATCCTGTGATTTTCTCCACCTGATCAAGATAATAAGTGGCTTGTGGCAAAGCCGTCCATATGTCATGCAGATTGCTGATGCTTCAGAAAAAAAGCCGGCATGTAAAATGATGCGTCTCAGCAGCGAGGTTGTTTTGAAGCTCATACAAGCAGTGTTGTTTTTTTGGATCAGAAAAAAGCATGTCAGCTGACATTGTGCATAAACTACGGTTTAATAAACTGCCTGAAGTTTTTTTTCTGTGATGGTTCATGCATACACATCTTTGGGGAGATATCTCCGAGCAACGGTCGGAAAAAACACACCGTCCACAATTTCCTTTCCTTGTTAATAAATCTCAATTTATCTCAGCTCATCCATTTTGGATGATTTCCCCTGTAAATAAACAAGTCAGGCAAGAGACAAGAAGCGGATGAGCTATCCCTCTCCTCATATGAATTCGTAATCCCTTCACATTTTCAGCTGAGGTTTTAATAATGCATTGAAAGGGAATGTTAAATTCCATCCATCTTAATCTTAATTAACAATTTGGGGGCTGGATTTTGGATTTGTTGTGAATTTAACAATAGGTACAACATATTATTGTTACATGGCATTGGAAATATTAATCCCCGAAGACTCGGCTGTAACCAGTGACAACGTGTCTTCTATTCCGTCCACAAACATCTATCAACACAAGAGCAAACATCATCTTAATAATGGGTATTAGTTGGACACTGAAGGGAATTACATTCTCAGAACGAGTCTGTATTGATGCTACTAATGACTCAAAAGTTTTTAAAAACAGTCCAAGTGTCTTCTACAGAAACTGTGTCAAGGCCCTTGAAGATTATGTGTTATCTTGTAACACAGAGCTGCTGCTGCCACAGTCAGAGGACGACTCTGACTACTCACATAAACAATTAAAAATACAATCAAATCTCAACAAAAGAGAGTCTGACGTTATTGAAATAGTAGAATCCAAACATCAAAACATGTATTGTTGAGTTTTAATCTGTTTACAAGTTAAATCTAATTGCAGACAACACGGCAAACACTAACAACAACAGCAGCAGTAAACAGATGACTGCTTTTGCATCATTTCACGGTTGATCCTTATCAATTATCACTTAAATCACCATTTAAAATTTGGTATCTCAGTTAAGACTGCAACTAATGTTTGTTTTCATTGTAGATTAAGCTGTTAATATTTCTACTAAAGTATTAATGGTTTTTTAAATAATAACTGTTTGAAAAAAGAAGGTGACGTCTTAATATTGTTCGACCAACACTGCAAAACTCAAAGATATTCATTAAATCAAGTTGATTCAAGTCAATTGAGCAAACCCTCACATTATGGTCCAGCCTGAGGATATCTGAAAGGTTCAGTGTAGGTTGAAAACAACAACATCTGATTCTGAAATATAAACAATGTATAGTCTCCTATTGCATTCTAGCAATCAGTGGAATGGCGGCCATCTTTGGGTCTGGAAGCAGAGCGCAGCAGTGACACTGGAAAATGAAACGTCCAGAACACAGCATTATTCAGTTATATTCAATGTGTTTCATATGTCTAGGCCTCTTCATCTTTATATGTTTCATAGGCTTCATAATGGTGTCAGAGAATATGCAGTATGTTGTTGTGGGCTTTGATGGAGGAAAAAAACACATTTGGTATTGTTTAATATAAGCAAAGTTTTTTATGTTATTTTAAATAAATGATTAGTTGCTTGATTACAGTACTTAAAATTTGCAACCCTAGTTCAGTGTGTAGGATTTAGAGGGATATATTGACAGACATATAAGTATGTTTCTTTGTGTATAACCACCTGAAAATAAGTGTTGTTGTGTTTTCATTACGTTACAATAAGCCCCATTGTATGGACATAGGGAGCAGGTCCTCGTCCACGGAGATCGCCATGTTGCACTGCAGTAGCCCAGAACAGACAAACCAAACTCTGCCTCTAGATAGGGCCATTCACAAATAGGGCTGCAACGATTAGTCGACCAATCGATGACTAATCGACTATTAAAATAATCAGTGACTATTTTAGTAGTCGACTAATAGTTTTGAGCCATTTTTCATAGAAAAGTACAATAAAAGTACCCCAAAATACTCTTATTGCAGCTTCTTACGTTCAAATATTGGCAGCTTTACACACTCTCCCATGACGGCAAACTGAAACACTTTGGCGTGAGTACGAAACAAGACATTAGATGACATACTTTTGGGGTTTTGCAGAGACAGACCTGACATTTTTCAACATTTTAACACATTTTTTAATAAAATGATTAGTCCACTAATCATAGAAGTAATCGACAGATTAGTCGACAATGAAAATAATCATTAGTTGCAGCCCTATTCACGAATACATGTTGGCCACCATAGTTAGCAGCCCCTAAGCGAAGAGCAGTGTTGGAAAAACACCAATTTTTAAACATGAGACTGCTTTATTCAGTGTTTTTACCGGTTTATAATCTGTATCTTTATTTTCGTTATATCTTAATTTTATCTTATTTATGTAGCACTTTTCAAAACAGTTACAAAGTGCTTTACATGTCAATAATTAAAACAGACAAAACATGAAAACAACTTTTGAAAGAACTGATAAAAACACTTCAGTGTATAAAAACTGAGGAAATTAAAGACTGAATGAACTTAAAAATCCGAGGCTCTCAGATAAAAGTATGTTTTAAGAAGGGACTTAAAAGAGATCACTGACTCGACCGGCCAGGTCCGTTTGTTCGGCTCCAAATACAAACTTCCTGAACATCTGGATCTTAACTTATCAGAGCAAAAAGATGAGCACATATTATCAGCTGCTGGGTTAGCGGTGAGTCGCTGACAAGCCGTATTGTCACATGAAACTGCTTTATTCTGTGTTTTCCCCAAGTTAAATCACCTGGTCCATTTGTTTTAGAGAGTAAGAACCCCCCCAAACAAAGAGTTTCAGCTGGTTGCAATCTGCAATCCTCACCGCTAGATACCACTAAATTCCCCTAAATCTTACAAAGTGCTCTTTTAAATAACCAATCATAAAAACTGTTGCAGATTAAAATACCTTTGATGGACTAATTAATGGATCAACCAATCGTTCCAGTACTAATGGCTTGTTTCTATTGAATGAGCACTTGATAATTTAACTGACTTGATTTTAGACCTGTTTTCATGCCAGTACAGAACCAGAGTATCCTGTAATTAGATGAAATAATAAAATGAAATAAAAATATGCAGGTGCTGTAATTCAATTCAGAGTACATTATACTGGCTGCCCTCTAGAGGCACCTAATATGATAGTGGATTTGAAACGTAGAGAGCTCCATCATAAATCATTGGCAATTTCTCACCACTTGCGATACATTATTCATGTGTTGGGCCAGAGATTGTTATCCCTGAAGACTTGAGCCAAGGCCAACCCTGACTCTAATGCCTTTGTACATTTTGGTAAATAACATCCTACTTTGATATTTCCCCCACTTTCTGAATGAATTCTACTCATGACCACAGACCTTGGACCTGCATATTCCATGTAATGGCTTTTTTTCTCTTTGTTATTCTAATTTCGGCATGATTATATAATTGCCTAATGTGTTGTGTTTCCATCTCAGTTTGTCTTTGGCGGTGTAACCCGATGACTATTTCTGGACTGGCACGTTCTTCTGGGCTTTCAGCCAATCAGTACTGCTCTGCTAATGAATGTTGTCTTTTTGTCACGCCTCACCTCTCTCTTAGTATCTGTGCTCCCTGATGTTCAGTACACCCCATTATTCAGCCTCTGAATTATTCAGTTTCATCCACCCAGGAGGCGATTAGCGACAGAACGCAGTAAAAAGTTAGTGATGGTGTAGATGTTCTGCAGAGCTGGTGCAGCGAGGGAAATCGCTCACAGTAAAAAATGGGTGGCCATTATCAGTACTGCCATTGATAGTTTTTAAAACAGCAGGGACTTTGTTTAACAAACCCAGTACAGTATGATAGCACAAAGGATAACTCACAATAGGGGTCACTTTATTCTGTTGCAAAGAAAGTACTTTTTTGAACTTTTGCACATTAACCAAACTTGAAAAAAATCACTGTGGTGTTATGTTTCTATTAAGGTGATGAGCATGGAGTCTCACTACAAATGGTATTACTGACCCAAGTGATCAGGAATTATTCTGAGGTTACAGTTGATTATCTTTCTTGATTAAAACCACTCTTTTCTCCTCACTTTTAAAACTTGCACTAAAAATTATAACTCCAAAAAGTACTAATATTAGTGTTTTTGACCTACTGGTATCCTTATAGTTAAGATTTGGTTATGTATGTCTGATAGGTTAGGAGGCAGGACACAAGATGCAAACCTCAAGTCAGATATTTTAACAACCTGTTCTCACAGAAATATCTAATAGACTGCACTTATATAGCACTTTCCTAGTCCTCTGATCACTCAAAGCATTTTCACACCACGTCACATTCACCCATTCACACACTGGTGGCCAAGGCTACCATACAAGGTGTTACCTACTACTCAGTAACCCTTCACACGTACTTGCACATCGATGGAACAGCCATCCGCAGCAATTTGGGGATCAGTATCTTGCTCAAGGATACTTCGATACTGCGTACTGGAGGAGCTTGGGATTGAACCACTGATCTTCCAATTAGTAGACGACCTGCTCTACTTTCTGAGCCACAGCCGCCCCAGTGTGAACTTACCAAAATCTCTTTACTCGCAGTGATGGTGGTGGCATGGAAGATGTTAAAATTACATGCTGGCACCATGGACACAGTGCCATTGGAAAGTCAATTACAATGCTTTGTCTTGATGGACACGAGAATTCTGTGGTTCAACGATGTCAGACAATGGGAGGAGGTATGAAAAATGAGAAAGACCACGTCAGGAGCAGGCCAAGGTGGTGGATAGGTCAAATGAACACAGGACTTTCACCAAGGAGCTTGGTGTTTGTGTCCACTTTGAAACCAAAAGTCACCTTTAACTTCTTTTAACTTTGCCTACTTATGACCTTCACCTAGTTACGTCACAGGATGTGATGTACCTACATCTTCTTAGGACTTACTTACGTACCGTACGTAACAGACATACCTATTCTCTAGACCTAACAAAGTAGTTTTGGGGCCTGAACCTGACTGTGCTGCCCTCAAGGTTCCCATAGATTTTATGGACAAAATTTCAAAACTTTTCCCTGACTTTTTAAGGACCTATAATAAAAAAAAAAAATTCTTGCTCTACTTGCTCAGCATTCATCAAACATATCAGATTCAAACTCTACTCAAACATAACTTCAACTAGCTGGCACACATGAAGGGAGAGAGAGAACCCAGGCAGAAAATGAAGAAACGTATGTGATGGTCAACAGAATGCTGTCACACATCTACGCATGTTAGAGCTATGATACGTCATCAGCTGCAAAATAAATTTGCTGTTATGTTACATTAAGTGGAAGGTTATCCACAGGAGATTACTCTAACTACTTCATTACAAACAACAAAACTTTCAATGATTTTTACTATTTCCCAGACTTTTCCAGACCTGGAAAATGTTGATTGTGCAATTCCTTGACTTTTCCAGGTTTTCAATGTTCATGGAAACCCTGCATTATGTATCCACAAATAAAATTATTTCAGCGGGCACCATGTTCCTTCTCTAAACCTAACCAAGTAACTTTGGTGCCATTAACCTAACCATGCTGCTGCCACCACATAATTTAATACATTACGTGGCAGCACCATGTAATGCTGTGATAAAGGTCCAGTGAGTGGGATTTAATGGCATCTAGGGGGGAGGTTGCAGAACTGAAATTTCTGTGTGCCAAAATGTAGGAGAAATGACGACTACGGTAGGAACAGAATTGCGGACTCATTGGAAGAGGACCGTAGAGCTCCATATGCAAATATAAACAGCTCAATCTACGGTAATGAAAACACATTGATTCTTACTTTCAGGTGATTATAAACTAGGGTTGCAGCAATATAAAGGTTTTAAGGCATACAGTGAAATAAAAGTTGATGGTTATCATACCAGTGACATTTGCTGATCTATGATACTGAAAAAAAAATGCAACTGGATGGAGAATCACCCCTTTATTTTAGTTATTTTCAAAGGGGAGACTTTTTACACATATTAACATTAACAAAATATTTGTAAGTTTTAAGTTTTAATCATAAAAAGTTTATTTTACCAAAAACAACCCTCCCTTTTTCATTCCTTTAAGGGTCAGTCTGACTGATAACGATATAAATTTTGTAATACCATGATACCATGAAATCGTATTTTCTGAAAATTTCATACCATTGCAAACCTATTATAAACCAATGAAAAAGTAGTTATGAGTATCATAAACAATTTCTGCCTATCGATGCCCTTAAATCCTACCTTTGTTGTATTTTCACGTATCTCTGTGAGATCGAGTTGTATTTTAATCACCTTTTCATTTATCCTTTCCTGACTTTTTGTGTGCTATAAGAAAAAATAAGACAAGACAACATTTTCAGCTAGTTGAATCAACAGTCTTTGTAGTCATTATTCTTTAGAGAACTCTCTGCATCACATGCAAACAAAGGGATTTAGGGATAGGTGAATACAATACTACCACTTTTACTCTTGTTTTGAGCATCAATGGGATCAATATGAAAACAAAAACAAAGAAAGAACCAATCTCTCTCTACATTGTATCTCATTAAAGAATAAGGGCATTGCCTCTCCTGTTATGTTAGATCACGTTTTGGGCACAAAACCACCTCTTAGTGGATTCACTCTTTGTTACTGTGCTGTTGTTGTCTGCAGCATTCACCTCGTTAGTTCAGGGAAAAAACACACATAAGTGAAATGGTGGCTGAGGTGCATTATTTGAAGCTATTCCTCGTTTGCTAAAGAAACTAACTGAGAATAGTTAAAAAGAAATAGTTCATGCTTGACAATCTTTTGATGGTAATGAAAATGTATTCTTTGTATCTTATTAATGATGCATTCAGCTCATAAATCATGTTACCTTGCTCCCTCCAGCAGGAGAGTACATTAGCCGCTTTTAATAATTCAACATTTTAGTATTATCTACGATTCTGGCCCTGGTATTTTTGTCATATGATAAAAACCAGATTCTGTGGTATTGTCCACCCCACTACGACTTCTGTCTGACTCCAGTGATGCCATTCAATACCAAAATGTTATTATGAAGTTAAACGCACTTTAAAGCAAACACAAAACAACCAAAAACCCTTTAAACATGAGTTAAATAGTGTTTATGTGTTGTCTTAGTTCTGATATTTAAGTAGATGATATGTACTTTAAACAGGGTGTTGAGGCAACACAGTCTCACTCATGGACACCGTGTCATCTTCAGCCTGTTACATGCATTGTCTTTTTTCAAAATGTACTTCCATTTTCACAGGAAATGTACAGTTTGCATACAGTCTCTTCAAATAAACGCACTACGTCAGTGCAACACCACGAATTGACTTTTTTTCCAGTAACAAACACACATGGTTATGTTTTGCCAACATCCACACTTGACTGGTTTTAGGCATCAAAAGCACGCTGCTGGGGTCAGCTTTAAAAACTTTCGGGAAGCAAACACCAGCCTCCCAGGTGAAAGTCTGTGGTTGTTCGACCCATCCACCACCCCTCCCGCCCCTCCAATAACGGCAACCGGCCACACATCATGAAAGAACGGCTTTTTTCATTGGTGTCTGATGCTGGAAGTCACTGACCAAGAGCATGACTTCAATGTGAGACCAGTTTGGTTAAGGAAAACCAAAGTGCAGTTTAAGAGTTTGCAAAATACCTAGCCTAAAATCTAGAGTTTTAACAAAATAAACACATTAAATTATTTATTACTTGTGGAAATTTATTTTGAGTATGGCATACTTGGAGTGGCATGATTCTCCAAATCCAAGATTAGATTTTAAAGTCAAAACTGAAGCCTTGGCGATTATTAAACTATCAAGTTTTGATATGTTAAGATCAACAGATCATTGTTTTTTTAAGCCCTGTAATCTTTAAATTATTTTTAAAAAGTGGGCTATCAAGTTTAATACCACACTAAGACCATATTGTCAAATTAGTAATTAATTTAAAATGAAATAGCAATTCCTTATTTTCATCTGTCAATTGTTAAAAAGTGACTTATCACGCTTATTTTCAGGTTTATATTTCTAATTTGAGTTTCTACTGGAACAACAACTGGTCCAAAATCGGGGAGAAATTACCTGCCTTGGATTGGGCAACCAGGATTATATGTTTCCCTGACATTAGCATGTAGCTGCATGTAGCAGTGTTCGTACTGTAAACACTTCCAAAGGCATGAATCCAGCAGAAAGCAGTGAATTGAGCAAAAGTAAACAGAGTTGTTTAAATGACAACTCGGTGTGCTAGTATGTGTAGCATACAATGTTAGTGATGTATATCATGTAACATCATGAAGTGTTAGTAACATGCGTACTTGTTTTAAACCAAACATTTTTTTCTCAACCTAACCGTAGTCTTTTGTTGCCTAAACCTGAAGAAGAAAAGCTAAAAACAGTTTTTCTGCCTACGTTGAAAGTTTATTTTGAAATGGACTGTATGCATTTAATGCGCAGAAACTGTCCATTTCCTGTGAAAACATAAGTTTATTTTGAAAAGAGACGATGCATGTAACAAGCGTAAACTGACACGCTGTCCCTTGACATCCAAAACTGACGCAGGAGGGTACCTAATGCATTATATTTTGACGTGATGGGCCACTGACTGAGCGTTGTATTTGACAAGTTGGGAGTGAAAATGTATTGCCCTAAACACAAAAACAAAGAGCCACTGGGTAGAAAGGTACTGTACAACAACAGGTGGAGTGTCCTCACCTGCGGAAAGCCACCAGATCCTTGCTTCATTTCTACGTCACTAGCATAGCCCACAATCTGTAGTTTTTCCGTCAACAACAGGCTTGTTGTTTGTATAACTCACAGGAAAGGTATAATGTTGCCACAGCAGTGACTTCAGAGAAGCAGGAGGAATATTTAGCTCTGATGTTTCTCCATTATCTCTGTCTTGAAAAGAGTAGTTGCATGCCACCGGTAAGATACGCTGTTTTGTACTTTGAAGAGTTTTTTCCCCCTTTGGACATGCGCAAGTAGGCGGAGGTGGAAAGAAAAGAACTGTGAGAATTGCCAATCTTGCTTTTTAAATTGATGATCAAAATCAGAAGTTCATTTTGATCTATTTTCAATTTAGAATAGAAATTGTGAAACCCTCATGGCATACTAGGTAGAAACAGAACATGGAATTCTTCTTTTCTATACACAAAAATATTTTTGGACCCATATTTTAAGAGATTCTTGTCAGTGTAACTATTACTTTTTATCTTCTGGAGTGTCCCACAGTTTAGAGCTCTAGTTTATCTCTTATTATCAGGACCTGCTGCTTTTTCTCTCTGCCATCACCATGGTAACACCCTGGAAGCAGTCCTGCAGTTGGAGCACAAGCCAGTGTCATTCCTCCTGTGTGCAAAAAGCCTTCCAGATGCCATAACTTAAACAGAGTGCAGCAGTAGGTGCATGTTGATGAACTCCGTCCCAGGCTTCAGGGATGGTCACGCTCAGTGGTCCAGTTTATTACACCTGCTTTAGACCTGATAAAAGGCTCTGTGACGCAGCTGGAAGCTACTTCAAACAGCTCACAGATCTTCCACACACCTGAAACGGTCACCGTTTGTTTCACTTTGTTGGTTCCTAAGGATGATGAAAAGGTCCTGCGAGGTTAACTTCAGTGGAGCCGTTGTGTTTCAAAGTGTCAGAGTGAATAAAAATGAGTCTGACTCAGCGGCGTGATATTGAAAATTGATGTATGGGTGTTTTATACCACATCCGTGAGGGTGAACAATCTTGTCCGCTTGGCTTTATTATCACCTCAAGGGAAAATCACCCTACCAGACACACATAAACAAAGCAATAACAACACCACACCACCAGCAATCTTTTGCTATTAGAGACTAATCAACGATCTTTCTCTTTTAACAATCATCATTTGCATTAATGTGTTTTCAATTAGTGGCAGCTGTAGTAGTAGAAGTAAGAGTAGTAGTCAGTAGTAGACAGTAGTTGACCACCTATTAGGAGAGATCATTTTCAATGTACGCCTCCTGCAATCCAACCCTCGAGGGGAGTCTGGGAGGATCATCCCTCTGGAGAAATTTTTAGAACCCTAACAGCTAAACTGGCCTTTTTAAAGCATTTTAAAACAAAAATCCCAGATTATTTAAGTAATGTTACACGAAAGGTTAGGCATTTATGATCACAGACTTAAAATGATAAATGTTTAATGTACTTCTTCAAGCTGTCACCACAACACTGTCTGCCCTTTCTTTGCCTCTCGTCTCCCTGGACCATCAGGAGCAAAAAGATGAGATTGTCAGTGACTGTGTGTCTATAGGGTGGCCAAAAATAGTAATGATAGGTTTTTGCTCCATTACGTTCTATCAAAGTATCCAAAAATCACACTATTCTCCACATCACCTGTCCCTGCACTGTCTGCACCTTCATTTATACACAACTGTAGTTTAGAAACAGGCTTTACAAACAGAAAATCAATCCCAAGATAATGTTGCAACACATTCATAAAGAATTAATGCCAGTTAGTATTCATCTGGTGGTTTGAAGGTCAAAAGAAATCAAAACCTGACTACACTGGTTATGAAGTGAGAGTCTATTAGACGTCTAGATTACATATAAACGTTGTTTCAACGGCATCCTAATGAGGATATTTCATTTATTAAATACATTCTTTTAATAACTCTGATTCTAGGTCACAGATAAGACTGCATTAATATGTGAAAAACTATGTTATGCTGGCGTCTAATCAACTTCACTTCTCAGCCACATTTTGCCCTGTGATTGAAAAAGTGTGATATGATTTTTATTACCGAGATTAAATTATGTGAGGGCAGCCTGTTCTCATTCCCAAGTTATTAAATACCGTCGCTTTGTCAGTCATTTCGGGGTCAGACACAGGAGCAAAAACGGTCCTTTCACGTATGTTACGCTGGACAGCGTCAGTTTGAAACGCTCACGGTAACAACGTAATATAAGCACCTGGAAAGTGCCTATAGGGCAGATGGGAGGGGAGGTGGATGGTTCAAACAAACCCTGACTTACCGGACTAACCGGAGAGCCCGCTGTTCATTTCCCAGTCATGTTACTAGGGGTGTAACAATCCATTGATCTGGATCGATATATTGATGCAAGGATCAAGGATGCAGTATCATCGATGCAAAGTGAAAACCGATTTATATCGTCATCTTGCAGATACGCTGTTACACGGCAGGCAGATGCCAAGCAGCCAGAGGATGAAGTTATTTACTTGGGAATAAATCAGCAGCATGATTTCAGAGAAAGTGCGGGTCAACAGACAGAACACATGCTGTATGTAAACAATGCTATTTGGAGATAATACACAACTCAACGTTACCTGCCTGGATGGCATCTCACTCCGCTAACTGCTGGTGGCAACATTAGTCGATCATTTCAACAATGTCTGGCTGAAAAATGTGCACGTAGGCCGAAATTCAACCATGTTGTTCTGTCGGGAGATACAGTGACTTAAACCAACAATGAGTGAGAAAAGGTATAAATATACATGTAATTTGATAAGTTATGAATGAAGGAAAATCTGCTAGCCCCTAGGCTAATTTAAGCGATGTAAACATGCTAAAGCTAATAATGGGTGACTAGCAAAAATCAATTGACGTGTCTCTGAACGTTAACAGTTATTATTGAGCTGAATTTTTTACTTTTGTTAAATGATTTTGTTTTTAATTCTTGTTTTACGGCTGCTGAGAGAAGTTTGACTTCAGGGTTTTAAGCCAGATAGACCTGATTTTTTTTTAAAAAGACCATGGTCTGGGTCAAAATGAAAAGATTTATTTCAAAAGGGGCTTTCTGACAGAAAGCCCTGAAGGTTAACTTATACCATGTGCTGTTTTATGTGTTAGTGGAGTCAGTTTAAAGTAAATTTTACTGCACTTAAGTGGTTACAGTTATTTACATCACTTATGTGTTGTTTTTATCTTTTATGGCCAAAAGCAAAAAGAAAGAGGAGGCAGCTTCTTCTGTAATCGATTGTGTTAAATGGACAGATGACATTAATAGGGTTTCCATCCACCTATTCTTATTCGAATTTTAAAAAAAATAGCGAAAATAAACATTAATGGAAACGCTAGAAATTCGAAAAAAGGCTGAAAATTCGCAAAAAGGTTTTTACGCTTAGAGGGGGTGGATTTGTCTGCGTATCGATAAAAGGAAAGTACGACTTTTTGCTATGGAAACAGGTCTTGCGGATAAACGATGATTGGACCGGATACCACGTCACACGTATACGTTGGTGGTACGCAGTGGTCTCCTTCCAGCTATTTCCGACAGTACTCTTAACATTAAAATTCTTCCTTGTCGTCTCTTCTTCAGGATGGCTCAGTACGCGGTGAATGCTGACAAAATGGTGACCAGAGTTCTTCCAAACGCCGACAGGTCGATCAGGAATCTGTCCATGATCAGTTGTTGACTGTCAGCCGAGTGTGTTGTTTGTTTTGTGGCAGAGAGACGCTCTCTGATGATGTCATCTCATGGCACACTCTCCTCTCAATAATCGCAAAATAATAACAAATGGAAACGGGCATAAAGTCGCATTTTCATTTTCACTAAATTCGCTCAAAAATTTCGAGACATTCGGATGGAAACCTGACTACTGTCTCATATCAATCACAGGCCCCTGAATCACATCGTATCAAAATCAAATCGTGGCAGACTTTGTGATATCGGCAAATATCATGGTGTTCTCAAAGAATCTATATGATATCCTGATGATTTACACCCCTGCATGTTACTGTAAGAGTCTCCAGTGTTGATGCTACAGGAAATGTTTTCATTTTAACACAATCGAAACACCAGACTTTACAGACTTCACAACAACGCCCCTACTTTTGCCCCCTCTATGCATCCTGCATTGTTAAACTTGGGCCTTGCTGGCCAGCTGCCTCATTACTGTATTTTTTCTGTGCAGAGCAGTGAACACAGAGATTATCATCAGTGTCATTTTACCTGACTGCTGATTTTGAACTAACATCAATGTGTTTCCTAGGTAAAAGTATATTTTCACTTTTGGTGTGTATTTCCATCGCAAGTTTGGTCTTAAATTTCATTTAAAGTGGCATTAAAAGGTCTTAAAACTTGTTTATACCTGTAGACACCCCATTTTAAGCAAAAGTCTTGAATCCTCTTTCACCACAGAGTGAAGTAATATTGTGGTAACCATCTCCAGTAGTATTGGTATTTGTGATAGTAATAGTACGTATGGTAGAAGACTGTTAGATTCAATTACTCATCAAACTGCCTGCGGGGATGTTAGAGGGCCTCAGCGCGAACAGTGGAATGAAACCAGCCAATCGAAAGTGCTTACACTCCATAGGCACAATGCAAGTGATAGAAATTATTGGCCCTTCTTGCTCTGGCTCCCTGATAAGTCACCCCTGAGGTGCATATAAAGCTGTTATGCAACGATATTGATAGGACTTGGAGTCCGTTTGCTATATAAATGATTCAAACCCAGATCAATAACTGAAAGGCTGTGTGTTTGTGTGCGCTGATTTAGGAGGCTTATTACACAAGAATCCTTTACATAGCAACAGATGTATAAACAGTGTCCTCTGTGTACTGCATAATTGTAATAGTCTCACACATCCACTGTTGAATGAAACCAAATATCAATATTTGCTAATGGGTGCTCAGACATAGATGCACAGGCAGTTAACACCATGCTGTGTGAGCAGCAGAGAAGACATCAATCACACAGATTTATGTTGATTTAAGATTTAAATCCAGTTCTCGTTTGACACCAACAGTGACACCCGGCAGACTTCTGCATCCACTGGGACCTCAGAGTTCAAACACTGATTGCAGCACAGGCCCTGTAGCAAAAAAGGTTTCATTTTGACATTGATGGGTTCAAATTGAAAGAAAAAGTCTGCCCTCAGCTACTCTTAAACTGCTTTGTGTCATCAGTCTGTGATGTTCACTGCAGTTCTTTTCTGCTTTTTGTCATTCACCTTTTGGTTGTGCTGACTTCACCTCGACTTGCTTCATCTACTTCCACTAGAGTCGTCAAAGAACAGGTGTGAAAGGTGGGTTTAACACTTAGCTTGAGGAGTGAAGAGAAAATGACTGAGAGTTTACAGCCACAAGCTGTCACCTTTATCATCTATTCCAGGCACTTTGAGTGTCTCTTTCTTATGAAATATTTCTCATTCCTCTTTTAGTTGTAAAGGTTTGCATAACATGAACCCAAACCATGGTCTAATGTGTATTCATTTTTATGGTGTAAACCTTGATGATACAGTATGTTAAGCTGGGTAGCAAAGGTAAAACTTTTCAAGTTATCAAATTAAATCAACTTCATTTATAAACCACTTTATTAGGGCTAATAGTCAAACAAACGTTAGTTGACCAGAAAGGTCATCAATTGGTAGGATTTCATTGGTTGATTTAGTCACAGAAAAAATAGTGAAACTCTATTAGGAGCTGCGCCTTGTCAAAATAAATCCAAACCTATATGACTGGACCATGTGGGAATCTAATTTGAAAGGACGGACACAGGAAGTGTCCACGCTCAGCAGTCAGACAGGAGTCAGGTTAATTTCCAGGGCTGGTACCTGCAGTTATTCCACAGGCTAGTTAATAACATGTCGGGCAGGAAATCCAAAGTGTGGGATCATTTTGAGAAGGTGAAGGACCAACCCAAGGTGATATGTAAACTCATCTTCATTGGTCCACTACAAACATGACATATCATGTGAAACATGGAAGTAGCTACATGCCCATTAGCCCACAGCGTCATTAACAGGCGGCTCGCTCAGTGTGTGACGTGCACTTGTAGATAAAATATAGGCCTATATTAATGAAGGTTCATTAGTACAGTTTGTATTTCTCTGTAATGTAGCACAGTGTTAACAAGGTTACTGATACTATTCTTTCTCACACCTTCAACTCAAACCATTGTGTTGCCCCACCCAAAATGTATCATCTAATAATTGAATTAATATCGTAAACATGTAGGCGACTAGTCGACTAATGGCCCTGAATGATGACTATTGGTCAACTAGGAAAATTCTTCGTTGGGGGCAGCCCTGCACTTTACACACAACAACGATGGATGGTTACACTACATTTTGTCCCTCTCAACATAAAATGGGTCAGTTAAAGAGTATAGCGCACTGTCACCAAAACAACCACCATGTCCTGCACTGATGACATAGTTCTCGGCGGGGACGCATCAGAATGCATACGTTTTTACACAACAAAAGATATGTGGTCAAATGTGTCCCACACCACCTTGGCAAGTGGCTTGAGTGATTGGATCACAGTGTGTCTTGGTGGTTGTTAACACTTGTATTTAGTGCTGTCCACTTGTGATCAGCTCGCCCAAACTGCATGCACTACTGCCTGTGGTAGCGGGCATACAAAAATGCTGAAGTACAATCTGTAGGTAGAGCAACAGCTCTAGGGAAAGTGAAAAATATTTGAGCTGAGACATGAGCAGGGAGATCCTGGAGCTGGTAAGGCAGAGGGAAGTTTATCACAGTTAATTTACACATACTAACCACATTATTATGATACAAGGCTAGTTGAAGATCGGCAATGTATTCTTTTAAAGCTAATGAATATGCAGTTTCAGATGACTCTTAAAGATCCAAGTAGTGGGGGAGAGTCAGATGGTGGGAGGAAGAGAAGAGAAACAGAGAGGGCCCTGTCCCCATTACACTTAGTCCTGGATCATTGGAAAAGGCAGAAATCTTTGGTCAGACGATCTTCATCCTTAGACAAAGCTGAGGTTCTGTAATATAAGAGGGGGCGCAACCATTTAACACTCTGAAAACAAACATCAGGACTGTAAAATCAATTCTGTAGCTTGAGGGCAGCCAGTGTAGGGAGGCGAGAACGGGAGTAATGTGCTCCTTCTTTTCTGACCTTGTCAAAACTCTTGCTGTGGCTTTTTGAACTAGTGGGACATGCGGTAAACAAGACTGCATGATAACAAAATATATGAAGGCATGGATGACTTTCTCCAGGTCAGAAGTTTAGAGACTTGATCTGAGTTTGGAGATGATGCAGAGCTGCAAGTGCCTCATTTTACTACCTGATTTGTTCTTCAAACTTTAAGCCTCAGAATTTTTTGCATTTAGTTTAAAAGACGGGGCTGACAGGACAAGATGAGGAGAAATAATGGTGGTCAAATGCTGCGATCCAAATTAAATAACTTCAGTTTTATTCTCCTTGAGCAGGAGATACTTTACAGCCATTCAGGATTTGATGTCTTAAAGACAGTTATTGAGCTCATTTAGTTTTGTGCACTTATCAGGATCAAGGGGGAGGTAGATCCGTGTATCAGCCTCTTGATAATGTGGCTTGTAACAGAAGCAAATTTGACCTAAATGTGCCAAAAGAACAATGAAACTGTGAAGTACTGAAAATCTGCATCAAGTGTTTTGTCACATGTATGACCCTGTTACTTCTTGTTTGATGAGACGTCTGGTGATTTAAATCATAGTTCTGCACAAAAATATAGACAGGATTTTTTTTGGGCAAAGTGGCTTGAAATATTTTAGAATTTTGGCTTTTCTTACACTCACCATTCACTTCATTAGGTACACCTTTCTAATACCTGGTTGGACCCCATTTGCCTTCAGAACTGCCTTAACTCTTGGTGTCATAGATTCAACAAGGTGCTGGAAACATTCCTCAGAGATTTTGGTCCATATTGACATGATAGCATCACACAGTTGCTGCAGTTTTGTCGGCTGCACATGCATGATAAGAATCTCCCGTTCCACCACATCCCAAAGGTGCTCTATTGGACTGAGATCTGGTGACTGTGGAGGCCATTGGAGTACAGTGAACTCATTGTCATGTTCAAGAAAGCAGTTTGAGATGATTTGAGCTTTGTGACATGGTGCGTTATCCTGCAGGAAGTAGCCATCAGAAGATGGGTACACTGTGGTCATAAAGGGATGGACACGGTCAGCAACAATACTCAGGTAGGCTGTGGTGTTTAAACCATGCTCAGTTGGTACTAAGAAAATCTCCCCCACACCATTACACCAGCAGCAGCAGCCTGAACTGTTGATACAAGGCAGGATGGATCCATGCTTCCAAATTCTGAGCCTACCATCTGAATGTCGCAGCAGAAATCCAGACTCATCAGACCAGGCAATGTTTTTCCAGTCTTCTATTGTCCAGTTTTGGTGAGCCTGTGTGAATTGTAGCCTCAGTTTCCTGTTGTTAGCTGACAGGAGTGGCACCTGGTGTGGTCTTCTGCTGCTGTAGCCCATCTGCTTCAAGGTTGGACGTGTTGTTGGTTCAGATATTTTTTGAGTTACTGTTGCCTTTCTATCATCTTGAAAAAGGCTGTCCATTCTCCTCTAACCTCTGGCATCAACAATGCATTTTCACCCAGAGAACTGCTGCTCACTGGATATTTTCTCTTTTCAGACCATCCTCTGTAAACCCTAGAGACGGTTGTGTGTGGAAATCCCAGTTGATCAGCAGTTTCTGAAATACTCACACCAGCCCATCTGGCACAAACAACCATGCCACATTCAAAGTCACTTAAATCACCTTTCTTCCCCTTTCTTGATGCTCAGTTTGAACTTCAGCAGGTCATCTTCACCATGTCAAGACCATGTCTTGCTGCCACGTGATTGGCTGATTAGCTTTTTGCCTTAATGAGCAGTTAAACAGGTGTACCTAATAAAGTGGCCAGTGAGTGTATAGAAATAAGATTTTTTTGTTTGAAAAACAAGTTTGTATTCTAGGACCATGGCAGTACTCAGTTTTTTGTGGGGAAAAAATATTTCAGATGTTTTCCCACCTTAGGGATGCACCCTGGTATGTCCTACTCACTTCTCTGACATGAAACAGCATTCATACTTCATGTGATTTCAAATCTGCTTTCAGACTTTCTGACCTCTCTTTCTTAGTCTCCTCTGACACAAAAATGAGAAAAAACGCCAACAAGTGAACATAACAAAGCTGGTCATTTCATTCACAGTGTAGCTACAGTCTGGCTCATCCTGCCAGGATCATTTGTGTTCTCACCTCTACACGGTGTAAGTTACTATCAGGTCAGCGCGGGATGAGATATTTCCTCTGCAGCTCAGCAGTTGATGGTTGAACGAGGCGCCTGTCACGGTGCAGCTGTGAGGGTGATTTCTATCTGCTTGTGTGCTTTGGGACGAGTCAAGGTGAGGTAATGCTGCTGTAAAAATGAAGTCATGAAGAGCTACGGTCTGGTGGGATCCCCAGAAGACCTCATCCGCTTACCCAAAGGTACTGGAGACGTTAAAATGAATCATGGCTACTACTGCATCTACAACAGCAGGTGTACTGTATTTTGTTCTCATGGCGCCACTTGTAAAATTTGAAAACGCAATTAAAATCAATAATACTTTATTTTAACCTCCTATTAAGCCTTTGTAAGCAGTGTTTAAACAAAGGTCTAGACACACTGTAATGCACTATAATATAGTTGTAAGCTGAGATAAGGGCATTTTAAGTGTCACTGTATCTGTCAACAGCTGTAACTCCTTCTGAGAAGCATCTGTAACTGGTGTATAAAGCCTGTCTTCATATTTTAGATTAATATGAAACTAGAAATACTGAATAATATATTTACTGGCAACACTTTTACTTCTATGAATAAAGAACTAATTTATCCTCTCTGCAACTAAGCAAAGTCAATCCACGAAAGGCAGTGAGATACAGAGAGGAGGTGGCTGAAAGCTGTGGGAGAAATAACACAAGTTGGCCTTGAATTACAATTCTTTTATAAACAGCTACTACTTCCATGGTGAAGAATGAAGCTTTAAGCTCAACGTCTTCACTTGTCACATTTTTAAATAGTTTCTTATCGTTTATACATTTGTACAAACAGTTAAAGCTGCTGTAGACTGTTTAAACTTAGTGTGATTTAAATTATTAATGGCACAGTACATTTCAGAGTGTGGCTGTTCTACAAATGCAGATGCACATGCATGTCCCTTCACATGGTAAAAGCCTGATTCAATGGTGAAGAATCCTGCAGAGAAAGTTGCAAATCCAGCATTGGTAACAACTGCCTACACTGCAAGCAACCCTAAGAAAAAGGAGTGTTGAACAGAGTCTGACAAAAACAAAATAAAAGACATGTCAGTAACAGTGAATTGTCCCAGAGATGGAGGGAAAATGTTGCTAACAGTTTCTGCCTGCCGGAGCAAAAGGCTCACGGCTGCAGCTTCAAGTTCACGTTTATGTACCAGCTCACTGAGAGGAGAGCAGGCAGCAGCTCTGTAGACATACCCCCAGTCAGCAGCCGCAGAAACCAAAATCCTGCCAGCACAAACCCCGGCTCTAGGGAACCGGAGAGCCCCGACTTACAGCCAGATCAGCAAACTTTCTGTTGATGCCATTACACAGGTTTGTCACTGGCTGTTACTGCCCACCAGTCTGCCGTGACACCCAGCGCTGGCCTAATTCGAGCTGCTGCAGCTGCTGACCATAGGTCCATCTTCCAAGCTGCTGCCCGCAGCAGCAGTCCTCAGTGGCGGGATTTAGGCGGAGGGACCATGGAGTGGCTAGCTAGCTAATTCTTTGTGGTCTGATAAACAGAGAGAGAGGGGAGAGAGCTGCAGGAGTAGGGTGTCCTGATTTGTGCCTACCCCAAGCTGTAATAAACCTGTTGCCATGTTAGCACCATTTCACTACTTTTGTCAAGACTGAAGTATCTCAACAATAAATGAATTCCAGACATGCATGGTGCGCAGAGGAGATATCCTAGTTTTGGTGACTTTTCTGTTTAGCAAACTCAACTAAGATGGTAAACATGTAAACATTCGCATGTTAGCACTGTCACTGTGAGTATGTTAGCATGCTTTGTTAGCATTTGGCTCAAAGCCTCAGAGAGCCACTAGCGTGACTGTGACTCTTATTAGGCTTGTTTTATGAGTCTATGAGGATTTGTTCTCCTCTGCTCTTCTACTGTGTTATCATTTATTCAACGACTTGTCACACACCAGTTACGGATGGTTCATTTGATATAAGTCTAAATTTTTTAAAACACTTTAAAAAATGTCCTCAGTGTATATCTGCTTACAGCTACAATATAATGCGCTACACAATTTATGAAGTGTTAATATATTACTTATGATGGCTAAATAGTGTGGTTAAAGTTAAGTGTTAGGCCACTTTTGTTTTGTGTGATTTTTTATGCATATCTGAACAAAGACCTGCCCTCACACTGTCTGCTGCGTAATTCACCCTGTGACATCCTGTTGGATGTGTTTGAAACTAAAATCCAGTTTTCCCAGTGAAAAGATGTCTCGTGGTAAATTCAGTTGACATGCATCATTTCTCCGGAGAACCAGGGTCTGTTCCTGCTGTCACTCTCACTCTCACATCACTGTATTCTCCTCTTGGCCCTGTTCCACTGCTGTTAGACTAAACTGGAAAATTGTGAAATGATATGATAAGGAGGAAGAAATGGAAAAGGTATCCTCTTGCGAGCAGACTCCTTCAGATGCAGGTAAAGTGCAGCCACTGATGCAGTAAAGCAAACTACAAGCATCATATATCTAAAACTGCGGTCGTATGACACGTGAGATGCACCGAAATCCCATTTCAAGCCCGGTGGCTCCACTTTTTCCACATCATTACTGTTCCAGCATTAGCCGTCAAAACACTTTAGCTTGTCAAGATATCAAAATGCAGCACCCCTGTCTGAATACATTTTAAGCCTGAGAAATTTTCATTTCATGTAGACTGGAGAAATGCAATTAGATAAACAGCCCTGGCTAATCACATTGCTAAAATACACCCACGTCAGGGCAATGTTAATATGAGAGACAAATTGAGATGATCGGCAAACAGACAAGACATTTGTTTGTGTCTTGGAATATATGTGACAAGGGAGTGTGCGGTTTGAGTGCTGCAGATAATGTTGAGGAATTGCTAAGATGGTGATTATGAATAATTAGCACCGCCAACGAGGTCATGTTTTCAGTTGGGTTTGTGTGTTTGTTTGTCTGTTTGTCAGCAGGATCATGGAAAAACTACTGGTCCAATTTCCATGAAACTTGATGGAAGGGTGTAGTATGGGTCAGGGAAGAACCCATTACATTTTGGAATGGATCCGAATCACAGGATAAGCAGACTCCACATTAAGAGAGGCACTGTGCACATTTCTGCACGAGGAGCAGTGTAACTGCTCAAAAGTTAAAAGTTTAGTCTGTTTCCTCTGTCACAGGGAGATGATATTCTCATTGGTGTAATCCATGTTACACCCAGAACACACCTGTGAGGGGACGACCTCTAGCTCACCTAGCAGAGTGAGTGAGAGCCTCATGTTGGCTGAGTCATTTGCAACGGCCTGGGTTTGATTCCAACTCGTGGCCCTTTGCTGTGTGTCACCCCCCTCTTTTTCCCACCTTTCCTGTGTTTCTGCAGCTGCTGTCCTATCATTGGCATCACGGTGATGCTGTAGTTAGCACTGTCACCTCATAGAAAGAGGGTTCCTGGTTGGAACCCAGGGTGGGGTCCTTGAACCCCAGCGTGGGGGAGCCCTACTGTGTGGAGTTTCCATGTTCTCCCCGTGTCAGAATGGATTTTTTTCCCAGGTAGTCTGGCTTCCTCCCACAGTCCAAAGACATGCAGGTTAATTGGTGACTCTAAATTGTCCGTAGGTGTGAATGTGAGTGTGAATGGTTGTCTGTCTCTATGTGTCAGCCCTGTGATAGGCTGGTGACCTGTCCAGGGTGTACCCTGTCTCTCGCCCAGTATCAGAGGGGATCGATTCCAGACCCTCCCCGACCCCTAACATCATAAGCAGTTACAGTAAATGAATGAATGTCCTGTAATTAGAGGCAAAATTGCCCCAAAAATAATCTTAAAAAAAGAACACACCTATGCTTAATTAAGGGCGCAAGGGAACCCTTTGCCTCTTGCACCTTACTTTGCACACAGATTATGCACTGATTAACTTGCAAAGTGGAGTTGGACACGTCCTCAATGCACTTGCGCTATCACTTTGAACCATGTGCTACAGATTACTTAAATGGAACCCATACATTTGAATAAACATATAACTATTACGTCAGCCAAATACATCGAGGAACACAAAACAATAACACTTTAGACACAGGGTTTCCCACATATTCATTTATTTGTGGCGGCCCGCAATGGTATCAACATCTATCACCACATACTGATATTTTATTTTGAAGCTGGACCGTTCATTAGGAGCGCTGTTGGAGTATATATTCGATTATTAGAACGGTATATAGCTTCCACTGGGCGCAGACGGAGAAGCAGAACATCAGGCTCAGTGAAAGTTAAACTTAACCGTTCATTGTGCTGGGTCTAAACGTTTGTCTTTGCTCGCCACTGCAGCAGCTGCTCCTCTCATCTATCTAATCTAATCAGCTCCGATCTTACCGACTAATCAATTATCCACCCCCCAACTCAAAGCTCTACTACTGGCCCCCACCATCGTTGGCTAAATGGCACCCAAAGCGCTTTTACACTACTTGACACTTCCACCCATTTACACACACATTCACACACTGGTAGCCAACGGTACCATACATGGTGCCACCTGCTACTCAGTAACCATTCACATGCACTCACATTTCTCAATTTGGGTTCAGTATCTTGTCCAAGTATACTTCACCATGCAGAGGATCTGGGGATCAAACCACTAATCTTCCAATTAGTGGATGACCCATGCTACCTTCTGAGCCACCACACAGATTCTAATACTGTGGGACACACTGACATTACAACCTGTTAAGTGTAATGATTTAGTGGCCTAGTTTAGTGTTGGATGTTTCAATAGTAGGCACGTTTTAAAAGTAGGTCATGTGTCAATAAAAGGCAGGAGGGGGGGGGTTGACCACATAACTTAGACAGCCAAGGGCATAGGTTTGGTTCCAGAAGTGAGGAGACACCGTGAAGAAATGAAGTCAAGTCAAAAAGTAATACATAAAAAACTAATTAAATCATGATTAGCTTTGATAAAGCCCTGATATTTTATGATAGATCATTTAGCGTTAACTACTCTGTTTGATGTTTGATTCTAATGTCTTTTTAGATTAATACAATCTGTGGGAGTACTGCTGAAAACGAACAAGTATATGCAGTACACTACTGGGCTGATTAGGGGAAATGGGATGCAGGTGAGTAAGTGGATCGGTAAGGTCGTTTTGGGGCATTTGCTTCCTGGGGGGAATTATATCATCACCATCTGGGTAATTACAGTATAATAATGATAATGAACTACCACCAAGACAAAGTATTGGAAATGTGGGAGATAGCTCCATTACGACAGTGAAGGTTTGAGGTATGACGACTGGAAAACAAAGCAGCCCCTAGTTCACCCTTTGTATTTTACTGTTGTCACATGTACAAATCATTTATGCCGTAGTTGCAGGCTGTAGTCTGAGGCGTTAGCCACAAATGAAATGTTTTCCAGTTTTAATTTCATCTTCCCACAGAAGCAAAGATATTTACCTGTGAACCTGACAAGCTTTTGTCCAGCTGGAGTTGGACAGCCATGTTATTCCCTTTGCTTCACCTGCTTTGCAGTATTCGGTCTCCTTCGAAATGTCAATTAGATCTCATTTTTATTGTCTCGTTTTATTTGATTTCTATACAAGTGGCCTCTTCCCATTCTCTTTCTGCTGCATGAATCTGATAAAACAGGACCATTTTAGGGTTTTGAACTGTTTAGAAATCCTAAGAGCGCTCATTCAGAAGGTTAAAACCCTCTCACAGCACAATCAAACATTTGCCTCAAGTGAACATTTGCTTTGCTGCAGGATCTTTCAAGACCTCACTAGTTCTCTAGGACAATACGCAATTTACTTTGCTGCTTTGGATTAAAAATAGTTCACCATTTTGAGTTGGGGAAAAAAAGAAAATTATTAAATCTGGTTACATGTGCCGTAATTAAAAACACCTCTAAATCCCTTTTTGCCAGATGTAAATTAGTTTAGGCAAATTTGTGCAGCTTATTCTCTCCCATTCAATTCCAGAAGTCACACAA